>OY728128.1:954250524-954927024 GCA_963277665.1 Viscum album | reverse complement strand
TCTAGATCCTAATATAAATCCCAACACTCCACCGCTAAAGATTTACTTTTGATCTATAACCACTCTAAATTTGGCCATCTACACCCTAATACCCAATTCTAATTCCCCTTTCACCCTGGTGAGATCTTATTATTTCCACCCTTTTACACCCCCTAAGAAATCAAAAGTATATCTACTTAAAGGGTCATCATTCCATTGGAAAGGGTCATTGTTTTAGAATAATTGAGATACTACACCTCCAAACACTCTTTCATGACTAAGAAGTTACAATTCATTGTATGGATAGTGTTGTAGTCAACAAAAAACAAGAGGATCATAACTATAAATACTTTACTAGGTTAATGGGATGCTCAAGAAAATAATTCACTAGTCAAGGAAAACACATAACTGATGGGGAGGGACCTTCCCCTTGTCTACAATTTCATTCCCAAACACTCAGGGTTTTCCATGTGGGTTTAACAAATAAAACCCACCTCTATAAGAATAAGTTTCATATAGAAATAGATGATGAATTTATTTTATAAAACAAACTTTAAACTAAAACAAGAAGAATAAATTTTATAAAAAACTTCATTAGAAACATCTATAAAGAAATATTGACATCATCCATAGCTGTTTTTCCTAAATACCTAACCGGTATTTGAATTATAAATAAAAAGTCAATTTTAATAATCAATTTTTTATAAAACTCTTTATAAAAGTGTATATAATTATTTTTAAAACCTCTTTAAAACCATACAAAACTAAAATTAATTTAAACACATTTATCATAAGGAAAACACATAGAAAAATCCTTACGACTAGAATATATGAAGTTACAAACATATATTATGAGTAAATGACAGGAAAAATCATTAAATAAGATCCTTAAGATTTATAAGTAATCAAACCCTCAAGTTAAACCATGACTATCAAATCAAAACCAAACATTTTATAAAATTATATAATGTTATAAACACCATTTAAATATCCCAAACAACTAAAAAACCTTTTCATAATTATTCAAAAAAATAGAATATGTAACTTCTTATCTAATATCATAAATAATTAAAATCATGTAAAATCCCTCTCAAACTAAACTAAAAATTCATAAACCTTTAATTACAATATTACATTCTACTAATAATCACGAAAAATACTTAGTTTTCAAAGGAAGCAGTGATGGAAACTCAATCATCAGATGACATGTTTGTAAAAGTGGAGCATATAAAAGAACCTATATAAAACGAACAAGTTTGAAGAAAATCTCTTGAACATGGAAGAAGAGGATTCTCTATGAGCTACTTGATGACCCTATCCATAATAGAACAACAAAATATGTGTAAATCCTATAACCTAGGGTTAATAAAATAATATAACATGGTGAGGGTAATGATGAGGAACAAAAATAAAGAGATGGAAGATGGAAATATAACCTATATTGATTTTACTTGAAATCAATGAAATAAGGAATGAAAATTGAATGTTATAGTAAGGGGGAGTTTTCCTAGGGAACCTCTCATAATGGATCATGAGTGTGAATGAGAGGATACACAAAATGTGTCTTATTTTTTGAGGAGTAAAACTGGAAACTATAATGTTTAAACAATTGGATAAATCACATGATTTTCCAAACCATTCACCAATCATGGGACACTCAATAAAAACACCTAGTAATATACAAATTTTGTCCACATGGTTAGGGAAACCATGTACCAAATGTGAAAAACAGCTCTTCCAAGATTACAGAAACATCTGTAAGATAATCACCTAATTTCTACTAATAATGTAGCAATTATATTATATACTAATTCCTTAATTTTTACCAAAAAAATAAATCGATGGGGAAAAAACTTAAAATTAATTAATAATAATAGATAGATTTATATAGTAAATTTTAAATAAAACAATGTTTGGGATGTGATGATCATTACTCATGCGCTTCAGTTGGAACATAGTTGGAATAGAAGTACACAACGTGTAGCTAGTGTATACACTATGTAACCTGCAATTTGTTTTTTGTGAAAGTGTAAATAATATAAGCCATGTGTTAAAAGTAAATGGTGTCATCACACATTTTGAATTGACTTCCAGCTGATTGACATGAACAAATATAAAGTGCATGTAATGTAGCTATTTGTACAAGTTATGTAACGCAGAATAAACTGCAATATAGTAATAGATTCCCAAGGTATATAGTGAGAGTAGATTGTAACAAATTACATTATGTGTAACTAGATTTATATATCATGTAACTTGGTCCAACTCACATTAGTTACATTTTCATCCATGTATTTCGGGAGAGCCAATATGAAGATAATTTAATCAAGACTAGACCACACTGCATATAGTTGGATATAAATTATTTTTAATGGGGTTTTTAGAAATAGATACATGAAAAATTATTTTTATCATGTTTTTTGGAAATAAATTCTTTAATAATTGTTACCCATGTAAATTTTCAAATAAAAATATCATAAATTCAGTATACACATAGTGTACTTCATGGGCATCACTAGTGGTACACATCACATATATACATGGAATGTTATGTGAAAACCCAAGTAATCCTTGAAATAAATCCATTTATTTATTTATAAGTATTAACTTTATGGATTTATATTAATTATAGTTTTATAAATAATTTAACATAACTTTTTCAATTTAAAAGGAATAGTTTTATTTGACTAAATTGTTTATCAATGTAATACATGGTTTTATATAAAAGTTAAATTCAATAATTTTATATTTTATATTTATAAAATGGAATAATTATTTAACTTCATTATTTTAAAAATAATCTTAAGAATATTTTCCAATATTTTTCTGAAATAGTTAATTTTTAGCTGAATAGTGAAATATATTAATTTTAAAAATACTCTCATTTTTATTATATTATCATGATAAAACATTACTTGGAAGTTTATGAAAAAATTTTTATATAAAAACTATATATTAAGTAATCAATACAGTTAATTTAAATATATTATTTTAAATATAGAAATATATGTTTTACATTCTACAAATCTAAATAATATTTTTATTCAAATAAGAAATATTTGAGGTTCTTCTCTTTTAATCAAGTTTTCAAATGTTTCCTTTATATTTTGGTTTTTTTAGTAAAATAAGTATTTTTTTATATTGCATAAAATATTTAAGTCCTGAAAATCAAAATTCTACTTTATTTTGGTGTAAAATCATTTTTATACTTAAAAATTTTTTTTCTAAAAAACAATTCATTGAGTTTTGATAACTTATATTAAAATTAATTTTTAACACTTCTAAAAATATAATACTATAAAAATAATTTAAAATTTATAAAAATTATGTTCAAAAAAAATTATGATTTCAACTTCAATTTTATTCATAATTAAGAGTTACCATGGTAGAAGGTTTTAACTATGGTAACTGTTAAAAGAGTTAAAGAGGGGTGTTAAACTAAGAGATAAGGTTTAAAATAACTCTAAAATTTATATAAATAAGATTGTTTTAGTTCATTTCATCCTAACCCTATCCTATCTTCTATGTTGAACTAATTAAAATTCATTTTCCATGATAAATATATTTATTATATTTTAATGTTTTTAATATTTACAGGGGTGTCACTCCTCTCACTTATAAAAGGGAACATTCTCTCATCACCTATCAAAAAACTTTTAGCCCCCAATATAAACCAATATCTAACTAAATACCTTCCGAAGTCTACTCAAAATTTAATATATTTTCTTTTCCTCCAAAAATATATATCCTGGAATGTTTAATGTGAAATCCATTGGAAGATATCCATGGTTGAGATATATGCCATAACGAAATTCTTTCAAGTTTATTTCTTCTTCTACCTCTTTAAAATATATTCTATACAAACTAAAATAATGTCATAAATTCATTTACTATACTAAAATTTTATTATCATTATGTAACAACAACTTTCTACTTAATTTCCATCCTATGGGAAATGAAAATGTTTCTTGGGCGTACGTGTGGACTACAGCCTCCACAAAGCTATGTATTTTGTTTTAATCAGTACATCACATGGATAGTTATAAATTGGTATTTAATGGATATAAATGATATTTATAACTTAATTATGATTCTATTAATATAAAATATTTTCTACCTTCTCAACCCCCCATCCATTGTAAAATGATAACGTCGCTCATGCGTACGGGTGGACTACCACCTCCACAAAATAATAAGATTTGTTTTTAATTTCAAACTCACATGGACTATCATAAGGATGAATTTAATTATTAAATATTTTATTTGTAAATTTTTTATGATATTATAAAGGTTATCCATTTTCTAATTTGTTTACTTTTCATCCATAGAAAAATTAAAACACTGGTCTTGCGTACATGCAGACTACCGTCTCCATGAACGATGAATATAATTTTACATTACCACCTTATATGGATAATTTTAAAAGTATATTTAAATTAAAAACATTATTATTATAAAATTTTATGGTTATATACGTGATGGAACCATGGAACCTTTGACCACAGGCAACTCACTGAAGTTGTTGTGGACTAAACGACCTCAAAATACCCAACACAAACTTAATAGATTTAGTAACAAAATAAAACATGATAATAAATAAAATAAAGAAATATTAATAGATTAATTTAAATGAAAATGGATATTTATATATTAAACAATAATATACATCTATTATTTAGGAGTTAGAAACTATATGAAATAAGATAATACTCAAGGTTTGGGATTTTCTTTAAAACATTTTTTAAAGTTATCATTTAATAAATATTTTGATTTCATGTTTATGTTATTATAAATATTAAATAAAATTTATTTTATATAATCCAAATAATTATTAAAGTAATTTTCAATAACCCTTTATTATTTACAATGGTTTTTAAAAAGTAATATTTTTAACAACTTCCATACGGGTAACTTTTCACTCCTTTTACCAAAGTGAAAAAGAATTTTTTTAACATTTACTAAATGATTGAATTTTCTCTACATCATAGATATTATTAATTATAAAGTTTCCTTAACATGTTTTTATGTTTTATAAAAATTATCCTATTCCAATTATTTTGTGAATTTTTCTTTTTTAATTTTTTTAAAAGAAATGGATATTTATCTATATTTATATGTGAAAATGGAAATTACTTCTGCATATGGGTTCAAATGAGCCTTTAAAGGATTTTATGATTAGAAACTGAAATATGTTATATTGTTTTTTTCATGATATATTAGTTGGGAATTATAAATGATAACATATGATCCCAATATATAGCTCTATAATTTATTGGGTCATGATTTAGCCTTCGAAGACAAATTTTTTGAGATAGATGATTAGGTTACTCCTATAGAAAGGGTTCTATGAAAGAGTTTAACATGAGTTTGAATAGGATGTATTAAGTTGACTATGTGTTATTTATAAGATTTATATGAGTTTTAATGAAAATATTTTTATTTTAAGAATATAATATTCAATATTTTAAAATTAAAAGATAAATTTTAAAGGAAAATCCTTTTAACTGGTTCTCATGTTTTATCAAGATGGATTAAAGATTTTTCATATAATTTTTATGTGTTTACAAGGTTTTTCTTTATGAAAATTTAATTTTTCACATGTGGTTATGATTTATTTATATGCTAAATGTTTGTTGTGAAAAAGAAAATCATTTTTATATTTTTTCTTTTTTTTTGTTGGACTAATGGTATTTCTATATTTTTATATCCATTAATGAGATTTGTGTGTTCATTCCACATTTAAAAAAAAGGATATAAGTATGTTCAATAACTATATAAAGGTCAATATTTCAATAACTTGTCCTTAAATAAGGAATAGTTTCTTGAATGAAATATGGGTGTAAATTTAAGAACTTATTTTTAGGGAAAAATATCAACTCTTTGTAAGTTTCCACTTTTTTATGTAATGGTTTTACTAGTACTATTAAACTCTAAACCTAACAGATCGTGGTAATGTGAGAATATAAAATCCTTTCTTGTAAACTAATAATTATGAGTTGTTTATGTTTTGGTGTTTTATAGTTTGTATTAGAAAAAGTGTTTGGACAACTCTAGAGGTTATGATTATATTAAAATATACTTTTATGGGATTAAAAATTATGGTTATATTATCATGAGATATATTTTTTAGGATTTTTGTGTTTCTTTATTTAATCTATGACTATTAAGAGGGATTTTTTTATTAAGGAATCGGGCTAAATGAGGTATGAAGGAATCAAGTGGATAGTATCCTTCCGAAATAGAAACCCAAAATGGCTGGAGTTAGAGAAGAGAAGTTTGTAGCTATGTTAACTCAATTAATATAGAAAATAAATTGTGTAGCCATAGAAAGAGAGAAATTTAATTCTCCTTAAAGGAATACGTCGATAGTAGTGTATTTTAGGAAACAAAAATCTTCAGAAATTTAGTAGATATATAGAACCAGTGAAAGATGAAGGATGCATCAATTATTTTGAAAATACATTAAAAGTTTTATAATTTTTATATCATTAGAATTTAACTGTTACTATTTATTATTTTGAAGTTGAATTCAGTTAGTGGTGGTCTTTCATTAAGAATACAAATTCTAACAATAAAATTGATTCCATGGATTAAAATATTTTTTAAAGACATTTCTATTTATAAATACTTCCCAAATATTATTCAAAATATAAAAGAAAAAACAATTTATATAATTTATGTAACCAGAATGGGAATCAGTTTCCACTTATAAGTAATAATTTCACTATAAGTGTCGTGTATGCACCAAATTTTATTCTACGACATAAAAGTTAAATTGATAGATTTTACATAGGTTTGATGCCAGTTTTATGTAAATATTTATCCTTTCATGAATTTAAAATCTATGAGGAAGTTTTTAGATGTGATGATATATTTTATATGGATTTTTTTACTCATAACCTCATGAAAATTGGAATAAGAAACAGTCAAGGTTGAAAGAAATGGAGAAGAAATTGACAAATAAATTATGTGGTAATCCTGTAACATATTAAAAATGTGGAAAAAGTAACTTTAATTGATATTTGAATAGATCAGTAAAGTGTTTCTAATGGGGTACGTTCAGTTATATGTCATATTATTTCAAGTAAAATAGTTCTAATAAGACCAAAAATAAGAAAATAGATTGTTAGTCAGTAGTGAGATGTTTTAATTTAAATGAGTGGGGCGATTATGAAAAATCAGGTAAAAAGCTTGTTACTCAAGGTGTGAGTCTTAAATATCAAAATCAGACATGTGTATAAAAGTATTTTTATACAACTTAGAAACCCAGTGCAACATGGCTATCCGGGGGGGAAGGGAGGGGCTTCAGGGGGAAGGGAGGGGCTGCATGGGGAGTGGGGGGTGTGCTGGGGGGGGGGGGGGGTCTATCCAGGGGGGAAGGGAGGGGCTGTAGGGGGAGTGGGGGTGTCTAGGGGGAGTCCAGGTGGTGTCCAGGGGGCTTCCAGGGGGTGTCCAAGGTGGGTGTCCAAGGTGGGAAGCAGCTGTTTCTAGGGGGGGGGGGGTTCAAGGGGGTTCTGTCCAGGGGGAGAGTGGGGGTGTTCAAGGGGGAGGGGTATTTGTCTAGGGGGGATGGGTGGGGCTGTCGGGGGAGTGGGGAGGGGTGTCTAGGGGCTTTCCAGGGTGTGTCCAAGGGGTGTCCAATGTAGATAGACATTCATTTCAAGCTGATCTAAACCTTGAAAGAATGATCAACTACCTCACGATAAGCTCTCACCTTGAAAAAAATACCTAAGAATAAATATCTATCGGTAGTCTCATCTCAAACTTCTAAGATTTCATCTACTAATTTGAAACGATCTTGGGTGTGTACTGCACTAGTTCAGCAAAATGATTAATATACTCCATCAGTGATCATCCACCTTTGGAATGTTAAATATACTAATGGGATCTGGAAGAAGCTAGGACCTCAAGACACTTATTCTATTTTAAAATGATCTTGAAATATTTCAACATATCTCTACGATCATCCTAGTTTGAACCACTGAGTCCCAACGTCTTCGATTAGGACCCTCTAACAAGAACGAAACACATTTTACTCTGACACCCTCAGGATTTTCATCAAATTCAAACATTATCAGTATCTTCTCAAGACACTCCTATTATTCACAGGGTTCAACATTACCTTAGAAGGTGTGAGTAATTTTCTGGAGAAACTCCAAAGCATTGTCCTTTACAGGAATTAGTTCAGCTTCCCTAACCATAGCTGGAACAAAATTGTAGAGACCCGTAGCCTGACGTACATGGACATTACATTACATTTGCGGAATACTTAGTACATAACAAAAACACACACTAAAGGATCGTAATAGTTTAGTGTCTTTGGAAACTCGGAACGTAATCTTCTAATCGTGGTGAAAGTTCTTCAATATCTCCCATAAAGGTCATTCTTTTTTTTATACCTAAAACATTTCTTTATATCCTGGGGAAAAGAAAACATAAAAGGGTGAGCTCAAATGCTCAGTAAGGGTAAACAAAAGAAATATCAATCACATAATTTTCATAAGAACATAACTTTTTTGGAAATCTTAACCTGCAAAAGAGAGCATAATTTCATAACATGGGATAAATCATAGTAGTGAAATGAAATCATAACTTAAAACATTACTCATTGTGGCATACACACATAATCATAGAGAATCATTTCTTGTTAGTCAAGACTCATTGCCAAGACTATCTTAGTGGACAAAGTCCCTTTCTGAATCGAGTAATCCTCGTTTCAGTCCTGTTTCACTGAACCGGTATAACCTACCATTCCAGCCATGTCTATCTCATGAGATATAAAATCTTTACCCAATGCATTGGAGGGAGATATAGGTCCCACCCATCTCATAATGAAACCATTCTTATGTGTGCCACAAAATCATAAATCATACATCATTGCATAACCCATGTAATAAAAATGGGATTCTTAAACAACATGACATCATAAAACCATTCATATAAGATAAAGGAATTCATAAACATAATTCCATCACAACATAGTCAAATCAATGTAAAAATATGGATAGAAACAGAACCCTTTATTATCTTAGATGGAAAATAATTTTGATAAAACACTTGAAATGAATTCGTGAGGAAAATATCCTTTCTTCTTCAAAATCAATTTCTTTTCACAAAACATCATACAATTTTAAAAGAAAGAGATTTTATTAAAAATAGTCATGAAATATTTTGGAGTAAGGTTCATGAAAATAAGGCTTTATAAAAACCGTAAAAATCCGTTCGTGCCGTATAAGTTAAAAAAACATTCTTCTCGTACTTTTGTCGGAAAAGTCAAAAAGTACCTCGTATAAAAAAAACGACAAAAGATTCCTTTCATATCTTTTACTAAAAACTCACCGAAGGGTAAAATTGGATTTAAACTATTGTAAGTGGATGGAAACAATATTACATATTGAGGGAACATGGATGTGGATGATAAAATACACCCCAGTAAGTACTTACGAATAAACAATCTCGGATAAAAATGAGATTGTGGTATTTTCCTTACCTTAGGTCCGACTTGCTTTGTAAGTGTCCGAACCTCCTGTATAATGATTTAAATCATGTTATTGAATTATTACAGAATCATATTCATTGTTATGATATCATATATGGTTCACTTATTACATTATATTACCCGTTCTTTTGTAAATTCCATGTTAAAGAAGCGTTTTGGGTAAAATCGTTTCATTTATCGTAGGTGTTTTGACTTGTTGTTCTTGACATCATTATTACTTATATCATGATTTACTTACTTCCAGAATATAAAATATGATTTTTATATCATATATATTCAGTATATATATATAAATAATAGGTAGATAAATAAAATGAAAAACACCATTCATGGAGACGGTAGTCCGTACGTATGCATGAACGCTGTTTTTCTTTCCTTATTGTCTTGAAATGGAAGTAAGTAGATGACATACATATGTATATATACATAAATCCAGTAGCTTTATAATGTCATATATTTCATTATTATTTCTTATATATACATTATAATCATTCTTAAATGGTTAACATGGAGAATGAATCTCATCGCGTCGTGGAGACGGTAGTCCGTACGTACGCACGAGCGATGATATCATTTCTATAAATATTGAATTGAATTGGAGTGGATTATACAATATATCAGAATCAATATGATGTTGTAATAACTATTTATAGTTATTCTTTACACCATTATACCCATCCATGTAAGGTGGCGGTGGAAAATAGATTACACCACGGCGTGGAGACGGTATTCCGTACGTACGCACGCGCGGTGATTTCTTTTTCTGTAGGATGGATAGATGGTGAAATAGGGTTGTTTCATACTTATAATAACATATCAGTATATGAGTGATACTGATGTTATTACTTCATAATGAAACAACCTAAGAAGAAGAAGTGGAAGAAGAAATAAAGATGAAAGAATTGGTAACGGTAATTACCTCTTCTTTGAAGTGCCTCTTTGAGACCTCCTCTTAGGGCACTAGAATTGGTCTTTGAGGAAGACCAGAACCTCTAGGATGTTGCTAGGGAAGTGGAGAAGAGATTTTGGCAGGGGTTGGCCGAGCTTGAGTGCTCAAATTGGTGTGAGGAGGAGGGGGAGGAGGTGTCCTTTTATAAGGGAGGAGAGGGGCACCTTAGGAATTCTTAAAAATATTAATTTATAATAAATCTAACCCCACTTAAAAACCTCCAAAAATGACTCATATTCGAAGATTAGATGAGATAGGGTTGTAATCTCATCAACCAATTAAATTTAGACATGTTTGGATATTATTTTAAACCTTATCAATTAGATCTAACTCTAAGTTAAATAATTTAACTTTTACCGTGTCTTTTTGTTTTCTTTCACTATATGGTTAATAAACTTACTATAACATGCCAAACGAACCCCAAATTGTTTATTATTAATATATATATCCTTATCTAAGTCATTTGGCCGAACCTTAGATTTTTAGGAATAAAATAACAATTAATAATATAATATTTGATTTAAAAACTATTTTGTGTCAATTTTGACACTATTTGATATATGATTTTTGTGAAAGTCATAACAGAATTATATGTTCGAACCAAGTTTATTAAATCAACATTAATATATCATAGTAACCTATAAAATTAGTGGAATTCAATAAAAATCTCAAATTACATTTATTGTGGTGTTTATAAGATCAATTATGTCAATATTTCATTAATAAGATAATTACTGCATCATCGTTGTGTCATAAATAAATTAAATTATTTGATGTCTAAAAATTACAAATAAAATACCATCATGTATGAAATCTTTTTAGATTTCTAATTAATATTTACAATCGAATTTATCTTATGTATAACCCCATATTAAAAATGATTTACTTATTAAACTTTGATTTTAACTATTTTAACCCTTCTTTAAATAAATTAATAATAAATGTCCTAATCTAATCCAAGTGGGCCTAAATGGTCATATTTTATTCCTAAGTTTGTTTTTGGTCGAATTACACTTGTCCAATAGAATTAGGACATGTGTTAGGGTAATAGTAATATCATATTTACCCTTAGTTACCCTATTTACTCTTAACCGCGGTAAAAAAAAGTAAAAAGTTACTATTCACCAAAAATTATTTTCATCTCATTGAACCACATTTTAGTCCTTGATATTAACCGTGTCTCTCGGATTTTCGAAATTCCATTCACAGAAGCGGTAAAATTAAGTTTTATGCAAAATTCAGTTTTTAACCTACCACTTAGTAGTTTCACTATTCATCAAAAATTGATGTTTTTCAGAACAATGCCAAAATTTCATCCCAAGCTATATTTCATATTCCGAATTCAAAAATGAAGTCTATTTTACCAAATTCATAACATAAAATTTTCATTAATTAATTTTATAATTAAATCCCGCTGTTAAAACAAATAGCGTGTTTTTTAAGAAACAATATCTATCAAAAGATTGACACTTGTTTATGTCTAGTTTAAATGTGAAATTACATCCAATGACCAAAATTGTATTAAATTGTAAAAATATATTCTAAATATACTTTAAAACCACTCAAATTAATGATTTATCACTATTAATTATTTCGATTAGAAAAGTTGTTTTTAATTATAATTTAGTAATTTTCACTATTCATCAAAATATGAAAGTTATCCGAAAATCACCAAAATTTCAACCTAAGCTAATTTCGATATTCCGAATCCAAAAATGAAGTTCATTTTGAAAAATAAGATTTATAGAATTTTAAAAAGTGGTTATTACTATTCATAACGGGTAGTTTTAATAATATTTTAATAGCATATCGTTGTTTAGTGAAACTCGTTATTGCGTACTACACACACTATCGAGGAAGGTTGCGATTGCGTGTAATGCAAGGCAAGTCAAGGATGCGTGTTGTGCAAGCTCCTTTTGGTGTAGCGTACAACACAAGACATTAATAAAATTAAAAAGAATATTTTTCATAAAATCTTGGGCTGTTACATTCTACCCCCCTTAAAATGAATTTCGCCCTCGAAATTCGTCGGGGTTATAAATGGTTTTCTATTCGAAAGTTTCCCACATCGTAAAAAGGAATACCAAAACTTGGCTTTAAAAACTAAAGTATGAAATGTAACGATTACCCAAATAAACTAATTGTTGGGTTTCCACATAGGTAAAAATATGGATATGGAAGAAAAATCTAACCATCATGTTCTGATGGAGAGTGGTAGAGAACATGGCTATGGAAAAGCCAAAAATCACAAATCCATAAATTTGTGATGATATAAGGTACCATCTGATTCCTCAGGTATAAGATCACTAGGACAACATTTTTTGTTTTCAAGATCATTTCCCTAAAGTTGAAAATTTGAATTAGAATAAATACTTACTTTATTTTGGTACAATCTCACTGTTGTTCGTGCCTTGAATAATTTCCACTTCATCTCTTAAATAAATGAAGTTGAATTTGTTATTCGTGAAGTGTTAGCAGATAATGTGATAGAATGACGGGTCATTCCATCTGTCTCAAACAAAAGGTTAGCAAAAATTATATACATAAGTCGATCTATAGTGAGATTAATCATATATGGTTCCTAAAATGGGCTTATACTTCATATATCATACTGCTTAATATAATAACACTAGTTTCTACTAAACAGGGACTTCCTGTAGGTCAGTGGTAGGCGATAAAGGCCAGTCGCACTTCGGTTGTGGGTTCGATTCCTACAGCCTTGTCCGAAGCGATGGGCTGTCGCCCGTCCTGCAGGTTGTCCCTTTTTCTAAAACTACGTTACTATAACATCCCATCAATAATATCAAAAATCTTATATCCTTAAACAATACTAACTTATGTCCAACATAATCCAGTCTAATCTTTAGGCTTATACATAATACTGCAGTCCACTCTCATAATATAGTGATATCGATTACCAGAGATTTAATACTGTCGTTGATCCCCACATATCATAAGATATGTCTTGTTGGTCACATTCTAAACATTCAAAGTCCTTAATCATGTATTCTCTTGAATACCTTAGTGAAAACATGAATGCAGTTTAAAGTTAACACTTTCCACATACCAAAATCCTCAAAATTCTATATACTCAAACCATGATATCACTTAGTCCTTATATCAATCATGAGCTCATGAATACTGTTAAACATTTCATTTTCTTATTTTCCCTTCATTATGCGCATATCATCTTATTTCCAAAAATATCTCAATCACTTTGAATACCACATTAAACCAATACATAAATATTCCAATACTCCATGATACAACATTATTTTGGAATCCCATTACATAAACACTTAATCATTCCACCACATCGTTATCATATTCAACATTGCCAATAGTGATCGCATGTGATTTCCCTTTGTCCTTTGCCTTCAGTGGTTGCTCATGTTGATCATCACTAACCCTTGGATTAGGGCAATTATTAGCATAATGCCCCATTTCCTTGCACTTGAAGCATTGAAGTGTTGGTGGTGCGTTCTCTGCAGTGTTTTCTTTATTCACATCATTAGAAACCCTTTTTCTATTACTTCGACACTCAGCTGCTCGATGACCTTATTTTCCACACTTAAAACATTTTCTAGTCCCTTTAAGACAATCTCCACCATGCTTCTTTCCACACTTTGTGCATAAGGAAACATTCATCTTCTTTTCACCATTATTCTGAGATTTCTCCTTGAACTCCATCTTTCGTTTCTTGTCAAAACCATGAGATGGATATGTAACACCAACTTCCATTTCTACCTTGATAGCACAACGCACAATTTCTTCATAGCTACTGAAGTCTCTTATAGCTAATGCCCTTCGAAGACTTGGTTTTAAGCCACTGAAAAATCGATCAACTTTACTTTCAGGTTGGATGATAATGCCAGATGCATACCTTGCAAGTCTTGTAAAATTCGCTTCGTATATACCAACAGATTCATCATCCTTCTGTTTCAGCTCAAGAAACTCCTTTTCCATCTTCGTTCGAAGAATACGAGGGAAGTACTTACTGAAAAACAAGTTCTTGAACTCGTCCCATTCCATGGACTCAATTTCATCTCTTGGCCTCGTATTCTTGATAAGATTCCACCATTGATCAGCTTCACCTTCCAAACGATATACTGCTAAGATGACTTTATCATGTTCAGAACATTGAAGAACTGAAAATATCTTTTCAGTAGTACTAATCCATTGTTCAGCAACTAATGGATCAGTAGACCCACTGAAAGAAGGCGGACGCTGCCTCATGAAGGATTCAACGGAATGTTGCTCCTTCCTTTGCTCGTTTGGAAGTCCTGCATGATTCATAGCTTGAGAAAGTTGTGTGAGCATGGCTACAAGATTTTGCATTCCAGATCCCATATCGTTTGGTTGCTCAGGGGGACAATCATTGCATTGTCCATTGCATTGATCAACACGGTTCCTTCGGGTTCCGGCCATCGTCTAAAACCCCAAAAGAATAGTGTGAGAGGCAAAAATAATGCTAGGGAAAACAACATAATAAAGGGGTAGTACCCTCAATATCTCACATCTTAGGTTAAATTCTAAGATCGTTAGCGCAATTCTAGGACTATAACCTATACGTATACTTAACCTTAGAGACATCCCTAGACATACCTTAGAAATATCTCTAGGGATCTCACTAACGTTTTCGCATCCTAGTTTCCAAAGGTTGACTAAACCTTTCCTCTGATACCAACTGTAGAGACCCGTAGCCTGACGTACATGGACATTACATTACATTTGCGGAATACTTAGTACATAACAAAAACACACACTAAAGGATCGTAATAGTTTAGTGTCTTTGGAAACTCGGAACGTAATCTTCTAATCGTGGTGAAAGTTCTTCAATATCTCCCATAAAGGTCATTCTTTTTTTTTACCTAAAACCTTTCTTTATATCCTGGGGAAAAGAAAACATAAAAGGGTGAGCTCAAATGCTCAGTAAGGGTAAACAAAAGAAATATCAATCACATAATTTTCATAAGAACATAACTTTTTTGGAAATCTTAACCTGCAAAAGAGAGCATAATTTCATAACATGGGATAAATCATAGTAGTGAAATGAAATCATAACTTAAAACATTACTCATTGTGGCATACACCCATAATCATAGAGAATCATTTCTTGTTAGTCAAGACTCATTTCCAAGACTATCTTAGTGGACAAAGTCCCTTTCTGAATCGAGTAATCCTCGTTTCAGTCCTGTTTCACTGAACCGGTATAACCTACCATTCCAGCCATGTCTATCTCATGAGATATAAAATCTTTACCCAATGCATTGGAGGGAGATATAGGTCCCACCCATCTCATAATGAAACCATTCTTATGTGTGCCACAAAATCATAAATCATACATCATTGCATAACCCATGTAATAAAAATGGGATTCTTAAACAACATGACATCATAAAACCATTCATATAAGATAAAGGAATTCATAAACATAATTCCATCACAACATAGTCAAATCAATGTAAAAATATGGATAGAAACAGAACCCTTTATTATCTTAGATGGGAAATAATTTTGATAAAACACTTGAAATGAATTCGTGAGGAAAATATCCTTTCTTCTTCAAAATCAATTTCTTTTCACAAAACATCATACAATTTTAAAAGAAAGAGATTTTATTAAAAATAGTCATGAAATATTTTGGAGGAAGGTTCATTAAAATAAGGCTTTATAAAAACCGTAAAAATCCGTTCGTGCCGTATAAGTTAAAAAAAACATTCTTCTCGTACTTTTGTCGGAAAAGTCAAAAAGTACCTCGTATAAAAAAAACGACAAAAGATTCATTTCATATCTTTTACTAAAAACTCACCGAAGGGTAAAATTGGATTTAAACTATTGTAAGTGGATGGAAACAATATTACATATTGAGGGAACATGGATGTGGATGATAAAATACACCCCAGTAAGTACTTACGAATAAACAATCTCGGATAAAAATGAGATTGTGGTATTTTCCTTACCTTAGGTCCGACTTGCTTTGTAAGTGTCCGAACCTCCTGTATAATGATTTAAATCATGTTATTGAATTATTACAGAATCATATTCATTGTTATGATATCATATATGGTTCACTTATTACATTATATTACCCGTTCTTTTGTAAATTCCATGTTAAAGAAGCGTTTTGGGTAAAATCGTTTCATTTATCGTAGGTGTTTTGACTTGTTGTTCTTGACATCATTATTACTTATATCATGATTTACTTACTTCCAGAATATAAAATATGATTTGTATATCATATATATTCAGTATATATATATAAATAATAGGTAGATAAATAAAATGAAAAACACCGTTCATGGAGACGGTAGTCCGTACGTATGCATGAACGCTGTTTTTCTTTCCTTATTGTCTTGAAATGGAAGTAAGTAGATGACATACATATGTATATATACATAAATCCAGTAGCTTTATAATGTCATATATTTCATTATTATTTCTTATATATACATTATAATCATTCTTAAATGGTTAACATGGAGAATGAATCTCATCGCGTCGTGGAGACGGTAGTCCGTACGTACGCACGAGCGATGATATCATTTCTATAAATATTGAATTGAATTGGAGTGGATTATACAATATATCAGAATCAATATGATGTTGTAATAACTATGTATAGTTATTCTTTACACCATTATACCCATCCATGTAAGGTGGCGGTGGAAAATAGATTACACCACGGCGTGGAGACGGTATTCCGTACGTACGCACGCGCAGTGATTTCTTTTTCCGTAGGATGGATAGATGGTGAAATAGGGTTGTTTCATACTTATAATAACATATAAGTATATGAGTGATACTTATGTTATTACTTCATAATGAAACAACCTAAGAAGAAGAAGTGGAAGAAGAAATAAAGATGAAAGAATTGGTAACGGTAATTACCTCTTCTTTGAAGTGCCTCTTTGAGACCTCCTCTTAGGGCACTAGAATTGGTCTTTGAGGAAGACCAGAACCTCTAGGATGTTGCTAGGGAAGTGGAGAAGAGATTTTGGCAGGGGTTGGCCGAGCTTGAGTGCTCAAATTGGTGTGAGGAGGAGGGGGAGGAGGTGTCCTTTTATAAGGGAGGAGAGGGGCACCTTAGGAATTCTTAAAAATATTAATTTATAATAAATCTAACCCCACTTAAAAACCTCCAACAATGACTCATATTCGAAGATTAGATGAGATAGGGTTGTAATCTCATCAACCAATTAAATTTAGACATGTTTGGATATTATTTTAAACCTTATCAATTAGATTTAACTCTAAGTTAAATAATTTAACTTTTACCGTGTCTTTTTGTTTTCTTTCACTATATGGTTAATAAACTTACTATAACATGCCAAACGAACCCCAAATTGTTTATTATTAATATATATATCCTTATCTAAGTCATTTGGCCGAACCTTAGATTTTTAGGAATAAAATAACAATTAATAATATAATATTTGATTTAAAAACTATTTTGTGTCAATTTTGACACTATTTGATATATGATTTTTGTGAAAGTCATAACAGAATTATATGTTCGAACCAAGTTTATTAAATCAACATTAATATATCATAGTAACCTAGAAAATTAGTGGAATTCAATAAAAATCTCAAATTACATTTATTTTGGTGTTTATAACATCAATTATGTCAATATTTCATTAATAAGATAATTACTGCATCATCGTTGTGTCATAAATAAATTAAATTATTTGATGTCTAAAAATTACAAATAAAATACCATCATGTATGAAATCTTTTTAGCTTTCTAATTAATATTTACAATCTAATTTATCTTATGTATAACCCCATATTAAAAATGATTTACTTATTAAACTTTGATTTTAACTATTTTAACCCTTCTTTAAATAAATTAATAATAAATGTCCTAATCTAATCCAAGTGGGCCTAAATGGTCATATTTTATTCCTAAGTTTGTTTTTGGTCGAATTACACTTGTCCAATAGAATTAGGACATGTGTTAGGGTAATAGTAATATCATATTTACCCTTAGTTACCCTATTTACTATTAACCGCGGTAAAAAAAAGTAAAAAGTTACTATTCACCAAAAATTATTTTCATCTCATTGAACCACATTTTAGTCCTTGATATTAACCGTGTCTCTCGGATTTTCGAAATTCCATTCACAGAAGCGGTAAAATTAAGTTTTATGCAAAATTTAGTTTTTAACCTACCACTTAGTAGTTTCACTATTCATCAAAAATTGATGTTTTTCAGAACAATGCCAAAATTTCATCCCAAGCTATATTTCATATTCCGAATTCAAAAATGAAGTCTATTTTACCAAATTCATAACATAAAAGTTGCATTAATTAATTTTATAATTAAATCCCGCTGTTAAAACAAATAGCGTGTTTTTTAAGAAACAATATCTATCAAAAGATTGACACTTGTTTATGTCTAGTTTAAATGTGAAATTACATCCAATGACCAACATTGTATTAAATTGTAAAAATATATTCTAAATATACTTTAAAACCACTCAAATTAATGATTTATCACTATTAATTATTTCGATTAAAAAAGTTGTTTTTAATTATAATTTAGTAATTTTCACTATTCATCAAAATATGAAAGTTATCCGAAAATCACCAAAATTTCAACCTAAGCTAATTTCGATATTCCGAATCCAAAAATGAAGTTCATTTTGAAAAATAAGATTTATAGAATTTTAAAAAGTGGTTATTACTATTCATAACGGGTAGTTTTAATAATATTTTAATAGCATATCGTTGTTTAGTGAAACTCGTTATTGCGTACTACACACACTATCGAGGAAGGTTGCGATTGCGTGTAATGCAAGGCAAGTCAAGGATGCGTGTTGTGCAAGATCCTTTTGGTGTAGCGTACAACACAAGACATTAATAAAATTAAAAAGAATATTTTTCATAAAATCTTGGGCTGTTACAAAAATCCTCTCCCTTTCCAAAATCTTGAATAGACTATACTATAACATACACTAATCTCTGATCAATTTATAAGGTTGAAAAATCTCTGTCATCTTCCCACAGTTTCACACGAAGTCTCATGGGTTTCAGGGGGAGGGGGGCAATCCAGGAGGGGGGAGGGGGGTCCAGGGGGAGGGGGTTGTCCGGGGGGGGGGGGGGGTGAAGGGGACTGTCTAGGAGGGGGTGTCCAGGGGGGTCTAATGGGGGGGGGGTATAGAGGGGGTGTCCAGGGGGTTCCAAGGGGAGGGGGCTGCAGGTCCGGGGGGGGGGGGGGTGTCTGTCCAGGGGGAAGGGAGAGGCTGGGGCTACAGGTCCAGTGATGGTGGTGGTGGGGGGGTTCTGTCCAAGGGGGTTGTCAGTCCAGTGGGGGTCTGCAGAGGGGGGTCAATCTAGGGGGAGGGGTGGCTACAGGTTCAGAGGGGAGGGGCTGCAGGTCCAGGGGGTATTTCTAGGGGGAAGGGAGGGGATTCATGTCCAATGGGGTCTTCAGGGAGGGGGGGGGGGGGGGGTCCAGTGGGGGCTCTAAGGGGGGTCTGTCCAGGAGGGGTTGTAGGTCCAGGGGGGTCTATCCAGGGGAAGGGTGGGGATTTTGGTTTAGTGGGGGATATAATGGGGGTGTATATCTAGGGGGAATGGAGGGGATATAGGTCTAATGGGGGGGATTGTATGGGGGAAGGGAGGGGTTATGGGGGGGGGGGGGCTGTAGGGGGGTCTGTCCAGGGGGAGGGAGGGGCTGCAGGTCCAGTGGGGGTGTCCAGTGGGGGGCTGCAGCGGGGGTATGTCCATGGGGGAAGGGAGGGGCTACAGGTTCGAGGGGGGGGGGGGGGGGGGGTCTATCTAGGGTAGAAGGGAGGGGCTGCAAGTCTAGTGGGAGGCTGCAAGTTCATTATTTCACAGTGGTTAATGTGGGAAACTTATTTTTCTAGGAAAACCATCTTTACACATGGTTCAACAAACCGTGGGTATATATTCTGCTTTGAAACTATCTATACCCACGATTTGTTGAACCATGCGTATGTTTTCTATGAAAAAAACTATCTATAACCATAGTTTACTTAACTGTGGGTATATAATTTGGGCTGTAAAAATGTATGCCCATGGTTCTATAAACCTTGGGTATATATGTATACCTGCAGTTTACCAGAACCTTGGGTAATATGATATTTCATTGGGATATACCCACGATTTCTACATAACCATGGGTATAGGGCTATCTCAATGCCGCGGGAGCCCATGGTTCATGAAACCGTGGGTATAACCCATACCCACGGTTTAAAACCATTGGTATAACCTATACCCACAGTTTAAAACCGTGGGTATAAGGCAATTTTCTGGTAGTGCTACCCAAAGTCCCTAAGAGAAGACCTGAGGGAATTTTAATTGCATTTCCTCTCTAAAATTCTTCTATTGTATTGATCAATGTAATTTTAAGGAGGTTCCAATTATAGGGGAAAATTTCACAGAGGGAGTAGATACACCATGCATGGGAGACAAGGAAGTAATCTTGACAAATGTTTTGTTCATATGGATGAAAAAAGTACTTCAAATGGGGTTTCAGGTGTCACCTTTCCTAAACATCACATGGATCACAATCCTATTCTTGTGGAATTATACAAACATTATTCATGGTTAACCACTATCCCATTAAAATTCAACAATGGATGGATTGTAACTCTTAGATGTCATGAAATTTTATGGGAATCTTGGTAGCTTGAATCTATTGGAAGCTTATTTTGTAGGTTGGTTGTGAAATTATATCATGCAAAGGATCTACTTGAAGAATAAGGTAGGAAATCATTTTCAAATAATTAATTGGAAATTGAAAATTCTGAGGATCTTCTTGATTTTAGTCAAATTGGTGATCAAAATTAGAATACTCCTTTTTATTGAAGAATTACAAGCTCATCGTAGGATGGATGGCCTTTTATTATTAAAGCAAAGGCTTGAAAAAATAGAAACTAAATGTGAAATAATTAAATTATGATGATATAAACTCAAAATTATTTCGTAGACTTCAAAAAGAAAACAGAGAAAGGGATGGAAAAAATCCATCAGTATAAATGGCTGGCTTTATACTTTAGAAAATGAGATTTCTAAGGTTGTTTTTGACCATTTCAGGGAACTGTACCAGGACAATGGGTGGGAAAATACATAGAAAAATGTGGATAACATAACCCCCTTAATTTATGAGTCTCAAAATAAAGCTACAATGATTATTCCTTCCAAATAATAAATTTAAGAAACTATCTTTTCTCTCAACATGGAAAGTGCTCCTAGCCGAGATGGATTTACTAATAAATTTTTTATATTGTTTTGGAAAATTTTATAGGATTATGTAACTCATGTAGTCAAGGAATTTTCAGTCACTTCTCAATTCCCTATGGGATAAATTCAAGATTAATTTCTTTAATACCTAAGAAGGAGAATTTACTTGACATTAAAGACTTTATGCCTGTTTCTATTGGGAACACAATCCCGAAGCTCATGAGCAAAATATTCATGAACATAATTAGTGAAATTCTCAAGCATAATATTACTAAAAATAAATTTGGATTTTTTCTAGGCTAGAACATTCATAGTTATATCATGAATGCTTCAGTATGAGTTAACCTAATTAAGAGGAAAATAAAGGAATGAAATTTTGCACTCAAAATTGAAAACTCAAAGCCATTGAAACTTTAAAATAGAGCTTCCTCTTTAATGTCCTTTGATAATATGGATTCTCAAATGATGTTTTAAGAATTATTCAAATTATCCTCAGATTTGAATGAATATCAATTATCATAAATGGATCCACAAGAGGCTTCTTTTAATGCACAAGGAGTGCGAGGAATGGTGATCTATGGAATCCCACCTTTTTATTACATAACTTTTCTTTACATTTTACAAACAAATGATCTTTAATGTCAAGTGTCATGGAAATCAATAACATAATACAAGAAAACATAAAAAATTCTTCTAATCCACTTGTAAGGCTTCATAATAGGTTTATCCTAAGTTCAATTAGTATGTCTCATAATATAGGGACATAAATATTAGGAGAGGGTGAGCATAAGGCCCAGTAAGTGAAAACAAGGGAAATAGTTTACTTGTGATATCAATAAGAACTTGAAGAAATACATGAATACATCAGCAATGGAAAAAGATTCAAATCATAATAAAAATAACATGAATCATAACATGAATATGTGGATACAAAATTTAATTTAGAAATTAATAAGCATATCACTAAGATCCATCCCCAAGGTGTCATAAAAATTACCAAGGTTATTCACCAAGGTATTATAAAACTTGGCATCTCTAGAGATTAATTTATTTACCCAATGCATTGGGGAGCTATCGGGGAGCACTATTAATATGTATATATTTTCATGTGTTCTACATAAATAATAATCAAACATTTTATATGTAACCCAAATAGAATAAAATAAATGGGTTTCATATCAAAATATTGACGTTTTAAAAAGTGCTTAAAAACATTATCATTATGTCATTTATAACCCACATAAAGGGAATGAGGGTTTTATATATGTCAATTATAGAATCAAATATATAAATTTTATTTCTTTATGAATACCCCTAGAAATGAAATAGGTTTGGGTATTCACATAAATAAAATAAGAAAATTTATTTAGAAAAAGAGAGAGATTTTGAGATGGAAATTCTGCAGCATAACAACTATGCAACATGGTTTTAGAAAACATTAAAAAGAGAGAGGATAGGGGTAAACCATTCATAAATGAATAATAATATATTATAAGAAAATAATAAAATGGAAATAAGAAAATGGAATGAAAACATGAAAGGTATACCACATAAAAGATAACTTGAATGGAAAAAGAGAAGTTGAGAATTCCCTTACCTTGAAGAGTAACTTCTAAAACTCTAAGATCAGAACCTTATGGACTTGAAGACACCTTCAGAGGACTCCTTGGGAGTTATAACTAGAGTAAATTCGTGTAAAATGATTTTTTAATGAAAGGAACCGAAGTAATGGGTGGGTATGTATAGAAAAAGTGAGAGATTATTTTATTAATTTCAAAGGACACCTCATTAGTGGTATTTGAAAAACCATGGGCTTGCCCATGGTATTTTCCCATGGTATTGGCCACTTGGGACACCACATATCATATGTTAATCCATAAGAGTCTACCATAATCTTATCTTACTCATTACATCATTATGACGTATTTATGATGTCATTAAACATACAAAAAACCCAAAAAAGAATTTTTACTATTTACAGAAAATTCAACCATTTTAGAAAAATCCCAAAAATTCATCCTAAAATTTTTTCGACGTTTATAATTCTAAAATGAACTCCATTTTATTAAAATTAAATTAAATAATAAAATTCTAATACTTAACTAATAATTTCTAAAACATTTATTTACTTATTCTATGATATATTTATATCACATTACCACTTAAGATGACTAAAACAAATTTATACTTCCTTAGGTGATGTTACTATTCCCTTTGTAAAATTACCATTCATAAGGGTAAAACATATGTTCCAAAGGTTAAATTTACTATTCTCCGAAAAAATATTTTGATCTTATTGAACCACATTTTTCTCCCTAATTACAATCAGGTATGCCAGATTTTTAAAAATCATTTCATAGAAAAAATTATTTAATAGTAAAATATTTTTTTACTATTCATACAAAACACTATTCATAAAATACTATTCATAAAACTCTAATCATGAAATTGAAACTTCTTAGAAAACATCTAAAAATTTAACCTATGTGAATTTTGACATTTGAAATTCGAAAATGGTGTTTATTTACCATAAAAATTCTCTATGTATGAGAAATACTTGAAAAGTAAAAATTTTACTTCTAAAATAAAAATTTCAAATTTGTCTTAATTAAGAATATTATTTGTTTAGAAAACCTATTCTTAAAACAATAATTATTAAACAACAATTTTATTTATACGAAGGGATTACGGAAAGTAACTAAGGCGTCGTTACATAACCCTTTATAATGCTTACATAGGACCTAAGAGTATGGTGTGCGACGATGATATAATCTTGAGGTGGCTTAGACAACATTGCCTAAGTGGTGATTTCTATCAACTTCATCTTATCTTGTAAGGGATACCATTCAAGATTAATGTTTTGAAGTTTGGCTTGGGATTGGTCCAAAGTGAAGCCCACCGACACCACATCCTTCCCAAACTATGACAAATGCGCTTCATAAGGACCGAGTCTACTAGATGAGGCCATCAACTATTATTTATGCAATAATAACCATTATCATTTCTATTTTATAAACACTAATCTTAAATTTAATAGTATAGTTTCTGATGGGCATATAATAGTAAAAAACCAACAGTATCTTTTCAATTATACTCACTTCATTAATAAAGAGATATATTTCTGTTAAGCGATAAATAATATAACATACATTTTTAAGAAAAAATTATTATTCAAAAAGTTCGGGTTATTAAATGATCTACTTTGAGGAATTTTGTTTATAATTGCTAAATATTACCTAATTAGATGTATTAATGATCTGTCTCAACTTGGTTTTCATAAACAAATTAGAGTTGGTAGGAGTGCATATTCTCCCTCACATCTCTTGAATGATGGTGACATTATTTTACTTGGGAAAGATTCAAGAAGTAATATCTCCAATAATAAAGCTCTTTTTTCACATTATGAAGAGGTGGTTGGACAAGCCATCAGCTAGAAAAAATCCTTTGATATTTTTGGTGATGGAATCTTAGTTGGTAAGAAAAATAGGATAGCTGCCAGACTGGGTGTTAAAAAGGGATATCTTCCATTTAATTATCTTGTTGTTCCACTTTTTTAAGGCAAGGTAAAGAGAAAATATCTATAGGGAATATTCTATGGTATTATCAATCAAATGACCATGTGTAAAGGGAAGTTAATGTATCTTGTTGGCAGAGTGTGTCTGGTTAATTCTATGATTATGTCAAAGTTTGTTTATTCTTTCTCTATATAGGTGGCCTCAAGGGCTCATCCAAGATGTTCAAGGAATGATCTGGAAATTTATATGAACTGGACCAATCTATGAAAGAAATTTGATCACTTTTTCTTAGAAACAGTGCATCAATCCGATTGATATGGGAGGACTTGGAATCAAGGTCCACAAGCTTTTTAATGAGGGTGTTATTGGGAAGTTTACATGGAAATTGATCTCTGATGATGCCACCTATGATTTCTTAATCAACAAGTTAAAAGAGATATTGATGAACAGATTTAAACATTATCTTGCATCCTTGGTTTGGATATAAATCAATCATTCATTAAATAGTATCATTCTTGACACACACAAGCTTGTAAGAAGAGACTCTACCCTCAACTATTGGACCACGGTTTGGCTAGACAGACCACTACATGATATTTTTAGAACTCCACATGAGATCCTTCACATTCCCATTGATAATTTAGTGGCTAATATAATACCTCTTACAATAAAATCACCACTCAAATTATCTTGGAGATTAAAAATTAAAATTTCATGGACCGTGACACTCTTGTTTTAAAGTACAATAGAAATGGGGAATTGAACACCAAAGAGTTTTAAAAAATGAAATAGAATTACTTCAACAGAACACCAAAATGGTTGATTGGTTTCAAAGAAACCTTCATCCCGCCCTCGTGATTATTATTTCTTTATAGAACTTAGAAGAATAGAATCCCTACTCATGCCCAAATAAAAAAGTCTGGGTATTATATTTTTGCTGCCTTCCATATTTGTATGAATGGTGAAGAAAATGTGTAGCATTATTTCCTAGAATGTGGGTTTTCACAGAGCACGTGGGGCGTATTTAGGGAACCTGTTCAGTCTAAACCTTGAATTGAATATACAACTGGCTGAATTCATGGAAGGCAGAAAAAATCTGTATGTTGCAACTAGATATGGAACCTACTTTTGACAGAAACAACAATTTTCATTGCAGCTATCTGGAATGCAAGGAATGGCATGCTGTTTTCTCAATAGAAACCCTCTATCTACTTGGGCATCCTTGCACTGCATAAGGATGTATACACTACCTCAATGGTATAAATATGGTGTATGAATAACTTTATTTTTTTTCTAACTACTCTAAGGATTTTAGGTGTAACAAGGAATCCAAGGATACAAAATATGGTTTAATATATACAACGAATCCCTCCCATTAGTACAAGGATTAAATTCAACGTTGATGGTACTTCTTATGGAATTTGAGGGAACTCAGGGTGTGGTGGTGTATTCTGAATATCTCATGGATTCTTCAAAGGATTCTTTTATATATACAATGGTATTGGAGTGGTCGATGAAGAAAAGTTATGGGCTATTGTCCATGAAATACAATATGATATTCCATATAAAATGATCTCCCTATGGATTGAATCTGATTATGAAATTGTAGTAAAAGTATTTCTATAAATAACATGGAATGTTCCTTAAAAAATTCTTCCATATTTGCTAGATTTCCTTGAAACATTCACACGTTTTAACATGTTTATATCACATGCATATCGAGAAGCCAACTAGGTAGTAGTTATTCTATCAAAGAGAGTGGCCATGGAGATGAACATGATGTAGTCCTTCACAACACCTAACTATTGTGTTTTTGTGGTGGAGGCTGATATGAATGGTGTAACTCATACATGTTTTGGTAATATCCCATGTAATTTCTAACTCTATTTTTGTTTCTTAATAATATTTCCTTTGGACCAGATTTTTCACTATCTTAGATTTCTTCGGTAAAGTGTGTTCATCGAGGTGGATGAAATAGGGACAAAGATGTTATGGATCATGACATGGTTAGATGCATGTGATATATTTTCTTATGTAAGGATAATATAAATCATATGAGGTACCATCTGTATATTTTTTTACCTAAGTAAATTCTTTGTTTGATTTATGAGCACTGCACCGCTTCATTATTCCCACCCTCGTTTGGGATCTTGGACTTGAGTTGTAGAGGATTTTAGTTCCCTTAGTAGTGACTATGCCAATTTGAGGTCAAGTTAGATTATATGATGTGTGGAAATACTGTGATCTAGTGTTAGGGTAGAATCATTCTTCAATATATTTACTATGTTTATAGATACATCCATATAATGTCATCCTTGGCATGGATCAGTTATATTTAGTGCATACTATGATTGATTGCTTTGGGAGGAGATTTTTATTCTTTAATCTTAATGGTGATAATTCCATTTTCATTAGTGATAGAGGAAATTATGTGGGTTATAGAGACATATATTCCTTATTTTATATGGTGACCTATATGATGTTGAGTTCAAAAAAGTTTCAAGCGATTTTGTTACTGAGGGTTGTAGAAGAGTACCCTGATGTGTTTTCTAAAGTAGTTTTAAGGATACCAACTGAAAGTGAAATTAAGTTTTGGTTAGAATTGCAGCCAGGTGTCACTCTAATTTTGATTTATCCATATTGTATGGAACTGTAACGAACCCGGTGGGCCTAAATCCCAACGAACTCAGCCACGCCCGAGCCCAGCCCTCTTGCAGATAGCAGACCCCCACCCTCAGGCAGATAACATGCCCCCACCTCAGACCGGGCTAGATAACATGTGGCATGAACTGTCCCCAGCCTGGCGAGGATTTAATACGCCTACCCCACAACTCGAACCCGTGACCACAGGCTTAAAGGCCAACCGGGAAGCGTTACGAGTACCACTGGGGCTTTATGTAACAAACCCAGTGGGCCTAAATCCCAAAGAACTCGGCCACGCCCGAGCCCAGCCCTCTGGCAGATAGCAGACCCCCACCCTCAGGCAGTTAACAGGCCCCCACCTTAGACCGGCCTACATAACACGTGGCAGGAACTGTCCCCTGCCTGGCGAGGATTTAATACGCCTCCCCTGCAGTGGTACTCGTAACAGTTCCCGGTTGTCCTTTAAGCCTGTGGTCACAGGTTCGAGTTGCGGGGTATGCGTATTAAATCCTCACCAGGCAGGGGAAAGTTCCTGACACGTGTTATCTGGGCCGGTCTGAGGTGGGGGCCTGTTATCTTCCTGAGGTTGGGGGTGTGCTATCTTCCAGAGGGCTGGGCTCGGGCGTGTCCGAGTTCGTTGGGCTTTAGGCCCACCGTGTTTGTTACAGGAACCCTATGAGTTACATGAGAAATGGATTTAGATTAATTATCTTCTATATATTGGGTTTATTCAACCTAGTTTTTCACCTTGGGGTGCTTTGGTTTTGTTCATGAAAAAGGTGGATGGTAGTATAAGACAATATATTGATTATTATAAATTGAATTAGGTGACAGTGAAGAACCATTATCCCCTTCCTTATATTTATGATCCATTATATCATATGAATGTAAATAGATAGTTTTCGTAAGGGTATCATCAGATGCTGGTGAAAGATGAGGATATTATAAAGATAAACTTTGGGTGTCTTTATGGAGACTATGAGTTCGTGGTAATGCCTTTTGGTGTCACAAATCAACCAACTATGTTCATGGGATTGATGAACTATGTTCTTCATGAGTACCATTTCTAATTTTTGGTGTTTTTCATTAATAACATCTTTATATATTCTAAGTATGATGAAGAGCATACAGAGCACATGCGGTCCATTTTGGAGGTTCTTCAGCTTTATCAACTTTTGGGTAATTTATATAGGTGTAAGTTATGGGCCCATGAGGTTCATTTATTTGGGAATTATATGTCTCAATGGGGTGAAGTTATGTATCCTTAAAAGTTAAAGGTTTATTTTCTTAGGTTTCCCTTATAATGTTTCATAGGTTGTAAGTTTCCTTGGTATCACAAGATATTATAGGAGTTTTATGCATTATTTTTATCAAATTAAAACTATTATAATGTCTTTGAACCACATGCCATCAAATTTTATGTGTCTCAATAAGTGTTAGGATACATTTGAATATATAAGGATAAGTTGGTTAGATATTATTTTCTACATTTTATAGAATAATTTGTAATTTTTTAGTCTTTTTATTCCTCTATAATTTTCTAGGGGTTTTATAAAAAAATAGTTGGTATTTTTTATAGGTCACAATAGTTATGACCCAATGAATATAAATACACTAACGATGACCATGATCTTACTAAATTTGTGTTATTCTTAATTTTTTTTTCTGAAAGTATCACATTATCAAGAACTTTTTGGGATTCATGGATCACTAGAGTTTAAGATATATCTTCTCCCAATGTGATTTAAACTTTCTGTCAAGGTGGTGGATGAAATACATATAGTATTATGACTTCGATATTTTCTATACATCAAGGAAATGTAATTTTGTTTCTAACACATTAAGAATGAATTGATATGGTGATGTTGATCATGAGTTTGGGGATGTATGAACAATGATAGAGGATCTTGTAGGAATATATCTTGATATTATATAATTTGATGGTAGAGGGTGACTTTATAGGATGAAAATGTAGTCATTCTTGGTGTAGAAGTGAAAAAATATTAGTTTGTGTATTATTAGGTGGTATTTTTCTGGAATCATATTATTTATGGGGATTCCCCTAAAGGATTGTCTAGAGATGTTTAACTTCAAGTGTTGTTTTAGTGGAATCTCTTAATTCCCTCATTGGTGCTTGAGATGGTTCTCAACGAGTTTCATATCTCTCCCTAGGTAGTGCATCCTAGTGTGGATATGATGTATCATTCCTTGATAAGTCACTTCTGGTTTACAAGGATAAATTTATATCTTCAGAGTCCACATCCTAGTGTTTAGTCTGTCAAAATATGATGATTTAATAACATATTCCTAGTAGGTTACTTTAGCCATTAGATATTCCTCAATGGAAGTGGGGGGATATTTTAATGGTTTTTGTGACCAGTTTACCAAGATCTGTTGGTGTATATGATGTTATCAGGATGAAAATGGACCATTTTATTAAGTTATATAACTTATTATAAGTTAAATAGTCGAACATAGGGGATATCCTATTGAGTCCATATTAAAAGGAGATTATGAGGCACCGTGGGATTATAAGGATGATCATATCTGATAAAAATCCTTGTTTTACCTCTCAGGTATGAGAGGGATCCAAAATTTATTTATCTCTCATATATGACTCAAAAAAACTTTTCATCCATACTTCGATGATCATATAGACTAGAATATCCATAATTTGAAAGAGATGTTGTGCACATGCATTATAAATTTTTGGGGTTCATGGATGAAACACCTAACCTTAGTTGAGTAGGATTATAATAATAGATATCACTAAACCATTGTTATGGATTCATTAAAAGAATTGTATGGTAAAACATGTAGAAATAAATTATGTTTGACTAAGTTAGAGAGTCAGTGATTCTCAAACTTGAATTAGTGATGAGAGTGACATATAATGTGCATGTAATTTGAGAATAGTTAAATGTATCCCAGGATTTCTAAAATTCCTATGTTTATCATTGTTGTAGACCAATGGAGTTAGATATTGTATATAATATATCGTTTAATGTATCCCATAATTGTGGTAAGTGAAGGTTTTGTTGAAGGAGTAATAATTATCCCAAATGTTTTGGGACTTTTGAGGTAGTAGAGCACACTAATACTATTGTACATTAATTGGAACTTCCTATTAAAATCGGTGAGATCAATAACATTTTCAAATGTTTTAGCTTGAATGGTATTTTAATTATCACTCCTACATAATATAAGAGGTTTGTTGGATTTTTGATATGATGTCATATTTGTGGAGTAGTCCGTGGAGATTTAGGATTGTTAGGATAATGTTTCTCAAGGGTGTGTTACTCCATGGTTTTATATCCTATAGTAGAATGGTTTCTTGGAAGAGTGTAAATAGGAACATGAGTTTCAAATAAATTCTCAATATTCAATGTTTTTTTATGATTTATTTTTTAGGATGATATATATGACCTTAGTTTGATTAATGATGGCGTTTCTTTGTGATTTGTATTTCTTTACTGTTATGATAAGTTAGTTGTGGACCTATTATAGCACAAACCCTCTTCGAGATGTTTCTCATGGGGTATTTGTCTTATAACCCCTATGTGTTTTCTTTCAATTTTTGGTTTTGATTATAAAGGATGAAATTTTTTTGAGAGGTATCTGATATAATGATCCAAACTTTTATAAACTGCTACTTTCCATCTTTGGGGTGTTGAAGGTTTTGGGAGAGAGTTGGCTGGAGGAGAGGGTAGTTCTTCAGTATGGTCTATTGATCCATCACAATGAATTTTTAGAAATGTATATATTTACCCTTACTTATTGAGTAACCCTTACATATCACCACATGTTATATAGTGACCCTAAACTTATATATTATATAAGTAACCATTATGTATCACCCCATATTATAGAGAGACCCTTACATATCACAATATATTACTGACTGAGTGAATTTTACATCACCTTATATATCATAAAAAATAATCTTTATGTATCACCCCATGTTACATAGTGATCCTTATGTATTATTATATGTATTATAGAGAATGAACTTTATTTATCAGTCTACATAATAGAGTAACACTTATGCATTAGATTAACCCTTATATACGAGTGTTTATAGTGGCATATGTAAAGGTAGGCGAGTAACACTATGAAATGTGTAAGGTTTAACCCACTGAAACACAAGATATATAAGAAACAATGTAAATCTAATATATTCCCATTGGAATATACCAAAATTTTGAAAAACAATTAGTATAGTCCACTTATACCAATATTTTTTTAAAACCATTTTTATAGGTTCCATATAAAAATAGTTTTTTAAAATCATTGGAAAGGGGTTCTTCCATTACTAGGAACAAAACCTCCACATTCATAGCTTGATTCTAACTCCCCTTATTTAATATTTATCCCCCTTAAATTCCCCTAAATATACATCTATTATTGATCATTTTTCTATGATTTTTTGGGAAATAATCAAGATAGGTTGTTTCCCTTCACCTTATCTCTTCTTTTATTATCTTATTTATGAATTTTCATGCCCTAGATTGAAATGTTAGCCTAAGAGTTCATGTTTTATGAGTTTCAATGGGGGTTTTTATTTTTATATTTAAAAAACATAAACAAAGGAAAATTATTTATTTCTCTTAGTAGAATAACACTAAGCATCATTGGATTAATCATTTTGGATATGTGGTTCTACATAAATCCTTTTATTTCTATTACCATGACAACTTTAATTAATTTAATTATGTGTTTATTGAAGATTAAATTGTGTTTATTATTTATAATGAAATGTTGATAGTAACATTTTAAATTTACTTTAGTTTTAATATGATAAATTAGGGGTTTTTATTAAAAAATCACTATTTTTTTAAAATAATGGTGCACTCATAGTGCTTTATAAAAAGTTATTTTCTTATTAAATAATTGATTTTGTCACTATAAATGATTTATGCATGTTTTAAATATCGAGTTTCATTTTTTGATTATTTTTTCACAATAATAATAATTTTTTGATTAATATAAAAGTTTTGGGTTGTTGTTGATATCAATATTTGTTATGGGTTATATATTAATCTGATCATTAAAGGGTGTTATCAATAATTGTTTTGGAATAATATCAATGTTATCTAATTTTTATAGATATAAAGAATTATTTAAGGTGTTTTATAAACATTGAATTATTTTCTACTAATATCAAGAGTTATTTTGATTAATATAAATATTTTTTATAGGGTGTATTGATTTTATTTAAATATTGAATAATTTTTTGAAATTTCAAACATGGGACTTATATTTATTATTGTGAAGTTAATATCAAAGTGGTTATTTTTATTTTATTATGGAAATAATCTTGTTATATAATAAATATTTTTTATAATAAATACATAATTGAGGAAGTGATCATGAAATATATGTTACAATATTTTGTCTTAAACCTTTGAGTTTTATTTTTTTCATTCTAATGATTATTTTTACACTTTCTATAACATTGTAATATATTAAAAAGAATACTATGTTTGAGAGAATACATGACACGCAACATCGAGCTTAAATAAACCACAAATTATTTTTATTTAAATATTACATTTATTACCTAGTCATTGAAATGGAGTTCAAGAATTGGAATAAAAAAATTATAAAATATATATTAAGTTAATACTAAATAAAAATTTATTTATTAATTTTTATGAAATAAGCGCTAAATCTTATGTAATGTTATTTTATACATCAAAAATAAATTTTCTTCAAAAATGATTTTTTATGAGTGAATATTGTAATTAATATTTTGAAATTTTTAAAATTTTATTTTACTAAAAGGATATAAATTTGAAAATAATAATATCCAAATTATTATAGAGGGGTTTTATTGTATTTTTCTGAAAATATTGATTTCTCTGTGAAAAATTGAAAATACCAATGTTTGAAAAAGTGTCATTTAATTTTATGAAAAAGAAAAAGTATTCATTTAATTTGATATTAAATTAAGATAATTATCCTTTAGTTATAAATAATATAACTACTTACATAGTAATTACCTTTATACTTTATTTTTGTATAAGATCATTTTTTGCCTTAAAAACACATTTTTCTAAGAAGTGTTTTTCATTTTGATTGATTATTTTATATTAAAATTAATTTTTTAAATTATGATAGTTTAATTTTATTAATTTTATTTCATAAATACAAATCTATTAATGGAATAATTTTTATGTTTTTTCTAAAAAAGTTAAATTTTGGCAAACAGTAAAAAAATCAAGTTTTTCTGAATTACAGTATCTTTTATGTTATCTCCATGAAAGAAATATGAAATAAAAATTTATTAAAATTATTTAAAGAATAATTTATTATAATTTACAAAAAATATTATACCAAAATAATTTATAACAAATAAATTAGAAATTATTTCATGATAAATATGAAAATATTTTTCAGTACCGATGCAGTGCTTGCACGACCAGGAAAAGCCAAATTTTATGTCATCAAGATAATATATGAGAAGAAAAAGTTTTTTCTCGATTTTTTTAATAAAAAAATTATTATAATTTATAATTTATAAATATATTTTAATTGTGGGGTTACATAACAGGTAACTTATCCGAATTCTTGTGTAATGATTCCACAAGGCTAGAAAAATCTAAATAACATATTAAATAATTTTTCATGATATAGATGTGAGTAAATATTTCTATTAAAATAATATAAAAGTATATATTGAACTTAAATAATTAATTTGTTTATGTTATTTTTTTATTTTTATTTAATAGATAATTACCTTAAATCCTTATGCAACACCAACATAGTGCTAGTGAAAGAGGTAGAAAAACCCAGTAAATTCTTTTAAAAACCCTAAAAGTAATTGTTTGGGTGATTCATAGTGTCTCATTAATTCTATAGAAAAATATAACATATAATTATCTTAAATGTTTACATTCAAATTCTATCATTTTATTGATAAATTTAATGTCAATTTTAATGAATAGTTAAAAAATGGCATTAATTATATTTTATAATAAAAAATATTTTATTAAATGATTTAAAATTCATAAAAATGTTATATTTGTCCAAGTTAATGGGATATGGTTTAATATATCTATGGTGGTCCATTTATGGGTAAATTGTTTCTTTTATAGCAACTTTCATGACCCATAAATAGTAAAAAACCTTGATACCGAGGTAATCACAAAAAGGTTTAATGTGGGTTAAAACTAAGATATAAAAGTTAAAAAATTAACTAAAATTGTCTAAATTTAATTGGATGATAGTATTTAGACTCATACTCATCTTATAATTTAATTATTTCAATTTGGTTCTACTTTTCCTTGAAAATTAATTTATATTAATTTAATACTTTAATAAAATCCAAGAGTGCCCTCCCATCACTTATAAAAGTGATCCTTTTCTCCACTCTTCCTCATGCATTTTTAGAACTCTAGGTCAGCCAATACATTAAAAAATACTTTCCTATAATCCCTAAACATGTTATAAAGGAAATATTTTGGCTCTAATTCCAACTTTAGAGGGCTTAATGTGTAATGAAAAAGAGGTTGACTTAAGAGGAGGTATGGATTTTAACTGAATGTTTCTATTTTATTTTTTATTATACCTATTTAAAGTATTATTCAACAATGATTAAATAATAACAACAATATTTTCTATATTTCTATGTATTTTATTTCTACTCTCTTTTATAAAAATAAATTTTTTTTGGTTTGTCATGGAATATCATCATATCATCACATGTGAATTTAATTAATTAAGTAATTATATATAAAATGATAATAAATAAAATAAAAGGAATAATAATAATGAAAAATGTTCTTAAAAAAAGTAAATTGTTAACATAATTTAAATATTCATGAATAAAAATAATGTTTGGGACTATATTGACCATAGATAAGGGACATTTTACCTTAAAAACCTCATTTTAAATGTTTTCAATATTTATTTTCTAAATCATTTTCTTCCATGTTCAGGTTAAAAACAATTTTTTTTGGATGCATATAGAGTACATACAAGAATTATAAATTAAATTTTAGTTAAATTTTTACTTCCTTTCATTGGGTTTCAAAATAAATATTTTTATATATTTTATATGGAATTTTTAGAATTTCCTTATAAAAGAAAAAAAGGAATATTCTACTTTAACATATATGGTGTCAATATATTCTATTGGCACTGTAATAATTATTTTATTTTTCTATTTTTCTAAAATAATTCATATTTTCTTCAAATAATTACACTCCTTGCCATTATTTTGGGTATTTTCAAAAAGTTTTTTAAATAGAACGGATTTTTCGATATCTAGATATATTTTCTGTATGGGTGAAAAGAATATTTTGATAAAAATTAAATATTTTATGTGTTAAAATTATTTTATGGTTCTTGGAGTTTTATTATGATAACGATTTGTTCTCCTATAAACCAAGGATGGGTGGTTTCATTAAAATCCAAGGATGAGTGGTTCTGTTAAAAATCACGAATGGGTGATCCCAATATAACACTCTAATGCATTGGGTAAAGGTACAAAGTTAATCAGTTTTATTTATCCTAACATGTTATTGTATTTTTCATATACTTCATTCCATTTGTAAGAGTGATATGAAAAATATGTCCCAAGGTAACTACATGACATTTATATTCTTTCTAATGATTTTTCATAGAAATATATTGATTTAATAAAGAAAGAAAATGATCTTTTGTTTTAAAGGAATGATTATTCCATTTTGGGATAAAAATATGTGTTCTTATGAATTTATTTAGGGTTTCTCATGTTTTCTGAAGAAACCCTCATGATTATGTTTTTCTATTATTTTTTCTTATAAAGTGTTTTATGAAAAACATGTGGCAATAAATATGATTTCATGTGACTGAAAATTATTATTTAGCTTAAATTTTATTATATTAAAGGGAAAACACTATTATATGACATAATGGTTTTGAAATAGACAATTAACTTTAAATTATTTTTCTATATTTCCTTTATTGTGCTCTTTTTTTCTCATACCACATTTTTAAATTATTTTTCATAGGGATTAAGGATGAGTATAAATGTTAAAAAAGTTAGAGTTATAGTTATGGAATTTACTTTTAATGAATAAATATTTTATTTATAAAGAACTTTTTTAGTGGGAAAATTGATACCATGTAGAAACTTCCTCTTTGAAAGAGTTTTCCTAATTCTATAAAACTCTAAGCCTAAAATGACATTGGGTATGAAAGTGATCTAAATTTTATTTTTGAGGTTCCATGTTTTTGATGGTTAAAATTAGGTCAAATTTATTGGTATCAAAGCCATAAATTTAATGAATATGTTTTCAGTATTGGATTTTGGGAGTTCATGTTCGAGGCTATTATATTGTGTATTAAAAGAATTATTTAGGTAAATTTTCAAATTATGATGTTTTAGGTGATTTTCATTTAAGAGTTATGGATACTGTAATGGAGTTACAATTTTATGTTTGTTTATAATTTTAATGTAATTTTTCACGACATGAACCATCAAGACCCTCTAGGGTAGCAGAAAGCTGAGAATGACACACTAATTGCACGTCCAATCAGCCAAGGCCAAGTGACTAGCGACATGTAGCCATATCACACACATGATAGGTCTTATACTAAAGTACATGTACACCTACACACAAATCCATACACCCAAATAAAGTTAAAAGGTAAAAAACTAATATAGTATATTCTTGCATAACATCTATCTCACATTATAGTACAATAACATGTACAAAAACTGGAAAGGGACAAATAGAAGTCCACCAAAACTAAAATATTACCCAGCCTACTGAAAATTTAGTGGATTCTACCTAAAAGAAACATCTGGATCCATCTGAGGTTCATCTATAATAACTAAGCTCCATCTACTCATGGTCCACCTAGGCCTCCAAAAAAGTTCTATCATCTACATTGGACATGACATGTGTCAGAAGGGCCTATGTAGGGGTGAGTATAACATACCCAATATGACCCATCAAAATCACCCAAAACCAAGAATAAAAGATAGATTAGTCAACTCATCACCATGAAGTATTTTCAATCATAATATGAGACATAATTAACATAATAAAAATAACAGGTATACTCTCAAAGGTAGAAACCAAGTCCCAAGGATAGGTCACCACCTCACTACCATCATAGGATTATACTAGAGGCTCAATGGTAACACTCATCTAAGATAAATCAATCCATTAGTATGATAACATTGATGGAAATCATATGAGAGGACATAGTTGTTGGGTGTTACCATGATGAATCACTATGATAACTATGATGGATCATTAGAGATATAACTCATTCAGACTAAAACTCACTAGAATACAATAGATATCGATACATAAATAATGAATCTCACCCTGAGACTATAGGGGATTCACAAAACTTCCTAGAGTAAACACACTAGTATGGGGATTACATTCCATGATATTGTGAAATGGGATTCTTAACCTAGACAAGGAAAGAAATAATAGAGGATCACACCTCATTACACATAGAGGGATTCCCAACTCTATTCGATACTAATCCTGTAGAGGGAACCGCATAATATTATCAAGACGTGATGACTCAATGTAACCTTGTGGGGATAAACCAAGTGAATGAACCCACACTAAAAAAATCTAAAGGAACACACCCAGGATTATAATATAAGATTATTGATAAGATCAATGGCTCAAAATTTCCCTAAAATGAGTACAAGACATGACCCATGGGGTACACATTGTGTCTCTATCAGTCTGGTACTGTTCAAACCTCACCATCTCACACAACATGACTTTATCCGAAGACATGGTGTGTCTATTGGGGGTACATAAAATATAGAGGTTGGGATGGAACATGGAATTTTGTCTATTTAAATAGTTATTCTCTAGCATGTTCCCATATAATCAGGTGTTGCCTATGTAAACTAGCTATGTCCAAGTACTTTTCTAAATTACACGAGTTGTACTCCAAATCACATGGTGCATAGGGGATCAGTTGAAACTCATCATGATTCTTTTACCTGAGACCATTTACTTTTATAAGTACATGACATGTACTCTAATACACATGGTTTTTGGGGTCACTGGGTCACTTGGGAATGAACTCTTTGTACATGCGAATCCATTTTTCAAGGTCTACACATCGTGTAAGTTCAACACATCATGTGTTTCACTACATAGATTCTTCGGCACATGTACTACCTATAAAAATAGTAAATCATACAAAGGGATACATAATGTGTGGGTAAATCACATTATGTGTGATATTTTACTTGATGTTAAAACCTTATATACCTCATAGAGAGGACTACATGGAATGTGTTCTCCATAGTACACATTGTGTATGTAAGGATTTTCTAGAAAATCAAGTATGTTCAACATGTATCACCCATTCCACTACTTATTCCACCATGAATTATACTAAGGAACTCATATCTAGGGCTTATTGTGCTTCAACCTTCACCAGTGACTAGATTCTAGCCACCTATATGGTCATGGTTCCATCCCATCACATCACATCACTGAATTACAAACCCAAGGATTGAAGAACACCCAATCCTCCTATAAACATTATGATATATCTTATCACACATCATCTCACCTCATAAATTCTCTTGATTATGAATCTGGACCCACAAAAACTATTCATTACACTAACGATTGATTGCGTAATGATCAGTTTTTGGTTATTTTTTACACCGCTGGCCAAAGTAATACTGATGATGACCACATGAATAACAAGGGGAGAAATGAAAAAAAATAGAAGGAATGAAGCTTATCTATTATTTTTTAGCCTCAATCCATTGATAGAGATTCATTAAATAATAGGAATAATCAAAACATGATTCATTCCCAATTCAAGGAAGACAAAGTAGTGCCCGTAAATCAATGATCGAACCTCAAATCAATTTTCTAAAAATATTATTTTTCATTTCATGTGGAATAACAAAATGGGGACTAAAACTACAAAAATAAACATATTTACATAGTTTTTATCAATTTTTGATGAAGAGTATTTCTAAATTTTTATTGTTGGTGAGATACACATACTCCATTGGCGAAGATGAACTCATTGATACTAATCATTGATCAATGATCCGATTAAGGTTAAAAAAATATATCCTCCACACTCTATTCTAATTCCTAGGATTATGTGGCTAACCCAAGGAGTTTCCCTTAATTGGGTTTAAATAGATAGGGATGTAGATCATGGAAACTAATTAAACAAATAAGTTAATTAATTAATTTATTTATTCACCTTCCACATTCATTTTTTAGTTAACAAAACACCCAATGATGAAAAATATTATATCATTCCTAGGATAATTCCTACATCCTATATTTAATAGCGGTCTCATATTTCCCATATGAATAAGTATTCATGTGATATTCCATTATCTATAAAAAACTATTCTTGTGCGACATAATATATTTAATATTTTCAATATATATGTGCCGAGGATCTTCATGCCATAAAATTCTATTTTGACTCCGCACCTTTCTCCAAAAATAATTTATACAATATTGAAAAACTGTCCATAGGTATTTTGGAGTTAGTATACTCTCCCCACCTTCTAGGATTATCGTCTTGATAAGAGAAAACCTACGCCGACAAGGGGGTACTTATCTTGCATTTGGTTATCCTACTCCAACGAGTTCTCCTATAGGTTCCCATGCTTCCAAAAAACACACACCCATGGGAAATATATTCCCCTGAAGGGTCTTCTTCCATCAGCTCTCAAATGGAACCAGACATCTTGAAAAGATAACTCCACCCTCAATGTCCATGTCACCCCGACCGACAACGTGTAATGTTCCATTCATATATCTCCTCAACTACAACACATGGAAAACACCATGCACCTGGTCTAACTATAATGGTAGGGAATTGTAGGAAACCACCTCACTAACCCAACATAGTAACTGAGTTAAGGTTTCCTTTGAGGTTCAATGAGTGAGACCATGTGTTCGTATGAGTCTCCCCTCATCATAGTAACTTAAATATGGCCTATAAACCTTGGAGATATCTTGCTGACCTAGCAAAATATCCACAATATATGATGATGGGAGACTCATAGTAACATTTTGTATCACTCATTAATCCTAAAAGTCATCCTTTATTAGCACACATAGGATTACCAATGTCTTTGGTCAGTCATGCTCTTCCGCTGGGTGAATTGCACCTTTTACAACCATCACTCGCACCAACTTTGGGCCCATAAAAGATATTCCCCTAGCTACGAATAGTATAATTGTGACCTTTAATGTCTCTCATACATGACCTCAAATTGTGATATACCAATAGTGGATTGGTAACTTTTTTGATAAAAAAACTCTACCGATGGTAGATTATTCTCCCGATTGAGGCCAAAACTGACATAAAATCCCAAAGCATGTTCTCCCAGACCTGAATAGTCTAATTTTCCTAACCATCTATCTAGGGGTGAAGCATCATTCTCAACCATGATAGAGTCTTTAATGCCTTCTGGATCCTCTCCACAGTCTTGATATGAAGCAATTACTATGATCTAAAATGATCATCGAGGTAATTTGATGATGTCGGACCACCTCTTATATGTAGAGGAATACCAAACTCTCTACTAAGATCTACTCTTATATGGTTAAGTATTGGAATAACATAGTGATTCAGTCTATGATAACTCATATATCATCATGAAATCATTATTATTTTTGAAGAAACATCATAAAAACCACAAAGATACCATCCCATTTCCACCTCCATTTGGGCACCTTGACCTTCACACATTGGAAGTTGACACATCAAGATTTAAACGTTGCAACATTATAAAACATCTTTGGCCTCCCAAACTAATTCAAAAGGATCCTAATACATACTCTCAAATCATGGATATACTAGTAAGGGAAATAAAAAACCCTCCTTAGAACCATCTCTCACAGTGTGACTGGTGGCATCATCCATCCTCAAACAGAGATGACATACTACCCACCTTTGGAAAATCTATTAGAAATACGTCTAGTGGTTATCAATTCAAACAAGATCTCACAATTTATATTCAAAAGTTTATCCTATATAATATTTTTAATAACAATGGATAAATAACCATTGATTTGATGTACGTTTCACAATCCTCATACTAATGGATCAATTGTAAATAAGCCAACTGCTTCTCCACCTCGCTCAAAAACAAAAAATATTTTTTTTTGAGAATATGATACCAAATGAATGATATCAGGTTTCTCCTAAGATGTCACTAACTCAAACATTAATGGGTTCACTATCACTCCCATTTGGAGAAAATCCATCCCAATAAGTGGACCTCCAAAATCCAAAACTAACACCATGAGAAATTCCCATTAATTTTGTACAGTTAGAGTATGTCTAGAAATACCCTCAAGTGTCTCATGTTCTACAACTTTGAATTTGAGTAAACATGTATTTCATCAAGTAAGACTACCATGAACTGATCTAAGAAAGGTTAGTAGACCAGGTCCATAAGTCTCAAAAACACCGCTGGGGTGTCCATCATGCGAGAAGGAATATCTAAGAACTCAAAGCAACTATAGAAACTCTGGGGAGCCACCCTTGGAATATTCTAATCTTGAACCTGAATCTTCTGATAACTTTTCATGTGTCCAAACACAGAGAACCTCCTTTCTCTCTATAATTGGTTGAAGAATTCATCAATTCATAGGGTGGGTACTCCTTCCTGACAATCTCCTAGTTCTAGAAATATTATTACACTCTTAAGCTTAATATCTCATCTTACACCTAGGAGAACTAAAATTGGATTCCCCTTGGAAAAAACAAGGTCCATACAATCCACTGCACTATATATTATCCCACCTCACCTTCATCTCTTCAATCTATAGTGGGTCATATGACTTTTTGTTGAAAATATTGGTCCATCATTTGGTGAAGGTATATGCAGAAATAAAATATTTAATGGGGTGGAAATACTTTAACATACTCATGGAATAAATCCTTATAGCTCTCTATCATGATAGTAAATAATGTTTCATTGCATCTTCTGCTCCAAGGGTTATACTAGCCATCTAATAATAAATCAACTGTATAGTTCCTACAAACGAGCTCATCCAGCCCTGTCTGGGATCTATTCTTACTAAATAATAGAAATCATGTCTCAATGAATTAGGTATGCTAAAACCCTAAATAAAAAAAATCATCTAAGCATTTATAGTAGAAAACTAGTCCATGTTGAGGAAAACATCATAGGGTCTCACCACTATTTTGGAAAAAAATTCTATACGAGGATCTCTCTCCTCCCAGAGTTAGGTCACACTATTAGTAGAAGTGTGTGATCAACAACGTTTCTCTGTTGGAGCCTCCAAAATACAAGTTTGGAGCTAAAATTATCTAGTAGTACCAATAGATCTTGAAATAAGGATAAATTTAGGGAAATGTGGCTTGCAACTGTCTACTAACATTGTTGTTGGAGAAGTGAAGGCACATGTCACGCCTCGAACCTCACTCAAAGCCTTCAACCACAATATACTACCTAATGAAGTTATACTTTCCTTTTAATTCCTATCCCCCATAACAATTTCTTTCTCCAAAACCATATCACATCAAAATGACCTCAAACATACAGGTCAAGGAAACTCTTCTTCCACACCTCAACACTATCCTCTTTGGGGGGAATTGAATTTTTCCACATAGTTTTAAATAATGTCACCTGGGGAAATTTTGGTGGGGGTAGTGTCCCTCTTACTTGTATGTTTATATCCATGTAAGAAATCACTTAAAAGGGCCCAATGATGGCCAATATTACCTTCGAGAAGTATCCCTTCTAGGACCACCATCGACAGGGGTACCAAAAAAGCATGAAACTCACACCAGAGGCTCATTATAGTACTATACCACCTGATAAGGGGGTCTGAATCACCATGAAACATGAAAAATATCAATATCTGAAACACATGAATCACATTCGTTATAAGTGCATCATATACTGGTACCACTGAAACCAACTTCTTCTCAAAATTATTGGGAGCATCTACCTTGAGGTGGCTCAGTATACTGCTGAATGGGTGAAGACACCACTCACTATCCACCTCGATAACTTCCTACTTCAAAATAGTATATATGAAAGCCTCATTCACAACTAGATCCTAACTAGATCTCACTATGAAATCCTCGGTGGATTTTATCCTAGAAGAATCTAGGTATTGTCAACATGAAGCACGATCAAAGGAGCATATTCAAAAGCCTACTCAATGTGGAAATGGAAACCAAAACCCATTCCTATATGATGAATGTACCGATGTTTTCCCTGTAACAAGTTTCTATATGTACTGAGAGAACAAAAAGGTTGTTAGAGTCTTGGAGAGTCGATACTTTCGAAACAACACTAACTCTAGATTCTTGGGCCTAAGAGCCGATCTTGATACACTTTAATAGTATTTCTCTTGTTTGAAAACCAAACCTCATAGCTAGATAATTTCCCAGCCTGGGTCCCAAGATGAACCTCCTATGATACCACTCTATCACAACCTAACCATAAGGAAAAACCTAGATATTTGTAAGCTGATAATGTAACCCCAAGATCATATTTAATTCTCCAGGTCCTAGAGACTAGCACTGAGTAGGCATATCACACATATTGGAGGCCCTAGACTAAAGTATCTATACATACACATGCATCTCTATACACCAATATAATGTGGAAAGGTAAAAAACTCATACCATAAATGAATGTATAAAATATATCATAAATTAGAGTACAAAAAGAAGTATTGGAAGATGGAGAGGTCCAAATGAAATCCCAATTAACCTAAAAGAACCCAACCTGCTAAAAATACGAGGGAATCTAACCAAAATCAACACCTGGATACATCGATGGTTTGTCTAGCATAATTTAGTTTTACCTGTTAGGATACACCATGTTAGGGAAGATCCCACGTTGGAGTGAGTATAAACATACTATGTAGGGTTCCCCAAAATCACTAAATGCAAAGCATCAAAGAGAGGTTTTCCATCTCATCACCACGAAGGCATGTCAATCAGAATATGATATATAATAACCATAAGAAAAATAAACTAGATATTATCAATGGTAGACACCATATTTCAAGGTGTGGTCATGTCCTCATCTCCATCCTAGGATTCTAATGAAACTAAAAAATAAAACTCATCCAAGAGAACTCACTCCAATAGTCTACTGACACTAATGAAACTTATCTGAGTGAACACACTCCTCAATTCTTTACACAAAGAAGCACTATGAAAATTTATAGGGATCATATGAGTTACATAATTTCTCAAAATAAAACTCACTAGAAGAAAATATATATCAATACACATATAGGTTATCTCAACCATCTCTCGTGGGTAATTCCTAAACCTAACTAGAGTAAACCCACTATGATGGGGATCACATTCCCTGATAGTTTGTAATGGGATTCTTAACCAAAACTTGGAAAGAAATGATAGAGGATCACTCCCTAATCCATACAGACAGATTACAAACTATTTCTAACAATAATCCCATAAAGTGGACTACATCCAATGCTCATGATTTGATGCCTCATTGTACCCTCTTGGAGATGGACCAAGGGAACACAAGAACACTGAGATGGTCCCTGGGAAAAATCCCAATATCATACCACAAATGGTTTTAGAAGATAATGAGATCCAACATGACTTGGAATAAATACATTGTGTATGCCATGGAGTACATGGAATGTGTCTCAGAGTTTGGTAAATCATGTACCTCTCCATCTCATAGGGAATGGATTTATCTAAATATATGGAATTTCCACTAGGGGTACATTGCTTGTAGAGTTCAAAATGACACTTGACATGTTGTCTGGTGAAGCCCATGTTCTCTGGCCTATGCCTGTGTACTCATGTTTTCCTCATGTACACTGGTCATGTTTGGGTAATTTTTGAATTACACATGATATACTTCACATCACACGGTGTGTAAAGGCTGGGCCGACACTCATCTTGTTTCATCTTCCCAAACGTGTGTACTTTATAAAGTATATGGTTTATTCCCTAATACACATAGTGTGTGCGGTCACATAGCCTCTTGAGCATGAAATAACTATACACACCAAGCCATTCATAAAGGGATACACATCATATAAGTTTACCACATAAAACGTTGTACTATATGGTTTCTTGACTGTGTAACACCTATACAAACTAAGAAAGCTGGATAATGTACACATGATGTGTGAGTAAATAACACCACATGTGATATTTAAATCGACATGTAAACCCTAGCTGCTATACATAGGGGACTATAGCGAATGTGTTATCTGAAGTACCCATCGTGTATATTCTGATTTTATATAAACTCAAGTCCATTTAACACATATCACACACACCATCACGACCACTGATTCCACCATGAACTAAACTAATGAACTTGTATTTGGGGCTGATAATGCCCAATCCATCACTAATGATCAGATTCCATCAACCTAATATGATCGTGGTTTGATCACATCATGCTGATCCTCCAAACGCCAAAACCCAAGAACGAATAACACATAATATACATAAACACCATCTACAATCTACCATCACACATAATTTCATATCATATTTGATATTAATATAATATATAGACCCTTTAAATTAATCTTCTATTCTAAAGATCAATTAAACAATGATCAATTTTCAGGTATTCATTGAACCATCATCCAAAAGAATATTGACGATGAATTATTAAAGAAAAAATGGAGAAAAGCAGAAAAACCAATCATGAGGAATGAACCTTGAAAATATTTTGCGGGTAGCCTCAATACATTGATGGAGAATCTTAAAATGAATGGAATAATCAAAACATCATCCATTATTAATTCTAGGAAGATAAAGAAACACTTGAAAGTCAATGATAGACCCACAAATTAATTTCATAGAATGATTGATTTACATTAAATGTGGGTTAAAAAATCAGGGATTAAATCATCATAAAAAACATCCTACCTAGATTTTGGAATAATCACTGATGAATAATAGTACTATGTTTTTTCATTGATGAGATCAAGGAACACCATTTTTAAAGTTGAACTAATCTGTACAATCATCAATCCATGATCTAATTAATATTTTTTAAATATCTCTTCCATGTTTTCTCTAAATATATAAGGTTACGCAGATAATCATAAGATTTTAAAATTAATGGGTTTTAATATAGATGGAGTTAGGTTGAAAGAATTATTAAAAAAAATAATATATTTAATTTATTAATTTATTCACCATCCACCCGTGCCTGCTCTTCAATAAAACACTCAATGTTGAAAATTATTATGTCATAACTAGGGTAAAACCCATATTATAGGTTTAATGGAGGTATCATATTTCCCATAAATATATCTATTTTAGATATATTACAATATATTCAATCTATTTTGTGTGGATGATATAATATATATATGTGTTTTAATATATTTACACTGAGGATCTCTAGTCCCCATAATTCCATGCGGACTCCATTCCTTAATTTAAAAATATTCCTTAAAAAAATACTAAGTGTTATATAGGGACTTAAAAATATTTATAGAAAAGATACCCATTTTGAGGTTTTATGTGATGGGAATACATTGGGATAAATTTATTAGGTTTTGGTAGATTTTTGAGGTATATGTAAACCATAATTTTAACATGTGAAAAAGTTATTTGATGAATAATTCCTTAATTATTGTGGGCATAATTTTGAAGGTATTGATATCCTTCAGGGGTTAAATTGTTTTTTTGTATATTGTGGTAATTTTGGTTCATAAAAATTTGCTAAAATTTGTCTTATCATATATATAACCATGGGATTGATAAGTGATTTGGTGATTAAGTGAATAATTTTATTTTATAATAAGTCACTATATATTTTGGAACATTTTGTGATTAACGTAAACATGCTATTATAAAATGGGATTTTATTTTAGGAATAAAGGTTGAATTTTATTCTATAAGAATATATGATTTTAATGTTTCTTTATGGTGATTTTTGTTATTTATGGAAATGATTATCATATCTTGGAGATTATATGATTTGGGTATGTACATTTTTAGTATATAAATTTATGATGGACTAATGTTGTTTACAGATACAATTTATGTTTATTTTGGAAAATTATATGATATAATATTTATTATTTCTTGGTTTTAGAAATATTTTAAAGAGTTTTAAGGTTAGTTATTTATGGAATGATCTAAGTTGAACCTTTGGGGTTATTTTTGATTTTTGGATATTAATTATTCATATGGAGATTTATAGTTTGGATATTATATTAACTTGGGACAATCATTTTGGTTGTGGTTAATGTATAAACTTTTTTTATCATTTTATATACCTCATGTTCAATTAGAAGTTTATTATAGTGCTTTAGGTGTAAAATATTCATTCTCATCATTTGAAGTAGAAGATGAAATAATGGTGGAAACTAATTGAAACACGCTACTAAAGGATGAAATTGTGTTTAAATATTTTAAGAAAACAAATTAAGTAAATTTTCTTATGTTCTTAGTAAATATAGTAAAGGAAATCCCCAAATATAGGGAATGGATCATGAGAAAAAATGTTATCTTCTTAACTTTATTTGATATTAATTAATGTTCTTCTTAATCCCTTATTGATTTATGGTTTTGGGGTAATTAACATCATCATGAATGTATTATCTATCACTTTCCACAATTTCAAAATTAATTTTCTCCTCCATGACTATATTTATCACTTCCCACTAGTTTCCCCTATTTTAAAACCTAGTTATGTTTTATTCTAGATAACCTTTATATTTCACAATCTCTCTTTTAAAATAAAAGTTTTATAACCCTTTTTAAGATGTGAGTTTTCAATAAAGGTATTTTTAAATATTAAACACTTGATGAACAAGAATAAGTTAAAAATTTGAGGACACAATTTATAAAATGGGGGTGAATGTAAAACCCAAATATTTTAAAAAAATATTATGTTTGGTATCATATTCGACACACATAGCTAAGCTTAAACAAATCACAAAATATTATTATTTAATTATGATTGTTATAACCTATAAGGTAAATTAGTGGGTATAAATATTAATAAAACCATTATAAAATATATATAAAGTCCATATTCAATAAAATTTCATGGATTCATTTATAGTAAATAAGGAAAAAAAGTTCAGTAAAATTATTTTAAGCTTCAAAAATACGTTTTCTTCAAAAATGAACTTTATTACTTTTTTAGAGTATATTATAATTAATTATTGGAATATTTTAAAAATTTATTTTATAAATATTATATCATATTTTAAATTATAATATCAAAACAATATTATGGTGAATTTTATGGATTTTTCTGAAAAGATTATTTTTTAGGGAATAATGAAATATGCAGTTTTTTTGTAAAAATGTAATTTCTTTTTATTGAAAATTACCATTATGAAGTGAATTTTATATTAAATTAAGAGAAATGTCCTTTATTTTTAAATAATATAATTAATTAAATATGAATCAACTTTATACTTTATTTTTGTATAAGTTCATTTTTAGGCTTAAAACACATTTCTCTAAAAGATATTTTTCATTGTGTTTTACAAATTTATATTAAAATTAATTTATTTAATCTATACGAATTTAATTTGTTTATATTTAATTACTTTTATATTTAATAAATTCAAAATTTCTCTAGGATTAATTTTTTATATTTTTTAAAGAAGTGTAATTTTTGGTGAATAGTAAAAAATACTATTTCTATGAAATACAATATCTATTATGACATCAATATGATATAAATATGATATAAAAATTTATTAAACTTATGGAAAGATTAATGTATTATAATATAGTAAAAATATAATACAAAACTAATTCAAAACATTTAAATTTTAATCTATTTAATGATAAATATAAAAAGCATTTTCAGTGTCGATGTTGTGCTTGCACAACACTAAAAAACTCAAATTTGGTGTCCTAAAGATAATATTTCAGAATTAATAAGTCTTTTATAATTTTTTTAATAATATTAAGTAATATTGATTATTTTAATATATATATATGAATTTTTGATGGATATAACAAGTAGAATATTCAAATTCTTTTGCAATGCTTACTCAAGGCTAGAAAAGTTAAAATAAGACATGAAATAAGATATCTTGAAATATATGTGTGTAAACATACATATTTAATGAATATAAAAGTTTATATTGAAATAAATTAATTAATTTTCATTATTTTAATTAATTTTTAACTTTTTTTCATCAAATAATTACTAAAAATCCTTGTGCAGAGCTCACATGGTTCTTGTGCAAGCTGTACCAAAATAGTGTAAATGATTATAAAGACTCTAAAATATTTTTTTGGGTGATTTATAGTGTCATGTGAATTTTATAGATTAATATAACATATTAGTTATGATTTAAATATTTATGTTCTAATTCATGTTTTATCATGGCAACGTTAAAGTAAAAGTAAATGAATTGTTTTAAAAATAGTATTAATGATAATTTATCGTAAAAAATATCTTATTAAATGATTTAAAATTACAAAAAATACTATATAAATAAAATGGAAAGTAAAATAGTTTAATATATAATAAATGGTACATTTAAACGTCATTTTCCTTTTATTGAAACTTTCCTGATCCTGAAATTTTAAAAGACTATGATACCACGGTAATCATCAAAAGAGTTAATAAGGGGGTTAAAACTAAGAGATAAGGGTTAAACCATCACATAAGCATGTATAAATTTTATATTATTATAGTATTTATAATCCTAATCATATTAACTTTTAATTATGTCAATTTTTTTACCTTTTCCATGAAAATTAATTTATATTAATTTAATACTTTAAGAAATTCCAAGAGTACCCCTCACCTCACTTATAAATAGGAACCTCTTATCCTATATTCCTCACATCTTTTGAGAACTCTAAATCATAAAATACATACCCAAATAACTTACTAAAATAACTCCCCATTTTATATATTTCTTAATTTAGGCATAATTCAACCCTTATTAGGATTAATGTGTTGAGAAAAAGAGGTTGTTCAAAGAAGAGATATAGCTTTTAATCGAATGTTTTAGTTGTATTTCTTATTATACAACTATAAAATATTATTCAACCATGATGAGATAATAAAATAAAAATCTTCTATATACTTATATTTTATTATATTAATTTAATGACCAATATCCATCTCCTCTTCCATCAAATACAAAATGAAACCATCCTTTGTGTGTACGACTGACTACTGCCTCATGAACCGATTTAAGTCATTTTAAGTAAACACCACTCATGGATGGTTATAATAATATATTTAATATTTATATATATAAAATTAATTACATAATTATAATTATGGAAATATAATATATCATTTATTTTTTCCTACCTTACCATCCATTGAAAAATGATATTGTCGTTCGAGCGTACGTGTGGATTACCACACCCACAAAGTAATGTGATTAATTTTTCATCACTGAATCAAATGGATGGTATATAGAAGTTTATTTAAAGAAATAATATTATATATGTGATATAGTAATTAATTTTTAAAGATAAAATAAAAATTACCTTATTTTTATCATGTTCTTTGAAAAATGGAAACGTTACTCATTACTCGCACGACCTACCATCTTTATGATTCTAACTTAATTAATTTTACATTACCATATTTAATGGATGTTTTTAAAATTATAATTGATATATAAAAATGATAATTATTTTATGGTTATTATTCTAGAGATGATGGAATAATTATGTCTTTGACCACTGTAACATCCCGGATCCTAGTGCCACATAACGGGTGCCCTGAACCCGGTTGGTCACATGACCTCAAGCGCACTTCCCTAAACACCAGAGGCTACCAACTAGTATCAAGGGCCTTAGACTAAGAATGGAGAAACTATGCCCTCATTTCTCAAAGTGTTGCGCAGTGGAACAAAATAATAACATACAACAGCAGATGCAGTAAACAATATAAACCTGATGTGGATAATGAAACTGAAGTAAAAGATAACCAACAGTCATATATATGATGATGCAACATTTCACTAATTCTGAGAGAGCATCCAATATAGGATACAATGAAATCAGATACAATACAACACAAAGTATAAAGTACAGCCAAACAAAACCAAAGTAGTGCAACAGGAATTCAACAACATCGGAAGCCTAAGCTGGGTCCCATTCTCTCCTACTCCTCTACAACAATCATATACCTGTGTAGGTAATCTTTCCCTTATCAAAACCTACAACAATATAATCTGTTTGGTCCCAAGACATAACCCAAATAGGGTGTGAGAAATAAATCCCAGTAGGCAACCACAAAAGTCCCATGCCCATCTTTTAGTGAAAATGTGCAATAATAGTGTACAATAATAAAATACAGTAAACTAGGAAGTACTCAAAAGTAACCATCCCAACCAGTTAAATTGCCATTTTAATAATTATTTAACAGTTCCAAGCCTATGATTTATCTTGGAAGGTATGACATAAGAAATCACCATAGTGAATATTCAATGTAAACATTGTCCTCAGACATGAATACCCTTACCCTCATTCAAACATAAACGAAAACCTTAGGTGACTGCCCTCAGGCATAACGAATATTTCCCCCAGGCATACTAGATATTTCCCTTAGGCACAAAAGCTACTGCCCTCAGGAATAAGAAATGTTTCCCTCTGGCTAAACAATACCTTACCCTCAGGCTAAACAGAACCTTTCCCTTAGGCTAAACAGAACCTTTCCCTCAGGCTAAACAGAACCTTGACCTCAGGATAAATAGAAGAAAAGAAAGTAATCGGGCCGAGCCCAAAGCATAAGCAACCATTTTATATATGTTTCTTCTCAAGAAAACTCAAAACATGCTATAATCATGATAAAACCATGAGTATCCTGGCCAAACAGATAAACAAGGTTAATGCACCCTCAGGGTGGCCCTAGATCATAGCAATGATCCCTAACAACAGTTTATACTTATTCATTAGATTACCTAAGAAATTATAGGTATCTAAATATTAAAAGTCTCCACCATAAGACACCTTGAACATGGGTATGTGGCACAATAGTACACAAAATCAACTCGACAGTTGGAATTAGACACAGGACCACCTACCTCGATCTTCTCTGATCGATATACGTGAAAGGTGCCTCCCAAAACAACTGAGAACGACGTAGATCTGAGATAAATGATTACCCGTTCAAACCTAAATAACTTCTCTTAGGGAAATAATTGGAAGGAAATATTAAAGAGGAGGTAAGATCTTACCCACGCAGTTCAAACGAGATTGACGATGGAAGAATCGGAGTCCCAGTGTGCAATCGAGAGCTCCTCCAAGTCCCGAACTCCTCTCCCACGACTCTTTGGGAGTTCTCTGCCTCCTTTGTCAAATGAGGAGGATACTGCCTATTTTAAATGAAAAAACATACCTACACAGCGTGTACTCTCAAATACATGGTGTGTAGTATTTTTTAACTGTTCCTCTTGTGGCTAATTTGCATAGCCTCACAGCTCATCTGCCAACTGATTACACAATGTGTATTACTAAGTACACGACGAGTAGTTAGTTTTTACACCCTTAATCACTGACAAGCCTACACACCCTGTATTCTCATCCCACACAACCAAAGTACATGGTGTGAATAAAAAAGTACATGGCGTGTAGTTAGTTTTTACACCAAATCCTACACGCCCTGTATTCTCATACCACACAGCTAATGTACACAGTGTGTGTAAAAAACTACATGACGTGTACCCATAAATTTGGTATTTTACCCACATTTACCTTGTTTTCTCTTAAACACTTACGGAAAAGGAAAAGAAGAAACTCATAACACAATAATAAGAACCAGGTTCTTATAACCACAATCATCTTACCAAATACATTTTGGACATATGAGCTGAATATCATCAAAACATCCAATGTGATTATAATTTATTAGGTAATTTTATATAACATGGTAATAAAGAAAATAAAAGGACTAATAAAATTTAATTTTTTTTATTAAGAAAGTAAATATTTAACATAAGATTATTATTTAGGATGATAAATAATGTACTTTATGAGTCAGACTCGAGGTAAGGGACACATTACCATAAAAAACCTCATTTCAAAAGTTTTCAAGATTTATTATATATGTATTTTTCAGCCATGTACAGATTATTAAAATTATTTTATGGATGTGTGCATGAATATATAAATTAATTGTAAATGAAATTTTATGCCACTTTTAACTATTTTCAAAATTTATCAAAATTAATCCTTTTAAAATTTTATATTGTTACGACCCACCATCTCCTAGATGAGGGAAGGGGAGACAAAGTGCTCTGCCCTTCCTTCCTCAAGGTGAAGGAGATATAATGACCCCTAAGTCTAACCTTCAGTAGGCCCTAGAGTGGTAATTAGAACCAAGGATATATAATCTCACAAAAATGGAAGGCGTTACCCTTTTTATAGAACAAGTTTGGGAGATAAGATGGAGAATCCCAGCAACACCAAGGATTAAAGGTAAAAGTAAAGCCAAGAATCTATCCCCACATGCATGTTCAAAAGTAAAACTGATAAAAAGAAAGGAAAAAATCCAAAAATAATGTACCAAAAAGGAAGGAAAAAAAGAATAAATAACAACTATTCTGGTGTCCAACCTAGTAAGGTCTATCACTATCCTCAATGTCCTTCTGAATACCTGAAAACCGTTTTACATACGTAGGGTAAGCATACAAGTATACTCAGTAGGGAAACTAAATATACTCGTTCACAAGTGAGGGAACATACTAAGAATCTTGTGAGAAAATAGTATAACCTCAAGAACCTACCGAGGAATACTAACCATCCCAAACTCACCAAGGCACAATGAACCAAGTAACACAAATCACATTAAGTAATAATATAATCACATCGACATTTGGGTACCCCGCACACCACTTTCCCACTGGTTAACTACTCATTCCTAATGATTATACGTCTTGAAGCTACCAATCGTCCAACACATAGTCCCATTGCCAGAACCTGCCCACACACACATGGGCCTCAAACAACACGTAGACATGCTCGCTGACACCTGGGCCATAATAACCACCACCACGACTGAAGACAGTTGGGCCTCAACAACCACACACCACGCCCGAAGACACCTGGGCCTCATCCTAAATATACTTGGGAAAACATTCCCATCCCACAAACACTCGAGCCCCTTGTACAAAAAAAAAAACTTTGTCTGAAGGATCTTGGTCTTTGGTATGCCTCAAGCCATTATAGCAGCTCAGATATTCCTGAACAGCAGGATCCAGAAAAGGGTGCGAGGAAGAAAATTAATAACCAGTCATCCATCCTCCCACTGGGATATTGGGAAAGACACCCTCCCCTATGAAATGGAGGTGTTCATCACATAGTTCTCAATAAGGGTGTGGTGTGTATTGAAAACACAAGGAACTAAAATATATATATAGGTAAATAAGAACTCAACCCCAACCTATGGGTTTCACATGAACAAATAACAATCCCAAACCATCACTGCTTTGCTGCTAATCCTATATGCACAATTGTACAATAGCCACTTCCAAAGCACCACCCACCCCCTTTTTGTTCAATTTCCATTTATTTATTTAAGGGTATTCACTTAAATTATTCTAACACTACCTGACAACTAACAACCATAAACACACTAAGCAACCAACAAAACCAAACTATAATCTCACTTCTCAACAACACAAAACTAGATTTGCAGTCCCACTACCCAACAACACAAACTAGACTTGCAGTCCCACTACACATACCCATTAAACTACTATAAAACACAATTCTTCAAAATAAAACTAACTATTCCTTCTATCACAACCCAGCCATACAACCCTACCGCCCAAAAAAATATCCAATGCAGTCCACCTGTATAAAAAGTCCACAACCATTCCACAGTCCCAATTCTAGACATTTCTTTGTGACCACAACACAACAGAAAGTCAGTTCAATATACTACATTCTCATCCATTACATAGTCAATAAATCTCTCAGACCGATACACCAACATTCCAAGGACAATCCCACTGTCTACAAGTTTATTCATTCGGTAATCAATCAATCTCTTGGACTAAGACGCAAACATACCCCCTATACCACTCGACATACCAATTCCATAGAACCTAGACTAGAACGCACAATACATAACCAAAACCACCAACCCAAATGAATTCAACTTTAACCAACAAGGGTTCTTTAAATTACACTTTAATAATACTATCGTGATCATAGAACATGTTTGATCCTGGGACATCCTTTTTATTTAACCGAGTTTACGTGATTAATTAGATTTCATGTTTCTATCGTTTTTCAAATCACCACAAGAAATATAGGGTATCACCGATTCATAAGAAAAGACCACCAACAATCGTGATTTTTAGAAGTCTTACAACCACAAAAATTCATAAAATAATCAAGGATAACAAGTAAAACATGCGATCAAACATCAAGCCACACCCTACCCATTATTTTAATTATACATGTTATCTTTTAATCATATTAATTTATTATTTTAATTCATGTTTCAAGAATAGTATCCAATAATAACTTATAAGAAAACATTAATATACCCACCCCGCAAGATGCACAACTAAAGAGAAGAAAAATAAAATCCCTACTTGGATGATCAATGATAAAAGTTTATTCTTGTGCCAAGAATAAGGGATGGCACAACATACTAGAAAAACTCCCGGGATGAGACGGAAGGTCTCTCGCACGGGTACATGACTTGTCTCAGGAGGAAGTCTCTAAGAACACTGAGAGAGATGGAAAGGAAGAATGAAGAGAGGATATCAGCATAAGAAGAAGCCAGATCCTAAAATCAGGGAGACCATTTCAAAGTACTTAAAAGTCGGATTGTGGCTTAACCATGTGGTTGAGCGGTTTCTATAACGAACCAAAGTTTCTTTAATGGAAAATCTCTCTTGATCTAGTTAAATGTCTCTTTATAAAAAATGTTTTTATAAGATGTCAACTTCTTTGGTTTTATGTTAAGAATTGTGACCGTTGTTAATATAGCCGTTGAACAGTGATCACTTGATTAGTATAAATATAAGGATTTGACGAGCCCAATTTTACTCAGACAAAGGAAGCGATGGCCTCATCCAGTAGAATTTCCCCATACGAAGCCCATTTGTCGGAGCTCGGAAAAGAGGTGGCATCCTTGGGCTTTGCCCTTGACCAAGCCCAGGCTGAGCTTCACCATGTCAAGCTCGAATGGGACCATCTACGGGAAAAGTGGAAGTTGATTGAAATTACCACTTGAGCGATGTTATCCGAGCCACCCCAAGAGTCTGTCACCATTGCACACCTTACCCTTAGGTCTTATGCGGCTGTTTTAAGGGGTTATGTAACAAATAAGTAGTACTATGTTCATGTACATTATTTTTTGTATATAATAATGAATATAATTTCTAGTCATTTTTGATACATTGTAAATAGTTTTTAAAGTACAAATGGTGTTTTTAGTTATTATCTAATTAAGAAATCTATTTTATTAAATTAAGGGATTTTTGAATTAAATAATATTTTAATAAAATAATAATAATATCATTTAATTAATTTTTATAAAATATAAATGATCTTATATTTTATAAATGCAATTAAAATTTTATATTAAGGTTTGAAAGCCATTTCTTTCAAAACCCGTGAATTTTCGATAAATATTGGTTTTTATTTTAAAAGTGAAAATTAACATATTTAGAAATTTTTTTAGATAAAATAAATGTCATTTCTGGAATCAGGGTGTCAAAATTATCTAACGGTGAATTTTTCATAATTTTCTGAGACAGTCAAATTTTTGGGTAAAAATTAAAAACTGTTTAAATATATAATGTGTTTTATGACATCATAATGACCCAATGGTGATGTAATGAAATACCATAATCCTTATGTTCGGCAAATATATGTTTTATCATTAAAATAATGTGATTTTGGGTTTTTTTGACTTACTTTTCAAATCATTAATGGACCCCTCAAGACATATTCAACACTTTGCCTTTTTAAATTAATTTCCATGGGAGTGTGACTCACCTTCACATAAGAAACCTTATTATTTTAAGAATTTCGGACTTGGGCCTTATAAAATATTGTTTTCCTCTTCCCTTTTCCAAAAACCATGGGCAAAAACCATGGGATGGTTTGTGGTTTGGATTAATTTAATGTAAGGGGACCCAAACCTAAATAATAAGGAATTCCCTCACCTTTCCTATATAAACCCACCCAAGATCACACTTCCTCCTTACTAAAATCCCTTTGAGTTCGTCCAAACTCAGCCCTAATCTCTCTATAATCCTCTCAAGGTGCCCCAAGCTCCCAAGAAGCCTCTCACAAGCCTCTCTCTAGCCTTTGGAAGCACACTTCCAAGTAAGGGTTTTTTCTTCCTTTCTCATATTTGTAAATTTTCTTTAAGTTGTATTGCCCTTTTAATTTAAATTATGAATGTTGGGGTATGGTTTAGCACCTCCCCCATACTGCCCTATTATTGTTTTAATGATGGGAGACCCCTTTATCTCTCATTAAATTCTTCCCATGTACACCCGTTACTATGCCGAAATTCCGAAAGGAACTTCTCTCTCTTCTTTTACATTCTAGAATAATTTTGTATCATGAATCTAAATTCCATTACAATTTTTGGGACATGTATCTATATGACCTACTTACTGTCCATTACATGTAAATATTATGAGTAACCCCTTTCTCTCTCATCAACCATTTTTTTATGAATTCTTATGTCACGTCGTTACGCTGCCGAAATCGCACCGATTTTCTAAGCCAATGCCATTGTGTAGGGGATACCATGCCCATTTATCCATCAAGGGTATCCACCTTTATGCACCTTTACTTATTGATTACAAAGTTTCATGTAGGAATTCCACATTCCTTTATTGTGGAATAAATGTTTATGTTTTATGAATCCATGTTTTATGATCAATGTGGCACACTTATGCATGAACTGAAATGTTTAAGAAGGGTGCACCCTTATAGAGATCCAATGCATTGGGTAAAGTATAGTATCATGATACGTCATGTGAAATGAGTGTTGACTCCTGCTAATTCAAGTGCAACGAGGGTTTACTCGTGCTTCATGTGCAATGAGGGTTTACTCATGCTTTATGTGCAATGAGCCTTGGCTCATGCTAATTCCATGTTAAGTGTTGTTTCCACATTTCCATTTTATGATTATCATGCTTTATCATGCCTTTATGTTCATGTTTCTATTATGCTCTATTGATATTCCTATTGTCTAACATGTATTGTACTCCTCATTTTGTTCCATGTGTACTCCCTTATTGGGCTTTATAGCTCACACTTTTCTTATGCATGTCCTCAGGTTATCCCATGAAATGCTAAGTACGAGGGAATGTAGTTGTCATGTAAAGGAAGATTTCAATAAAGATGTTGTATTTCATGTTTTAAGTTTTTATGTAATGATCCTAAGTCCCAAAGACACTAAACCACTCGATCTTTTTTGTTGTATCAAGTGAAGTTTTATGTAATAAATCATGTTTAAGTTGTAATAAAAAGCAAGGTTTTCATAGTTGGTATCAGAGGATAGGTTTAGTTAATTTTGGGATTAGGAAACCCTAGTAAAGCCTTAGATACAAGACTAAGTATAATAAAAACATCCCTAAGTTTTGGTAAATACTAAGTAAGTGGTTTATCAAACAAATACATCCCTGTCTGGATACGAGCAGGTAGAGGTGGCTTTGGCACAGATGTATCCTAGGGGTAAAACCCACAAACACCGCTTTGAGCTAGACTCGAACTGGAAATGGTGCATGATAATGGGACTTGCTGCACTCTTGGTTATGACACTCCCGGGGGATGTGTTTTGATAAATTCACAATCTTAGTATGAACCCTTATTAAGGGAAAAATGCCCCTAAGAATATACACTAGAAAGTAGATCATGAAAAGTCTAGATTAAAGCCTATAGACTCATGATTTAAGGAAATGAAAGTTTATTTATAAGTCATCAACTTCTGTCTTTGGATTACCCTTTATGTGTTACCCCTAACTTTCCTTTTATTCCAGCCAATGGCCGGTAATAGGAGGACTCGGGCTAACAACCATTGTGAAGATCAGTGTGATGACTGTACTAATAAGATGCCAAATCCAATGGGAGCGGGAATCATGAACTTTGTCACGCTTCTCTCTCAGCTAACTCAAGTTTTGAATAGAAACACAGGTCAAGAGGAATGTTCAAACCCCCCTAAGAAAGAACAAGTCGCTATCGATAGCTTCATGAGACAAAGGCCTCCTACTTTTAGTGGATCATCCGATCCCATGATCGCTGAACAATGGATCAACTCCATTGAAAAGATATTCTCCATCCTCCAATGTTCTGAACAAGAGAAGGTTCTCCTTGCTTCTTATCGTATGGAGGGTGAAGCTGATCAATGGTCGACGTTGATAAAGAATACGAAGTCTGAGGAAGAGATTGAGGGTTTGGAATGGAAGGAATTCCAGAAGATGTTTTTCGATAAATATTTTCTGCGCACCTCCGGCTTAAGATGAAAAGGGACTTCCTTTACCTCAAGAAAAAAGATGAAGAATCTATTGGATCATACGAGTAAAACTTCACAAGGCTTGCACGATATGCTTCCGGCTTTGTCGTTACCCTCGAATGCAAGGTTGACCACTTCTTTGGTGGGCTGAAGCCTAGCTTGCAGAAAGCATTAGCGATTCGTGACTTCAACAGCTATGAGGAAATTGTCCGATGTGCCCTCAAGGTCAAAATGGAGATCGGAGAATCACAGGGGTATCATGGGGACAAGAAGCGTAAGGTATAATTCAATGATGGTGGTCCGATGGATAAATCCAAAGGCGCTAAGATGTTACAGCACCCCACTTGCCAAAAGTGCGGAAATAAGCACCCTGGAAATTGCCTTAAGGGGACGATAAAATGCTTCAGGTGTGGAAGAGAAGGGCACCTAGCTGTTAACTATTGGAAAGAAGGACCCGCGGCTACGACAGAGGAGAGGAACGCTCCATTCGAACCTCAACGCATTGTTCAATGCTATAAATGCAAAGAACCGGGTCATTTTGAAAATCAGTGCCCCAATCCAAGGTTTATCAGAGGCAACCAACAACCTCCAAGATAGAAAGAAAGAGCTTTTTCCATCACTTCTGCCGAAGTGAACCCCGACAACGAAGTGGTGACAGGTATGCTAGTTATTCATTCAAGAATAGTGAATGTACTTTTTGATTTAGGTTCTCCGCATTCTTTTATATCTCAAAAGTTTAGTAGAATAATCCCAACACCACCACAAATCATGGAAGTAAAGATATCGGTGAGTACGGAAAATGGGTCAATCATTGCATCCCATGAGTATAAGTCCTCCCCTGTTATAATATGTGGATTGAATTTCCTAGAGAACCTCGTCATACTCCCTCTGGTTGAATTTGATGCAATTCTTAGCATGGATTGGCTTTCCTTATATAGAGCCAACATAAATTTTCGGGAGAGGGAAATCACACTCCATATGGAGAATCGACCCTGGATTCTTTACAAGTGTAAGGAGGAAGATGAATCTCCTTTAGCTCCATCATCTCAACCATGGATATTACTGGCCTATGAGCACGCGTATCTGGCTCATATGATTGAGTCCAAAGAAGAAACCATCCTTGAAGAAATGCCTATTGTGGGGGAATTCGCGGAAGTGTTTCCTGAGGAACTGCCTGGTCTTCCTCCTAGAAGAGATGTTGAGTTCTCAATTGAACTTATAACTGGGGAGTTACCAATATCCAAGACTCCATATAGAATGACTGTTGTTGATCTTGAAGAGCTGAACAAAAAACTATAGGAGAATCTGGATAAAGGGTTTATATGCCCAAGTGCTTCACCATGGGGTTCACCGGTCCTCTTCATCAAGAAGAAGGATGGGTCAATGTGGCTCTTCATCGATTATCGTGAACTTAACAAAATCACAATAACGAACAAGTATCCTCTCACAAGAATCGATGACTTGTATGATCAGCTGCGTGGAGCACAATACTTCTCCAAGGTGGACTTGCGGTCAGGATATTATCAAGTAAGGTTGAAGAAGGAAGATGTCCCCAAGACCGCTTTTCGTACAACATACGGGCGCTATGAAATCATAGTAATGCCTTTCGGACTCACCAATGCTCTAGAAATATTCATGGACTTGATGAATAGAGTCTTTAAAGATTACCTTGACAAATTTGTGGTAGTCTTTATAGATGATATTCTAATATACTCCAAAACCAAGGAGAATCATGAGGAGCATTTAAGAACTGTACTAGAGACTTTGCGCAAGGAGAAGCTCTATGAAAAGTACAGCAAATGTGAGTTCTGGTTGAAGGAAGTCTCATTTTTGGGCCATATCATCACAAGCAATGGGATATCTATGGATCCCTCCAAAACAAATGCAATTGAGGGATGGCCGAGGCCAACATCGGTAACAGATATCTGTAGCTTCTTGGGGTTAGCTGGATATTATCGACGATTTTTGAGAAATTTCTAACGATTGTCCAACCCTCTTACCAAGCTATCTCGAAAGGGAGTAAAGTTTTCTTGGAGTGATGAATGTGAAGAAAGCTTCAAAGAGTTGAAAAGGAGGATTATCACTACAACCGTGCTCACTTTACCCACAAGTGGGGAGCTTTTTGTGGTATTCAGTGATGTTTCGAAGAAGGGCTTAGGATGTGTGCTGATGAAGAATGATAAAGTGATATCCTATGCCTCAAGGCAGTTGAAAATCCATGAGTGAAACTATCCAACACATGATCTGGAGTTGGCGGCGGTGATCTTTGCCTTGACAATCTGGAGGCATTATCTATATGGAGAGAAATGTGAGATATATACTGACCATAAGAGTCTTAAATATATATTCACACAGAAAGAGCCTAATATGCGCCAGAGAAGATGGATAGAGCTCATCAAGGATTATGACTGTTCAATACATTACCACCCTGGGAAAGAGAACAAGGTGGCAGATTCCCTAAGTAGAAAGGATCCAACGATTCTATCAATGATTAGAATTGAGAAGGATCCAATCTTCTTAGACTTGATGAAGATGGACGTGGGAATAATAAAAAAAGGAACATCATCAATCCTTTCACAAATGATTTCTCAACCATCTCTTTTTGAAAGGTTAAAGGATGCACAAAAGGATAATGTGGGAATTCAAGAAAAAGTGGAAGTTATCAAAAAGTGAAAATCCACGGAGTTTAATGTTAATGAAGAAGGAATTGTGTGGTTTGGGAAAATACTATGTGTTCCATCATGTCTGGAGCTGAAGAAGGTACTTTTGGATGATTCACATAGTTCAAACTTCTCTATTCACCCAGGGGGCACAAAGATGTATCGAGATCTTCGAGAAAACTTTTGGTGGGATAATATAAAGAAGGAGATCGCTGAATATATATCAAAGTGCCTGGTGTGTCAGCAAGTTAAGGCAGAGAGGTAGAAGTATAAGGGGATGATGCAACCATTGCCCATACTAGAATGGAAATGGGATAACATCACCATGGACTTTTTCACCAGACTTCTGAGGACATCCAAAGGCAACAATGCAATCTGGGTTGTTGTGGATCGTCTTACAAAGACTACACACTTCATTTCTATTCGGGAGGATTTCTCATTAGATCAGTTGGCACCGATATATATTAGGGAAGTGGTAAGGTTGCATGGAGTACCACTATCTATTGTGTCTGACAGAGATCCAAGATTCACCTCTATGTTTTGGAAGAGTATTCAACATGCTCTGAATACTGAACTGAACTTCAGTACGGCCTATCATCCTCAAACTGATGGCCAATCCGAGAAGACTATCCAAACACTTGACGATATGTTGGGAGTGTGCTCAATGGACTTTAAAGGAGTAAGGGATCAACATCTTCCTCTGGTTGAGTTCTCTTATAATAACAGTTTCCACTCGAGCATCCAAATGGCACCATATGAAGCCCTGTATGGGAAAAGGTGCAAAACACCGGCATATTGGGATGAGGTCGGTGAACGTAAGATGCATGGACTAGAAATGGTCGAAGAAATGGTAGAGAAGGTGAAAACCATTCAGCAGCATATCAAGGAAGCCCAGAGTTGACAGAAGAGTTATGCAGATAATCATCGACGAGACCTTGAATTTAAAGTTGGAGACATGGATTTTCTATGCATATCTCCGTGGAAGAAGTTCATGAGGTTTGGAAATAAAGGGAAGTTAAGTCCAAGGTATATCAGCCCCTTTGAAATTCTTGATCGTTTCAGGGGTGTGGCCTATCAACTAGCACTTCCACCTGCCATGGTCAAAGTACATGATGTCTTTCATGTATCCCTCTTAAGGAAGTACATACTAGACCCTTCACATGTAATCTCTTCTGAGGTGGTACAATTAGAAGACGATCTTTCTTATGAAGAGCAACCAGTGAAGATATTAGATCGTAGAGAAAATGTTCTACGAAATAAGACAATTCCCCTCGTCAAGGTGTTGTGGAGAAACCACAAGTTTGAAGAAGCAACTTGGGAGTCAGAGGATATGATGAAGCTAAGTTACCCACATTTGTTTTAGTGTGGGAAAAGAAAAAATTTCGAGGGTGAAATTTCTTAAGGGGGGAATATTGTAACGACCCAAATTTTTTTAATGGAAAATCCCTCTTGATCCTGTTATATGTCTCTTTATGAAAAATGTTTTTATAAGATGTCAACTTCTTTGGTTTTATGTTAAGAATTGTGACCGTTGTTAATATAGCTGTTGAACAGTGATCACTTTATTAGTATAAATATAAGGCTTTAACGAACCCAATTTTACTCAGAGAAAGGAAGAGATGGCCTCATCCATTAGAATTGCCCCATATGAAGCCCATTTGTCAGAGCTCGGAAAAGAGGTGGCATCCTTGGGCTTCGCCCCTGACCAATCCCAAGCTGAGCTTCACCATGTCAAGCTCGAATGGGACCGTCTACGGGAAAAGTGGAAGTTGATTGAAATTACCACTCGAGCGATGTTATCCGAGCCACCCCAAGAGTCTCTCACCATCGCACACCTTACCCTTAGGTCTTATGCGGCTGTTTTAAGGGGTTATGTAAAAAATAAATAGTACTATGTTCATGTACATTATTTTTTATATATAATAATGAATATAATTTATAGTCATTTTTGATACATTGTAAATAGTTTTTAAAGTAGAAATGGTGTTTTTAATTATTATCTAATTAAGAAATCTATTTTATTAAATTGACATATTTTTTAATTAAATAATATTTTAATAAAATAATAAAAATATTATTAAATTAATTTTTATTAAATATAAATGATCTTTTAATTTTATGAATGCAATTAAAATTTTATATTAAGGTTTGAAAGCCATTTCTGTCAAAACCCGTGAATTTTCGATAAATGTTGGTTTTTATTTAAAAAGTGAAAATTAACATATTTAGAAATTTTTTTAGTTAAAATAAATGTCATTTCTGGAATCAGGATGTTGAAATTATCAAACGGTGAATTTTTCATAATTTGCTGAGACAGTCAAATTTTTGGGTAAAAATTAAATACTGTTTAAATATATAATGTGTTTTATGACATCATAATGACCCAATGATGATGTAATAAAATACCATAATCCTTATGTTCGGCGAATATATGTTTTATCATTAAAATAATGTGATTTTGGGTTTGTTTGACTTACTTTTCAATTCATTAATGGACCCCTCAAGACATATTCAACACTTTGCCTTTTTTAATTAATTTCCATGGGAGTGTGACTCACCTCCACATAAGCAACCTTATTATTTTACGAAGTTCGGACTTGGGCCTTATAAAATATTTTTTTCCTCTTCCCTTTTCCAAAAACCATGGGCAAAAACCATGGGATGGTTTGTGGTTTGGATTAATTTAATGTAAGGGGACCCAAACCTAAATAATAATGAATTCCCTCACCTTTCCTATATAAACCCACCCAAGCTCCCACTTCCTCCTCACGAAAATCCCTTGGAGTTCGTCCAAACTCTGCCCTACTCTCTCTAGAATCCTCCCAAGGTTCCCCAAGCTCCCAAGAAGCCTCTCACAAGCCTCTCTCTAGCCTTTGGAAGCAAACTTCCAAGTAAGGGTTTTTTCTTCCTTTCTCATTTTTGTCAATTTTCTTTAAGTTGTATTGCCCTTTTAATTTCAATTATGAATGTTGGGGTATGGTTTCGCACCTCCCCCATACTACCCTATTATTTTTTGAATGATGTGAGACCCCTTTCTCTCTCATTAAATTCCTCCTATGTACACCCGTTACTATGCCGAAATTCCGAAAGGAACTTCTCTCTCTTCTTTTACATTCTAGCAATAATTTTGTATCATGAATCTAAATTCCATTACAATTGTTGGGACATGTATCTATATAAACTCCTTACTGTCCATTACATGTAAATATTATTAGGAACCCCTTTCTCTCTCATCAACCATTTTTTTATGAATTCTTATGTCACGACGTTACGCTGCCAAAATCGCACTGATTTTCTAAGACAATGCCATTGTGTAGTGGATACCATGCCCATTTCACCATCAAGGGTATCCACATTTATGCACCTTTACATATTGATTAAAAATTTCATGTATGAATTCCACATTCCATTATTGTGGAATAAATTTTTATGTTTTATGAATCCATGTTTTATGACCCATGTGGCACACTTATGCATGAAATGAAATGTTTAAGAAGGGTGCGCCCTTATAGCGCTCCAATGCATTGGGTAAGGTATAGTATCATGATACATCATGTGAAATGAGTGTTGACTCATGCTAATTCAAGTGCAACGAGGTTTTACTCGTGCTTCATGTGTGATGAGGGTTTACTCATGCTTTATGTGCAATGAGCCTTGGCTCATGCTAATTCCATGTTAAGTGTTGTTGCCACATTTCCATGTTATGATTATCATGCTTTATCATGCCTTTATGTTCATGTTTATTTTATGCTCTATTGATATGCCTATTGTCTAACATGTGTTGTACTCCTCATGTTATTCCATGTGTACTCCCTTACTGGGCTTTATAGCTCACCCTTTTCTTATGCAGGTCCTTAGGTTATCCCATGAAATGCTAAGTACGAGGGAATGTAGTGGTCATGTAAAGGAAGTTTTCAATAAAGATGTTGTATTTCATGTTTTAAGTTTTTATGTAATGATCCTAATCCCCAAAGACACTAAACCTCTCAATCTTCTTTGTTGTATCAAGTGAATTTTTATGTAATAAATCATGTTTAAGTTGTAATAAAAAGCAGGGTTGTCATAGTTTCACTTGTTGGAATTAATTGAAACTTAATAATTACATTTGGAAATAGTGGATATCGACTAGAAGATGACTATGAGTTGATACGTTAACTTTAAATGAAGAGAAACATGTTACAAGGGAGAAAATATAAAGACTGGGAAAAGTTGGAAATGAGTCACTGATGGGTGAGTCACCGATGATGAGCGATCGAAGGGTGATCTATCGACGCGACCTACCGAGGCCTCAACCTACTAATGCCCTGACCCACTGATGCCATGACCTACCAACATTGACGCTCCTGACTCACTGATGCCGACAAAAATTGACTCAATGATGCTGACACCCCTTGAATCACTAATGTCGAAACCCCTTGACTCACTGATGTTGATGCCCCTTGACTCACTGATGCACTGAAATGATTACTCACTGACATGCCGACACACTGACATGCTGATATAAAAACTGGAATTTTGGAAAACTCTTGAAATGATCCACTGATAGCTCCCAGAACACCCCAACACTAGATTTTCACAATGGAAGACCTGGGAGAAAATATGGGTTATTACATCAGATACCTATAAAAATAGTCTTGTCCCTAATAATTTAAAACTAATCTAGAAGAAAAGAGGCCTGATTAACCATCCCTTAATATAACTATTAGGAGTAAACCACCTTGTGTTGAAAAATGGAGGGGAAACCTCAAAATCTAGAAACACCTCTATCATAGGTATCTCCTGAACACCTAGGAAGACCCTAAGGCTCCACTGTCCCCAAGTAATCATAAAAGAACTAAGGGTGAAACTTTATAGATACATGTATTTGAGATTTATTTTCTCTATGTCAAGATACTATCCTCTTTGGGAGGCACTTTATCACCCGCATGGGTTTAATCGCATCCACATTACTACATCTTGATTAGGGATCAGTTTCTATCCTCCCCATAGTCAGGACTTTTCACACAAAAATGAGAGAATATAGAAACAACTTATCATACAAAAAATGAGGTCAAATATTTCATCACAAGAAAGGCACAAAATAAAAACATAATGGAAAAATTCAGAATAGATCTTGGTATAGGGAACACATTTGTGCCTCCCGTTCCTAGGTACTCTCCTTGAGTCCACCATGCCTTCATAGGACACTAACCAATGGAATGGTCCACCGATGAAGAAGCTTCTCCTTACGATCCTCGATTCCCACCAGTCGCTCCATGAACATCACATTGTCCTCGATATACAACTCTACCCACTAGAGGATGTGTGAGTCATTGTGTAGATACCGACGAAGCTGGGAGACATGAAAGATGTTGTGGATCCTCTCCAACCGCGATGTCAACACCAGATGGTACGCCACCTCACCACCTCATTCCAACACCTCAAAAAGTCCGATGAACCTGTGAGAATGCTTACTACCCCTACAAAACCACCACATTCCACACCAAGGGGAGACTTTAAAGAACATGAGGTCCCCAACCATGAACTCCATGGGTCTCCTCTTATGATAAGCATACGATGTCTTCCAGTCTCAAGCTACATTCATCCTTTTACGCACAAGCTGAACCTTCTCTGTTGTCCTCTGCACTACCTCTGGGCCAAGAACACCTTCCTCCCCAACCTATTTCTAGTAAATGGGTGAATGACAAGGTCTTCTATACAAGGCTTCTAACGGTGCCACAACAATTGTAGAGTGATAAATATTATTGTAGGAAAAATCCACTAGGGGAAAGTGTCATACACATGATCCATCGAAATCCAAAACACATGCTCGCAACATATCCTCCAATGTATGGATACTCTCTCTATCTACCCATCCCTATGATGGTGGAAAACGGTGCTAAGGAATAACCGGGGTGCCAAAAGCATGTTGTAATCCCTTCTAGACTCATGATGTATAGTGTGTATCCTGATAAAAAAATGATAGATATTAGAACTTCGTGAAACTGTACCACTTCACCCATATAACATTGTGCTAAATAATCCACTATTCTCAACTCTTTAACCACTAAGAAGTGACCTGGTTTCATTAATCGGTCCACCACTTCCCAGATGGCTCCAGAACCTGCCACAGCCCTGGGTAGTCCTATGAGGAAATCCATCCAGACATCATCCCACTTCCACTTGAGAATGTCTAAGGGCTATAAGAGACCACCGAGAACATGGTGTTCTGCCTTCACCTACTAACACATAAGGCACCTTTCCACAAACTCTTACACTACCCACATCACTATGGGAAACCATAAATGAACTATCAATCCTTGATACATCTTTGAGACTCATGGATGTACTACCAGTGGTGAGTTATGGATCTTAGTAAGAACTCCCTCACGTATCTCCACTAGGAAAACAAGATTCCCACGGAACAACAACCGATTCCAAATATATCTCCGACCATCCCTCTAGTACATCACCCTAGATAACATGACCACACATCACTTCAACCTTTGAGTCTCCCCACCGAGACTCCTCCACCTGCCATATCAAGGAATATTGCACTGTCTTCTGAAACAAAAAACCTCTATCGTCATCTACTCTCATTCCCAGATGTAAAGCATCCAACTCCTCAATTTCCTTCCAAGAATCTACGTAATCCTGAACTACATCCTTCTTTGACTTCCTTCTCAAGGTATCAGCCACCATTTTCCCCTTTCCTGAGGTGTAGGAGATCTCAAAGTCATAGTCCTAAAGAAACTCCATCCACCTCCATTTCCATAGGTTCAAGTCTCACTAGGAGAAGATATACCTCATGCTTTTGTGATCTGTGAAGACCAAGAAGCATTCCCCGATGAGGTAATTACACCACAACTTCAGCATGAACACAACCCTACAAGTCCCAAGTCATGGGTTTCATAGTTACATTCATGAGGATGTAACTTCCTATACCAATTAGAGATTACTCATCACTGCTACATCAACACGCATCCCAAGCCTAGACAGAAAGCATCACAGAACTCACCGAACAACACCCTTTCCTCTAGAAACCCTAGCACTAGGAAACTAACTAGATTACCTTTTAGATAAGTGAATGTTGTCTGGTACTTATCACTCTAACTAAATATCGGTCCTTTCTGGTTAAAGTTGTCAATGGAGCCGAAACTCGAGAGAAGTCAGGTACAAACCTCTAGTAGTAACCTACCAAACCCAGAAAACTAGAAACCACTGCCATGTTCTTGGGTGATTCCCAATAAACAACCTCTTATACCTTCAATGGGTGAACTGTTATTCCCTACTAGGACACCATGTGTCCAAGGAAGTGCACCTATCATGTCCAGAATATTCAATTGGATAACTTCCCGTAGAGCTGGTGGTGTCAGAGGAACTCTAAAACTATCCTTAGATGATTGACCCGATCCTCCTCTGATCATGAGTAGATTGGTATGTCATCAATGAACACAACCAAGAACCGGTCCAAATATTCATGGAAAACGGAGTTCATAAGTCCCACGAATGTTGTCGGTGTGTTTGTATTGCCGAACGACATGACAAAAAACTCAAAGTGCATATACCTACACCAGAAATCAGTCCTCGGGATGTCAACCTCTTTCACCATCAACTGGTGATATCCAGACCATAAGTCAATCTTAGAGACTGAACCTTCTACCTTAAAATAGTTAAAAAGTTTTTCGATCTTTAGGAGGGGGTACCAGTTCTTTACTGTTACTTGATTTATTCTCCGGTAGTCTATGCACAGCCTGAGACCACCATCTGCCTTCTTCACAAACAAGACTGGAGCATCCCATAGCGACACACTTTGTCAGATAAAACCCCTTCTTCATCGGGTAATCAACCTGTATTTTCAACTCCCATAACTCTGAAGGCACCATCCGATAGGGATCCATCAAAATCGAATGGGCATAGGGTTGTAAGTCTATGTTGAACTCAACATCAGGTCGATGGGGTAGAGTCACAACCTCTTCAGATAATACATAAAAGAACTCACTGAAAATCCCTAGATATTCCACTATATCAGAGTCTACTAATTCCACTAATAGCATGGATAATAAGGAAAGAAGGGGCTCCACATGCCAGCTTCCCCCCTAGAAACTCGGCTTGCCAATGAAAGCTACACGCTAGTCTCCCATATCTGAGAACACGACCCTTCTTAGGAAGCAGTCGATAACATTGTGAACAGAAAATAGATAGTCGATGCCTAGGATGACATCATATGGAAACATTTGAAGCAGAAGAAGATCCCCACTGGACTGATGTGACCCCAACATCTGTCTAAATCCTTGAAAATCATCAAAAAGACTAGTCTGATCTCCAACTAGAGTACTCCCAACCAGGGGAATGGAAAGTCTCTCTATTTCTAGACCTAGGGTATAGTCTAGATTGGGTACATCAGAGTAGTGATAAGCTCCTAAATCAAACAAGGCACGAGAAAGAGTACTAAACAGAATGATCGTACCACAAACAACTCTTGGACCTACTAGAACTGCTGCCTTTGCGGCATGCAACTTCCCACACCAAACTCCTATGCCCCTCGCCTATCAGCCACCTCCCTAACAATTCCCTAGTCGTGTTCCTTGAGGAGTGACCTATGTTCGGCCTCCTCCAGCACTGTCCACCCTTGGTGGAGTGGGAGATCGCTGCCCCTACTATTGGAAAGTCCTGGCTAGCAACTACTACTACAGATGTGGGCGTTGAATCTGCCGACCCCATTGTACTACACTCGGATAGGGCACTGATTACAAAGACTCCCATAACTACCATAGATAAAGAACCTTAGTCCCCATCTTGTGGTGAAAGGAAAAGGATTGGGGGATCGAAAATGGAACTACTAAGGCCTAATACCCACTGGCTGAAACCAGGAAGGTTCTCACACTGAAAGCTTGCTACAAATGGCCTTTACCTTTGACTAACTCAGTTGGCTCCCCTATCGATTCAATCCCCCTATCATGTGAATCCTCTATACTTATTCATCCTTCTTTTGAACCTCCAAGTATATTTGTAGAGTGAAGGGAGTAACAAAATACTGAAGATAAGGTCAGAGTGCCTCCTCCAAGCATCTTGCCTATGACTCCTCATCCAGAAAGAGGTCTGAAGAAAAATGAAGAAGAACATTGAACTTGATCCCCAACTCACTTACCAACATACTTATTTACTTAAGGGAGAGAATCTATTGCCTCTTATTATTCTTCATCATAGAAGAAAGGAACTCTACCCGAAACTCCTTCTCAAAGTTAGTCCATAAAACCTCAGTTTCCTTCTTCTCCCCAAGGTAAAGCGTCCACAATTGGCATATCGAACCACACATCTAGCTCACTTATAGAGGAACTCAGTACTCTTTCGGAGCCCGGATCAAGCTGAAAGTGATCACCAGATCCTCGAACTATCTCTCCATAACCATGTCTGAGACGCTGCCCTCGTAATATACTAGAGTCTGTTGTTGGAAGGTACGAAGTGTATTTTACCATTGTTCGTCCTCCTCCTCTTGATTGACCCCCCAATAATAAACTAGATCAACATGTTGGGCCTTGACTGCCCACACTACTCATGGATGACGTCTGAGTGCCATAGATGAAAAAGAAAACAAGAAACTCCTAAGCCCAAGTAGTGTGGAAAAATCATTTTTAAATGTTGTTTGAACTTTTTTTTTATTTTAATTTACAAAACACTCAAGAAATATAAGAATAAAAGTCACTATGACGCATTTACCTTCCCTAGGGTCTCTTCCCTACAATTAGTGTAGTCTTACCTAGTCGTTCAGTAGGTCCATAGTACTTGCATTTGATCATGGGGGGCCATAAAATCCCATGTCATAGCTGGTCTTCCCTGGCCAAATTTACACACCAAGATTTTTTAACACTATTTCCCTACCATCCCATGAAATCCTTACTTTTCCTAACCCCGAACTTCATCCTATCTCTCAACCATCTCCTATAATACCATTCTATCATGACTCACCTTATCCAAGATGAGGGAAGGGACAACAAAATGCCATGCCCTTCCTTCTTCAAGGTGAAGGCTAGATAATGACCCCTAAGTCCCACCTTCAGTAGGCCTCAAAGTGGTGACAAGCACTAACGGTATAGAATCTCACATAATGGGAAAGCATTACCCTTTTTATAAAACAAGATCAGTAGATAAGATGGTGAATACCAGCAACAACAATGACTAAAGGTAAATGTAAATCCAAGAATCAATTCCCACATTAATGTTCAAAAGTAAAACTAGTAGAAAGTAAGGAAAAACTCCCAAAATAATGTACCAAAAAGAAAGGAAAAATAAGCAGAAACAACAAATATTCCGACGCCAGAGCTAATAAGATCCAACATTATCTTCAAAGTCCTCCTAAAAAGCTAAAAATAGTTTTAATACATAGGGTGAGAATACACATATACTCAGTAGGGAAACTAAAGCTACTTGTGGAAAAGTGAGGGAACACACTAAATCCCTTGTGAGAAAACATTAGAACCTCAAACACCTACGGAGGAATACTAACCGGACCAACTTTAGTAAGTACACTCACCTAAGAAACTGAAATCAAGTAAAGTAATAGAATAAGCACATCGACATTTGGGTACCCCACACACCACTTTACCAATGGTTAACTGATCATTCCTATAGATCTGACATCTTGACACTACCAATCTTCCCACACACAGTCCCACTGCCACAAACATTCCACACACACCTGGGCCTCATACCACACACTTCCATTCTTGAAAAAACCTAGGCCAAAACAACCACCACCACGCCCGAAGACACCTGGGCCTCAACAACCACACACCACACCCGAAGAAACCTAGGCCTCATCCTAATGATACTTGGGAAAACATACCTAGATTGAAAAAACTTGATCCCATCATCCAAAAAAACGATTTTCTTGAAGGATCATGGACTTTGGTAAGCCTCAACGCATTACCTAATGACCAGATACAATCGAAATACAAGATCCATTAGATTATTTGAGGAAGAAAATTAGTAACCAACCCTACATCCTCCCATTGAGATGTTGGGAAAGACACCCTCCCCCATTTAATGGAGGTGTTCGACACATATTTCTCAACAAGATTGGGGTGCATATTGAGAACACAAGGAAATAAAATATATATACACAGGTAAACAAGCACTCAGAACTAACCTACGAGTTTCAAATTAATAGATAACAATTCCAAACTAGCATCTATTTGCTGCTACTTCTATTTGCAAAATCATACAACAACCATTTCCCAAGCATAAAATGTCCCCATTTGTGTTCAATTGAAATTTATTTATTTAATGGGATTCCCTTAATTTATTCTAACACTACCGGGAAACTAAAACCAATAAACACACCATGAAACCATCAAAACCAAACTGTAGTCCCACTACTCAACTGCACAAAACTACACTTGCAGTCCCACTACCCAACAACAGAAACTAGACTTGTAGTCCCACTACATATCTCGGTTCAACTGCCATCAAACATATTAATTCAAAGTAAAACTATCCATTCCTTCTCTCACAATCCATCCATGCTACCCCACTCCCCAAAAAAATCCCCAATGTAGTCCCACCGCATAAAAAGTTCACAACCATACCGTAGTCCCACTACTCGATGCCACTTCGCGACCACAACACAACAGAAAGGTAGTTCGACTACCTACAAGTTCATCCATTCCACAGTCAATAAATCTCTAAGACTGAGACACCAACATACTAAGGACAATCCCACTTTCTTTAGGTTTATTCATTCCATAATCAATCAATCTCTTAGACTAAGACACCGACACACCCCTTGTACCACCCCACATACCAAACCCATAGAACCCAGATTGGACACAGTACATAACCACAACCATCAAACCAAATGTATTCAACTTTAACTAAACATGGTTCTTTAATTTACATTTTAATATTACTGGGGTGATCACAAAACATGTTTGATGGAATCCTTTTTATTTAACGGAGTGTACATGATTAATCCGATTTCAGGTTACTATCGTTATTCAAATCACCACAAGAAAGATAGTGTATCACCGGTGCACAAGAAAAGACCACCGAGGGTCGTGATTTTCATAAGTCATACTGCTGCAATAAATCCATAAAAATAATCCAAGATAACACGTAAAATGGTTGATAAAACATCAAGCCTCACCCTACCCATTATTTAAATAATAAAAGTTATCTTTTGATCATATTAATTTCAATTTTTAATTATTTTTTCAAGAATAATATTCATCCGTTACAAGAAAACATTAATATACCCACACCACATGATTCAAAATAAAAGAGAAGAAAAAGAAAATCCCCAACTAGATGATCACCAATCAAAGTTCCTTCTTGCGCCAAGACCTGGTGATGGCACGTCTTGTAGGAAAAACTCTAAGGCTGAGCATGAAGGGATGCAGCATGGTTGCATGAATTGTCTCAGGAGGAAGTATCTAAGATAACCAAGAGAAATGAAAAGGAAGAAGGAATATAGGATCTATTCTTAAGAAGAGGCTAGATCCTAAAATTAGGGAGTCCATTTCAAAGCACTTAAAAGTAGGATCGTGGCTTGACCACACGGCTGGGTGGAGTCACATATTAAAATTAATTAAGATTTAATAATTCCTATTAAAAATAGTGGAGATAGACCAGTGGACAGCTGTGAGTTGATAGATTAACATTAAATGGAGAAAAAACGTTTTAGGTGTAAAACTGGAAAAACTGGGAAAAGTTAGAAATGAGTCACCGATGGGTGAGGCACCGATGCTGAGCCACCGACAGGTGAGCTACCGACGAGACCTACCGACTCCTTGACCTACCAGAACCTTGACCTACAAACACCCTGACCTACTGATACCAATGCCCTTGGCTCATCGTTGTCGACACCCCTTGACTCATCGATACTGACACCCCTTGACTCACCGATGCTGATTCCCCTTAACTCAATGATGCCGATGCCCCTTCATTCCCTGATGAAATGACATGCCTATGCATTGACATTCCAACGCACTGACATGTCGATAGAAAAATTGGAATTTTGGAAAACTCATGAAATGGGCCACCAATAGCTCCCAGAACACCCAAACACTAGATTTTTATAAAGTAAGGCATCGAGAAAATCTAGGTTGTTACATAGATGAAATGTTCTGAAATTAATTAAAAAAGGAAAAATGATTGTTATTTTTTAATGTATATGGAATTAATGAATTCTCCTATCGACATAACCATTATTTTATATTTGGATTCCTTTACAAAATTTAGTTTTCTACTTAAACATAAAAACACCTTCACTTTGTTCTCTGTATTTTAAGAAAGGGATTTAAATGGAATTTATAGTTAGATATCTTGAATTTTTTTTATTGTGGTTGAAAATAATATTTTTATAGAAATGAAATATTTCATGTGTTATAATTATGTTGTGGTTATTAGTAATTATTTATGATGATGGGTGGTTCCATTATAAACCAAGGATGAGTGGTTCTATTATAAAACAAGTTTGAATGGTTGTATTATAAACCACAAATGGGTTATCCCGATATAGATATCCAATGCATTGGGTAAAGAGACAAAGTTATCTGGTCAGGTTTCTCTTCATAGATTATTTAAATTTACTCGGGTAAGTTATTCCATTTGTAAGAGTGATATAAAAATTATGCCTCAAGTTTTCTATATGAATTTTCTATGGTTAATCATGAGTTTTCATGGAAATATTTTTATTTTATAGGTTATTCTAATGATAATTTTTTTTTCAAGGCATGATTACACGATTTTGGGTAAAAACATATGTTTTGAAGATTTTTTTCAAGGTTTTTGATGTTTTATAAAGAAACCCTCATGATTATTATCTTATCTTTATGTTTTCTTATAAAGTTATTTTTGATAAACATTGGGAATTAAAGATAATTTTATTTGTTAGTAATCAATTATTTTATCTCAATGTTTATAATGTTAAACAAATTTATATAGGTGTGTGTGTGTGTTTTTAGTTTATTTGGTTCAGTTCTCCCATCACTTGGGAGTGTCTTTGATGTATAAAGTGACATGAAAATATATAATTTTTTTACAAACCATATATATATTTGTGTGTGTGTGTTTTTAGTTTTGAAATTATTTTTAACCAAAAATTTATTCAAAATATTCATTGTTATCATGAATTTTCATCTTATAGTATACTATTTTAATTTTAATTCATGAAGCAATCCAATCCTAAAAACAACAATTTTGACACAGAATATATGGCGAGTTTAGGTCAAAATTTTAATATCAAAATGGTAAAAAATGTTTGACTATAATTGAATGAATTTTATATATTTTATATATTTTTAAAATATTATAATAATTACTAAATTATGATAGCTATAACTACATACATATTTAGAAACCTAAAGCAAACCAAAATGGAAACAAATAGTTTGGAGCCCACAGTTACAGTGAGTTTTGGGAATTTTTTTATTATTTTAATGGTTAAATAATGTTTGGGTGTTGTTGAATTCTTTTTTATATATTTTCATAAAATTTATAATTCAATAAAAATTATTATTTTATGGTTGATATAAGTATATATTTTATAAATAATTTAAAGAAAACCAAAATGGAAAACTATTTTTTTGACCGTATAGTTATAATGAGTTTGATTAAATTTATTAATAATTAAATATTAATATAAAGCATGGTTATAGTTGAATTATTCTTAGATATATTCATTATATATCAAATTTTATAATAATAACTAAATTTTAGTAAATATATATATATATATATATATATCATCAAAATCATTAGTAAAACAAAATATGGAACTTTATTTTTTACCCAATAGTTGTAGTGAGTTCGGATTACACTTTTAATACCTAAATAGTGAAACTTTATTGGGTTGTAGATAGATATTATTTATTTATTTTATTTATCTTTAAAACAAATGATAAATAACTAAATTTTAGTAGAAATAAATATATATATCATCAAAAAACTAGAAATAAACCAAAATGGAAAACTATAAATTTGACCTAGAAATTATAGTGAGTTTGGAAGTTTTTGTGTAGTAAAATAAAAGTTCATTTTTGACCGAACAATTTCCTTAATTTTGATTCAATTTTTTAATATGTAAATGATAAAACCATTTTTGTATATAATGGAATTATTTATATATTTTTCATCATCTTTCCAAAGTGATAATAATCACTCAATTATGGTAGATAAAACTCTATATATAATTAATAATATTGTGTTTTAGTCACTAATATTTATCTTAATAATTATTTTTCCATTTTTTTATTTAGAAAAATGAGAAATTATGTAAGATAAGTGTTATAATATAGAATCTAAGTGTTAAATTATAGAAGTTATGTGTTAAAATGTTGAACAAAATTTTGGAAACTACACATTCATTATTATTAATTTATCTTATTTTCAAATGATTTATTTTTATATAATTTTCCATTTGTATTTGCTACAATTTTTGTTTTAATCTATACTTTATTCTAGTTTCTATATTCTATAACATGGGTGTTAAAATTTGTAACTAAAAACCAATTCTTTTTTATTCTTTTTGTTTTCATTATTTTATCATACCTTAATTTTTTGGATTATAATTTTTGAAACATGGACAGTTATTGTTAAAATATGGAATGTAGGTGTTCAAATTAGAGCGGTTGGGTGTTAAAATAATTAACAGAAAATCACTAAATTTTTAATAATGTTGACTTAATATAATTATGAAATGTTTTATTGTTTGATATTGTTTCCATTGTCTTCAATGAATATTTATTTTAAATTAAATTTCCTTAATGTTTTGATTTTATTACATACATCTATTAAAACCAGGACGGTTAGTATTATAATCTTGAATGTTATTTTTAAAATATTGAGGCATGATGTTAAAATTATTGAATGATTCATGATAAAGTTTTTAGTTAAATTTTATTACAACTAAATATTACATGATTATTTTATATCACTGTAAATCCCTTGTCTGGATTGGAAATTGGTATGCATAATTTTTTTCACGTGACCTCTTATGTCATTTTTGTATTACTCATTAGTAATGAATTTGTAATTAAATATATATTTTTATTTTCCTATGCAGGAAATGAAAATATTTCAAGAGATATGCATGAAGAGAATGTATGAAAATGTTTGACGCATGAGAGAGATGACATTCATCCTTTAGTTCTTACTAAGAGTATAATATTTCAAATTCATAAATACATAAATATATATATATATATATATTAATTATATAATGTATCATTCCATTATATTAAAAAGATTTAAATTTTATTCAGGAATAACCATCTAGGAGAAAACGGTTCTCCAAAACAGACTAGTAAAAATGGTGACCAACCTAATAATTTAAGGGGATGTTACTATAGATACTCTAAGAACCCATTATACCAAATCACACTCAAAAACTTATCCAGATATACCATCTAGAACACTTTCTCATCACACAATGCCCTTTGAGGCAATGAGGATATTCTAAACGCCTATCATGGTGCCACCATTTTTATCAGGCCATACTTTTCATATACCATTTTTTTATCTGATAATGCATCCTACTCGTCATCCCTTTTATACCTTTCCACCAACTTTTATGTTGTCCCCTTTTTTTACTTCTCCAATATTTCTAGGATTTTCTGTTCATGCTCCTTTGATTTATCCCCTTGTTAATTCAGATTATCTAGTGCATATTGATCATCATGTGCATATACTGGAGCCCAATAATACTACCCAAGATACCAATCCTTCATATCATAGGGATATATTAGATCTTTATGATCAATCTACCTTAGGTATATGTATAAAAAATATATAAAATTTTGTAACTATAATTAATTTATTATTGTAATGTGCATTAATTTTATATTTTTCATTAATTTTTTCAACAAAGAGATTTACTACTATTAGGTGGTGTAGGCATAATCGCATGTTTTATGTATGAAACTACCATACACAAGTAATGGCAGATAAAAATGAATTTAATAAAATGATTTGAAAAAATGGCAGATAATGTAAGAGTTTTATGTTGACACTTGATAAATATAGTGACATAATTCTCTCACAATGAGTCTATTAGAGACACATAAGAGAAGAAATCAAGGATAATTCATGGTCTTTAAAAAGTATTGATATGGGTTCTGCTAAAATGGTGCCCCAATATAGTCGGTCACATAGCCTCAAGCATGACTCCCCATATACCAGAAGCTCATGACTAGTAGTGAGGGTTCAGTGATGGTATGATGGGGAGACTATAACCTCATGACTAGAGTACCACCATGGTATAGGGTTAGTAAATAAATAGTGAAATTAATAGAAATTAATAGAAATATATTTAGATAATAATAAATGCTAATAAATTTAAAATTCCAAATAATATAATGAATGAGAAATCTTTCATGTCTATGTGATATTATACAAGCCGCAATCATACAAAAGGTAACAAATAAACTATACAAAATGAAATGTAAAAATATCTAGGGAGTATCTCTATGAGAATCTTGAGCTCTAGATCAGTCCTATTCTCTTAACATCCCATGTACATGAGTAACAACGCATGCATAATCCCTGATACTGAACCTGCAACCATGAGGTTTGTTTGGGTGTCACAGTGCAATGGTGACTTGAAAAAGGTGTGTGATTTACTCAAAATTCCACCACAAAATGTGTATAATACTATTCTATACATGAATATATAATATATTAGTGTGTAGAAATAATAATAATGAAAAAAATGAATTAATGTAAATGAGTCGAACCCAGGCTCCTTATAAGACACCCGACATTCCATACATGCTCTTGCCTAAGTAAGAACACCTTTGAGCATGTGTCACTATGTGTATATGAATATATATGAGTATTTATGTATATATTTATACTATATATTTGAGTAAATATATAGCCTAAAATATAGATATGTATTACTAGCCTAGAAATGAGGAATAACTCAAGAATCCTATATAATTATAAGAGTCTCGTAGGCTCTAATAATGGATGTCATGCCCATTAATCTCAAGGAATAAAAAGGGATCCATTCCTGGGTATTATAATTAATTTTGAATGTCATAATGAGTATTATAATTAATATATGATACCATGATATGTATCATAAATGAAGAGTATTAGGGTCATACCCAACCATCTAATTAAGGGGGAATGAAACTTAATGTCTAAGCACCCATGTGATGTGAAGAGTTTTGTCCATCATCTTTGAATAAGGGGGTTTGGAATTTCATTTATGTATCCCTAACCAATGCCCCTCTATAATAGTTTAGTATAAAGTAATTCCACCATCCCCACGAGCTCTTACACATTGAATTCCATAAATAAGAGCCCAAAATTACTCAAGGAACAATGTAACATTATTAATACATTACATTTATTATTTAAAAATAGTCCACGAGATAATTCATGCCAAGATACGACTCTTCATAATCATTCAACTCAATTTAGATATAAGTAATAATATTTCTATGTCCATAAGCATGTCACATCACTATAAGATTATATAATTTGGGTCATTTAATTTATATGTAAATTTACAATGCAATGGGAATGTCCATTCCATTTACTATCACAAAAATTCTAGTTAATTTCTCTCTTTTTTTAAAGTAGATAGTGAACCTTATTGGTTGTTTTATTATAAAATGGGGGAACAAATGTCATAAAAGTTACTACAACTCAAATTAATCATCCCTTATATGAGAGTTTATTTATCACACCTCAAAGGTTGATCAAGAGTAAGCATGGAATTATAATTATATGAATTTTAAACAACACCCAAGAAGTGTGATTTAATTACATAGAAAAGAATTGGTCACAATATAAATAAACCCACCCAAAAGGTGGTTTACATTGAGGGAAACAATATACAATGGTTTTAATTAAATCATAATGGCTATCTAAATGTAGTAATTAACACATACATATATAGTTTTTAATTTTAAAGATAATTCATAAGGAACCTGGTACACGATAAAACAATGTAATTTATAAAACAATGACTTTATGGGAAAACACATGGACCAAATACCACATTTATTATGATTCACTTTTCCGTTATTGATATTTTATTTTATTTATTTTGATAGAAAACAATGAAATTGACAAACTCCCAAAAAATTGGAAAAAACAGTTCACATTGTAATAACATTTAATACCACAAGATAAATTGAGAAAGGAGGAAGGATGAATCAAAGAATCATAGAGGGGCTTTCAAATTGATGAAAAATGAGTGATTCCATTTCAATATAGAAGATATATATCCACATATATGGGGAGAGGATGGAGCTCAAGTGGCCTCTTGAGTGTGGGAGAAATGAGGGAGAAGGAGGAGGAGAAAGAATTAAGTAGAGAAGCGGGAAAACCATAAAATCATCCCTTAAAAAGAGGTGAACAGTTTGGATTAATGGTTTGTACAAACCATGTTCCAACCATGTGTCCAAGACTATTTTACCATTATACAACACAAAATGAAATATTGACTATAAGTTTAAAATAACACTAGATTAGATTTACCCTAGGCGTTAATGTGACACTCTCCCAATCTTTGTTAACACATGAAATTGTAATCTATCATAGAAACCAAAAAAACCAACCAGTAGTGTTAGAACACCCAATAATTTTTAAAATTCATCTACCAACATCAAGATATATAAATTTTCTCTAACCCCGATGCCACTCCACTCTGAATATCACCCAAGAAAATAAAGGTAAAATCACACAGATGTAATGATTTCCAGAAAAATCATATGGTTTTATACACCATTTTAATAACATGATAGAAACTATGTGTATTTATGAATACTACCCGGACATTTCATCAACAAAATGACACACCATTTGATAATATCCATATGGCTATCAAACCTACGTATCCCTGTATCTGATGGACCATATAAATATTTAGGTGAGATGAATTTTTTCCTTTAAGACTATTGTAACTAATGAAGACCTCATAAGTTCTCCATCACAAAGAAGAAGGGTCAAATAACATAATAAGTGGTCGAAAATTACATATGAATCAATAACCCAATGAATTAGAGCATTACACGATGATCACATTCCTAATCAGGTTCAAATAATCACACGACAACCCTTCCAACACAAGTATCATTTTATAACTAAGAGTCATACATGGGAAAATGGTATCAGAATATAACTCATGTCTAAAACACTTCATAATAATTTAGAATGGTTTTAAAGTTATGAGGTCATTACCTACCCCAGGATAACCCCTTACTAAACATAAAGGGTCGATCCTACAAATAGTTCATGCCTCAAAGGGTTTGTAGGTTCTACCACCAATCATTTAGGTTCAATAAATATAATAAGAATCATATGATAATTCTATTTTTTCCATTCTAAGGAAAATATCAAGGAAAAATTAGGACTAACCATTACAAGAGGGTCAAAAATAAGAACACCACATTAAAGATTCATTTAAGAAATTATAATAATTTATATTTAATCATTAAACATTTAATATGTCCTATTTAAATAATATAAATTATCAATTATGACAGAAAACCCTAAATGGTTTTTATTTATCTAATTTTACAAGGAATCATATGAATTTTATATAAAAAATCCACAAAATCATTATTTATATCGCTAAAATCGTATCACAATTTATGAAATTTATCTTATTGTTTCATTTTATCCATTTTATTTATCCATAAGTATATCAAAATTGGGATTAGTTAAATAAAATTTAAATTCTAGGATATATATGAAGAAACCATTTACATTGTAATTGGAATTTTAATTTACTAACACCTCATATAAATACATCTAAAATGTAGATAACATGTCTTTATCAAGTTTGGGGACAAGTTTGGTGTGATTCTTCCATATGTTTATATATAACACCATATAAGAGGTTTTAGATGCTTAAATAACAACACCGTTAGCATAAACATACACACATGGGGTTAAGTACCAAATCATAAAAGAATAATGAATCTTATTAGGGTCCTTATAATTCATTCAGAAATTTAAATCACCCTTAATGGATTTCTATCTTAAGCAACATGTTCCAACTGACCAACTTGAGTCTTGTTGTGTATTTAAGGATTTAATCATATTGGTCTTCATGCCTAGGTTATATAGGTAATAAACTTCACAAAAAAAACCATTATTTTTTAGAATTTCAATTTATCAAATACCATGGTTCAATTAGATGCATTACCATTCCAAAATTATAAATGTTCATTTCTTTATAAGTTACAATTAGAATGAACGTAGCTGTAACCAGTTTTTTATCTTTGATTTCATAATATTTAAAGTTCATATATAATGGTTTGATTACTTGTATTACCCTTCTCGGTTTATAAAGGCTCATACACTTTATAAATTGTTATTGGTACCCATTTAATCAGAACCATAAATGTTTCATCCCATGAAACCAATGGTCCATGGATCAAATATTTCATGATTGGTTAGTTAAGGAGACACCATCAATATATATTGGAAACATCCATTTAGGTTGATTCAAACACATTAATAACCAATAATATATCATAACTATAATAAAATATACTATAAAAAACAATAAACCTAGGCATTTAAGCAGAAAACGACCTAAGTATGGAATATAAAAAAATAATGCTAAATAATTACATAACATGGTATATAGGTAATAATTATACTAAAACACATAATGCACTTCCAAAATGTATCACAATGTCAAGAAATACAATCTACAAGTCATGTGAATCTCTAAGTGATTATAATGATGCTTGTAACAATACTTCCATGCCATATATGGCCAAGGGTAAAAACCATAAATCTCATAAATTAGTAAGAAAAAAACTATATCGATCAATAAAGGAGAAATAATAATCAACTTGAATAATGAACAACACCAACAATAATACCTTCCATAGGCACTCGGTCTTTTCCCCATGCATGGGTTGATCACTTATAGACATGGTTATTTACCAAGTACCAAAACATTCCAAGACTCGTTTATACCAGCCCCAAATAGTATGAAAATGGAAAATAATGCTCTGATACCACTTTATAAAATATTCATCTGGTTTCCACTGAAACGGTGACCCAATATAGTCGGTCACATGGTCTCAAGTGCACCTCCCTATATTCTAGAGGCTTCCGACAAGTAGTAATGTTTTTGTGACAATATGACGAGGATACTATACAATCATGATCAGAGTATCGTAACATTATAGGGAAAAATTAATCAAAAATGAAATTATTATAAATGAAGAGAAATAGATGAGGATAATTATAACAACTAATAAATGGTCAACTCCAAATAATACAATGAATGAATAATCATGCATGTCCATGTAATTCTATACAAGAAGTATTCATACAATAGGTAATAAATAAACCATAAAAATTGAAATGTTAAAAGCCCTAGGGGATATCTACATGAGCATCCTAAGATACAACTCTATCCTATGCTCCTAAGCATAAATGTACATGAGTAACAACACAAGCATAATCCATGACCATAAACCTGTAACCATGAGGTCTTTTCCGGTACACCAGTGTAATGGTAGACTGAACAGGGTGTGGGATATACTAAATAGGTCACCCCAATGGTTTATAATGATATTGAGTCATTAAATATATAATAAAAAAGTGTGTTGGTATAATAATAATGTAGTGAATGAATTAATGTAAATGAGTCAGACCCATGCTCCTTATAAGACATCTGGTCGACCATACCTGATTTATCCTAACCAGGAATACCTCTGATCATGTGTCACCATGTATATAAGAACATATACATAATTATGTATTTATATATATTCATTATATATAATGGTAAATATCTATTCAAATATATAGATACATTGTACAAGTTAGGACCCGAGGTATAATACAAGTGCCTTGTATAATTATAAGAGTCTCACAGGCTCTAATAAAGAACAACATGCCCGTCAATCTCAAGGAATAATGAAGGGGCCATGATCAGGTATCATAATCAATTAGTATGCCATGGTGAGTATAATAATCAATATAGGACACCATAAAGTGTATCATAAATTATGAGGAGAAGGGTCATACCCAACCTTCTAATTGAGGGGGTGTGAAATTTCATGTCCAACCACCCAAGATATATTAAATGTCATGTCTATCATCCTCAACCATGGGGGTTCGAAATATCATATCCAAAACCCAAACCACGGTCCCTATGAATAATTTAGTATAAGAAAATTCCACCGTCCTTGTGATACATTATAATATGCATTTAGTAAATAATAATTCAACATCACTCAAGGCACAATGTACCTTCATTTATATGTTCCATTTATTATTTAAAAATAGGTCATGAGATAGTCCATTCAAAGATACAGATCATCATAATAGTTAAAAGAAATTTATATATAAGTAATAAGAAGTCCATTTATATAAGAATTCCACATCACCATACAATTATAATTTTTGGGTCATTTAATTTATATGTAAATTTAAAAATCCATTGGAAGGTATATTACATTTATTATGTCAAGCATTCCATTTAGTTTTCCCTTTTTATAAACTAAGGTATCACACCTCTTGGGTGGTTTTATTATATAACAAGGGAATGAATACATAACAAGTACCTTTAACTAAAATTAATTATCCCTTACAGGAGAGTTTATTCATCACACATCCAAATATGATCAAGAGTAAGAAAGAAATTATAATTATAAGCATTTAGAAAAACACCCAAGGAGGGTGATTTAATTACCTAGACAAGAATTGGTCATGTAATAATTTAATGAACCCGATGTGGTGGTTCAAGTTGATGGAGAAAACCTCCAATGGTTTAAATTAAAGCACAATAACTATCTAAATTTACGAATTAACACATACATATATAATTTTTAAATTTAATATATGACTCATAGTTAACCTGGCATGAAGAACAATGACAATTTTTTTGAAACAAAGTGGCTTTAAGGAAAAATGTATAAACCAACTCCATCATGATTTGGAAACTTTACTCTTTCATTATTGAGATTTTATTTGATCTGGTTCAAGGGAAAAAAATAATTGGAAAAAATCCCTCAAAGGGAAAGAGAGATCACATTTAAATATCATTAAATATGAAAAGATAAATAGAGAAAGGAGGAAGGAGGAATCATATACTCATTAAGGGTATTACAATGAAATAGGATACAAGTGATTCAATGTCTAGATGGAGGAGATCCATTAACACATAGGAGGAGAGTAGGGATCTCTAGAGGCCTCCTATACATGGGAGAAATGAGGGAGAAGGATTAAGGTAATGAATTAAGGTGGATAGAAAAATAACCTTAAACCCACCCCTTTAAAAGTGGTGAATAGTTTGAAAAATACATGCTCCAATCATGAACAACCAATATCTAAGTGACACAAACCATGTGGGATAGGAGCATGGTTTAGAAAACCATGTGCAACCTATGTGGAGATACTGTCCAAGTACCCCTTCAACTGGAATGTTTATTAAAAAGTTTAGACAACCCATGTTACAACCGTGTGATGCACCTATAATTTATTATAGAGGGTTGTGAGGCTAACTGGACCACCTCACATGGTTAAACAAGCCATGTCCCTTAACAGAACATCTAAAAGGTTGTTCCTTACAGTTAATACTAACCATACTCTAATCGTGTATGCTTGTTTTCTTGTCTCGAAACTGAGTTTTTGGGGCAGTATGATCCTAAAACAAATCTGAACACTTGGGATATATCTCAGGACTTAAACATCATCTAAAAACAACACATACAATTATTACAAAACTTTGAATTAAATTATGAGGGTTAATTTAACATTTGGACCATCCACCAAACAAAAAGTTCAAATTCTCATAGAATTTTCAACCTGGTAAAAAACACGGGATCCTACAAGCTTAGATGTAGGTATGGAAAATTATTATATTAAATTATTATATTATTATTCTATTCATATGAATTAATATTTTGGACACAACCTCATTAAAATTTTCTCGATTTTAAATCTTTAAGGGATACATGATTGATGGAATTAGGTGAGCTATGGAAAGGATATAAATCTGAGTTATATTAGGGATATTTGAGTAGAGTTGGCACAAATTTAGAGGGTATAATGACCCTTAATGATTTTATAGTCACACAACACCAAGATATGATTCCCAATTGCAAGAGTGTTCATTCTATGATATTATTATAATTTGATTATTTTGATTTAAATGATTATTAATTTAATTAATACTTTTATTATTAATATAATAATTTTATTTAATTGGATTATTTATGAATAAATAAAAAACAATACTATTATAAAGTATATGTACACTTTAGGAATAATTAATATTAAGGAACATGAGAGAAACCACATATTTTTTAAGTAAAAATGATAATTACTACATTATTTATAACTTATTGAATAAGAAACATCATGTTGCCGCTGTATTTTTTATTTATTATGTTTTGGTCATTAAAATAATTATTGAATATTATTTATTTTCATTTATTTACTTTTAATATGAGTGTTGCTGAACATTGAAGGACGTTTACCTCCAGAACAATTGTCTTGTTTGTGAAAAACTAAGAAAAATGTAAGTTCTATAAATTCTAGGACACAAGAAAATATTATAAGTTTTATTACATACCTTAAAATTTTAACACTTATTTATTATATATTTATCTATTTAATAACGTCAAAAACATGATATAAAGGTTCTTTATGAAAAATAAGGTGAAAAATTCATCTTAAAAATCATTTTCAATAGGCATTAGGTTATGAACTCTAGGCGTGGATCCATTGTCGACTCATGAAGCATATTGTTTCCACTAGGTACTAGACCACCTTAATCAATTCAATTACCTCTTCCAGTATCAAGAATCAGTAACAAGAGGCCCATCCAAATGTAGTATAGGTAAAAAAAATATTAACATTTTAGGAGCATGAAAGAGATCAAAAAATCACCAAGTAGTTTATGAATGTAAAGATAGAAATGTGTTTTTCAATTCATCCAGATACTTTTTTGAATGTTTATACAATAATGTGGATGATTCACTCATTTTATGGTGATCTAGGTGATGGTAATAATGATTTTAGTGGTAATTACGGTAATGAACTTCTTGATACAAATAATGAATTTTCTTTTGATATAGTATATGATGAGGATGATGATAGTAATGAAAAAGATGATAGTGTTGACCATGAGGAGGATTGTTTGTGGATATATATTATTCAAAACTATTTTTAACTTTAAATTTATGAAACATAAAACCTGGAGGATGATGTATTATGAAAAAATTGATTGTATATGTATGGTCTTGACAATTTTTAAGAGTTTTCTTGAGCATGTTTTTAGGTAATACTTTACCTTATTTTGGTATATCTTGTTTCGTGTTTAATTTGGGGATATTTTGAGTGAATTAGGATATTTTTGGATGGGTTTTGGGAAGTTAATGTTTGGTGCATAGTTTTCCCAAACTGTGTTCCCTACCCTAGAAAACCATGAAACCCCATATAGATGGGGATTACATGGTTGGGAAATGGTTTGGGAGACCATGTGACCTATTAGAAGTAATTGTGTGACCCATAAGTCAGAAACATGGTTAAGGTGCACGATTTAGAAAACCATGTGCCCCAACCCATGAATCCATGCATATAGATATAAACCCCCCCAAAAAATTATTTTAAAAATATAAAACCCCTTATTTTAACCCTAACATTACTGAAATCTAAGATAAATGGTTTTCCTCATTTTTGTAGGTTCTTAGAAGGATTCCAAGGGCTTTCAAACTCCCTTCATGGTAAATCGAAGATTCAATTTGTCGATCTTCACATATCTCGGTAAGAAATCTATTCTCGTTTAGATTTATCTATCTCCCATATCACTTTCCTAATGAAGAGGGAATAGTTTTCCTCTATTATCATAGGTTTTTACCTATATTTTGTTAGATCTAACTACGTTTTATCTTGAATCTTGGTTTTGGATCCAGATCTTATTCTTTGTTGTTCCATTGAACGTTCCGCTTTAATTTGAAGATTTCCATTGGTGAGAAATCGTCAATGATCTTAAGGTAGGTGACATCTCATCCAATTCCTAAAGTCTTGTTTTCAATTACATGTATTTAATTGTGATGTATGTATTGCATGTTTAGAAATTGCAGCTTGAATTGAATTAATTAATATGGTCAATTAATTAATTAATGGATTGTGGAATTAATTGAATGATGGTGTTCTGAATTTGGTCAACTAATGGGATTGTGTAATCGATCAATTGATGGGTTTGTGGAATTGATTGATTAATATTACTTTGAATTTATCAATTAATTGTAATTAAGGTTTTTTTTTGTCTTGAACTTGAAGGATCGATAAATTGTTTGATTCAATGATGAAAAAGGGTTTAATAACAAATTGTTCATATTATTCCATTTGATTAAAGTGAATAATCATGTTTTCTTTTGATAATTTACATGGAATAACATGATGTGAAATTTTGATAATAGGATTCATGATGATTATACATGTTAAATTTTGTATATTTCAAATGTGCGATTGATTGATAAATGGGTTGTAGGGCACATAATGATACTTCAAACACCCACAGGGTGCTAGACATGACATTAAGGACCAGATGCTTGTATGTGATAAATGAGTGTGGGAAACAATCTAATGATTCCATGTACCATGTGTGATAGATTGATAAACGAGATTTTGGACGTGAAATGATGCTCCGAATACCCACAGGATCCTAGACATGGAATTCTATGACCAAATTGTTGGCATTGGAATATGGTTCCAATTTTATGTGTTATGAATTGAAATTAAATGGATAAATTTTTTTTTAATAATTAATGGTGAATCCCAAATTGGTATGTTTTAGAATCTGGCATGAGATGAAGTAGGTAATGATGGTTCAAGTGTCATCATGAACCCATGGAAAAGAAGGTGGTCAAATAAAGAATAATTGAATATGTAAAATGTTTACCTTATTGATTGTGATTTATTATTTACACTAATATATAAAATGTTATAAACTGGATAATTTTTAGTCACCGTTGGTGATGGACTATTGATTTTTACTCACACCCTACTTAGGTTTCCTGATTGGTACTTGAATAGACTTCTTTTTTACAGGATATCATAAGAGAAATTTCCCTATGTTAGATAGATGAGACATGATGAAGCATTGATGAGGGAACTAGACATGGTGATAGCACCCACTTGGGAGTGTTAGTGTACTTATTTAGTTTTTCATTAGAAATATGAAACTTATAATGGATTGACATATCTACTCTAGTTTTGGATATTGTATTTTTATTTTGGTCATCATGTGATACTGATATTGCTTTATTATGTTTATTGTCATTTGGTAATTGTTTATTTATTTATTTTATTGTGAATCTTTGATAAGGATGGTATAGTATAAACATGTTATATATTAGACCCTCACTACTAGTTGAAAGCCTATGGCATATGAGGATGTGTTCTTGAGGTCATGTAACTGACCAGATCGTGGCATCAATATGTAGCACCTGGGTTTGGATGATATAAAGTGGTATCAAAGGGGTATTTTTTCTTACTATTTGGCAAATGGATATAATAGATTAAGATGAGTTTGGCCTTATTCAAGATCTTGTTCGTGATAGTAGCTAACCCAAGTATGAGGGTAAAGGCCAAGTACCTAGGGTGGGATTGTTTTTATTAATGTTCGATGTTACAGTTGGATGTTATTTCACCTAAAGTGATACAGTTGTTATGTGATATTAATTTTTTATGATATTTTTTCTGACATTTGATTTATGGCATGGTATGGAATTAGAGTTGTGCATACATATGTCATTGTTGGCACTCAAGATTTTTTGTGACATGAATCATTTTAGGCATGCAAAAAAACATCATGTTTTGGGATGAGTTGTTAATATGAAAGTTATTTTCTTTATTGAGTAAATTTTAATGAAAAAGGTCCCAAATGGGGAATTGAAAATTATAAAATTATGAAAAATGTGGAAAATGGGTGTTTAATGAGAGAATTGAATATGAAAATTTTTCTACCCTTTTTTAACCAAGACGGAGATGAGGAATGGTTAAGGGTAGTGATAACACCTCTTTTTTTACCGTGTGGCAGGTTATGGGAGGATGACTTGCTATGACTTTATTTGAAACCCCATAAATTTGTTAATATTGTGTAATGTGTTCTAATATGTGTTTTTTTAATTGTAGAGATGTGCCTCCATGATGATGATTTTTGATAGGATGGAAATAGATCATGAATAGATACGATCCTCTAATAGTGGAATCTGAGGCATCGGTAGTGCCGAGTGAGGGAGACGGAGAGCTATTCCATTATAATATTTCTCACTTCATATAATTTATGGGAAGAGAACCCAGGCGGGTTATGAAGAGTATGTTAGATCTGACTCCGAAGTACCAATTTCATAACCCTCCGACATTTACCGAAGAGGGTGGACCTGAGACAGCTATGTTCTGGATTGATTATATCCAAAAAATTCTTAACCACATAAGGAATCCTACTGAGAAAAGAGTCAAACTAACTGCTTATATGTTACATGGTCAATAGAAGAAGTGGTGGGACATATATACTCAGGATGGGAAGATGGAGAGTATGGAGTATAAAAACTTTCATGGGAAGTTCTTAGAGCACTTTTACCCCGACATGCTTAGGCAGTAGAGAGAAGTTGAGTTTATGAGGTTGACTTAGGGGAGTATGTTTATGATTGACTATGCATGATGATTTAAATATTTTTAGTGATTTGTTCCAACATTGACATGGTATTAGGCTACTTTAATAAAGCATTTCCATGATATAATTCTATATGGAATTATGTAACATGTTGATATCTGTTGGCTATTTTTTTATAAAGTGGTGAATCATGCTCTCATTTCTGAGGAGAACCTAATGGACGATTCTAATGTGGGAAAGGTGGTTTCTACTAGATTACTAAGAGGTGTGACTTCCAAGGGTAAGAATCATTACTATAATAATGTCATTTATACTGATATAAATATGAGTGGTTAGTGGGAAGGTTTAGTTACACGTGACCATAACCATGTGACCTGACACTAGTGTGGTAAGCTGGGGCACATTCATATAAATTGTCCCCGACCACCAATAGAGTGCCAATATTACAGTAGTATGGGATATATAAAATAGTTCTATATGAACCCATGATATATGGATAATTATGGGCTGACTAGATAGGACTAGAGTGCAGGAAGGGGGTCTTCTACCCCATATTAGTATAACATTTATAGTTTTACTGGTTATGGTAGTAGAGGAAGTGGACGCGGTACTTATGGGAAAGATCACTCACATTAGTAGAGTGGTGCTACTAAGGGGAATCGGAATTTATTACATGGAATAGGGGTAGGATAGTTGCTTACAGTTTAGCCTACAGTTTTTGATTGCTAGGATGGACCATCGATAGTTAGAGGTACTATTCTTTAAGATTTTATTCTTTCTAGTGATTTATTTGATACTTATATCTCTCATTACTTTATATCTTCACAACTTATGAATTGATGGAGTATAAAATTAGAGTTTTGGAGTGGGGTCATAACCATCAATACACCTTTAGGTATATAGTTGAGAGACATCTATTTGTGCAATGGGTGTTCTCTCGATGTTGGGGAGTATCATTTTCCATGGGATATATTTATACGTAATATGTTAGGATTTGACTTGATTTTGGGTATGGAATGGTTAGTAGCATGCCGATCCCATAAATATTTTACCACATGAGAGTGATGTTGACATATCATGAGGGTGACAATTATGTTCATTATGGAGAGTGAGATATCAAGGAAGTCCATACAGGGATAGTTCATTAGAAATAGGGAGAGAATACCACCCTAGTTTTCAAGTCTGTTACTAGATGATGGGGGTTTGGAACCTTGTTTCTTTCCACCCATAGTGGATGGGTTCCAGTATGATTTTCCTGAGGAATTATCAGGGCTTCAAATAAAGAGAGATGTAGAATTTATGATTGATCTCATGTCAGGGCTAATCCGACTTGTATTCCACCATATAGAATGGAACCAATAGAGATTCAAGATATTAAGACTCAACTATAAGTATTGATAAATAAGGGGTTTATCTGTCCAAGTACATCACCTTGGGGTTCTCTAGTTTTTTTGCAAAGAAAGATGACCAGAGTTTGGTCTTGTGTGTTGATTTATGGAAGTTTAATCAAATGATTGTGAAGAACCAGTATCCTCTTCCATGTATCAACGACTTATTTGACTTTCTTGGGGGAGAAATTGTTTTCTATAAGATAGATTGAAGATGGGGTATCATCAGTTGAGAGTTTTACCATTTTATATACCTCAAATAAAATTTAGAAGCCGATATGGACTTTATGAGTTCATTGTGATACTGTTTGGGATAATGAATTCTCTTTCTATGTTTATGGCCTTGATAAAACAAATAACCCACCCTTAATTGGATTATATTGTGGTTGTTTTTTATGTCATCATGGAATACTCTAAGACTCATGACGATCATGACCAACATATTAACATCATCCCAAGTACACTGAGAGAGAATCATCTATACACCAAGCTATCAAAGTGTCAATTATGGGTTGATTAGGTACAATTATTTGGTGACATCATCTTAGAGGAAGATGTGTTAGTAGACACAAATAAATCTCAGGTAGTGGTTTCTTGGGAGAAGGCTACGTTTTTTGATATAGTTAGATTTATGAGGGTAGGAGGATATTATCAGAGGTTCATCTAGGATTTTTCCCTCATGGAAGGACCACTTATGGGCATGAACAAGAATAGAGTAAGGTTTTAATGGTATGAAGCATGTGAGGATGCTTTCCAAGTGTTGAAAATGTGGTTTAATGCGACTCTGATCCTGATGATATCCATGTTAGGGGAGGAGTATACAGTGTTTTGGGATGCTTCAGTAGTTGGTCTTCAAGTAGTGTTGATGCCGGGAGATCGAGTTGCGATGTATGAGTGACAACATTTGAGGCCACATGAATAGAACTACCCTATGCACAACCTTGAATTAGCTATTTTGGTTTATTCCTTGAAGTGTTGGTGGAATTATACACTGTAAAGGAATTTTACTCTTTATAGTGATCACAAGATCTTAAATTTTATCTTTTCTCAACATGAATTTAATCTTCATCAGTGGATTTGGGATGAGTTTATATAGTCATTTGATTTTGAGAAAGTATATTTTTACAGGAAGGGAAATGATGTTTTAGATTCTTTATGAATGAAATATCATAATCTAGTAGTTCACGAGTCTAGTTATGACTGGAAGATGATGAATTTTCTGGGTGAGATGCGTATTGTGGATTAAGAGGACTGAGATCAGATGAACCTCATATCAGTTTCAATGTATTCCAGAATTTTGAGCTAGATCGGGGAAAGATAGTATGTGGACTCTAAGTGATTCGCATTAAGGGAAAGCCTTTAAGGTAGGGAGTCCACTTTAGATTGAACTATATATGACGATGAGATATTCTATTAATAGAATCAGGTTGTTGTACTTATGAGTATGTTGGATGGGATGATGTGTGAATTTCATAGCTCAAAGTGGGCGGTGCATCTATGTTTGACCAAAATGTTCTATGACCTATGTCGAAAGTATTGGTGGCCAAGCATGAAAAAAGAGATATCAGGGTTCGTGCCATGTTGTTACACCTATCAATATGTGAAGTCCAAGCATCAATGATCAGGTGGTATAATACATCCATTTCCCATTGTAGAATAGAAATGAGATGACGTTACCATGGATTTCATAGTGGGTCTCTCAAGGATGCCTTGGAACAAGGATTCTATTTGGGTGATTGAGAATCAATTGATAAAAGTAGAGAATTTCTTACCTATCAGGTATACTCTCTTAGTGGATAAGTTGGGTGAGTTATACTTTGGGAGATAGTCTATCATCATAGGGTAAAACAAAGTATAGTGTCAGACCATGAATCATATTTTAGATCATGTTTCTAGAAAGACTTGAGAAAATCACTTGGTACCCAAGTATTTCCGAGTAATACTTTCCACTCATAGAAGGATATAAACTATGAACATACTATAAAGGGTTGGGAGGATATGCTTTAGGCATACATTCTTAACTTTAGTGGTTTATGGTAGAAACACCTATCAAGTGTGCAGTTCACATATAACAATAACAATCATGTGAATATTTTGATGGAACAATATGAGAAAATATATGGTAGACCATGCAGATCACCTCTATTCTAGATGGATGCAGAAGAGACAGAACTGTTGGGTCCAAGTCTCATACAGGAAACATCAAACCAGGATTAGATGATTCAGAAGTATATGTCTATGGCTCATATTATACAAAATTCATATGTTGATAAACATTGATGACACCTTGAGTTTATAATTGGTTATTGTGTGTTCCTTCAGGTGTCATCTAGATTGAGACACCATAAAATTATGAGGCAGGGTATGTTGGCACCCATGTTTGTTGGACCTTTTGAGTTTGTAGAAAGAATCATGATGGTGGCATATAGATTGGATCTTCCACTGAGGTATAGTGTTATTCATTAATTTTTTCATGAGTCAAAATTTATACAGTATCACCCCAACCCTTCTCATGTGATTGATGTCGACAATTTTGAGCTCGAGACCAATTCATTCTTTTAGGAGTATCTGATACGTGTTGTGGATTGGTGTGGGAAAGTGTTACAGGGAAATATCATGCCGATATTTCATGTATTGTGGAAACATGGCCGTTTTCAGGAGGAAACATTGGATAAAAAAGCAGATATGATGACATAATGGCCTGATATTTTTACCTCAAAATTTTAGATATTCTTGGGAGTATAGATCGATGATAAGCTGTTATAAGGTAGGGATATTGCAAGGTCTATAACTTTTTGTGGAGTTGTCTCAATATCATTTTCATTTAAAATTTTACCTTATTTTTGGAATATCTTGTTTGGGTTTTAATTTGGAGATGTTTTGGGTGGATTTGGGTATTTTTGGAGGGTTTTTTGGAAGTCAATGGTTGTCACATGGTTTTCTGAAACCATGTGCCCTTCTCTAGAAAATCATTCAACCCCAGATAGAGGGAGATTTCATGCTTGACGCATGGTTAGGAAAAATATGCACTCTATTAGTAGTAATTGTGTGATCCCTATGTGTGGAACATGATTAGGGTTCATGGTTTTGAAAAATGTGCTCCCAAGCCCAAGAAACCATGAATGTGGAAATTAATCCACTGGAAAATTATTTTAAAAATAACCCCCCAATTTTAAACTCAATTCTACCCAGATAGACCCTAATGGTATTATATCAATTTTAGAGGCTACTATATAGACACCAAGGGCTTTCGAACTCTGTTATTGGTTAATCAAAGATCCTACTAGTGAATCTACACCTCTCCGGATAAGAAATATCTTTACATTTAGATTTCACTCTCTCCTATCTATCTTTCATGATGAAGAGGGAATAGATTTCATTTAATATAATTGGTTTGGATCCAAGTTTTGATATATCTAACTTCATTTGATCTTTGATCTAGGTTTTGGAGCTAGATCTCGTTATTCAGTGTTCCATTGAATGTTTTATTTCAATTTGAGGATTTCTACTAGTGAGCGTGGTCAATGGTATTGAGGTAGCTGGTATATCAATCAATTAACAAATAATTTATTTCAATTATGTGTATGTAATAGTGAAATAACTATTTCATGTTTAAAAATTGAATCTTGAATTTAATTAATTAATTTTTTTAATTAATTAATTAATGGATTGTGGAAATAATTCATTAATGGCGTTATGAAATTAGTTAATTAATGGGATTGTGTAATTGGTCAGTTGATAGGATTATAGAATTTATTAATTAATATAATGATGAATTGAGTGATTGAGTTTAATTAAGGGATGTTTGTATTAACCTTGAAGGGTCATTGAATTATTTTATTAAATGTTGAAAAAGGGTCTAATGATGACTTTTTCATATTATTTATTGTGATTAAAGTGAAGAATCATGTTTTATAAAGTTGAAATGGTATTATATGATGTTAAATATTGATAATAGGGTTAATGATGATTAAAATTGTTATATGTGATATATATGAAATGTGTGATTGATTGATAAATGGTTGGTGGGATACAGACTGATGCTTCAAATACGCACGAGGTGCCAGACATGGAATTCTAGGACCAAATGCATTCATGTGATAAATGAGTGTGGGATACAGATTAATTATTCAAGATCCCACATGTGATTGATTGATAAATGGAGTTTGGGACCAAAAATGATGCTTCAGATACCCATTGGGTCTTAACCACAGAATTCTTGGCCCAAAATATTGGTATTGGACCGTGCTTCCAGTTAGTTGTGTTATGAAATGAAATTAATTTGATAATGAAATACTATGTAATAATTATTTATGAATCCCTAAGTGATATGGTTCAAAATTTGACATGGGACAAAGAAGTTATTTATTTTTAGGGTGTTATCATGAACCTAGGGAAAAGGATGTTGTTAGATATAGAATAATTGAATAAATAAATTATTTACCTTATTGATTGTACATTATTATTTATACCACTGCATACATTGTTATAGACTAGATATTGTTTTAGACACCACTAGTGGTGGAATACAAAGTTGTAATCAAACCCTACTCAGGTTTTCTAATAAGTACCCAAATAAAATTAATGTTTTCGGGATAGGATAAGTTCAATATCCTTATGTTACATGGCTAAGTTAGGGGAACATCGATGGGGGAACCAGACTTGGTGTCGGGACCTGTTTGAGAGTGTTAGTGTCCTTATTTTCTTTTTTCCTTATACACTTGACACTTATTATGGAATGAAATACCTACTTTTTAGTTTTGGATATTGTATTCCTATTTTGGTCATCATGTGATACTGGTATTGTAATGACCTAAACTGTTATAAATAAAATTCCATCTGTGATTGAATTGAATGTCTTATAATGTGTCATGGTTATAAGAAAACACATGCACTTCCTAGGATTCATTATATCCTATAAAATTTTAATGACCTTGAATAATCACTACTATTGATAATATAGATGTTGAATTATGATCATATTATTAGTATAAATATAGGGTTTTGATAAATCTGATTGACACAAACAAGGGAAAAAATGGACACAAATAGTTGGATCATACCCTACGAATCCCACTTATCGGATCTCCTGAGGGAGATAACATCATTGGGATTACCTTGACCAAGTCCAAGATGAGATCAAATAACATAAGAATGAGAGAAACTGTTTACAGGAGAAGTTCATGCTAATCAAGATGACAACCCAAACCACGTATGTCGAACCACCCCATGAAAGTATCACAATCACACACCTTAATCTTAGGGAATTCACTAGTATATTAAAGGGATATGTATCAATAAACTAATAATATGAATATGTTTATTATATATAATTATGAATATATTTCCCTTTCATTATTATTACTTCATAAATTATTTTTGATTTCGATACAATAGAAAAAAAATTATATTTTTAGGTAATATTAAAATTCAATTAAATAATTAATGAATTAATGGATTTTAAAAGTATATAATATTTTATTAAAATAATATTATTAAATATTTTTTATTAAATATAAATTAACATATAATGTATTTTAATTCAAATGTAATTTTTATAGGTTTTCGAAAACTATTATTATAAAATCACCCAGCAGTTCTCAATAAATGTTAATTCTTTTTTTAAATATGCAAATTCAAATATTTATTAAATAAATTCAGTAAAATGAATATTATTTTTGGAATAATAATTTAGATATTACCCAATGGTTAATTTTTCAAAATTTTCAATGCCATTCAAATTTTCAAGTAAAAATTAAATGTGGTATAAACATATGGTGTGTATTATGACATTATAATGACCCAAAATGATGTAATAAATACTATATAAGGTATCCAAGACCAAATATATATTTTAAATTTATAATAATATTATTTTTAGGTTATTTTATTATTATTTTTAAATCCATTATGAATTCTTCAAAACATATAATATATTTTAATGTTTTAAAATCATTTCTTGAAATGCATGACTCACTTACACACCATCAAGGGTAATATTTTAATAAGTTAGGACTTTTTTAGAATAAAATAATTAAATACTCCCCTCTCTGGTAGAAACCATGAGAAAACCCATGGTAAGGATTATGTTTTTGGTTATTTTATTATATAGAGTAAAAAACCTACTTTTTATAAATAATAAAAGAATTCCCTACTCACTTCCAATATAAAATCTCTCAAGATTCCATTTATATTCATTGAAAAACCTTGGAGAACGTACTTAGTCTAAACTTAACTCTCTGTATTCCTCCCAAGGCTCCCATATTCTATCAAGAAGCTCCTCCCAAGAATTTGGAATCACCCTCTGAAGGCAAGGGATCCTCCACTCTCCTTTTTATTCAAAAACCTCTCTTATGTTTTTCCTCTTAATTCTTATATGTTCTTTTTTGGTGTATGTTGATATAAACTAATGTTAATGTATTATTTATGTACATTATATGATATAACTCATTAAATATCATTATTACCTCCCATGAACCTTTATGCACACCCATTACCAAGCTGAAATTTAGTAACATATTCTCTCTTTCTCCTCTTTATTCAAGTATCTTATTTATCTTATTTCTTATTTCTTCATTTAATAATGTAAGGATATGTTCTTAAGTAACCCCATTACTATAAATTTCATGTATAAATTATTACATACCCCTTTCACTCTCATAAATCCCTCCCATGAACATTAATACACCCCCATTATACTGCAGAAATTTCGCAGTGATTTTCCTTGCAAAACAATTTTGTAGCGAATACCCATACTCATTTACTATCAAGGGTGTTAACCTTTATGAACATATTCTTATTTATTTGGGACTTACATGTATTTATTACACACTACATGATCATGAAAAAAATATTATTATGAATGAATAGATGTTGTTTGATCTATGTGTCACAACTAAGCATGATAGTGAAATGAATGTGAAGGCTGAACCTAGAATTATATAGCCGTCCAATGCATTGGGTAATGTTTTAGTCTCATTAGATGTAATGAAAGGGATTATGGAGTTAACCTAATCCATCATGATACCTTTTCCATCATTATGTTTTGGAATTTATCCTTGAAATATGTTTATGATGTATTTGTTTTAAGTTGTTACCACATTTCCCATGAGGCCTTTATGATTATCATGATATATCATGCCTCATTGTTCATGTTTATGATTATTACTCCTTTTATACACTATTTCAATTCATATTTTCTAACATGTATTACTTTCTTCATGTTGTTCCATTTTTATTCCTCTAGTGGGCTTTAGAGATCACCAGTTTCTTATGTATGTCCCTAGGTTATCCTTTGTAGTTTTAAGTATGAAGGAATAATATGAGAATGTTAAGGATGTTTTCAATAAAGATGATGTATTCCTTGTATTAAGTTGTTATTTAATGTAAATAATTCCCAAATACACTATACTTATTGATATTTGGGGTGGTATTATGTGTACTCTTATGTAACAAATCATGAATAAATATGTAAAAAATATAAAGGTTTTCATAGTTGGTATCGAGAGAAAATATTTGTTGTCTTTTGGGATAAGGATTAGAAAACTATAGAGAACGCCTTAGGGATAAAAATAATTATAATAAAAAATACCTAGATTTTGGTAAGGTATAGTGTTTTTGATTTATTAAGATAATACTTCCATTTCTATTACCTAAGAGTACACATAATACAACCCCATACTGTGATACTACCTTTAGTATAATTTGATGCAATTTTGGTAATGTAATGGATTTCCCTATATTGAGTCAACATAAATTTCTTCAAGAAGGAAATCACTCTCCATATCATCAGTAAATCTCTGTTTCTATACTAGTGAAAGGAGAAGGATGAATCTTCTTTATCACCAACATCTCAAGTATATATATTATTTCTCAAAAAGAAAACATATATAGTTCAAATTATTGATTCTAAGGAAATGATCATCCTTGAAGGAATTCCCATTGTGGAGGAATATGCTAAAGTGTTTTCCAAAGAATTTCTTGGTCTTCCTCCTAGACAAGAGGTTTAATTTTCAATTGAATTTATATATAGGGAATTACCATTATCGAGGAATCCATAGAGATTGGCTATTGTTGAACTTGAGGATATGAAGAAACAACTATAGGAGAATCTCGATAAAGGCTTCACATGCCCAAGTGCTTTACCTTAGGGTGCACCAGTCCTCTTCATCAAGAAGAAGGATGGGTCAATGTGCCTTTGAATTTATTATCATGAGCTAACCGAGACCAAAATGAAGAACAAGTATCCTCTTCCATAGATTGATGACTTGTTAAATCTGCTACATGGATAAAAATACTTCTCTTACTGGGATATTTAGTCAAGATATTATCATGTAATGGTGAAAAAGGATGATATCCCTAAGACCACTTTCTACACAATATATGAGCACTAAGAGTTCATATTAATGCCACTTAGGCTCACTAATTCTCCAACAATCTTAATGGACTTGATGAATGGAGTCTTTAGATATTACCTAAAAAAATTTATAGTAGTCATTATATTTGGTATTCTAATATACTCCAAAATCATGGAGTATTATGAGGAGTATTTGAACACTATTCTAAAGATATTACTAAAGGATAATATTTATGAAGATTATAAAAAATAAGTGTTCTTTTTTAAGGAAGTTTCATTATTGGGGAATCTTATCACAAGTAATGGGATATCTTTGGACCCTTCAAAGATAGAAGAAATTGAAGGATGTCTGAAGTCAACATATAGGAAATAAATCAATAGTCTCCTAGGGTTATATCTGTATTATCTCTTATTTCTGAGAAATTTATCATAATTTTTAAACCCTATAACCATGATAACTCAGAAGGTAGTCAATTTTATTTGTAATGATGAATGTGAAGAGAGATTCAAGGATTTTAAAAGTGGATTATCATTGTTCCCATACTCAAACTACCCAAAAGTGGATAACGTTTCATGGTATTCAGCGATGATTCCAAGAATGGATTGGTCCATGTGTTAATGAAAACTGAAAAAGTGATATCCAATGGTTCAAGTAAATTGAAATTTCATGAATAGAACTAAAAAATGCATGATCTAGAGTTGGATGAAGTGAACATCGCGTTGAAAATTTGGTAGCATTATCTCTTTTGTGATAAGTGGGAAATATATACGGTTCAAAAAATCTTCAACTATATATTCCCAAAGAAAGAGTTGAATATGAACCAATAAATTTGGTTAGATATGATCAAGGACTATTACCTCTCAATCCACTACTATCCTGGGCAAGAAAATAAAGTGACACACTCTCTAAGTATAAAGGATCAATTTTTTTTTATCATTGATGATAATTGAGAAGGATTCGATCTTCTTATATTTGAAAAGGATGGACATGAGAATAATAATTGAAGGAACATCATCAATCCTTTCAAAAATGTTTTCTTAACTATCCATTCTGAATAGGTTAAAGGATTATCAAAGAGATGATGAGGGAATTCAAAAGTATGTAGATTCTATAATAACATTTAAATACACATAGATCAATGTTAATGAAGAAAGAGTGGTGATATTTGGTTCATGACTATGTTTACTATCAAATATTGAGTCAAATAAGGAGTTGTTGGATGATGCACCTAATTTGACTTTCTCTATCCAGCCAGGAAGCAAAAATATATATTGAGATATCCAAGATAACTATTGGTGGGACAAAATTATAAAGAAGATCATGGAATATACATCAAGATGTATGGTATGTCATAAAGTGAAGGAGGAAAGGAAAAAAACCAAGGGGATGATGTAACAATTTCCCATACCTATATGGAAATGGGAAAAAATCACCATGGAATTTTTCACTGGTCTTCTAAAGACATCAAGAGGAAATAATTCTATATGGGTTGTGGTGGATCATCTTACAAATACTTATAACATAATTTAAATTAGGGTGTAATTCTCACTCAATAAACTTACAAGGATATAAATTAGAGAAGTGGTGACGCTGTATAGAACACCACTATCGATTGTATTTTATCAAGACCCAACATTTACCTCCATGTTATAGAAGAGTATCCAAAATTATCCAAATATTGAGTAGAAATTTATCATGGATTGTCACCCCTAAATGGTTAGAAAATCTTATTGGACTATCCAGACACTCAAGGACATGCTAAGAGCATTCTCAATTGACTTAAAAGGGGATGGGGTCAACAAATTCATTCGGTTGATTTTTCATACAATAATAATTTACACAAAATCAAACAAATTGATCCCTATGAAGAAATTATGGTAAGGGGTATAGAACACATACTTGTTAGGATGATGTTGGGGAATTCAAACTGTTAGGTCATGAAATGGTTGAGGAAATGGTGGAAAAGGTCTAAACCATTCAGTAGCACCACAATGCTTCTCAGATTCAAAAAAAGAGATATACTGAAAATATATGACAAGAAGTAGAGTTTGAGGCTTGAGAAAAGGTATTCCTCCAGATATCTCCATATAATAAAGATATGATATTTTATAATAAGGGTAATCTTATTCCAAGATACATCAATCCCTTTGAGATCCTTGATCACATCAGAGCAGTTGCCTATAAACTAGCACTCCCACCTGACCTATATTAAGTAAATGATGTGTTCCACATTTAACTCTTAAGGAAGTACAGAAAAGACCCCTTAAATGTACTCAATACATATGTGGTATCCTTAAATAATTATCTTTCCTATGATGAGTAGCTGGTGAAGATATTAGATCATATAGAAAAAGTTCTACCGAATAAGAAAATGGACAAGGTAAACTGTTGTGGAGAAACCAAAAGTTTGATGAAGAGAAGTGGGAATAGAAGAAAGTTATGAAACATAATTACCCTCACTAGATTTAGTGTGTGAAATTAAAATTTTGGGGGTCAAATTTATAAAGTGGGGAATATTGTAATGACCTGAACTGCTATAAATAAAATTCCCTTTGTAGCCAAATTAAATTTATTATTATGTTTCATGGATATAATGAAACACAAGAACTTCATAGGTTGTATTATATTCTATAATATTTAAAATACCATTTTGTATCATTACAGTTGATAACATAGTAGTTCAATATTTATCATATGATTAGTATAAATATATGGTATTGATAAATTTGATTGACATAGACAAGGGAAGTGATGACCTCAAACAGTCAGATCTACCCTATGAAACCCATTTATCAAAGAGTATAAGGGATATAGAATCTATTTTATTTTACTTTGATCTGTCCCAAACTAAGATCCAACATATTATGTGAGAGTGAAACTATTTACATGAGAAGTTCAAGACCATCGAGATCACAACCCAAACCATGTATGCCGAACCATCACATGAAAGTCCCACCATTAGGAACCTTACTCTTAGGGAGTTTTCTAGTTTATTAATGGGATATATATCAAGAACCTAATTATATGGATATGTTTATTATATAGAATAATTAATATATTTTAATTTTATTATTATTACATTATAAGTGATTTTTCATTTTGATACAATAAAACACAAATCATATATTTGGGTCGTATTCAAATTACATTAAGGAATTAATTAATTAATGTATTTTGAGAATAGATATTTTTTATTAAAATATTATAATTAAATAATTTTTATTTAATATCAATGATCATATAATTTTTATGGAGTGAAATGTAATTTTTATAAGGGTTTGAAAACTGTTATTGTATAAAACCCAACATTTCCAAAGAAATATTGATTAATATTTAAAAATTGATAATTAAAAAAAATATATATATAAATATTTAGATAAAATGATTATTATTTTTTGAATCATAACATCTAAATTTTCCCAATATAATTTTTTTCATAATTTTCTAAGACAATCGAAAGTTGGGGAAAAAAATTAAATACGGTATAAATTTACAGTGTGTATTGTGACATCATAATGACCAAAAATTATGAAATAAATACTATAAATTGTATCAAAGACCAAATATATATTTTCCATTTATAATAATTTGTTTTTAGGTTAATTGAAAAATTTATAAATCCATTATTAATTATTTCAAAGCATATAATATATTTTAAGGTTTTTAAATCATTTCATTAAGGACATGAATCACTTCCACAACAGAAAGGGTAATATTTTAATAATTTCTGACCTTATCCTAATAAAATAATTAAAACAAATCTTATTTGGTAGAAACCATGGGAAAAAATGTGTAGGGATTTTGGTTTTGGTAATTCTTTTACATAGAGTCAAAAACCTATGTTTGGGAAATGATAATGAATTCCCCACTCATTTCCTATATAAACCCATCCAATATCCCATTTAACATCACTGAAAATACTTATAGAATTTAATTACTCTCTAATTACCTCTCTATAGTCCTCCCATGGTTTTCTAAATCTCTCAAGATTCTCTTTCCAAGCATTTGGAATCACCCTCTCAAGGTAAGGGATCTTCCACTCTCCTTTTTATTTAAGAACCTTTTTATGTTAAGCCTATTAATTCATATTTGTTCTTATATGGGATATACTGTTATACATACCTATTATTTTATTATTTATTTCCAATAGATTATATAACATGTTCACTATCATTATTCCCTCCCATGGACGTTTATGTACACCTATTACCATGCCAAAATTTAGTAAGGGATCATCTCCTTCTCCACTTTATTCAAGTATATTATTTATCTTATATATTTTATCTTCATTTCATAATGTTGGGATATGATCCTCCATATTAAATTTAATATAAATTTTATGTATGAATAATTATATACCCCTTTAACTCTCATCAAGACCTCTTATGAACATTTATATGACCCTGTTATGCTGCTAAAATTTCACCACGATTTTCCATGAAAACCAATTGTGTAGTAAATAACCATACCCATTTTTTATCAAGGTAGTTAAACATTATTAAATTATACTTATTGATCATGGAAATACATATATGTGATCCAAAATCTCCTATTATGGAATAAAATATGATGATTAATGAATCCATGATGTATGATCTATGTGGTGCACTTAAGCACAGAAATGAAATAAAAGTAATGGGTGCGCCTAGAATTATATTGCAGTCCAATGCATTGGGTAATTGGTTAGTCTCATGCAATAGAATAAGGAGTGAACTTAATCCATCACTGTAATTTTTTACATTCTGATGTATTGAAACTTATCCTTTTCCTATGTTTTTGATGTAATGTTTTAAGTTGTTGCCACATTTCCCATGTTTCCTTTATGATTATAATGCTATATTATGCCTCATTGTTATTTTTTAGGATTTTCACTCATTTTATTCCCCATTGATATGCCTATTTTATAAAAAGTATTTGTTTTTTCATGTTATACCAAGTTTATACCCTTACTGGGCTTTATAGCTCACCCATTTTTTATGTATGTCCCCAGGTTATCCCATGTAGTTTTAAGTATAAAGAGATATTATGATCATGTTACGAAAGTTTTAAATAAAGGTGATTTATTACCTATTTGAATTAGTTATGTAATTTACCTAATTACTAAAGATACTACACTTCTCAAATTATAGGGTTGTATTATGTGTAATCTTCTGTAATAAATGATGAATTTATATGTAATAAAGAGAAGGGTTGTTATAGGTATTTATCTGTTATGATTATTGTCATTTGGTAATTGTTTATTTATTTCTATTTTAGTGATTCTTTGATAAAGAGTGTATAGTCTCCCCATGTTATATATTAGACCCTCACTACTAGTCAGAAGCCTTTGGCATATGGGGAGGTGTGCTTGAGGTCATGTAACCAACCAGATCGGGGTATCGATATGTGACATCGAGGTCAAGAAATTACAATATACATGTTTTTTAATTTCATATTTAAATTATTAATAGGATGAATGTAAAATATATAATATATTTATTGTTTTAATGTGTATTGTGACCAGAAATGATATACTAGTTAGATTCTATCATGTTTTCAGTTTGTAGGTTGTTTGCAGGGGGTCCATGCCTGATAAAATTGTTTTTTCTTTATGGTAGAGAAATACTAATGGTTCGTTTTACTAATGGTATATCATTATACTGATGGTTTATGGAATTGTTGGTATAACCTTATAATAAGAGTTCCATGAAACATTTTTAAATAGTTTACCAAATAGGTCTATACTAATAGTTTATTGAAACCATTGATATATCTATATCCCAATAAGGATAGTCCGAATGGTTTGGTAAACCATTCGTATAAAAAAACTGATGTTTATATAATCTATAGAAACAGTTTTAAGCCATTTATATAGCCTAACTTTCTCATTGTGAAGTGACTTTCTTTACCACAGAAGTGGAAATATTGATACATAATAGGTAACCAAAAACACAAAGGGATATTGTCACACCCAGACTTTTTAAGATAATTTTTATTTTATTATTTATTTTATTCAGTTGACCTCGTTGAGGTGTGGGTTGATAGTGGTTCAAAAGTTTTTGATGTTTAATAATTTTAGTGGGTTTTGGACCCATGTGCAGTCACCGCACAGTAGGAGGTATGCACGTTGTTAGCCTGAGTGCCCACACAAATTTCTAACAATTAATATAAATAAAGTTGTATTTAAATAAAGTGAGTAAAATAATTAAATTTTAATAACAATTATGTTATTATTAAATTAATAATAATATTATTAATAAGGTGTTATTATTGTTATTACTTTTATTATTACTATTATCATTTGTTTTATTATTATTAATATAAGATAAAATGAAAAAAAGAAACCAAACCCCAAACTACCCGCATCACACATACCCCTTACATTCGGTACACATCGGATCCCCCTAGTTCCCCTTTTCCCTCGACCACTAGTGCCAGCCACACTCTAGGACCCCGTCTCCACTCTCCCTTCACCTCTGGATCCCGATCACTGCCCATCCGTTGCCCAGCCGATCCATCCAACCAGCCAGCCAGCGATGCAACCAACCTCCCGGCCTCCAACATTCTGTGCTCAGGCATGACTTCCTCCTCCTTGTGTTGGCCTAGCCACACCAGAAGTACCCCCTCAATCCCTTTTTCTCCAGCCAAAAGCACAACCGACCCCCCATCAGCCTCCCTCTTCCACTCCGACTGGCCGTGATTTCCCATCCAGCGAACCCGCCTTGCCCGAAAACTCCTCCGGTATTTTTTATCATTGGTTTTATGGGTTTTCCTTCAATCTAACCACACCCTAATGGCACAAATTTTATATAAAACGTTTTTTTCATTATTTTAGGTGTGAGATTGGTTTGTTGGGTGGTGTTCGTCTTACCGTGGAAGCGTCATTATATCCATGCTATATTTGAGGTAGGAAAATCCTAGTTCATCACTTTCTGATGCTTTCCGTTGACATTTTCATTCTTCCAATTATTTATTTTATCTGAATCACAGCTTTATTTTTATCTTAAATGGTCTTCTATAATTTTTTTTAATTGTTTGAAGTTGTTAAAATAGCAGTTTTAGTGCATTTATTTATGTATGCTTATCCAGACCAATATGAAAGGAGTCTAATTAATAACTATTGTTGTTTTTATAATTTTTTTGTATATGGATTTCAATTTTTATAATTCTTGTTTCAAAAAATCTATTTATGTGTTTATGAACCCAAAATATTAGAAAAAATGTCTTTGCACTTATAAGGAGAAATTGTAGGATTTACGGAATGTATGGCCGTTATTATGTTAGAATGGAATCTTTTTGTTGAAAAATTGGTTTGGTGCGTATGGATTGGTATGGTTATATCTTGTCATGTGTGTCAAAATGTTTTGGAAAGGGTTTAATTATTTTAAATGGGGAATTCATGTTTTTCTTAAATGAGGTGAATAGTTGTTTTTGGTTTTAAAGCAGTTGGTGTTTGGTGGAAATGGATCTAAAATATCTTCTTGGTTGTTTATTGTTCCATTGGATGTTGGAAAATCCATGGGTGCACTTGGTGAACATATGAATGTTCCCACAAATCATAATGGAACATTTGAAATGGTGTTTCATTAAATCAATGTTTAGCCAATTAATTATTATTTTACTAAATGAGGGTTTGTCTTTGGTGTGGTTCTGTTAAATGAATTCATATATACTTATCAAGGATTTGGACTATTTATCCTTGAAAAATTCTTTGGTGTGTGTCTGGAAAGGATAAGGGCCCTTTGGGAAAATATGAATCATTTGGGTGTTGTTGGTATCTAAGGGCCTGTTTGGCACTTTGAACTTAAAAGGTGATGTGGAAAAAGATTTTATTAAAGTACGTGGTTTGGAAAATTGTGTGTTCCTCGTTGTAGTTTTAATGTTTATAGAAAAATGGTTTTAATATGGATGTGATGTGATGACCCATTTGTCACTTTTAGCTTTAGTGTAATGTTTGTGTTGATTCTTTGAAAGGACGACATTTTGATCATTCTATGTCAACTTAAAAACATTAATAGTTTGTAAAAAGTATCAAATGGTTTTAATGATTTCATGAAATGAAGGCCCAGTTGGAAAATTTCATGATATGATGTATATATAGTTTTGGGGAACCTCTATAGGGGGATATCCCTTATGGGTTATCATATGGAGTGTCCGTGTTTGGGGTTGGCAAGTGCGGTGAGATAAGTCATGAATGCGAGAGACTCATACTTACACATTATTATTATTATTTCCACCATGGGTTCTTGGGAATATTTTATTTGATCTAGTGACAGTTACTGATCAACCCCGATTAGACGGGCTGGTACCGCCTGGTTTGTTTGTCAGGCCAGGCATGCTTTTCCACTGGATTGGTCAGTTTTAGGGAAGCAAGTTGGTTATATACATAGGATCTTCTCTATACAACAGCATGTGGTTACAAAACCAAGTACATCTAGGGGTATTCTAGGGATTTTTATGATCACCCATGGTCACTTGATTATTTTTCATTGCATGTTCACTTTATGTCCTACTAGTTTATTTCCATATGACACTGCTTACCTGTTCTACTTTAGCCCAGTTTTGGTATACATGGTTTTGGTTTTAGTTTATATGATGAAAAATGATTTTGGAAATGGTATGTTTTGTGTGTTGTATTTTTAAATGAGAAAACATGTTTCTTGTTTAAAAATGTGGAAACCATACTTTTATCTTTTTATTTTAAACTTGTGTTAGTGGATTGTTTCGGGAATGGAGACATTGGATTCTGCGGTTTAACTTGGAAACCCTACTAAGAATTTTTAATGATCACGCATATTTTATCATTTCATTTGCAGGTTTCCTTTTCTTAGGATTTCTTGGATGAGTTTCTCATTATTGGAATAAGGTCAGACTTTGGTTGGGTGGTCACCTGGAAGGTCACGTGGAGGTATGTCCGATTTTACTTTCTTTCTACTGCGAGTTCTATTCTTATCGTCAGTTTTTATTTATCTCTTTACCTTTTGTTCATGAGAAAAATTGTTCCCAATGGTTAGATTTTGGTGCTCGGCACCGATTAAAATCCCATGGGGATTGAGAACGCCATTCAGGACATGTCGTGGACTGGCTCGGGTGACTAGTTCAGGGTCGGCCTGGGTTGGTTCATGAAAGAATGGCATCAGAGGAGGTTCTTATTATTTGGGGTGTCCAGTAGATGGAGATTAGGACTGTCAGGACTCATGAGGTTGGTACAGGAAGGGAGTCGTGGACCCTCGCTCATTCTGAACCTCGAGTCACCAGGGGCAGTTTGGTAATTGATTCCTTGTCTCATTTTGGTTTGTTTTATATTGAAGGATAACAATAGAGGCAAACCGATGTTGCATCATGATTTCACCTGGAGCAGTGACCCATGTGGAGTCTGAGTTCATGGTTTATGTTCCTCAAAGTTGTTGATGCTTACTTGGGGCATGACCCACTTCCACGTTGCCAGGTTAAGCATGACTACTAGTCCCTCACTCTAGTAGTTGGATGCAAGTTGAGTGTCGTCTCGGTTCTGGTTGGTGTAAGTGCATTTTTTAAAGTGAAAAAAGGTTTTTTTAATTAGAATGAATTATTTTAAATGGATTTAAATTTGTGAAATGGGGTTTAAAACCAAAATATCTTTGCCTAAAAATCTAGTGTTTTATTGAAATTGGTAGAGAAATGGGTTGTGTGCAACCTCCAGTATGTTTTATGAACGTTTTCACATGTGAGGGGACGCATGGGAAGTATATGTTGGTGTGTATAGATGAAAGCAGATGAAGACATGTGTAACAATTCATGTGATTACTGGGGTGTGTACTTGGAATTAAAGGTAAGACATTGTATTTCTAAAGTGATTTTAAAAGGGAAAATGATTTTTGGAAATTGAATTTGGTTTGAAAATTGGGTTTGGTATTTGGAAATTGGAGTTGAAAGAAGCTAGTTTTTAAATATAATATTAAAACGGAATTTTGGGTTGTGTTTGTATTTGTTTGGTTTTTGAGCTGGTTGTTTTTGGGATGAAGGCGCTTTTAATGATGTTACTTTGGCTTGATATTGGTTTTGGTTTTGCGTTTTATATGTTTTTCAGAAAATGCCACCCAGAAAGGTCCCCAAGATTTCTAATAAGTCATGCCTAGTTTTTGGTCCTTCTCGAACATTTCCTATCCTTCATGGTGATCAAGGTCTATTAGAGGCAGCAGATTGGCTTGAATAGGTTGAACATATCTTCAAGGTTTTGGGAACACCCGACACTATCAGATTTAGTGTCGTTATAGGACTATTCGAAGGTAAAACTTTAGATGAATGTGAGTTGTTCGCCTCACCATCAATGCTAGTTGGGATGTCGTGGGATTTATTCAAATCCATCTTCATTCGATGGTTCATACCTAAAGAGGTTAAAATGAAGAAAAGGGAATAGCTCATGCATATTGAACAAGCTCAATGAACTGTAAAGTATATGTATAAAATTTCAAGGAAGTTGTATCCTTTTATTTGGAGGTAGCATCACATGATTTGAGGAAGACTTATCTCTTCATCGGGGATCTTCACCCAAAGATCAAGGATAAGGTCCTCCCGTCCAGTGTATCCAGTTGCTCATGATGGTTCCCCATCTGGCTAGTAGGGTGTGCTTGAGGGACCCATTTCTAAAGAGTCAACTGCAGTGGTTCTAACTCCCTGTTCATCGGACCGTTCAAGGACGTGCCATTAGTGTGGACATTTTGGGCATGGAAACATATCATGTTGCATCCCTCCAAAGACGTGCCATCATTACAGGTGTCTCCATCATCTAGAAAAGTTCTACAAGAAGCATCAACTGAATAAGATGTTGTGATAAGAGAATTACAATGCCTGACTATGAGGAAGAAGATTCATCAGCCCTCAGATCCCCAACCACAGGTCTTGGGGTGAAGCTCACGCACAGTCAGGAGTTTCCAGGGGTGTGAAGCCTTAGTCTGGATTTTGTGTTCCATGTTGGCAGTGTACCATTTAAGTCTTTTCGTTCATGTTTTTTTATTAAATTTTTTACGTTGTTCTAAGTTCATTGTTTCATCGTGATGTTATGATGGACATATGCTATCGTAACTCAAATAGGTTTGTTTGTATTATTATGGTTTTCTGAATCGTGTGTTTTTCTTAAAAGAGTGTTTTTCCCTATATGGGTTGATCTTGGTTTTTCTGCATTCATTTGAAGATTTAAGTGCTTGTGGAAGAATCAATGTTTGTAGTTATGCTCGGGATCACAGCTTGGGGTAAGTTATGCTTGGAGACTTTTCTCTAGTGTTGGGGATTTTTTGTTTTGGTTGAGTATTCCATGTTCTATCAGAGGTGTTGTTTCACGTTTTCTATAAATTTTTGTTTGGATCAGTTGGGAGTTCCCCAATCGGCCCTCCATCCTGGGGTGATATGTTTCAGTGTGAATTTCCACACTAGTTGAGTTCTTGTGGTGGGGATAACCCTATTGGGTTCTCTCATTCTCTTTTATTGTGGTTTCTTTAAGTTTCAATCCGGCATTAATTCTTGTATTGTCTATTGTTCGTCTGGGTGAATTTCTGGGGGCAGAAAGTGTTTGTGGTGGAGAGAATTGTCACACCCCAACTTTCTAAGTTATTTTTTTTATTTCTTGGATTTTGTTGACCTCTTCAAGGTACAGGTTGAGCACGAGTCAAAAGTTTTGAATTTTTAATTATTTTTGTGGGTTTCAGACCCATACGCGGTCACTGCACAGTGGGCGGTAGTCGCGTCGTTAGCCCGAGTGCCTAGGAAAATGTCTAAAGATTAAAATAAATAAATTTTTATGTAAATAAATTGTGTTAAATGTTTAAATTTTAAGAATAATAATTTCATTATTTAATTAATAATATTATTAATAAGGTATTATTATTGTTATTAATTTTATTATTATTATATTTATTGTTACTATTATGTTTGGTTTTATTATTATTATTATTATTATTATAGGATAAAATAAAAAAAAGGAAACCAAACCCTAAACTACCTGCATCACCCTTCCGCCTTACCTTCGGTGCATCGCGGCACCCCTGGGTCCCCTTCAACCTCGACCTCTAGTTCCAGCCGCACTCCAGGACCCTACCTCTACTCACCCTTCACCCATTGCTCCCGACCTCCACCCTTGCTTCACCCAGCTGATCCATCCAACCATCTGGATAGTGAAATATTCGACCTCTCAGCCTCTGACCTTTCATGCTCTGGTAAAACCGCCTCCTCCTTGCACCGGCCTTACCACACCAAAAAACCCCCATCACCCCCTTTTTCTTTGTCCAGTAGCACAACCAACCCCCAGTGGCCTCCCTCTTCCACTCCGGCCAGATGTGGTTTCCATCCAGCGAATCAGCCTTGCCTGAAAACTCCTCCAATATTTTTCTTCCTTAGTTTTAAGAGTTTTTATTAGATCTTACCACACACTAATGGTGTGAATTTTATTTCGCACATTGTTTTCATTATTTTAGGTGTGTGATTGGTACATTGGGTGTTGTTCGTCTTTCCACAGATGCATCATTGTATCCACGCTTGATTTAAGTTAAGAAAATCCTGGTTTGTCTGTTTATGATTCTTTCCTTTGACATTTTAAATCTTCCAATTATTTATTTTATCTGAATCATAGCTTCATTCTTCTCTTAAATAGTCTGCTATGATGTTTTTTTAATTTTTAGAAGTTGTTAAATTAACATTTTTAGTACATTTCTTTATGTATTCCTATCTGCAGCAATATGAAAGGGGTATGATTAATTCCCATTGTTGTTTTAATAATTTTTTTTTATTTGGATAACTATTTTGGTAATACCTATTTTAAAAAATCTTTTTTTTTGTTTTTTTAAACCCAAAATAATGGATAAAATGTCTTTTCACTTGTAAGGTAAAATTTGGGGATTTTAGAAATGTATATCCATTATTATGTTACAATGGAATTATTTTGTGGAAACATTGGTTTGGTGTGTATGGATAAGTAACATCATCTCTTTTCATGTGTGTCACAAAATTTGGGGAGGTGTTTAATGGTTTTAAAGGGGGCGTTCATGTTTTTTCATAAATGAGGTGAATAGTTGATTTTTGTTTTAAAGTAGTTCGTGTTTGGTGGAAAAGGATGTGAAATATCTCATTGGTTGTTTATTGTGCCATTGGATGTTGGAACATCGATGGCTGTACTAGGTGCACATGTGGATGTGCTCATAAATGATAATGAAACCTTTGAAATGGTTTTTATTAAAATATTTGGTTTTTCAAAAAATTCTTGTTTTTATAAATGAGGTTTGGTCTTTGGTGTTGTTCCCTTAAATGACTTAAAATATACTTCTCATGGATTTGGTCCTTTTAGCCTTGAAAAATCATTTGGTATTTTTATGGAAAAGATAAGGGTTCATTTGGAAAATATGAAACGTTTGGGTGTAGTTGGTATCCAAGGGCCCGTTTGGCACATTGAACTTAAAAGGTGATGTTGATGAAGAATTTATTAAAGTATGTGGTTCGGAAAATTGTGTGCGCTTGGTCGGAGTTTTAAATGTTTTTAGAAAAATGGTTTTTTCCATGTATGTCATGTGACAACCTATTTGGAACCTTTAGATTTAGTATAATGTTTGTGTTGGTTTTTTGAAAGGACGATGTTTTGATCACTGTATGCCCACTTAACAACTTTAATAGTTTCTAAAAAGTATCAAATGATTTTAATGATTCCATGGAATGATGGTCTAGTTGGAACATTTCATGATATGATGTATATATATTTTTGGGGAACCTCTATAGGGGATATCCCTTATGTGTTATCATATGGAGTGTCCTTATTTAGGGTAGACAAGTTCGGTGAGATGATTTATGTGTGATAGGGCCTCCTACTTACATAGTATTATTATAACCACCATGTGTTCTTGGGTGTCTTTTAGATGATTGAGTGATGGTTTTTGATCAACCCCGATTAGATGGGTTAGTACCCCCTAGATTGGTTGCTAGGCTAGGTGGGCTTTACCAAGGGATTAGTCAGTTTTAGTGTGGACACTTGGTTATAGACTTTGGAGCTTCACCATACACCGGAAGGTGGTTTCAAAACTAAGTACATCCAGGGGGTCTTCTAGGGATGTTTAGAATCACCCATGGTTACTGGATTATTTTTCATCACTTGTTCACTTTCCTTTCTAATAGTTTATATTCAACTTACACTGTTTACCTGTTCTACTTTAGCCCAGTTTTGGTGTACTTTGTTTTGGCTTTAGTTTATAAAACGAAAAATGATTTTGGAAATTTTATGTAGTGAATTTTGGATTTTTAAATGAGAAAAAAATGTTGCTTGTTTTAAAATGTGAAAAACTTACTTTTATATTTTTATTTCAAACTAGTGTTAGTGGATTGTTTTAGGAAAAGAGACATTGGATTCTATGGTTTATCTTGAAAACCTTACTATGAATTTTTAATGGTTATGCGTATTTTATCATTTCAATTGTAGGTTTCCTTTGATCATGCTTTCTTTGCTGAGTTGCTCATTATTGGAGCAGGGTCGGTCTTTGGTAGGGTGGTGACCTGGAATGTCATGAGGGGGAATGAGCGGTTTTACTCTCTTTCTGCTGTGAGTTTGTTTATTATCATCAATTTTTATTTATTTATTTACACTTTTAACATGGTCCAAATCATTTCCAATGATTATGTTTTGGCGCTCGACATTAGTTTCCATCCTGTGGGGATTTGGAACGCCCTTCCGGACATGTCGCAGATCGACTCGGGTGATCGGTTCAAGGTCGACCTAGGTTGGTTAATGACTAATATATAAAGGTAACATGGTTAGAAAGCTTATTAAATACGAGTAATACCTTTTCCATTTAACTCTCCTGATAACTAAAAACTCAAAATAAAGTTTTGTGTCATGAATATTGAGATCTTTATACATATGGATGCTTTGAAATCTTATGTTACAACATGGTTACAACTATTGCCGGATGAAGTTCATGGGGTATGATTTCATAGTTCTTTTCATTCTGAGTATTTTTATTCCATGGTGTTAGTCAAAATCATTTTAAAGCAGTGATCGACTACCGAGAAGGGATGAATCATCTATTTTGAAGACCTGGAGTGTTGTATCACATTTTAACTGAGGTCATCACCACCATTTTGGATGTCTCCATCTCATAGTAGGAGATGTTCATATTTTCTCTATAGATAAGTATTAATATTTCCTTTGTTATACTTTCATACAATTCCATAAAACCAAAGACAACCCCAGACCCTCCTTGATGCTTCCTAGTTCTCCCTTGGTGGATTTTAACAACTTGAATTATACAATGATTTCTTACATAATCCAAGGTGCCCCTATTTTTCTCTCTTATTTATTTCTTCTTGATCTATTTATTCAAAGAGGTTAAAGTAGTTATTATTAATTTATTTTTTGGATTTTATTTGAGCATGTTTTTAAGATGGTTCATTATAGTTAGGTTCTAAGGTGGTTCCTATAGTGTTTCGAGGTGGTTGATTCTTTATTCTTTGATCACTATTACTTATTCCTTAATGCTTAAATAAGGGAAGGGGATTGTAGAACTATCCTATTTTATTTTAATAAATGTGGAATTTTTATTTATTTTTTCAATGGGAAAATAGTTGAGATTTATATATAGAAGATAATAATTCAGAATCAATGGAGTAAAAGGAGATTTGTGTTTCTCATACTACTGTTCCATTATTATTTTCATTGTTTCATTATTTTTTAGGATGTATGGTAGATTTATACTATGTTTTAAGTCTTTAATTTCTTATTAATCATGTAAAAAACTTGTTAAAAATTATAAATATGAAAAAGATAAGGATAATTGAATAGGAAATTCATTGATTTTATCATTATTATTTAGAATTGATTAATATGATAAAACATTTATTTGAGCATATTTATTTAATTTTTAATGATTCTATTAGTTTATGTGGTGTTATGATAAATTTTTGTCTAAGATATTCTAATGTAGATTTCTATTGTAGTTAATATTAATGGAAGACAATGTCCAGTCCCTATTTTTTTTTGAGGTTGTATGCATTAGATGAAGTAGAGTTGATTGTTTATTAAAATTAGTTCTTGTAGGTATTATGATTTTTCTACCATATAGATTAAAATATTAGAACCCATGATATGAATTAAATGGAAATTAGTTATGATTTGTTGGTATGGAAATGTTGGATCTATTCATGATATTATTGTGTGGAAAAAATGAAGTGGTTGGTGGCAAGAAGGTATCGAATGTGTAGAAATATATTTTGGATGATATCACGAAAGTTGGATAGAGTTGAAGGTATCCATTATCCATTTAATATCTATCGTTCATTCACTATTTTATATTTTAAATTTTTACTGATTACTTATTTTATTTTGGTTATTATTTTTCCTTGAAGTAGTTATAACTTTGTGTTAGTGACCAAAATTTTAGAACGGTAATTAATTAATGTATTGATTAATGGGAACAATTCAGGATGACTTAATGGAAAAATATTAATAATATAATGGTATTTTGAAAAAAAAGTAAGAATGGATATAAAATAATGTTGATTTCTGGGTTTCATTAACCATTCTTTGGGAGAACATTGGGTTTAAAGGTAATGGTATTAAAATAATATGTGATCAAAATGATTATGGTAACTAGGAATATGATTATTAAATAGAAAGAATTTGGATTAATATTAGTATTTTTTATTTTAACTCAGATTTAATAATAGGATGTTATGTAATAGTAGTTAAAAGATTAATAAGAAACATTATATGCTAATATTTTTTATTGTTGTACTTAGAGGGTTATTATATTTTAGTGGTTTTTATTTGTAGCTTGGTTGTTATGAAGATTTTTTTATAGTTTAGTTTTAGGTTGGATAGATTCCCGTAGAATGTTTGTGTGTTGCTACTTATTAATTATGGTTTTATTATTTATTACACTCATCCACCCAAGTCGGATAACGTTACAGACACCTATACTTGTCATTGTGTTTCGAGTGTCTCCTTAGCATTTAGGTCATAGAGGATATGGATGGAAGACTACTCCCCTACCCCAATCTATCCTCTATATATAGTATAGTATATGGGAATATCAAGGCTATAATGGATTATAATTATAGGGTGAGTACTATGATATGTAGTGTCTCATAGTTATAACATTCAAGTATATATCTATTGTGGTGGATTATAGTTATAGTACATAGTTTTATCCAAGATTTAATGGATTGTGGTTATTAGATGTGTATATATATATGTAATGTAATTGATGAAGGTGTAGTGTGTATTTATACAGGTTTTAATGGATAAAATTTTATTATGTAATTTTAGGGATGTGATGGTGATGTGGTTGTGAGGGGTGTTTGTGGCAGTGTTTATGTGGATGTGGTTATGATGTACTAACACAGATACATAATATGACTTATAGAGGGTATGAGATCACCTATAAATGTGACATTGGGGTTTAGGGTGAATTGATCAGTGGAAAAGTAGAAGCATGGAATATTACTTTTTATATATGTTTCCCATGATATGTTACTTACTTATGTGAATTCTTTGGTAAGGGAGGTTTGGTTGAGCTGGGAATCTTGGAGTTCAAATTTAGGTAATGAGTTGATTCTACTATGTGTTCACTGAGGCTTTAGTATCCTTAGTTCACATTTTCATGATAATATTTGGGGAGGATCGTATCGAGAATACCAATATGATCACCCTTATATATATATATATTTTTCAGGTCTTTCAGAGGCATTTGGTGGTTGGGTTTGATGTTACTAGTTTGTGGAGGTGTTATGAGGTTGTTTTTGTTCATGATTTGTTATCACAATATTTTCTCATGGTATTTTATGTTTTCATACATGCTTCATATTAAATTTCATGCATTATGATTAGTCTATTTATATTATATATTTTATTAGTAGAATATTTCTATTTTCCCATGAATTTTTGGGGTAATGTCTCACATATTTTTTAGTATATACCCCTAGTTCTAGTATCAAAATCATGACCTATTGGAGGCAAGATTTAGGGGTCACTGTTATCTTTTGATGTCAGCCTAGGAGGGGAAATAGTAGGGGAAAGTCGTGATAATGTATGTATATTGTGTAACAATTCTATTGTATCTTATTCATTAATTTTGATGAGTAGATACCAATAAAATCATTGTGAATGAAATTGGGTAAACATGAAGAAAATCCTTAATTACTTAATAAATAATAAAGGATATATTCTTAGTCTTTGATGGTAAGGTAGTGTTAATTATAAATTGTTACACTGATTCTAGTTTTGAAATTGAAAAGGATAACTTTATATATCATTCAAGATGTTTTTTTCCTGGATGGTGGAGTGATAAGCTGGAAATATTACAAGTAACGACAAATTGTAGATTCTATAACAGAAGCTGAACATATCGCATCATCTTATATGGGAAGAGATGTTATTTGGATGATTTTTTTAATATTCTAGCAGTTGGACCAAGTATCATTCATCCCAATAAAACTAATTGTGATAATAGTGGAATATTTTGAAAAGATAAGAATCTTCGGTCTTATGAGAGATCTAAAAATATCCATTATCAATTTCATCTCATTTGTGTGATTATTGACATCAGAATTATTAATAATAAAATATTTATTATAGGGTAAAATATTTTTGATCCCCTAACAAATCCCCTTACATAAAAAAATAATGAAATATTCACCAAATCTCTTAGTATTATATATATGGTTGTCTGGATTTAGTGAAAGTGGTAGATTTTTTCTATTTGTTCCCAAAATTCACTCAAGTGTTATTGTATTTGAAAAATTTATATCATATTATTTCTATTAATGGAAATACATTATCATTCATTTATGTTTTTTACATAGAATTTTAGACATGATATGATAATAATCCCCAAGAATATATGTGTTAAATAGTTATCCCTAAGTATTGATACTCATATTGTGATGCAATGATATGTTAAAATTAGTATAAATAAGGACACTTGGATAGAGATACAACATATCACTCATAACATATAAGTTTCCCAGCTGATATTTGGATTAACCCACTCAAATCAAACCACATGTATTTTTATATATTTTTTATTGGTGTAACTTAAGTGAAAATTGTCTATGGATCTTTCAAATTTAGGTTGTAAAATAGGATTCTTACTTGTGAGGTTTATACTTTGATACCTATCTAATGTAATTTATGATTTTTGGAAAAATAAAATTTAATTTCGTATGATACTTATTATGACGGGGGGTTTGATTAACAAATATAGAATGTGTGTTTCCATATGATTAGTAATGATATAATATCTCTCTATTGAGTTATGACTACATAAGTAAATTTTTATAAAAATTTGATTACATGTGAAATAATTTTATAAAATTGAGTTAGATTTGGAATTGAGAAAAAGTAATAAGATATATGAGGTTCACATTATCCATGTCTCGGGCTTAATCAAGATTTAAAATAAAAATTAATTTTTCTAATGGATATGTGGTATATTAGAACACACCCAATCCATTTTTAATCTGGGCATCTATGATGTGTTTCTAGATATAGATCTTAGTTCATGTTTATGATTGTGATTCATAATCATTTCCACTTTACAAAGGTCCCCTGGGGTTGTACATAAGACAATGCTAGTTGGGATTATTTGATCTAAATTAATTAGTCCACGTATTAAAATTCTTATATTTATAATAAAAAATATGATTATGTGGTTTTATCAAATAAATAATGAGTTTCTATATCATTTTTACAAAAGCACAAGGAAATGGTAAAACCCAATTGGGATTCGGGATTTGGCCAGATATAATGGGTTTCTAAGGATCATGAAATAATATAATTTCATAGATACATCTAAAAAGACTATTAAAGAACCTTTTTTCCTACTTTAAACCTATTTGGAGGCTTATTAATGCTTCTCCCAATATGGTTTAGCACCTTTTCACTTTTATAGGTTACTGAAGCTCCAAAAGACCTTTAAAAGATTTTTTTCACATGCTTTTGTTTTTTAAGGATTTGGATTCCTTGAAGACTATTTAATTACCAAATTTATATATATATAATAAGGGGGGTGGGGGGTTTGGGATTCATTTTATTGTGAGAAATAAAAGAGGGTTATTTGATTTATCTAGTTTTCCACCTCTAAGAGTTTATTAGTTTCCCTCATGTAAGAGGTTCTATAGATTTTTTATATTACCTTATTCCACCCTTTTCCTTTTGGGGTGACTAGCATCACTTGGATATGAAGATGATACCACTAAGGCATTAGTGATTAGGATTATCAGTGGTTAAAAAAGGCGGACTAGATACAAAAATTAATGCATGATCAATATATTATAAACCTTCTAAAAAATAAATATTATGTTTATTTTTCTATTATTTTGTTTTTAATTTACTCATTATGATTATATATAGGTTTTATAATTAATCCCACTACATTATCAGTTTTAAGGTAATTTTTAAAACCAAGAATCTAGTCCTTCGTGCCTTGTAATCTATACTTATTCTAGAAAATGGGTGGGTGATTCATATTAAACTCTATGGGGTGGTCAAACATAGATGACTCACACATAGCGTACACTTTATCGATATATTTAATCACCCAAATAAATATCCCTCTACTATTTTTCCTGACAAAATATCATGTGATGTAATAACCCCTATTTTTACAAACTAAAATTTTAAGTAGAAATTTGAATTTTTGATTTCAGATGCTTATAAAGGGTAAAATGGTAGTATCCTCCTAGAAGATGATCTCAGATAATTTTTCTTAATACTCTATTTACCTCATAGTATGGTTTTTACTCTAGGATAATATATTTTTGGAAGTCTGTGCCATTCTAATTTTATTATAATAAATAATAAATAATAATTAATAAAATAAATATTAAAGTGTTTGTGCAGGTTTGTTCGATGATATATTTTGAATGGAGTATAAGATTGAGATTATATCTCCAATGTTGAGTTTATAGTGGGGAGTTTTTCCTAGGTGAGACATAAACTCATGTTGGGAACTGGGGTCAGTCGGGGCCCTCTTTTCCTTTCATTTCTTTTTCTTCTTTTTCATTCATTTTTTCATATTTTATTCCTTAGATTCAAAAGAATGTCACATATGGGGTTGTACTTCATAGAGTAGAGATAAAACAAGAAGATGAAGATATATAGAGGGAATAGAAGGGAAGAGAGGTACCGTCAGAGAGCATGGAATGATCCAGATCATCATGTGGTAACCGTAGATCGTAGAAATTGGAGAAGCTTCAACATATTATACCCAAAGTTAGGAATTATTTTGTTTTCATCATAGATACATGTAGATTTACTGTTGTCTAGTTTTAATCCCCCTTTATGATTGCTTAGGTAACCTTTTTTCCCAATCTACTATTTTTGGGGAAGAAAGACGGTGTTTTGGGGTGATTCGAGGGTTTTCTGTTCGGGAAAACTCATATACACAGTATATTATTCAGGGAACACATATCGTTTGTTCTTTCTGTTTGTGAAATATGATGTTTTTTTAAGTACAATTTATGCACTAGGTTGTACATGACTTGTAATAGGACTCGACCATGTAGCCGAGTACCCGACCAAGCTACCCGCGTAGGGGTACATGGTTTTGTAGAGTACACGACCATACCCCATGTGGGTCACATGCCAAATAGAACTACACGAACTTGCCATGTACATGGATAGGACTTTTGAGGGATGTGGGAAGGTAACCCATTAAGGGTATATGATTTATACCACCTTACACACCATGTACTCGAGTGTTTATATGTTGTGTTTGGCCAGAGTACACACCCAGGTGGGGACATGAGGGTACACACCGTGTACCAAGGTAACACTCCATGTACCAGGGTAACATGCTATGTACTACACTTTTTTTACCAAATGAGGGTTTTTTATCTTTTCACCCATGATTCATAATTGGACCCATGATTATTCCATTATAAGTATCCTTTTTCATATATTTAATTTGTAAGAGCCATTTGGTGTTTTGACGACTCCAAGGTGTCATTTATTGAATGGAGCGATTCTTCCTCCAGTAATCCAATTTAGTTATCTTCTGAGAGAGACATAAATGAGAATGATATGTTAGCTGTTTAGAACATCCTAGTTGAGAAACTAGTCTGATATGGGCAATGAGTTATCTATGTTAGCTAATTCTTTCATTATTTTTCATTGAGGACGTTTCCCTTGTGTGATGTTCCCTTATGGCCTATGATACCAGGAGATTAGTTGTTACTGAGGATCCCTTATAGGATAACTCTATTTAAATTTAGACCTAGAGGATCCTATGATGGATGAATCTATATTATTTCTATTCCAAGGGTCCACAATGGGATGTCTTTTATATATGCTAGCCCAGGGCATCCATCATAGGAGACCTTTACCTATTTACCATTTTGAGGATCTTTTGTAGGATCCCTATGCTTCTTATGCGGTCTTAAGGGACCTGTGTGGGGCGCCTTTTCTGAGATACCATTCTAAGGATCCCCTGTAGGATTCCTCTATTTGCTTGATGTCTAAAGATTTTAGGTTGGACAACACCTTTACCTTTTCAGTTAAGGATCCCACGTAGGACAAATTAACTTGTGTTTAGACCATGAGGATCCCAAGTAGGATGCCTCTCCAGTTGTTTTACTTGAGGGACCAAAAGGGTGCCAATTTTTTGACTGACCCTGATTTAGTACATCAGGTTTGGGTAGAGATGGTAGCGGGTGTAACCATAGAACCCATGAAAAAATTGTAATCCCATAGGGTATTGTTGTAGTGTTTGGTTTAGTAATTCAACCACCCTCACTATTTTTTATATACTTCACTTTTTTATTTTTGATGTAGCGATGATTTCTAGAGTTACTTCCTCGTTGGAAGCTGTTGGTCCTGACACAAGGTGCCTTTCTTTTACTTTGGGATGCCCATACATTATTCTAAGGATTTGGATTCTGGACCATTTTCTTTTTTATGTTTATCCGTATACCAATAGTTACTACATGGGATTTGGATGTTGAGACTGTGTATTTAATTATTATATTATTTGGATTTCCAAAGGTGCTTCATGGAATCTGGATGTTGAGCCTACTATTATGATATATGGGAATGAAATCCCTAATAACGATAGTCATGGATTATTAATCTCTACCAATTGATGAGGATGATTATGCTGTCCTCGACTCGAGGTTATTGGTGGATGATTACATTCTCCTAGAATTGTGGTATATAGAGTATGACTATACTATACCAGACCTGTGGCTTTTGGAGGAATAATATGATGTCCTCTATTTTCCATATGATGAGGATCTCCAAATGATTTCTCTAGGATCAGGATTATGAGACTTTACTTATTCAGGGTGGTTGAGTATGGCGTCTCACACCTATGTTTGACATTCACATTTGGATCTTGAGGGATGGACATGACATCTAACTGTTGACCTCTCCTACAGATCACATAAGGGTCATACCCTTAGAGTTCATATGAGTCGCATTGTAATGATCACCTATAGACCGTGATTTAGAACAATTCATTGGAGTAGATTTACATAGAATAATTAGTATGATGACTTGCTCAGTGACCAATTATAGGATGTTCATATGTACTTCCCTAGAATCCATCATTATAGTATTTGGAGGTGGGTATAGGTGAATCTAGGTGTAAGATCAGTATCCCCATATGATAACATATCTTAGTTAGAGATATTTGTAACGTTGGTCGAAGTAGGTATATGCCGATTGGGATTACAAACCCAAAGATCAACTTATTGATAAATGGATTGAGTGGTATGATTTCCAACTCAATTCCCTTTCATAGGATGTTCAGGTGATTGGGATTATAGACCCAAGGATCGATTACCATTTGTTTTTATGTTATTTCATTCACTTAGTAATGAATTTTCATATCTATGTATATATGTATAGGTATGGGACTATACATGTATACATATATAGATATGGAAATCCATGGTGGAACTTTCCTAGTTGATGGGGATCATGAAACAGGGGTTTGGCTGTGGTTTCACATTATTGGTTTTAAATATCTTCTAAGTTATGTCTCGGTTAGGCTTAACAGTTGGATTTTTCACACACTTATAATGACATATTTATTATATTCCTTATTGGGGTGGCATAATAAGATTAGTTATCACACCTACACATGCACCTAGGTGTATTTTTAGACATTATGTATACTTTTTTATGTTGAGCGCAGTTTTCATGGTGGATAGGGATGAGGCATAGTGTTTCATGTTCGAGGAGAGCTGCTCATGTGGGTTCTTTTGATCAGGATAGTGGAGTTTGAAGGAGTCTAGAGACCAAGTATGTGGTATGGATTGAAGTTATAAGTATATCCCTATACCTTTAATTCTATTTATGTATGGTCAACCTAGTGGGTTACCATTTGTGTATGTACGACATAACTGTTTGAGGTTTTTTAGAATTTCATTTATTATTACAATATGTTCTATTTCAGTTTATTTATTGTGTTTATACTATGTTTATTTACTATTATATTTGATACTTTGATATTTATATTTTTCTAATACTCTAATATGATGGTATAGTCTCCCCACTATCACATCCTAGGCAATCACTACTAGTCGGAAGCCACTTCCATACATAGAGGCACGTTTGAGGACCTGTAACCAACCAGATTGGGGCACTATTTTAGTGGCCTACTGGTTGGGATGTTACAAAGTGGTATCATATATATTATCTTCCTTGTATTTACAATTTATGGATTTGGTAGACATGAGTATTAGGTTTTCGTCAGAACCCATAATGGATATCATACTGGTGCATCAATTACACTTGTTCTGGTAATATGTCCCAGTTTCTATGGGTATGGGATTGTTTTTCTGATCTATGATGTTACAGTTGTATATGATTTTTTCCTTGAGATATGCACATGTTGTGTTTATGTTATGATTTATTGTGGATCATTGGCTCTTGGGCATTGACAAGTGTCCAGTGATGGATTTTGAAGCTTGGCCAAGAAAGGCAAGAGGCATCTCATGTATCATATTGGCATGTATGATTCACATCATAGAGGCCCACTAGTGTGTAATTTTACTGATGAATGAAGCCTATTTAATTTGGTATATATATATATACTTCCTTATGATGAATGGTTATGTGGATCTTTGTTGAGGAATTTTTTTTTGAGATTGATGACTGGGACCTCATGCACATGAGGTGAAGTGAACCAAGTAGGTCAATATGGCACGTGGGGACCTTCTGTTATACCCCTTATGGGGTGTTATTTCATAGGTCGTGGTTATCTAGTTGGATCGCTGAGTACAATGCTGATGGATACCAGGACTTTTCTCATGAAATAGACCTAGAGGGGGGTATTACAATATACAGATGCTCAGTGAGTGTCAGTTCGATCTCTCTTATTTGTTGGTATCATGACCTCTAGGGAGTAGTTATTTTTTATGATTCTCAGTGAGGATTAGGCCCTTCTAGGCCATTTTTTTAGTTTGGACCCTTATAGGTTGTTGTGATATTTACCTTCTTTTAAGAGGTTTGATATTTTAGGTTAGGTGTATAAACCTTGTGACCCACCTGTGAGACTTGTTCAGTAGGGATAATTGGGAGACCTAGAAGCCCATAGTTTGACTCAAACCCCTATAAGTAGAAATCTACTTTGTTCAAAGAAAACATTCATAAAAGAGGTTTTATTATGTTTTTAGTTGCCTTTTTAGGTAGTGATCTTGGTTTTATGCTCATTTTGAGATCATGGGACGGTATATTCTCATGTTTGTGTTATAGGAATGTTTATGATTTCTGATTTTGTTTAAACACCAAGGGTGATTTAGTATGAAGAATGGGTTAAACATGTAAGAATTTTTCAGTTCCATTCATAGTCGTCCTATGATTATGTTTTTTCTTATGTAGTCAGAGTGCGGGTAGACACACATGACCAATGCTGGGTGATGGGTGGTCATAGAATAAAAAACATGGCACAAGTGAGGTGCCATATTTTGAAGAGGAGTTCTAAGGGAGCTTCTGGATTAATGGAATTAACTTTCCATGTAAAATGGTTAGATTATACATATTTTGGTTGACAAGATAGAGTACGAGTTAGGTGATAAAGGTACAAACTCATTTCATTTGTTATACTTTGAATCTAAATCAATGAGTGGTTGGGTACGAGCCGAGGACCGATGCTTCAAGACATTCCATAGGATTGGTTGTATGGGATTTGTGGATAAATGAAAAATATCCCTCTATTGGAGAGGTGACATCCAAAATGAATCTGGTGTCGTGAGGCAGTTTACCCATGCCTGGACCACGACATGCTTTGTTAGGAGAGATGGTGTTAGGTGTTGGGAAAATGCGAGTTAGAATATTTGTCTTCAGTGTGTCTCAAAAGAGCATTACAAGCCTTTTCTTATAATATTAGCGTACTTATGGTTGGGGATGATCATTCTCTATCTTGTCCACATCTTGATTATGCTGGGAGAGAATCATCCCTATGCTAAGATTCTTTTCTTTTCAAAAAATTTTCCCCGGTTAGATGACGAAACATATTGAGGTTGTACTTAAAGAGCGGTGTAAGGTAGTCCATATGGCGGGGAGTGAATTGTTGGCTCTTAGAGGGCGATGAATCTCATTTTCAGTTGAAATTTGGTGTTTTTGTGGGATTTCAAGTTCATAGTTTGGTTTTGAGATGATGAAAGGAGTATTCCTATATTGGGAACTACGAGATTAGTCGCTGTTAAACGTCTTCCTTGTAAAAGACGGTTGTTGAAATTATGAGATTGATCATGGGAAAGTCCATATAATTTTTTGTATGGAAATGTTAAAGTTGTGAGCATGACTACTAGTTTAACTATTAGGATTCTTGGGGATGAGAAGTCTTATGGTGGGGAGGTTGTAATGAATCATGTTTTTTCAGAATTAAATTATGAACAAAATTCTTAATTTTTTATTTCAGATGCTTGTAAGGGGTAAAATGGTATTTTTACTATATCATATGATCGTAGATAATTTTTTTAGACTACTTCATTAGTCTTGGAATATGTTGTTTAAACTAGGGTAGGAGTTTGGTGGAAATCCAAACCATTATAATTTTAACAGAATAAATAATAAATAATAATTAATAAAATAAATATCAAATTATTCAGGCAGGTTAATTAAAAGATATATTTTTAATGGATTGTCACATTGATATTCTATCTCCATAGTTGAGTCCAAAATATGGATTTTTCCTAGGTGAGGCATAAACTCGTTTTGGGCATTGGGGCCCCCTTTTCCTTTCTTTTTTTTCCTTTTCTTTTTCTTCATTAATTTTCTTTATTTTGTTCCTTTCAACCTTGGATTCTCAGAGACTCCCCCTAGTGAGTTATTTCAACACACAATCTATATTAAATAGGGATATTAGGATATAAGGGAACATGGTTACCACAATGGATCTTGGGACGTGCAAGATTGTCGTGTGGAAATAGTGGACCACAGAAACGAGAAAAGATTCAGAAAATTCTTGTTGAAGGTAAGAATTTTTGAGTTTTCACCATATATCCCCATAGATTTACCATTTTCTAGCTTCAATCCTCTATTATGCTTTTTTATAGAACCTTTTGTCCTGATAAGCTATTTTTTAGGAGGAAATGGGGGGTTTTGGGGTGATCAATGGGTTTTTCGTTTGGGAAAACCCATCTACATGATGTGTAGTTCTAGGAACACATGTAGTGTGTTATTATTATTTTTGGAAGAAAGTTTTTTTGATGTACACGCCATGTACTATGGTGTAAACATAGTGTACTAGGACTTGGTCGTGTAACCAAGTACCTGGGCGAGATACCTGTGTATGGGTACATGGCCACATAGAGTACAAGCCCAAACCTAGTGTGGGTTGCACACCATGTTGAATTACATGGCCAAGCAAAACACATGTACCGTCCATTTGAGGGACACAAGAAAGTACCCTATGTAGATTACACACTATGTACCCCTTCACACACCATGTACTTAGGCGTTTACAAGCTGAGTCCATCTAGATTACACACCTAGGTGGGGATTTGATGGTACACACTGTGTACCAGGGTAACACATTATGTACTCCTTCTTTATTACCCTTTGAGTGTTTTTGATATATTTTCACCCAAGAGTCACAATTGGACACATGCTTAGTCTATTTTGTGTATCTTATAACATTCATTGTAATGGTAATACCCATGAGTCATTTTGAGGAATCCTTTATGGAGTTTCTTGAATGAAGGTGTTCTTCTTCTGGTAATCAAATTCACTCACGTCCTAAGAGATACTTGATTGAGAATGAATGGTTGGGTGTTCAAACTAACCTTGTTGAGACCCTAATATGTGATGCACTATGAGTTATCTCTCTTAGTTGATGCCTTCATAGTTTCCTTTTGAGGATGTCTCCCTTAAGATATGTTCTGTTATGGACAATGAGACCAAGATATTAGTTTTTATCAAGGATCCCTTGAAGGATTCCTCTATTTACATTTTGAATTATAGGATCCCATATAGGATGACTCTATATTGTTTTAGTACCAAGGGTCCCCAATCGGATCCCTTGCTTATAGGATAACCCAGGGAGTCCCCAGTAGGATCCCTTTATCTTTTTACCATTATGAGGATATCTTGTATGGTTCATCTACTTCTAATTATGTCTTGAGGGTCCCTGATAGAATGAATTTTCCTACATACCATTCCAAGGATCCCTTATAGTATGCCTCTGTTTTCTTGGTGTTTGAGGATCCCAAGTAGTATTCTTCATTTACCTTTTTAGAAAAGGATCCCATGTAGGATTCCTTTTCTAGTTTTTAGACCTCACGTATCCCAAGAAGGATGCCTTTCCATTGTTCTGACTTGAGGGTCCCACCAAGTTCCCATTTTTAACGAACCTGAGTTAGTACACTGGGTTTGGGGACATTAGGTTTGGTTAGAGATTGTAATGGGTCTCACCTTATAACCTATGAAGAACATGTAAGGATCTAGGTCTATCGCAGTAGTGTTGGGTTTATGCATTCAACCACCTTCATTCTTTTGTTTATATCTTCAACTTTTTTATTTCAGATAAAACAATGATTACCAGAGGTACTTCCTATTTGGTGGCTATTGAGCCTGATGTGAGGCCTCTTTATTTCTCATTGGGATTCTCAGGAGTTATTCATGGGAATTATATTCTATGCTATGTTATTTTTTGTGTTTACAGGTATACCCATAGGCACTATCTGAGGTTTGACTATTGAGCCTATGTATTTGATTATTATATTATTGGTATTTATAGATGTGTGTTCTGGAATTTGGATGTTGAGCCTACTATTATGATATATTGGAATAACATCCCTAGTAATGATAGTTGTAGATGATAATTATCTCCCAAGTGATGAGGATGATTACGTTATCCTTGTCTCATGGGTTGAATGAGGTTGATTACGGTCCCCTATACTCAAGGTTATAGGTGGATCATAATGATCTCCTCAACTTATGGTCTATAGAGGATGATTACCCTCTCCTTGACCTATGGCTTATGGGGGATAAATATTCTCTCCTTGATTTTTCATATGATGAGGATATCCAGACGTTCTCTATGGGATTAGGCTTATGATAATTTACATTGTCAGGGTAGTTGATCATGTATTATCTCACATATTTTTGGAATTAAAATTTGGATCTTGAGGGGTGGACATGACATCCCACCAGTGTGACCTCATACATATCGCATAAGGTTTAGACCCTTACGGTTCATCTAGGCAGCAATGTCCTAACCACCTACGGACTAAGACCTAGGGTTCAGACATTGACCAGATTTATATTGCATGAGAAGTAGGATGCCTAGCTCAATGATCATTTATAGGATTTCTGGATTTACTTCCCTAGAATAATTTTTTACAGTGATTGGAGGTGAGTACGAGTGAACCTAGTTGTAGGGAGAGTATCCACTTGTTGTGGCATAGCTTGGTCAGAGATATTTTCGGTGTTAGCCAAAGAAGGTATATGATGATTGGGATTAAAAACCCAAATATCAACTTAATGATACATGGATTGAGTGGAATGAAGTCCATCTTGATGAATTTGTGCAATATGTTCAAGCTATTAGGATTATAGTCCCAAGGATCAACTACAATTTGTTTTTATGTTATTTAACTCAATTACTCATGAATATTCAAATCTATGTATATAAGTATAGGATATAGACTATACATGTATACATATATAGATATGGCCATCCGTGGTGTCACTTTACCAGTTGATCAAGATCATGGACCTAGGGTTCGACTGTAGTTTCACATTATTGGTTTTACTTGTCTTTTTTGGTGATTCAGTTAGGATGAGTAGTTAGCTTTTTCATTCACATAAAGCATCATATTTTATAGGTTCCTCATCGGGGTGGCCTACTGAAATTATTTCTCACCCCAGAAAGTCAACCTCAGTGTGCATGTAGAACTTATTTCTAATTTTTATGTCAAGAACGATTTTCATGGGGGATAGGGATATAGCACAATTTTTCATGTTCGAGTGGAGCCACTTGTGTGGGTTATTATGATCTGGCTGGTGCAGTTTGATAGTGTCTGGAGACCTGGTATGTGGTCTAGCATGATGTTTTTTCTAGAGCCATGTACTTTTATTTCAGTTTATCTTTGTACACATATTTCTGTATGGTCGGCCTAGTGGTTGACCAATGTTGTATATATGGCATAGTTGTTCAAGCTTTTATATCATTCCATTTATTATTACAGCATATTCTATTTTAGTTTATTTACTAATTCCGCACAATGTTTATTCACTCTTGTTTATGATGCTTAGATATTTTATCTATTTTCGTACTCTTATACGTGGGAATAATCACCCCACTATCACACCCTAGGACCTCACTGCTAGTTGGAAGCCTCTGGCATATAGGGAGGCACTCTTTATGACCTGTAACCAACCACCTTAGGCCATCCTTTTAGTGGAATTTGGGTCGAAACGTTACATGTGATTCCACAAGTTGATCATGTTCTACTCCCCCCTCATGATGCTCAATTGAAGGCCACCATAGACGAAAATCATTGAAATAGAAAACTCACAAATCAAAATATTCCGATAAAAATTCATGATAGTATAGTTTAGTAAAGGAAATAATAGATAATGCGACCTACTGCTTTATTATTACACTCAACCCTTCCCTATGAGGATCATATCTAATAATCACTTATTAACTCACCCAACCAACATTATGGTTTTCAACCACCTCAGGAATCCTCATGTCCAACTAAACAAACTTATGTTTTACATCAAAATATTCATATTGATCCTATAATTTGAAATCACCCAATAAACACAAATAGAACAATCACAATAGTTATGTTAATTGACCTTTAACTAATAATTCAGTGAGGAAAATAATAGATACATTAGTATTAACAAATTAATTAACCAAAACAATCTTCCGAAACAGATTATCAATCACATACCGTAATAAACATTTCATGTAAACTTATCTATAAAATATGATGTCTATACACAAACTCACATTACATATTTGGGAAAGAGTTAAAAAATAATTAGTAACTCCCACATCATATTTTAGTAAAATCACAAAACTGTAATACTCAATGAAGAATAATCATAGTCCCAGTATCCAGGTAACATAGACATCCACCATATAAGTGTTATATAAGAACAAGTATGGGTTTCATTCCAAGTTATGACCAACCTTTTTCCTCGTACCTTGTATAAAATAAGTAAATAAACATTGTTAACTAAATCCATTTTGTAACATCACCAACCCAGAGCTCACTTGTGTAATCTAAAATGGAGTGCTACAAACCTCAGAAGTTCCGCCCCGCCATATGCCAAAGGATTATTACTAGAAAGAAGGGTATTTCTTTAGCACCCCAATAATGAATATATATTTTATTTGAAATAAACTTGAGGTATTTGATTTCTTTATTTACATGAAACTATGAGTTTAAATGAACTGTGATATAGAAATCCTTCAGAACCTTTCCATTGGATTGGTGGATATGAATAAAATTAAACACATTATGAAAAATATGTATAATTATTAAGGATGGTAATGATTTTTTTTGATAAAAACTCAATTTTAATGAAATTGTTTAATTATTAAAAGACATGTTATTCAATGCGATTTATTTTTCTACTTATGTTTTGGTATATAAACAAATTATATTGATCATTAGTGAAAATTATTTCAAAAAAATATATTACAATAATTTTAATAAATAAGTGAAGAATAATCCATGCATTATATATCAAATGGATTGCAATGATGAAACAGTCATTTAAATTCAAAATGTGTTATTTTTTCAAGAAATTATATTTTTTTATCCACAAAGTATTTTATCATAATAAATTAAATAATTAATTACTTATTTATAGATTTAATGAAATTTATAAATTATATATTCAATAAAATTTCTTCAAATTAATTTTATAGTTTTTATAAATAAAGTAATGGAGGTAATTTCAATTTTATGCTCAAAAATGTATTTTCCTAAAAACAGGTTTTTATTGTGTTTTCTACACATATTTAAAAATAAATTCTTTCATTTATAGAAATTTATTCTAGTAAAATAGATTCGATAATTTGAACCATAATAAATAACATAATTTAAAATGGTTAAGTTAATTTTTGGTTATAGTGAATAGTAAAAACAATAAAATTTTGTTACAATAGTTAAGGTAAAAATGGTCTTACAGGGGGTAAAACTAAGACACAAGTGTTGGTATATCACATAAAACTGTCTAATTATAAATTTTTAAGATATTTAAACCTCCATTATATTTAACTTAAATTAGTTTCCTTCTTTCCACTTTCTCAAGAAAGTGGCATTATATTTCTGAAATCTTTTATGTAATTCTATGCATATCCCTCTCCTCACTTAAAAAAGGGAACATATTTGCCTCAATTATTCACATAATTTGAGCCTTATAGATTGACTAATACGGGCCCCAAATACATCCTAGTTTATTTCCCTTCATCCTTTATCCCCTGGTCTTCTCTTAAGACCAATCTTTCAAGGCTAAAGGTGTAATCAAAATGTGGTCTCTCAAAGAATTTGTATAAATCTTAACTAAGGTCTTTCACTTTTATTTATTCTTCCATATACTCTAAAACATGGTATCCATAATACCTTGATTAATATATTATAATATATATAATGATATTTTATTTTGATTATGGAACAACCATTTTCATGATCCATTCCATGAAATGGGAAATGAATGTTTCACTTGTGCGTATGTGTGGACTATTGCCTCCACGTAGTGATATTATTTATTTTCCATGAATACTTAAAAGTAATAGATATAATAATATATTTAATAAATATATATTATATTTATGATTATATTAGTATTATTTAATGATAAAATATTATTTATCTTTCCTTTCTTATTTTTATTAGAAAATGAAAACATCATTCATGTGTTTGTACGGACTACCATATCCATACACAATGTAATTTATTTTCCTATATCTATACGGTATGGATGGTTATAAATACATATATAATGAATATATATAATATTTATATCACGATTAAAATTTTGGAGTTTATAGAACAATGATCAAGATACAAGGATCATAACATCCAAATTCAAATATATTTGAAAAATGAAACTGTTATCACTAAGAACATTGATTTTAATAAATGTTTTTAAATAAATAGGTTAAAATATGTTATAATTAAACAATTTATGGTATTAGAAGTATTAATATAGATTATTTATATAAATATAATAAATTTAAATTTATTATATTCGATTTTAGAGCGCTTGTTAAGAAAGTCAAACTTAAAGTAAGGGTTATCCATCTCAACATTATTTCATCGAGACATGTTTGATGTTACGAACCTATAAATTTTTTTGAAATTTATATATTTATAATTAAATATGATATATCATGTATCCTTATTAATTAATGGTTTTAAATGTTTTATTTTATATTATTTCACACATGATGTTGTGATTCGAAAGTTACCAAAGTGGTAATGGTTTCTAATATCAGATTTATTTCTGTGAGACATATTCTATATGAACCAATTATTTATTTATTATTGTGTATATATTAACACTTTAATATTATATATCATGAACATATTTATATTTATAGTTTGAAAATTTATATTTGATGTTATTTATTTCTTGGGGTTTATGATTCAAAAGTTACTGAAGTGGAAAAGGTTTTTACATTACAAACTCATTTTTACTGAGATTATTTATGCTTAAAATTATGATGATGAAGTTATATAATCTATCTCTCATAAATAATATTTAATTTATTATCCTCAGGTTATTTTTTAAATCACAAATTTACCTTTCATTTTCCTCTCCCTATGTACTCTAAAGTCTAAGAGAATATATTTAAGGAAAACTGAATTTGTTTTTCTCATTGATCATATTTTTTTCTTAGATGTTCATGTTTTATTTAATATGTTTTCAATAATGTTTTTAATATTATATAATTATTGTTTTAATTAATTTTTAGTCGTGTTTTACTTCCTATAAAAAGCTTTAAAATGAGTATTCTTGATGTTATCCAAATAATGTACTTTTTACCAAAAGTGTGAAAAGAATATTTGGTTTAACATACACCATATCAATAAATTTTCCCTCTACCATTAATTCAAAAGTTCTCTAAAGCAAGTACACTGGTGGTCAGCCCAATCCTAACATTTGATGAATCCCATAGTCAGTATCCTTGATAGAATATTTCTATTCTTATGTTTATTGTATACATTATTCTTGTATTCTATGTCATGAAATTATGCCAATGGTATTCTATCATGTCTCATGTTCTTTGATTTCTTTTATGATTCATGTTTTATAAACTTCCAAGATTTATGAATTGGACTAATGATTATGATATATGAATTTTTGGTTATGATTTCTAGTTGTTAATTTAAGCTTCTCACAACTCTATAATCATGTTTTTCTTAAATATTTATTCTGATCGATATCCCCCAATTTCACACTTATTGATCATATGAGGTTTCAATTTTTTATGTTTTCCTTTTCCTAGGATATAAATAAATGCTTTATGTATGATATGTCTAAAAGGGTGTTAGTTTTGAAGAACTTTGTGAAAGATGATGTAGAAATATTATGTAATAGTTTTTTATGTATCCATGTTTTAAAAGACACTAAACCTTTAATGTTCTAACACGGATCATAATGATATATAAGGAATATACATTTAATAAGATATAATAACTATCGATGAAAATTTTGGGTTACCTCATTTTGTATCAGAAAAAGGTTTAATTATTTTTGGAAACAAGGATGAGAAATATTCAGTGTGAACCCTTAGGATAAGCCTAAGAATAGAATAATATACTAAGTTATGTTAAATAATGGAGTGTTTTTTTCCTATAAAATATATCCCTTTATGGCTTCTAAAATGTTGATACAGTTGTGGCACAAATGAACCTATGGGTAATAACTCGGAATGGGGTGGATTGGGTATTAACTCAGTCATCACTAGTGTATGATGAGTGAGCCTAAAACTGAACAACTATATAGACAATAAATGGGGTTATTATTGGGTTAATTTACATTTTATTAATTAAAAATTATTAAGTATTTAAATAGATGATGACCATGGATGACTTGGTAAAACCTTAGGTGTCATATATTGAAAATAAGGTGTCATTATTTAGACACCCTAAAAATTATTTTCGCAATTAAATGGTTTCACACTGTGATTATTATTTATTGAACAATGTCTTTTGGTTATAATTAATGGATGTAACAATATATAAGTATGTTAAATCAAAATGTAAGGTACAATGTAATTATTTTACTCTTAATAAAATTAATGTTATGAGATCTAGAATTAAAATATTGTTGGTATCTCTATGCAATATTCTCAAAAAATGAATCATGTTGAGATTGCATATGAGAAAAATAGGGAAAAACATAATGTTGAGTCCTTCATGAGGAAATATACAACTTATTTTAGTGGGTATATTGATCATATAATATCTATGAAATGGATATATACCACTAAAAATATATTTTCTATTTTCCAATGCTCTGAGCATGAAAGAGTTATTTTAGATGTTTATCATTGGGAAGGTAAAGAAGATCAATGGTAGAATCATACCAAGAACATGAATCAATAGGATAAAATTGGATACATTTTTACAACACAATAATTATAAAATATTTTACTTTTAGAATTTATTTTTGTTATCATGATTTATACGAAAATTTATTCTTACACTACACACAACACTGAGTTAGCGTGTGTTGCACATAAGAACAAGTTTTCCCTCCCTTTAATGAAGAACCTATTATAAATATTTTTTTGAAACTTTTATATATTTTATTTGAAAAAAAACAAATTATTTGAATTCATAATATCAAAATTATCATAGGGTTATTTTTTGGTATTTTTATGAGAATTTCTATTTTTTGATGAACTGTGAAAAATACCGCATTATAGTTATAAACTTAATTTTTCATTTAAAAAATTATTATAATTTAAAGTGATATACATATATTAATCCAATTTCTCTCATTATAATTGTTTTTATATTCAAATTAGATATAAAAACAAAATGAATTTTTGAACGTCTCTTTTACCCACCTTCTCGCCACATCTGTGGGATTTGTGTTAAAATTAATTTTTACACTTCTATGAATTGAATTTCAAAAAATGTAAATACATGTTTCTAATAGGTATGAATTTTTTTTCTAATAGTATCAACATAATTTTTGCTGAATATTAACTTTATTATTTTATTTACCATGGTTAAGGTTAAATCGAGTAATTAAGGGTAAAAATATAATATCATAATATTATAAAGTTACCCAAAAACCTATCATAATTTCATTTTATAAATTTTATTATACCAAAATAAAACATAGTTAGAAATTATTTCACTTTTATGCCACTTTTCATAGATTATGACATTTATTATGTTTTATTTAAAGAAGAGTTAAAGATGTCATACTCAAATTTTAATAACTATAGCATTTTTAATATAGATTTTCATATAATATGAATTTTACTATAATTAGTAATTGTAAATATAATAAATTTATATTCATTGTGACAATTTTTTTAATTTTTTATAGAATTAATAATTTAATTATCGTTGTTCATAATAATGATACAGTGTTAAATTAATGGGAATACCAAAAAACTGATATTAAAAATATTAAAATAAATATAATTTGACATAGTTAAAGACACAAACTAATTATATAGACAAATTATACCCATTATTTATATATTAAATGTTTTTTTCAAAGTTTTCATGTTATGAATGTTTTAAAAAGTCAAATAATGAATAGTATCCAAATTGACATAAATGATACTTAAAAAAATAATATTTTAATAAATGATATAAAATTTATAAAAATATAAAAATCAGAAAAATAACTATTATAAGGTTATATATTTAATAAAGGATCCATTTTTGGTTCTTATGGAATTTTATAGTAACTATATGAACCCTTAAGTAGTAAAAACACATGTATTAGAGTAAGAGTTAAATAGATTAAATTGGGGTTAAATAAAAAAGATAAGGACAAGAATGTGACCTAAACCTGTACAAATTTTTAGAGGATTTAGACCCAAAAAAATATAATATTTTAAATAACTCACTTTGTATCCATTTTTAATGCTAATTTAATTTATATTAATTTAATATTTTGAGAGTTTCCAAAAGTGACCCTCACCTCTCTTATAAAAATGCACCTCTTCCCTCATTTCCTCACACAACTTTGAGCCTTCTTGATCGAACAAAACCGGACCATTTATATTCTTAACTTCTATATCTATATTCTAGAGGTTATGGTATTTTCAAAAGATATACCTTAGTGTCCCTAAGAGGAGATCCAAAGGGGGATCACTAAAGAAGAGGTAATAGTTTTTACTGACTCTCTTTCAAAATTATTTCTTCTTATACATCATATTCATGTGTTGTTTCCACTATAAAATAATAAGTAATGTATAATATATATACTTATATGTTATTATGATTATATTATAACCATATTACTCATTTATTCATCCTATAAAAAACAATATCACCATGTGCGCGTACGTACGACTTACCGTCTCAACATTGTGGGGTACTTTGTTTTTCATAACCACTTAATTTTGAGGGGTAAAATGATGAATATAATGGATATAAATAATAAATATGAAATTATATTGATTAAGTTTAATTAATATCACATCAAATTACTTAACACTACCATTATGGGAATGATATCATTTCTCGTGCATACGTATGGTCAACCGTCTCCAGGTCGCGATGAGATTCATTATACACATTAATAATTCATGAATGATTATAAAAATCTATAGTACGAGTTAATATTATATTTATTAACTTAATATAATTCTATATATGATGAAGATATATCTTATACATATGAAACAATACTTACACAACAATAAAAACAAAATAAAATGAAATAATTAACGACTGAAAAAATGTTAATAATGAAATATCATTAACAAAGTTATATAAGATGATCATATATGATATCATAAATACGAATATAGTTCTCAAATAATTTAATAAAATGATAAAACCATTATATATAAGTTTAAATAACCCTCAACTAAAGGAAACTATGAGGTAAAGGTTAATTTCAGAATCTCATTTTTATTCGGGATTGTTCATATATATGTATCTATTGAAGAATATTTATCACCCATGTCCTTATTTCTTAAAAATATTTTCAAAACTATTTTTAATATTATCCTAAAATTATTTGATGATATATTTACCCATGTTCGACTTTTTATAAAATGGTCTGAAAATAATCTTTTTGATGTTTTTATTATGAGGCACTCTTTTGGATTTTTCAACAAATTACGAGAACAATGTTTTTTTAAACTTATATAGCATGAGTGGATTTTACAGCCTTCATGATGCCTTAATGCATTGAATCTTCCGTTAAAATTTTATAAGATTCTTTTAAATAAAAATTTTTTCTTTAAAAGTTGTGTGGTCATTAAATAAATGATTTCAAAGTAAAAGTGTTATTTCTCTCAAGAAAGTTTTAATGATTTTTTGATTGTTTTCATCAATATTAGTATATGTTGTTGGATTTTATGCTTAATTGAGATTTATTTCCTATGATACAATCTAATATACTGTATTTAATGGTTTATGACATGTTTTACTATGGATGTGCTATTTTGATACCATTCATGGTTTATGGTTAATGAATTAACATTTCATATGATAGTTTTAATATGAATGTTTAAGTTGGTTATGTTTCACAATTTTCATATGAGGAAGGAACTGGACACAGTAAGTGATGGGAGGAGACCGCTAAATCTCCTAGATGCATCGGTAGGTCACATGGGATAAACTAGATATGGACTTGTCTGAGGCCTTTCTGATTTCTTTTTTAGACATGGTTTTTGGTAGAGGCCTTATCCATTTATTTTCACATGTCTTGGACGAGGCCTCAACAGTATGATTCAAATGTCTTGTATTATTCATTCCTTATTTATGAGATTATTTATTGATATTACATGTGATTATTAGACTAGTAGAATATCAATGTGAATGTTTATATGGAATTATTCATTTTATTATTTCCATATTATACTCAATATTATGTTTAAAATGATTGTGTTTAAGTTATAGGACCTTCCTTAAAAGTTTGTGACTATTTATGATAGTTTCCACTATATTATTTACCCTTACTGAGCATCTGAGAGAACCCATTTATTATGTTTCATTTTTCTTAAGATGCGAAGATGTATATTATGAATGATATGCAAGGATAAGCTAGGAGAATCATGATGTTCAAAGTATTCTTTATGTTGTAGTTTAGATTATGAATTTTATTGTAATGATCATGTATATATTTTGGTTTTCAAAAATTTATAAAATAATCAATCCTTTTGGAATGGTTTAAGTTGATATTTGGAACAGATTTTATATGTTAATTCATTACTTCAACCTATGACGTAACTTGTGCTATGAAATGAAGTATAAATAGGTAAAGGCACAACTAAAGGATATAATTTTGTTAATAAAAATCTATCAAGTAATTATATTTCCTTTCATTATTATAGAGTGAATGAATTATCCAAATCTAGTTCAAGGATCTTGAAACCAAAAATTTTATCCTAGTACCTTATTTATTTGATGAATCAAATGGTCCCTTAGATCATACCAAATTTATAGATTTGTAATTGTTAACATTCTCTTGATCATGATCTCTATCAATCTCCATCAGAACTTGATGGTTAGATTTCTATTCCATATAATTGTTTTACTATATGGAACCCTAATACATGTTATCCCTGGTGACCTTTTCACATCCCATTAATTATTTTAAAGTGGAATGTAAAGACCCGTAAAATTCAAGAGAAATTTTTTCTTAATCTTCTTTGTAATTTTACAAGAGCGCGGATTCTGACGGCACCTGATTCCGAGGCCCGGAGTGCCCGGAATCAATTTCCGAAGTTTGGCTCAGGTACGTTCAGTGAACGAACGAGCGGGAATTTCTAACTTTTGATCCGGTGCTCGGAATTGAAATCCGAGGACACCGATGAATTCGCAGCACCGATATTCGCTTAAGGAGACCTTTTCCGTAGTTGCGTTTATTACAGGACGAAAGTTAGTTTTTGGGAGATTTATAAAAAGTTAAAATAAAAATGTGGAACACTTTTTATTTTTCTTACTTGTTGGTTAACTCCTCTCAAAGGAAGTTAAAGGTGGGACCCACATCCACTTAACCTCCCTTGGGAGGATTAACTGTGGTGGGGCCCACATGAAACCCAACTTTCCATCTCCCCTCAAAACTCCCTTAACTCCCCTTTTAAATGTATTTGACAACTTAGCTTATTAATTGGGTTGAGTTGATTAAACTTTTTCAAACCTTTGAAATTCAAAAAGGTTTGGTTGAGTAAATAAAATAAGCTCTTAGCTTATTTTATTTGGTTAGAATTCTCTAGCCTCTTGAGAGTTTTGAAGCCTTCTTTTTCTCCTTCTCCTTCTTCTTCTTCTTCTTCTTCAAGCTTGACGAAGAACGCGAAGAACCTTTGAGCTCCGACAAAGAACGCCGCTCCTCTCTTCTTCGTAGCCGATTGTATCCGAAGATCGACGACGCCTTCCGTGTCAACGAAAGGGAACGCCGCTTCCTCCTCGGACATCCTTCTTCGGCTTACGAAGATTCGCCAATGACGTACCTCTTCGGACGTACCTCTTCGTCATCATATTTGACGAACGATTACCACGACGCCCGACCTCTGCGACGTTGCCTTCCGCGGGTCGTTGACGATCTTCGAACTTGAACCCAAGGTAGGGGTTTGTTGTGGTTTATTTCCTTACTCTCATTCTTGGTTCTAGAATGATAATTTGTGATTAAATATTTAAGAGTTATCATCTAACGAGAGGGGGGTCGGACCGCACAAACACGACCGAATTCCCCCTCCTTTGTTCTTGGTTATTTATATAATCTTGTGATGAACGAGAAGGCGTGGTGCCGTCGCACCACGCGGGAATCACCCGGCTTATTTACGCGACGCCGTCGCGTCGCGCCGTGGATGGATTATCAAGAACGCGACGCCGTCGCGCCGCGTTGAAGGGAACCGAAGGCGCCGCAGCCGGAGCGGGGCCGCGGCGGAGGGGCGCGGTGCCGTCGCACCACGCCGGACGATGAACACCGCGGCCAATTCCGGGCCGCGGCGGGACGAGAGGACCAGCGGCTTGCCGGGCCGCCGGCGTCGGAAACCGGAAGGGGACCGGCTTTGCCGGTCCCGTTGAAGAAAAACCGGCTGGCCCGGTGGGCCGGCCGGAAGGTCAAAGACCGGGGGAATTTAATTCCCCCGGTCAAATAAAAAGCCCCCCCATTTATTTGGGGGGGGGGTTTCATTAAGGGGGGCAGGCGGTCCCCCGGTTTCCCTCAAAGCAGGCCCCCCCGAGGGGGGGGGGGGGGTTCTCCAAAGGTGCGGCTAGAAGGCGCGCCGCCAGCTGGAAGCGGGGGCCATGCCCCCCGCGCGTGACACCAGCTGCGCCAGGCCGCGCCGCCGCCGGCCGGGCCGCGCCGCCGCGCCGGACCGCCGCTGGCCGGGCCGTGTCGGACCCGGGTCGGGCGACCCGGTTCGGGCCGACCCAGGGGGGGGGGGGGGGGGGGGGGGTTGGGCCGGGTCGGCCCGGACCCGGACCCCCCGTTTTCGAATTGACTTCGGTATTTTGCTTAGAACATGAGCTACGGACCTCCGATTGACGAACCGTCTGCGGTAACACGATCCTTGGATCAAGACGGTCGTTTCAGTATATTACACTCAGGGTTTCGGAATACTTTGAGTTCGTCCGGGTTTGTTCGTAAACGAAACCAACCGGGCCTTCGGAGCGGAAACGCTCATATCTTGAGCTACGAACGTCCGATTGACGTGCCGTCAGCTTTGTTGTGTTACTCTTAGTGAGATGGATCTTTTGGCATACTCTGCCCGAGGTTTGGACACAGGTGGAGTACGGTCGGGTTGGTTTTGCCTTAAAAACCAACCGGGCCCCTAGGACGAAAAAGCCAATAACTCTCAGACCGGGCGACCGATCGACGCGCCGTCTGTTGCATTGAGTTCCTGTTGATGGTATGGAAATTTTGGATATATCAACTCTGGACTTTGTGACAGTTGATGTATCAGCCTCTCGGCTCATGGAGCGGATCCTCCTGTAAGAGCTTGCTGTGTGCGGGAACCCAAGTGCTGGCTGTGACTGTTACTGTGACTACTACTGCTACTGCTACTGCTACTGTGACTGCGACGACGACAGTACAGAGATCCTATGTGGATTAGACGACGACGACTTCAGCACTCAGCGATCCTACGTGGATCAGTGCTACAGGTCTTGTGTGGGCCCGATCCTGTGTGGGTCCGATCCTGTGTGGGTCTTTGCGCTCAGCGGTCCTGTGTGAACCAGCGCCTACAGGTCCTATGTGGGCCCGATCCTGTGTGGGTCTTTTGCGGGGGTTAGTTACCTATAGATCCTTCGTGGGTCCGACGACTTAGATGGATCAGAGATCATCTTCATCGTATTTCGAAGAATTATACCTGTGTGAGCTGAATCCAGTTGCTTTCCTGTATGGATTGTGTTGTGCTATCCTGTGAGGATTTCGTTTTGCTTTCATGTGTGGAATACGTTTACTTTCCTGTGTGGACTGAGTTGTACTTGGGCTCGGAGGATGGAGCATGTTGGAATTGATGACTTAGGTATATGTATGGGCATATACCTAAGCAGTGTCGGTTGATACTTTGTGTTTGTATCTCACTTTTGTGGTTTATCCTTTGTGGATTTTGGGCGACCTTCAGGGGTCTACGGGTCCCTACTGAGTAGCTTATACTCACCCCTGCACGGGCTATGCCCGCACTACGTTGTGTTGGTTGCAGACGACGGACAACGTTGATCTTGGCTGAGGCTTGCAGAGCAGGACGGTGTCTGGAGGTGGACCATTGGGCGGGACGTACTCGGAGTGGACGGCGGGACCCGAGGAGTAGTGGAGCTATCTGTACTCACCCTTCTGGTGGGACTTCTAGTGGACAGCTCGAAGTAGTGGCTTTTACATTACAGTTGTTGTTTTCCATTTCGAGTTGTACTTTACTTTCAGTTTGGGTTTGTATACTGGCCCATTTACTTTTCCGCACTTTCAGTTGTACTCTGTTTTTACTTAGTGTTTACTTTCCGCTTGCTTACTCTGTGGTGTTTGTTTACTTTACAAAGGCAATGCCTTCCCTTTTTACCGGAATTTATGCCTTGGTGTTAGTCGCCAGCCCCTGGCCTATGGAAGGCGGGCATGGGGTAGTCACGGCACGGACCCCGAGGGCGGGTCGTGACAAATTGTTATCAGAGGAGTTTGGTTCTACCGCGAACTCTGATCTTTTCTATTTGAATCAATAATGTTTAGCGTATTGAGTGTGGTTATCAGTCTAGGGAGTACAGTGTTGGTGCGGCGGCCGACGTATCCGTACACCAGGACCCTGACTTCTGATTTCCGACTTAATGCACGAAATCATTGATTGCCTGTGTGTTTCAAAGTTTTCTTTGTGATTACTTATATCAGATCACCAGGTATACTGTTTTGACCGTGGCGCACCTATTTCCTTTTCAGGATTGCCCCACGACGGTAGCCAGCTAGGGTTCCGAGAGTCGAGTGTGATGACAGCCCACCGAGCGACGAGGCTTCGGTGCAGGGCCCTTTGTTAGCAGTGGCACCGACGGTAGCTCTACCGGACGAGCCCCCGATGCTTCCAGCACCAGCCGCTGATGATGCACGTCACCTCAGCGCACTTCACGAGTTTCAGCGCCAGCGACCGCCCAGGTTTCGCTGGGAGACGGATCCCCAGGCAGCCGAGGACTGGCTGGAGGCAGTGGTACGTGTGTTTAGGCTAGTGAGGACACCAGCAGACCTCATGGTGATCCTCGCTGCGAGCCTACTACACGCAGCAGTAGGACGATGGTGGAGCTTGATGCTCCAGGTGCACGATGAGGCATCTCTTCTTTCGACGGACTTTGAGAGCCTCTTTCGCTCGGAGTTCGTCCCAGCCACCCTTCGTGCGGTGGGTATCCAGGAGCTTCTTCAGTTGCGGAAGGGCAGCATGACGGTCGCTCAGTACTCGGCGAGATTTACTGATCTCTCGCGCTACTCAACTGACATGGTACGAGACCCATTCTTCCGGGGCCGGACCTTCGAGCAGGGTTTGAGACACGAGATCAGGGCATCGCTAATCTCCATCAGCATACCGACTCAGACAGGAGTACTGGAGCGGGCCCTTCTGATTGAGAGCTTCCTTACTGAGTCTACACCAGCGCAGCGACCCACCGCAGGGCGGCACGTGGCAGAGTCATCAACAGTAGGCAGTCGACGGATGACTCAGGGGTCCAGACAGACCAAACCCTCAGGCAGACGACCTCAGGACACTGGCTCAGCAGTGCGGGGCACACATCGAGGATCCAGTCTTTCGAGAGGCAGACAGTGCTACTCGTGCGGCGGGCAGGGCCACATGGCTCGTGACTGCCCGACCCGCTGTGCCGAGGAGCAGCAGACAGTTGAGGGACCACCGAGGCAGAGGTAGAGGGTCGACCGTGGCGGTCCGCAGGGAGGATGCGGACGAGGCAGAGGAGCTGGACGAGCAGCTGGTGGTGGGAGACGCTTTGAGGCTCTGCCACCACCACCACCAGGAGGTTCACCCCGACCACAGGGAGTTGGCGGGCAGAGACATGCACAGCTCCAGGCAGCAGAGGCCTATGACCACGGCACACCCAAGATGATTCGAGGTACTATCTGTGTCTATTCCACCCTTGCTGGAGTTCTTATAGACACAGGAGCGAGTCACTCTTTCATAGCCACTGCCCTTGTTCGGAGCTCGGAGATTCCGACAGATCCGTTGGCTCGATCCTTACGGATAGAGACTCCTACGGGAGCAGAATCGACGATTACGCACTAGTGCCGGCAGTGTGAGCTCACTCTAGGAGGCAAGAGCTTCGGCTGTGATCTTCTTGTAGCAGCGTCGAGGCCTTACGATGTCATCTTGGGCATGGATTGGCTATCTACGGTCCATGCGCAGATTGACTGTTTTAGGCACAAGGTGTGATGTGTACGCACCGACGGGAGCAGGTTCACCTTCACCAGCGAGAAGGGAGCCTTTGCAGCACAGGATGGACTTCTGCGGAGGAGAGGACAGCCCATCACTCATCAGTTGGCTAGCCTCATCCTTGGAGCAGTTGACGTGTGGAGTCCTGGTTTTCCTACAGTGGTGGATCAGTTTGCGGACGTTTTTCCCGACGACGTTCCAGGGATACCTCCTCACAGAGATGTAGACTTTTATATTGACTTGTACCCCAGGACAGCCCCGATATCCACTCCAGCATATCGGATGGCCCCCGCCGAGCTTCGAGAGCTACGGGTACAATTGGAGGACTTGCAGGGCAAGGGGTTCATCCGACCCAGTGTTTCACCCTGGGCTTCCCCGATATTGTTCGCCAAGAAGGAGAACGGGAGCCTGCGGCTTTGTGTTGACTATCGTCGCCTGAACTAGGTGACAGTGAGGAACAAGTATCCGCTACCGAGGATTGATGAACTCTTTGATCAGCTCAAGGGAGCACGGTGGTTCTCGAAGATAGACCTCAGGTCAGGCTATCATCAGCTCAGAGTCAGAGATGAGGATGTGCAGAAGACGACCTTCAGATGTCGGTATGGCCACTATGAGTTCTTGGTTATGCATTTCGGCGTAACCAATGCTCCAGCAGTGTTCATGGCCCTCATGAACAGGATCTTTCAGCCATACCTTGATCGGTTTGTCGTGGTCTTCATCGACGACATACTGATTTACTCTACAATAGAGGAGGAGCACGCCTATCACTTGCGAGTTGTAATAGACACACTCCGAGAGCACCAGCTTTATGGTAAGCTCTCGAAGTGCCAGTTCTGGATACGTGAGGTCCACTTCTTGGGACACATTATCTCTGAGGCGGGAGTTGAAGTGGATCATGCGAAGATCGAGGCTGTGTTAGCATGGGAGCCACCCAGGAGCGTGACTGAGGTTCGGAGTTTCTTGGGACTAGCTGGATACTATCAGAGATTCGTGCCAGACTTCTCTAGAGTTGCGGCACCACTCACAGCTTTGACGAAGAAGGGGAAACCCTTCGTGTGGTCAGACTGATGTCAGCAGAGCTTCCAGGAGCTGATACAGAGATTGACCAGCGCACCTATCTTGAGGTTGCCTGAGGAAGGAGTAGGGTAGGTAGTCTACTGTGATGCATCAGGGACCGGACACGGATGTGTTCTGATGTAGGAGCGGGCAGTGATCGCCTATGGATCACGTCAGTTGAGGCCGCATGAGCAGAACTGCGCGACCAATGACTTGGAGTTAGCAGCAGTGGTCTTCGCTCTGAAGACATGGCGACACTATCTGATGGGCGAGCACTTTACAGTCTTTTCCGATCATCAGAGTCTCAGGTATATCTTCTCGAAGAAGGACCTGAACCTGAGACAGTGGCGATGGCTCGAGTTCCTCCAGGACTATGACTTTGAGATAGTCTATACTCCTGGGAAGGGGAACGTAGTAGCCGATGCCCTCAGCAGGAGGACGGGCATTCAACTACTTGAGGAGGCGACGGAGCAGCTAGCCTCTTTGCAGATATCCTTCATGGATAGAGATGGATCAGCCTTCCTCCAGTCTCTCACAGTCACCCCTCCACTACTGCAGCGGGTCTGAGAGGCACATCGTGAGGACGCTGACTGTGAGACACGACGTGCACAGATATCCTCGGGACAAGCACCTGATGGTTTCTCCCTTGGAGCAGAGCATGACATCCTTTTCAGAGGACGTACCATGGTACCAGTCGCTTTGCGAGAGGAAGTGCTGAGAGAGTTTCATACTTCTCATTTGGCGGTACATCCTAGAGTCGCAAAGATGTACCAGGACCTCAGACGACAGCACTGGTGGCCGGGCATGAAGAAGGCAGTAGCAGAGTTTGTTTCTCGATGCCTCACCTGCCAGTAGGTGAAGGCAGAGCATCAGGTACCAACAGGATTGGTATAGACCTTGGAGGTCCCGGAGTGGAAGTGGGACGGCATATCAATGGACTTCGTGACTGGACTTCCACGCACTTCCAGAGGTCACAACTCTATTTGGGTGATTGTTGACCGACTCACCAAGTCGGAACACTTCTTACCCATCAGAGAGCAGGGCTCAGTGGAGAGCTTGGGATGTCTCTATGTTCACGAGATTGTGCGGCTCCACGGTGTGCCATCATCTATCGTCTCCGATCGAGATGATTGCTTTACTTCCCGGCTTTGGAAGGGGTTACAGGAGGCGTTCGGGACGCAGCTACGTCTGAGCACAACCTTTCACCCTCAGACGGATGGTGAGATGGAGAGGACCATTCAGACTCTCGAGGACATGCTCCGTGCATGTGTCCTCAACTTTGGTCGTAGCTGGGAGGACCACCTACCCTTGGTGGAGTTTGCGTACAACAACAGCTACCACTCCACCATCGGGATGGCACCGTATGAGGCGTTGTACGACCGACCTTGTAGATCTCCTTTGTGCTGGACATACCCTGGGGAGTCAGCACTGGTGGGACCAGAGATGGTCCAGGCCACGACAGAGAAGGTCCAGGTCATCCAGGAGCGGATGAGGACAACTCAGAGCCGGCAGAAGTCATACGCTGACAGGAGGCGGAGGCCACTAGAGTTCGAGGATGGTGACCACGTCTTCTTGCGGGTCTCACCTCGACGCGGTATTCGGAGATTTGGCCGAGGCGGAAAGTTATCTCCGCGCTTCATCGGACCCTTCCAGGTCCTCAGCAGGATTGGTGAGGTGTCTTATCGCCTGGCTCTACCACCTCAGTTGCACCGGGTGCACGATGTCTTCCACGTGTCTCAGCTGAGGAGATACGTGCACGACCCGACGCACATCATTGACCATGGGGAGCTTGACGTTGACGATGGGGCGACTTTTACGGAGGTCCCGATGGAGATAGAGGATCGACAAGAGCGGGTCCTACGTGGGCGATCGATTCCTCTTGTGCACATCAGATGGCAGCACGGAAACCTCCAGGAGAGCACATGGGAGCGGGAGGCTCAGATGCGTGCTCAGTACCTTCATTTGTTTCCCTAGTTTTGATGTATCTTTACGGGGACGTAAAGCCCTGAGGTGGGAGTAATGTAAAGACCCGTAAATTCAAGGGAAATTTTTTCTTAATTTTCTTTGGAATTTTACAAGAGCGCGGTTTCTGACGGCACCTGATTCTGAGGCCCGGAGTGCCCGGAATCAACTTCCGAAGTTTGGCTCGGGTACGTTCAGTGAACGAACAAGCGGGAATTTCTAACTTTTGATCCGGTGCTCGGAATTGAAATCTGAGGACACCGATGAACTCACAGTGCCGATATTCGCTTAAGGAGACCTTTTCCGTAGTTACGTTTATTGCGGGATGAAAGTTAGTTTTTGGGAGATTTATAAAAAGTTAAAATAAAAATGTGGAACAGTTTTTATTTTTCTTACTTGTTGGTTAACTCCTCTCAAAGGAAGTTAAAGGTGGGACCTACATCCACTTAACCTCCCTTGGGAGGATTAAGTGTGGTGGGGCCCACACGAAACCCAACTTTCCATCTACTCTCAAAAGTCCCTTAACTCCCCTTTTAAATGTATTTGAAAACTTAGCTTATTAATTGGGTTGAGTTGTTTAAACTTTTTCAAACCTTTGAAATTCAAAAAGGTTTGGTTGAGTAAATAACATAAGCTCTTAGCTTATTTTATTTGGTTAGAATTTTCTAGCCTCTTGAGAGTTTTAAAGCCTTCTCCTTCTCCTCCTTCTTCTTCTTCTCCATCTTCAAGCTTGATGAAGAACGCGAAGAACCTTCGAGCTCCGACGAAGAACGTCGCTCTTCTCTTCTTCGTAGCCGATTGTATCCGAAGATCGACGACGCCTTCTGTGTCAAGGAAAGGGAACGCCGCTTCCTCCTCGGACTTCCTTCGTCGGCTTACGAAGATTCGCCAATGACGTACCTCTTCGGACGTACCTCTTCGTCATCGGATTTGACGAATGATTACCGCGACGCCCGACCTCCGCGACGTTGTCTTCCGCGGGTCGTTGACGATCTACGAACTTGAACCCAAGGTAGGGGTTTGTTGTGGTTTATTTCCTTACTCTCATTCTTGGTTCTAGAATGATAATTTGTGATTAAATATTTAAGAGTTATCATCCAACGAGAGGGGGGTCGGACCACACAAACACGGCCGATTTCCCCCTCCTTTGTTCTTGGTTATTTATATAATCTTGTGATGAACGAGAAGGCGTGGTGCCGTCGCACCATGCGGGAATCGCCCAGCTTATTTATGCGAAACCGTCGCATCGCGCCGTGGATGGATTATCAAGAACGCGACGCCGTCGTGCCGCGTGGAAGGGAACCGAAGGCGCCTCGGCCGGAGCGGGGCCGCGGCGGAGGGGCGCGGTGTCGTCGCACCGCGCCGGACGACGAACACCGCGGCCGGTTCCGGGCCACGGCGGGACGAGAGGACCGGTGGCTCGCCGGGCCGCCGGCGTCGGAAACCGGAAGGGTACCAGCTTTGCCGGTCCCGTTGAAGAAAAACCGGCCGGCCAGGTGGGCCGGCCGGAAGGTCAAAGACCGGGGGAATTTAATTCCCCCGGTCAACTCAAAAGCCCCCCCATTTATTTGGGGGGGGGGGGGGTTTCATTAAGGGGGGCAGGCGGCCCCCCGGTTTCCCTCAAAGCAGGCCCCCACGAGGGGGGGCCGGTTCTCCAAAGGCGCGGCTAAAAGCCGCGCCGCCAGCTGGAAGCGGGGGCCATGCCCCTCGCGCGTGACATCAGCGGCGCCAGGCCGCACCGCCGCTGGCCGCGCCGCGCCGCCGCACCGGACCGCCGCCGGCCGGGCTGGGTCGGACCCGGGTCGGGCCGACCCAGGGGGGGGTCGGGCTGGGTCGGCCCGGACCCGGACCCCCCGTTTTTTAATTGACTTTGGTCTTTTGCTCATAACTTGAGCTACGGACCTCCGATTGACGAACCATCTGCGACAACGCGATTCTTGGATCGAGGCAGTCGTTTCAGTATATTACACTCAGGGTTTCAGAATACTTTGAGTTCGGCCGGGTTGGTTCGTACACGAAACAAACCGGGCCTTCGGAGCGGAAACGCTCATATCTTGAGCTATGGACGTCCGATTGACGTTCCGTCAGCTTTGTTGTGTTCCTCTTAGTGAGACGGATCTTTTGGCATACTCCACCCGAGGTTTGGACGCAGGTGGAGTATGGTCGGGTTGGTTTTGCCTTAAAAACCAACCGGGCCCCTGGGACGAAAAAGCCAATAACTCTCAGACCGAGCGTCCGATCGACGCGCCGTCTGTTGCGTTGAGTTCCTGTTGACGATACAGAACTTTTGGATACATCAACTCTGGACTTTGTGACAGTTGATGTATCAACCTCTCGGCTCGTGGAGCGAATCCTTCTGTACGAGCTTGCTGTGTGCGGGAACCCTAGTGCTGGCTGTGACTGTTACTGTGACTACTACTGCTACTGCTACTGTGACTGCGACGACGACAGTACAGAGATCCTGTGTGGATTCGACGACGATGACTTCAGTACTCAGCGATCCTACGTGGATCAGTGCTACAGGTCCTGTGTGGGCCCGATCCTGTGTGGGTCCGATCCTGTGTGGGTCTTTGCGCTCAGCGGTCCTGTGTGAACCAGTGCCTACAAGTCCTATGTGGGCCCGATCCTATGTGGGTCTTTTGCGGGGGTCAGTTACCTATCGATCCTTCGTGGGTCCGACGACTTAGATGGATCAGAGATCATCTTTATCGTCTTTCGAAGAAGTATACCTGTGTGAGCTGAATCCAGTTGCTTTCCTGTGTGGATTGTGTTGTGCTATCCTGTGAGGATTTCGTTTTGCTTTCCTGTGTGGAATACGTTTACTTTCCTGTGTGGACTGAGTTGTACTTGGGCTCGGAGGATGGAGCGTGTTGGAATTGATGACATAGGTATATGTATGGGCATATACCTAAGCAGTGTCGGTTGATACTTCGTGTTTGTATCTCACCATTGTGGTTTATCCTTTGTGGATTTTGGGAGACCTTCAGGGGTCTCGGGGTCCCTACTGAGTAGCTTATACTCACCCCTGCACGGGCTATGCCCGCACTACGTTGTGTTGGTTGCAGACGACGGACAGCGTTGATCTTGGCTGAGGCTTGCAGAGCAGGACGGTACCTGGAGGTGGACCATTGGGCGGGACGTACTAGGAGTGGATAGCGGGACCCGAGGAGTAGTGGAGCTATCTGTACTCACCCTTCAGGTGGGACTTCCAGTGGACAGCTCGGAGTAGAGAATTTTACTTTATAGTTGCTATTTTCCCTTTCGAGTTGTACTTTACTTTCAGTTTGAGTTTGTATACTGGCCCATTTACTTTTCTGCACTTTCAGTTGTACTCTGTTTTTACTTAGTGTTTACTTTCCGCTCGCTTACTCTGTGGTGTTTGTTTACTTTACCAAGGCAATGCCTTCCCTTTATACCGGAATTTACACCTTGGTGCTAGTCGCCAGCCCCTAGCCTATGGAAGACGGGTTTGGGGTAGTCACGGCACGGACCCCGAGGGCGGGTCGTGACATGGAACTTTTATCATCCCTTATTCCGACTTGTGATTTCAATAATGGAATTTTGAATAGTCAAACATTAGTTACCGAACTCTAATTCGAAAATTAAGAGGATGAAATTTATTAAAGGAGGGGATAATTTTACACCCCAATAATTATACAAAATTTTACTTTTAAAATAAATTTATTTTTCTGGGTATCATGATTTATACCCAAAGTTAATCTCAGACTACACACTATAATGATTTAGCTTGCATTACACATAAAAAAGGTTTTACCTCCTTTTAATAATGAATCTATTATAAAAAAAATTTTGAAACATTTATATATGTTATTTTAGAAAATATAATTCTTCTTTGAATTATGAATATCTAATTTAACTTAGGGTGGATTTTTTTTTATTTTTTTGAGAAGTTTCATTTTTTTATGAACAGTGAAAATACCGCATTGTAGTTAAAAACTGCATTTTTTGTTTAAATAATTATTTTACATTACATTTATTTTTTAATTCACAATAGATAAATAATAAATATATTAATCTAATTTATCTCATTAGAATCATTTTTATAATGAAAATACATATAAAAACATGTTGAACTTTTGAACGCCTCTTTTACCCACATTCTCACCACAACTATAATATTAGTGTTAAACATAATTTAGCCACATATGTGAATTGAATTTAAAGAAATTAACATAATATTTTTTAATTAGTATAATTTTTTGTTCTAATAGGACCAACATAATATTTGGTGAATAATAACTTTAGTATTTTTTACCACAGTTAAGGGTAAATCAGGTAATTAAAGGTAAAAAAATAATATTATAATATTATAATGTCATCATAAAACATGTAATAATTTAATTTTATATGTTGATTTCAACCAAAATCAACCTTATTCGGAAATTATGGCCCTTTTTAATCCACTTGTGTTCTATTATGAGATTAATTATATTTTATTAAAAGAAGTGTTAGAGATGTCACACTCAAATCTTAATAACTATACCATTTTTAATATATGTTTTTACATAATATAAAGTCAAATATAAAAATTAATTTGAAATATAATAAATTTATCTTAATCATGGAAATTTATTTTTAATTTCCAGATAATAAATAATTTAATTAATGTATTTCATAATAATGATGTGGTAATTGTTTAAATAATGGTCATATCATATAAATAATATTACAAATATTAAAAGAAAATATTTTTACATAAATAAAGACAAAAAATAATTTTATAGCTAAGATATATATATATTATTATACTAGGATTTTTTTAGAAGTTATCATGTTTTTATAGTATTTTTTAAAATTCAAATAATGAATAATATCAAAATTGTTAATAATGATACTTTAAAATACTTAATGTTTTAATTAATGATATTAAATTTATAAAAATATAATTTTTTTCCAAATTAATAGAATGAAGTTATATATTTCATCAGTTATCTATTTGGGGTTCTATTTGAATTTTATAGTAACTATACTAACCCTTAGGTATTAAAAACTTGTTTCATGGTAAGAGTTATAGAGATTAAATAAGGGTTAAAGAAAAAAAACTAAGTGTAAGTATGTAACGTAAACTTGTAAAAAAATTATATGTTGAGATCATTTAGACCCATAATAATCTAATATTATAAATAAATCACTTAAGATTAATTTTTAATTCAAAATTAATTTATATTAATTTAATATTTTGGGAGTTTCCAAAAGTGACCTTCACCTCTTTTATAAAAATGAACCTCCTCCATCACTTCCTCACACCACATTAAGCCTTATTTCTCAACCAAAACCTGAACATTTTCCTTCTATTCTTCCATATCTTTTTCATATAGGTTTTTTATTCTTAAAATACCTACCCTAGTTTCCCTAAGAGGTGATCCAAAGGCAGTTCTCTAAAGAAGAGGTAGTCATTTTTACCGACTCCTTTAAAATTATTTCTTCTTCTACTTCATATTACCACTTTTCCATTAAAAAATAATAAATACTATATAATATATATAATGACATTCTATTATTATTAATGTAACCAAATTCCTCCTTTTATTCATCCTACAAAAAACAATATCACCATATGTGCATACGTACGACTTACCATCTCCACGCAATGGTGTAATTTATTTTTATCACCAATTTACTTGTATGGATGTAATGATGAATATAATGGATATAAATAATAAATATTACATTATATTTATTCTTTAAAATTAATATACCATAAAATTCCTTACAAATTTACAGTTAAGGGAATGATATCATTGCTCGTGCGTATGTACGACCTACCGTCTCCACAACGTGATGAGATTCATTCTCCACATTAATAATTAAAAAATGTTTATAAAAATGTATAAAATGAGTGAATACAGTATTAATTAACTTAATATAATTCTGGATATGATGAAGATATATCCTATTCATAATAAACAATACTTACATGACAAAAAAACTATAAGAAAATGAAACAGTTAACACCCGAAACAATGGTAATAATGAATATTATTAAAAAAACAATATAAGATGATCATATATGATATAATAAATATGGATATAGATATGAAAAAATTTAATAAAATGATTTAACCAATATAAAATAGGTTAACTCACCGTCAAGTAAAGAATATTTTGAGGTAAGTGTTAATTTTGCAATCTCATTTTTATTTGGGATTGTTTATATATAAGTGTGTACGGAGGAATATTTTTCATCAATGACCATGTTCCTTAAATATATTTTCCAAAATATTTTTACGTTTATCCTACAGATATATATATACCTTTTTACCAATGATCTAATTTTTATAAAATGGCATTAAATGAATCTTTTTTTTTCATTTTTCTGATGATGTACTCTTTTGATGTTTTTGAAAAAGTATGAGAAGAATGTTTTCTTTAACATATACTTCATATGAAAATTTTACCATTGTCATGAATCCTTAATGTTTTGAAGACCCATTTAAAGTTATAAAAGACTTTCCAAAAAAAATGTTTTCTTTTAAAGTTTCTAGGTCTTTAAATAAACAATTTCAGATTAAAAGGGGTATTTCTCTCTAGAAAATTTTAGTTATTTTATTAGATTATTTTCATATATGTCAACATAATTTGTTAGATTTGATTATCAATTGAGGTTGATTTATTATGATACAATATACTATATTTAATTGAAGGTTTTATGATATTTTTGACTATGGATGTGATATTTTGATACAATTCACCGGTTATGGTTAATGTATTAACATTTAATATGCTAGTTTTAATATTAATGTTTATATTTGTTATGTTTCAACTTGTTCATATGAGGAATGCATTGGAGTTAGTAAGTAACATGCATGTTCTCTTTAGCCCCTCGATGCTTCAGTAGGTCTCATGAGACAAACTGGATTTAGACTTGTTCAAGGGCTTTCCCATTTATTTTTTTACAAGGTTTTTGGACAGGGCCTTAACTGTTTATTTTCTAATGTCTTGGTCAAGGACTCAATAATATTTTTAGATGCCCGAAATTATGTGTTCCCTCATTATGTGATTATTTATTGATATTACATGTAATTATTTGACTATTAGAATATCCATGGGAATGTTTATATGGAATTATTTGATTTATTATTTCCATATAATGGTCAAGATTATGTTTAAAAGGACTGTGTTTTAGTTATACACCCAGTCTTAAATGTTTATTCTTATCTATGATAGCTTCTGCTATATTATTTACACTTACTGATCATTTGAGCTAACCCCTTTCTTTTGTTTCATTTTTCCCAAGATGCGAAGGTGTTTATTATGACTAATATGAAGGGTTAACCTAGATAATAATGATGTTCAGAGGATTATCTATGTTGTAGTTATGATTTTGAATTGTAATGTACGGATCATGTATGTAATCTATTTTCCAAAAATCCTAAACTAATCAATCCTTTGGTATTCAATTATTGTATACGTTCTAATGTAATAAACTGAGGTACCGACTCTGGGTTACTAGGGTCCGGGTTGTTACATCCATTTATTGGGATGAGTTTAGGAAGTTATTTTTTAATAATTAGTTACCATGTATTCTTTATATAAAAATGGACATGGAGTTCCATGAGATAAATTATAAGTATGATGAATCCATTAGTACCTATATGGAAAATTTTACAAGAACTGGGAGTTATTCATATGGTATTACCATTTAACTAGAAATTAAGAACGATTCATTATTTAATAGATTAAAACCAATTATTTTAAGGGATTAATCCATAAGAGAATTCATTAGATATGATGAAATAATTCTATGTGATATCAAGGTCAAAATAGATATTAGAGTCACCCATCTATCTCATGGTTCTGATAAGAAAATACGGTTGTAATTATAAATAACTTTGAATAAAAAAATTCATGTAAGGAAGAATATAATATTTCTATTATACCAATTTTTTTGAAATAAACACGGAGTAAATTATCTTAAGGGGACTAGTAAATGCTTTAATGGTGGAAAGTAAGGTCATCAGGCAATTGAATGTTGAATTAATGGGATGATGTTATCTAATTATGGAAATAGTGAGAAAGGTAAAAAGAATGAACCACCCACACTCTAATGTTTATAATGTAAGGTGTATGTGGATTATGTCAACCAGTGATTAAATCTAAGGGTTAGTGATAATGATCGATGTCAAACACCTCTTAATCCCAGAGAAAAAGGGAAATACCATGAAATCACAATTGAATATATGGGGTTTGATAACAAATTGGTTAAAGGTATACTTATCATCTACTCTAGAACAATTAATGTCTTATTTTATTCTATTTCTACCCAATCTTTTATATATAGAGAATTTTTTATCGGTATAACATTACCATCACAATGATTAGATATTGAATTATAAGTGAATGCTCTTAATGGTATGATGATTCTAGATTAAGTTTATGATTCTTCTCCAACTGAAGTTTGTGGGAGTATGGTTACTGAAAATCTTATTATTCTCCCGTTAGTTGAATTTGTGTGATTTTGGGCATATATTGTCTTTATTTATATAAATAATATATAAATTTCTGATGAAGGGGAAGTTATATTTGATATTCGGAACCATCCTATTATTTTCTATCTGTGTGAGGATAAATGTTGACTTACATTGTATTTTAAATACATTGCATGGATCTTGATTCCTATTCAAGGGGGTTTTTATCTGATATAGTTGCGTGAAAACTCAACATCGATTATATGCCTATTGTATTGGAGTTTATAGATTTCTATATAGAATATTTTCTCAGTCAAACTTCAAATCATGAAGTTGTATATTCAATAGATTTTGTACTAGATGCTATAACTATTTCTATGAATCTATATAGAATTGATTTGATAGAGTTTTAGAAATTGAAGAAGAAACTCCAAGAGAATATTGATAGAGGATTTATCCATAAAAGTGTGTCTTTATAGGGTTCACCTATTCTCTTTGGTTGGAAGTAATATAGATCAATGTGAATCGTCATTGATTATCATGGTCTTAACAAGACTAAGATCAGGAAAAATTATCCTCAACCCTATATTGATGATTTGTTTAATAAATTATATGGATGTAAATATCATTTCAAGATTGATCTTTGATCGGGATACTATAATTTGAGGTTCAAATGTGAATATATACACAAAAATGCCTTCTATTCGAGGTATAGACACTTTGAGTTTATAATGATTCCATTTTTTCTTACTAATTCCCATTATATCTTCATGGATTAAATTAATAGAGACTTTATACATTACCTTGATCACTTTGTGGTAGTGTGTATAGAAAAAATTATCATATATCTCATGATAAAAGAAAATCATGATTATCACTTGAGTATTGTATTTAAGACCCTAAGAAAGGGGAGGCTATATAAATTTTTTACCAATCATGAATTTTGACCATAATAATTATTGAACATCGGCCCAGACAAACAATTATAAATAAGATCCATAGTTTTCTTGGATTGAGTGGATATTATCAATTCTTTGTTATATATTTATCATGGATATGTAATTCAATAATCATGTTAACATTAAAAGTAGTTAAATTCCATTGGACTGATGAATATGAATAAATTTTCTAGGAACTTAAGATATGGTTCGTTAGTGTATTTGTGATCACACTACACTATGGTATAGTAGGGTATTGATTTACATTAATTCATTGAATAAGGGTATGGGGTGTTTTTTATGTATAATGATATTTTGATTGATTATTCCTTACACTAATTGAATATTAGCAAGAAAAATTGCCCAAATCAAGATTGGGAGTTAGTAGAAGTAATCTTTACATTAAAGATATGGAGACATTATATTTGTGGAGAATGGTGTGGCATATATACTGTTCATAAAAGTTTAAATTGTATATTCACCCAAAAAGAGTCAAATATGCACGATAGAAGAGGGCTGAAGTTGATTAATGATTATGTTTTCTCAATACATTTCCACCCAAGGAAAGAGAATAATGGTGGTTGATGTTTTGAGTTCAAAGGACCATTCTAGATTATATACGATGTGGATAAAAAGGGCACAAAATTTTATGGATTTGAAATTCATAGACTGTGAAATCTTTACAGAATGGGAGAAATATTATCTTTCTGAAATAAGTGTACAATAATATATCCAGGTGAATATTAAATAGGTGTATAAGTATGATCTAGAGCTATAAAAGAAGGTGAAATTTTTTACTCAGTTCAACCTTAATTGTGATGGAATTATAAGGTTTGGGAATAGAGTATGTGTCCTTTTAATACTATAATTGAAGAATGATCAATTGTAAGATGATCATACCTCGTCATTATCTATTAATTAGGGATGTATGAAGATGTATAGATATATAAAAGAGTATATTGTGAGACAACATGAAGATTCATATTTTTGAGTATGTATCTCGGTGATTGGTATTTCCAAAATGTAAGGACAAGAGATATAAGTTTAAAGGTTTTTTTATAACCATCATCCATACCAAAACGGAAATGAGAATACAACACCATGGATTTTATCATTATAATACCCAAAAAATCTAAAGGATGTAATTATATTTCAATTTAAGTCAATCAACTTACAAATTATTCACATTTTACTACAATCATAGCCAATTTAATTATTGATCACTACCCCTAGGGTGCTGTGCAATGGTAGCTACCCCTACGGGTCTTAGTGAGGTCTCGACTTCATGTCTTTGATGAGTACATCTATGTAATGTATGTTTCCTAAATTTATTTATAATGTATCCCATTTCTATAAATAAATAGAGGATTAAACATCAAATTTTAATTATTGATTAACTTTTAAGGATATATATTAAGAAAGTTATAAGGATGTATGGAGTAACAAATTTTGTTATATCTGATCATGATATGAGGTTTACCTCAAAGTTATACAAATATCTTCAGTAATAATTGTATATAGATTTGTTTTTTAGTATTTTTTATCATCTACTAACATATGGTATGTCTGAGAAGACCATTAAAACTCTAATGGATATGTTGAGATATTTTTTTACTAAATTTCAAAGGTGGTTCAGATCGACGCCTTCCAATATTCTATTTTTCCTACTATAATAGCTTTCACTCAGGCATTCATTTCTCTCTTTAAAAATACCACTGTAAAAAAAGTCTATAACTATGAAATGTTGGGATCAATGTGGATAAGTACTTTTATTAGGACCTGAGATAGCTGAGGAAATACCAGAGAAATTCAAAGTCATTCATCAGCACTTCATGAATTCTTGAAGTTGACAAAAGAGTTATACTACCAATTGTTAGTTAGATCTGGAATTCAATTTTAGCAAGAAGTTTTTCCTATGATTTTATCCATGTAATAATGTTATGATATTTGGTATTAATGGAAAGACGATCTCAAAATATATCAACCCTTTTTTATATTCTTTATTAGATTAAGATGGTAGCTTATTGGTTGGCGCTTCCACCAAAACTCTCTCAAGTTCATGATATGTTCCATGTATTTGTTATGAGAAAGTAAATAACAAATCCTTCAAATTTACTATAATTAGAAGTTTTTCCACTATAAAATTATCTATACTATAATGAAAAACTATTATAAATCTTATATTGTAGAGATTACACTCCAAGGAACTGGACTACTCACATGGTTAATGTTATTTAGAAGAATAAAAAATTTAAGGAAGTTACATGGGAGCCTAAGCATGTGATAAATTAGAAATATCCTCATTTATGTATATAATAGTAATATAAAGTTTACAGAGAAATTCATTTTAAGGAGATTATATTATAACTACCTAATATTTTATATGTATTTCTTTTGAAATAAATTTCATGTATTTGATAGATTTCCTTACACACAATCTTAAGTCTAAATTAACTATGATATAATAACACTTTCTGACCTAGAAACTAGATTGGATGGTATGAAAAAGATTAAAAACATTATTAAAAATATGTAAAAATTTTTAGGAAAGAAAAAGTATTTTTATAATAACTCAACATTAATGAATAATTTTATGTTTAAGAGACCTATTATTCGATGAAAAGTATTTTTCTACATGTTATGTGTTTTTAAGTAAACAAAGTATATTGACCACTATTGGAAAAATATTTCAATAAAAAATATTGATAATTTATATAAATAAATGGATTATAATACACATTTTAGTTATCTAATGGTTAGGAATGAATATAAAATCATTTAAAATTAAAAAGAGTTATTTTCATAAATTTGTTTTTATATAATAAAAATATTTCTATCAAAATAAATTTAAAACTTCATTATTTATTTATAGTTTTCAATAAACTTATATATTAAATAATAAATAAAAAAATTTTAATATTGATTTTATAGATTATATGATTAAATTAGTGGATGTAAATTTAGTTTTATTCTTAGAATTTCATTTTCCTAAAAGCATGTATTCTTTGTGTTTTTTGTAATTAATTAAAAAAAATTCTTAAAAACATAGAAATAAAAAATGGTAAATTGGATTAAATATTTTGAATCATTATAATTAATATAATGGAATGTGTTTAACTTAATTTCACATCATAATGAACAATAGAAATTATAATTTTTTACCACAGTTGAGGTTAAAACAGGTCTATTTGGGGGGGGGGGGTAAACTAAGAGATACGAGTATTAATTCCACCTAAAATTGTCCAATTATTATTTTTAAAGATATTTAGACCTTATATTATATTATACTTGAATTAATGGCCTCTTTTTTCACTTTATCATGAATGTGACATTATATTATTTTCAATTTTATACAGGTCTATGTTTGTACCTCCCCTCACTTATAAAAGGGAACATCTTGTCCACAATTATTCACAAAATTATATATTTATATCTCTGAAAATAACTTCTATGAAACCTTACTATATCCATTTCATTCATCCTTTAACCCCTGGTCTTCACGTAAGAACAATCTTTCAAGGCATAAGGTGGAAAACCAAAAGTGGTACTCAAACGATAGTTATAAATATTAATCAAGCTCTTTCAATTTTATATCTTATTTAATCCATATTAACCTATTATATCAATAATATCATGATTAATAATTATCAATAATATATTTATATGTTATTATTAATATGGAACAACCATTTTCCACCTCCCTTCCATCAAATGGGAAATGAAAGTATCGCTCAGGAATTCTTGTGGACTACCGCCTCCACATAGTGATATAATTCATTTTCAATCATCGATTTTAATTGATGGATATAATGAAAAATTTAATTAATATATATTATATTTATGATATAATCAAGAATATATAATTATAAAATATTATTTATTTTTATTTCCTTCTTTTGATAAGAAAATGAAAAAACATTCATGTGTACGTACGGACAACCACTTCCTTGAAAAAAGTCATTTATTTTTAAATCTATACCTTTTATGGATGGTTATAAATATGTATATTATGAATATATAATATATTTATATCATTTTAAACATTACTAATATTATGGAACCAAAATCAACATGAAATGACCATAATAGTTGAATCGAAACATATAAGGAAAAAAAGAAACATTTATCACCCAGAACTGTGATTAAAATAAATATTTTTTAATGAAAAAGGGAAAATATATTATAACTAAACCATGTATTGTATTATATGTATTAATATGGTTCATTTATATAATAATAATAAATTTAAATTTATTATATAGTACGTTAGAGAGCTTACAAAGCAATTTGAACAAAAAGTAAGGGTTCTTCTTCTCAATATTTTTTCCTTGAGACATGCTATATGTTATGAACCTATTTATTATTATGAGGCATATAAACTGTTATATTGAAGTTTTATATCATTTATATATTTTAATTAATTTTATTTAATGTTTCAATTGAAATTATTTCATTAAAGGGTTTATTATTCGAATATTACAAAAGATGTAAGGGTTTCTCATTTCACTTTTATTTCTGTGACACATATCCCATATTCAGTACTTATTTATTTTATGTTGTGTATATATTAACCCTTTGATATATTATATCATGAATCCATTTATATTAATATTATTTAAAGTTTCATTTGAATTTATTTCTTTCTTGGTGGTTATGATTTAAAAGGTACCAAAGTGGTAAGGATTTTAAATTATAATATCATTTTTACCGGGATTGTTTATGATTAAGTTTATGATTATGAAGTTATATGATATATATCTCATTAATATTATTTATTTTATTCTCTTATGGTTATTTATCTAGAAATAATAAGTTTTCATTTCATTTTCCTCTCCCTAAGTACTCAAAAGTTTCAAAGATTTTTTTGAGGAAAACCAACCTGATTTTATGTTGCCTTTACCGCAATATAAAGAAAAGTATTAAGTTCTATGTGTATTTGAAGGGTTTTAGTTGTGATGAACTTAGTGGGGTATAATTTAGATATTTTATATACCCATTATTTATGTATCAGTGCTTTCAAAGATAATAATCCATTACTATTATGGCATGGGTTATAATGTTATATATTGAATATTCATCTCATAATATGTATTATTTATGTATTAAATGTTTGTGTGACATAATATTAAATGTCATATAGAGATTATTCCATATACCAAAAAACTATTAACAATGAGTAAATAATCGATATTCATCATATACATCAATGGTAAAATATCAACTTTGTAGTGAACAACTAACCATAATCAAACATATCACATGTTGTAACAAAATGTGTGAACTATGTAATGTCATATAAGTCACACATAAATATTTTTATCATATTATGGGTTGATCAAATACATGATATAAGATAAAAATACAAAATAATGTAGAAACTATCAAAATTAGGTCTAAGTTGTCACTAAGTCCCATCTCCTGGTCCCCTTTACCTAACTATAGCTCACTCAATAGTCATATAGGCCTTTCCCTTTCTTATATCACAAACCATGATGCTTTAATTCCAATAAAGGGGCATGTGTTGAGTGTGAGTAATATAACCATTACAAAACTTCCAAAATGACCCTAAAATTATACAATTTATATGTGTTGCATTAAATGTTTGATAAGTTAACAATCCAAATCAACAAAATAATACCTATCGCATCATCATGTGAAAAATAAGCCACCCAAATAAGAAACCCTACATGCATTGAATAATCTCAGTCTATAGGATTTAGTTTCCAAAAGTTTTAAAAAAATATTATAGAAGGTAGGTCATCCTGAATCCATCTTACCTATACTCATAAAAATACAAAGACTATATCAATCTGTGTCAAACTTACTTATGGTCATCCCCATTAAAGACTAAGTTATTATGTGTCCAAACTATCCATAATTTTGAACATCAAAGAATCTATTTTCCTATGTAAACTTTTACAATCTAATAAAACCCAAGAAAATAGGTTTCCCCACATCCAACCTACCTATTATCATAAGAATTGAAAGGCTAGGTTGGCTGAGTTTAAACTTATATGTGCTCACCACAGTTGGAATAATGGATCTACTTGCATCTAAATAATTATTACTCATCATAATCAAATGAAAAGGTTGTCCTAGGTCCAATTTATATAGGCTCATCACAATGAACACTCATGTAATAAGAATTACCTAACATCAACCTTGTGTTGTCATTTTAGAAATACCCATATCAAGCATAACCACCATTAACGTGGATTTTTTTATCCAATAATAAAAACTCACTGGATGAATAATACATTAGACCTATTATAAAACCATCCCACACCTCTACGAACATGATCACCGTAGTCGATCACACATCATTATTTGCACCTTATGGAGGGCCACCCTGAGAAACCTGTCATGGTCAATGACTCACATTATATGAAGAACGACCCCCAATGATTTCAATTTCAGACTACCCAAGACTTAATATATACTTCATGACCATTTATTGTTACATAATCAATAAAAAACACTCTTGAGGGTCTATAGTGGGTTTAATGGGCCACACTCAACTCTCAACCCATGTGGAAATCTAATTTGGTTCCATTGTGGGTTTTTCTCACTTGATCACTATTTATCTCATGCCATACAACAAAATAATCACATATAAAAAAATTTGGAAACTAAGGGAACACATACCTCATTCACATGGGTGATTAATGGTTTTAAATCATAGATTGATTCTTCTTCATTGTATAGGAAAAAGAGACCTGAAATTTACACACAAAATAGGGATTAGGGTGAATAAAATTAAAAAATGATAGAATCCTAAAATCGGGGGATAAAAGAGGTAACATACACCAATAGGGATCAACATAATTAATGAAATGTTAATAAAATCTCAAAAAGGAGATAGAGTTATTGTAAGGGAGAAAATATTGGGGAGGGTTTTCTAGGTCAAGTTGTTGTCCACGATGGGGATGAAATGATATTTTAAATCCATTTTTCAATTTTAATAATTTTTTAATAAAAAATTAGATGGCCAATAAGTTCCAAATGTTCCCCCTCTAGGAACTTAATAATAAAAAGATACTCTTACAAGGGCCACTAACTATCTGGTAGTCTACTTGCAGTTACTGCTTCCCCCCTGGGCACCCACAGGGTACAAAATATTAATTTGTTGAGTACCTAATGAAATATTTTATATAATTTTAGCATGTTCCATCCTACCTATTTCATGGAGCAACCCAAACCACCAATAAAATTTTCAAATTTCAATAAAATTAGGTGATTTGAAATATTTAATACTGAAAATTAGATTTATAATATACCTTAATATTATTGGGGTGTTATAATATTGTTTCCTGAATATAATAAAAGTACCACCATATATTTTTCTATGAATTTATTGTTCAATTAAACTTATTATTCTATCTGAAAACCTTATAATGACATCAAATATATATTGTGATATTTTTAAGGATATATTTAATGAGGATTATTTTTTTTCCTGAATTCTAAACTAAGTTTTTTTGCTATAATGATATTAAATTTTTGATCTATTCATGTAAATAATGATCATATAATGAATATTTATTCACATATAGTGGAAAAATTATTTTGTGATGTTATATTAATAAATCCAATTATTTTACTTCCACCATTAACTTTGAGTTGATTTCCATTCAAGAGACAAGTCAAGAATATGTTTGGTTGAAATAAATTGTTCATCATATTAGAAATAATTGTGGATTGACTATGAATTTTGATACTATTACTATTTTATATAAATATAATGTGATTTTAAAAATTAAATTAAATGTGGGGTAATATAAAAAAAGATATTGGGTGAAATATAACCCACAAAAAAATTACCAATGAGTTTCAAGTGAATTATGATATTGATATCTATCAAATTAAGTCGTGTGAAATCTTAAAATAATTATTCACAAAATAATTACCAACAAAATATTTTAATAAGGATGTTTATAAATTTGATATGTTAAAATTTCATTGATTGTTATATTTTCATGGGGTGGGGGGGGGGGGTAAGAATGTTTAATTCCAATAATTTTTTATATCTTTTTTTGTTGAAAAAGATTAAAAAATACCCTTCAAAGAAATTATATTTATATTGAGAAATATCTAAAAGTGATTTCAGAATGTTCAAGGAAAGATAGATGAGTTTTAATTGGAGAACAAAAAAACCATGGAATTATTAACCACACTAAGGTGTTCACTATAGGTTGGGAAAAATTTTAGAATGGTTGAAACAAGATATACATGGTTTGATAGAGATTTATTGACGTAGCTATTGATTTCCATGATCAAAAATCATGAAATAGTTTTATTCATGCTTTGAATATGTCCATAATGGTATGATCAAGAACCCCACTTGAGGTGTTGAAGCTATTTTAAAGATTGAACAAAAATGGAAAAGATTGTTGGAAATCATATTGTTGTGAGTTAGTGTTTTGAATACGAGCCTTGATAGAATTTTTATTTTACATGATTTTAATTAGGAAATCAAATCAAAATACAATTCATTATAAAGTATGTGTTTTATTGAATCTATATTTGAAATGGGTAAGTGATCATTTTTTTATATTTGGAGTGAAACATTTTATATATGTTAGCCCATATAGTTTTCATGAGAAAAACCACAACAGGTTTAGAAGAATACTATGTTGTGATTTATGCCATATTGACATTTAAAATTATAAAAAAAATAAAAAATCTGGAGGATTGAGATATGAAAACCATGGTTATCAGATTCAATATTTGACTAAAGGAACCATGTTGTGGTCTATGATATCACATTGTGATTTGGCAGTTTTTTAGATCATAATTGTGATTTCATATCTCATATTTTGGAAATATTTAGAATTTATTATGATGATTTCACTCAAAATTTTAATTTTTAGTTAGATGATATTTTCCAACCAATACTTAAGGAGCAACGATACCACACATTGGGAAGAAATAGGAGATCCCTTATAAATCTATAAAGAGAACAAATAATAGAACATTGAAAATAATTTTCATAGAGGAATAAGATAATATAGTTCACCAACATGATGAAAATTGAAGTTCATGCAACGCCAACATGAAATGTGTAATATATCTTTGTTTTTTGATTAATGATATTGTGACATTGATTTGTAGATATAAATGAATAAAAACATGGGAATAGAGAAGTGATCTTCTTAGATAAAAGGTTGAAAACCAATTGGAAAAGATAATTTTCTCTTAAAATTATAAATGAATATATCATCATTGTATAATTGTTACTATTGACTCGGAATAAGAGAATCAAGTGAACAAAAAATATCATGTTCTATTATTTTTATAAACATATAGAAATAGATAAGAGTTTTAGCTAATTGTTGGAATAAAATAATAATCCAAATTTGGAATGCCAAAAGGGAATTACAAATTACCTGAAGCTAACCAAAAATATTAATTTTCAGTAGTTTTTGGAGCACTCTATTTAGACGTTGAATAATATTCTCAAGTGTGGATCCTCATAGTGCCCAAGCCTTTAAAATTTCCTGGAAACCAATGAATTTGGAAGCATTAATTACTAAATAGTGTCAAAACACCAGTTGTATTCATCAGAGGCTTGGGTTATTCACCCCATAACAAGTTGGTTTATAATTAGATGCTTGATAGGATATCATGTATAAATCATATTTTCACCAAAATATTATCTATATTATGTCTTTCTCATTAATCCAAAAATCGTATACATACATGATTTATATTATTTTGAATAATTTTTGGAAACTAAAGGGTATTAAAATTTTCAAATTGAATTTGGAATAATAGTTGCAGTATTTGAAAAGCTATGGGATGCACATAATGTACAATTTCACACTTAAATAAATATTCTAAATTAACGCTTATCTAATAAAATGAAATATACCATAACTTTACAATTCCACATAATGTCTACAAAATACGTGTAAATAGACTAAATTTTCCCAAAATATACTAACTCCAAGATCTTGTATATTTCAAAAAAAAATTATGGATATTTTATATTTAATTAAATACGATAGAACATTCTCTAATTAAATCATACATTAAAATGTACACAAACGTAATCCCAAGGATCTTTGTTTTCTAACAAAAATTAAATATATAAAAATATGAATAGAAAAATTTATATATCAAAGAATGACTAACAGTAAAATTATAATTAAAAGTTTAAATAATAGGTATTATTTTCAAACATATTAACTAGTCACATAATCTAAAGAGACAAATATCATATTAATTATTTGTTTAAATACAACATTATTTCCCCCTTTTACAAACTATTAGATTAACACACAGAAGAAAATTTTAATAATTTATTTCCCACTAAATAATAAAACAATAGAATTTATCTAAAATCTATGTTAAAGAGCTCTAGATGGGTAATTAATAAGTTTAAAATAGTGTTATTATAAATATTCTATGTGTAGATCACTCATAAACTAACACAACATACAGAAAAAAAATTAAAGATTCAGATTACTAATAATTATAAACTTAATTTAATGAGAAAATAATTACACTATGTTTGATAGGATAATAGTTTCTAAAATGTTGAATTTCTTGTGATTCCAATCACTAGTGAATTATTTACAACATAACAACAATAGAAGAATAATATTGAGAAGGAGAAGAGAGAATAAGAATAAGAAGACACTCCATGGGAACCCCTTTAGGCCAAGGTTGTAGCGTCATTAATCATTCTGAGCTAAACTCTAAACAATAACATCCACCCTTAGAAGTTATCTAACCATCCCACATAATTATCCAAGAACCCCATGTTTATATCATTCCCACCCACATGAGAAAAAACCTTATCCTCAAGGTGAGATTGAGTTACCAAAGATGGTATGACTGGCCCCTCCACTAGTTGTGAGAGATAATTTTCTTTGTTAACAATTCATTTGATATTAGAGATTTTTCTATAGTTCAGAAAAAGATGAAAGCAAGGCCATGACTAGAAGCATTACCAACAGTAGTAATTTAAAAGAACTGAATATATTCTATTTCATGGTTTGTATAAGAATCAAAATTGCAGCTCAAGTTCCATTGAGCTAGCATCAGTTCCTTCTTTATGTGTGATGTTGCAACAAAATTAATTGATTCTTTAGGAAGCTGATTCATGTTCATTGTTATGCCACTAGGATGTTTCAACTTTATAATACTAAAAAATATAAGTCAAAATAGACAAAAAATAATACTCTTGTAAACACATAAAATATCTAGTTTCATATTCATCCTTACTTCCACCTCAGTTGGGATGATAAAATAAGGCCTTATAATCCAAGAATAACTCTCAACTTTTTTTCTTCAAAAATTGTAAATCCTCTTATTAGACCTAGTTATGTGTATTTTAGAGACCTGCATTTATTTTCTATGCTATTTATTACTTTTAATCTATATATAAATAAAGATACCCCCTATCAATGTAGAAAGGAGTATGGTTCCATACATTATCAATGTAAAACCTCTGCTCTATTTTTAACCCCTCTTCGCTGTGACTTGACACTACCTACCACCTCTCTTATACCTCTGTCTATGTCGTTCAACTCCTCCTGTCAACCTTCACACCACCATTACATTCCCCTCCAAACTCTTCTTTACGCCCAGACCTCATCACCTTCCATCCTGAGCATAACCCTATCATGACTCCCAGGTGTGCCCCGTAGCCCATGTGGATTCTTTTTAGAGTGTTCATGTTCCATGTATGTTGTGAATCTTTGTGGGAGATTCTACGGAATGTGGTATTCTATGTCACTCAAGTGTTGATCTGGTCAGAAATTTTGAATCATTATGTCAAATGTCATTTTCTGGTGAGGGATTTTATTTATTATGGCCAGCAACATTTCTTGGGAATCAGTTTCCATGCGATGAACCTTAGAAAACTCACCTATATGTGCAGTAATGTTTATTTTAGTGACTCTTGTGAAGCCCCTAATTTCTTCTCCCTTATGGTGCATCTTACCAAGAAAAATCCTATTTTTTGTTACAATCACACAATGATTCCTCCTTCAACATTCCTCGATAATCACCCAATACATTATAATGCTTCTCTCTTACATCATGATGTCATGATAATAGGTTTATAGTTTTTTCTAACCACTCTTGATGCCCTAATTTTTCTATTAAGGCCAGATTTCATGTTTCTTGGTATTCTTATTTCATTCCTCACATGACCTTTAATGATTTCTTGGTTATATATTGTCACTTTTTTGCTATATCCCTCATGATATGGAAGATTCCTTGACACTATCTAATATTTATCACACCCTTGAACTATCATTGTCTAACATCATTGTTATACACTCTCTTAGATCCACCTCGTGACCTTCTTCCTCTCTATTCTCTGTTGTTCAGACTAGTATCCCTATGACGCGTGTCCTTCATCATCTGAATACTTGTATAATTTATTCTAGAGCTTCCAACCATATTACCGGTGATTCTACATTCCTTACTACCTATATTTTGTATACTGGAACCACTAAAGGTACCATTTCTTAATAATCCAAAATACCTATTACGTGATTAAAAACGTTCTCATTAACCTCTATTCATCCCAATTCAGTGGCTCATTTTCCTTATTTTCCTTTTAATATCCCCTCTATTAGTAAGAACAAAAAGTAATTCAATTGTATGACTATTTTTTATAGCTTCTAGTATTGATTTCCAAGAGCATTAAATGACTTAGAATATTTGTAAATGTCATAATCATGATGGGATGTACATGTTTGATACTACTCCATCACTTTCTTACTTGGCGACCTCTGGTCATATTCTATATCTATGTTTATTCCGTGGCCATCCACCAGCTTTAGTCTTCTTTCATTATTTACCCCATTTTAGTATGCCCTTTTATTTACATTGTGAGTCTTAGCTATTTTCTAAACATAATCATGCATCTTATGTTCCCTTTTTGGTGACACATTAAACTAATTGTTCTGAATTTTTCCATTCCAATATATGGGGTCCCTACAAGGTCCAAAGTTATTTAGGGTACCATTATTATATACACTTCAATGGTGACTTCACTCAAATGATATTGTTTTATCTCCTTCATGATCTTTCTAAGGCGTGTGATATTTTCCAAACATTTTACAATGAAAATCACACTCAATTATCCATGGTTATTAAATTTATTTACTTAGATAAAGTATAAGAATATTTATCTTCTAACCTTCAACAATTCCTCAAAGATCATGTTGTCCTTCATAAAAAAAACTTCCTTGATGGCCCTATTAATAATGGTATATACAAAAATAAACATCATCATATTCTACAAACTTATCTTTCTCTATTATTTCACATGAATGAACCTATTCGTTTTTGGGTGGATTATATTATTGTTGTCAATTATCTTATAAATCACCTTCCTTCTATCCATTTAAGGGTGACTCCATTCTAGGATATGTTACCCTCTCTCCCTCCTCACCCTATTCTACTATATTTGTTTTAGTGTCTCTATAATGTAATACCCCAAGCTTCTATGGTACACTTCTCTTTGAATAATTCAGTAGCGTGTGTTGTACGCAACATCGAGTTCTAACACACCACAACCAATCAAACAAGCTGTTATGAATAGTAATACCCACTTTTTTTATATTTATAAATTTTATTTTTCAAAATGGACTTCATTTTTGATTTGGAATTTCTAAATTAGCCTAGGGTGAATTTTTGGTATTTTTCTGAAAAACATCATTTTTTGATGAATATTGAAACCACTAAGTGGTAGTTAAAAAACAGAATTTTTCATAAAACTTAATTTTACCGCTTCTGTGAGTGGAATTTCGAAAATCCGAGAGACACAGTTAATATAAAAGAGTAAAATGTGGTTCAATGAGATGAAAATAATTTTTGGTGAATAGTAACTATTTACTTTTATTTACCACGACTAAAAGTAAATAGGGTAATTAAGGGTAAAAATGATATTAATATTACCCAAACACATGTCATAATTCTATTGGACAAGTGTATCTCGACCAAAAACAACCTTAGGAATAAAATATTATCATTTAGGTCCACTTGGATTAGATTAGTACATTTATTACTATTAAATTCAAAGAAGAGTTAAAAGAGTTAAAATCAATGTTTATTTACTAAAACATTTTTTTATACGGTTATACATAAGAAAAATTTGATTGTAAAATTTTATTAGAAATATAGAAATATTTACAATATAATGGTATTTAATTTATAATTTTCAGACATTAAATAATTTAATTTATTTATGGCATAATGATGATGCAGTAATTTCCATAATAGTGAAAAATTAAAATAATTGATATTATAAATACCCAAATAAATATAATTTTAGACTTTTTATGAATTAAAATAATTTTATTGGTTAATATGACATGTTAGGAATGATGTAATTAACTCTGTTCGAAGTAATCATTCTGTTATAATTTTCACAAAAATCAATTTTCCAAATAGTATCAAAATTGACATAAAAACGTTTTTAAAAAAAATATTATATTATTAAATGATATTAAATTCCTAATAATCTAAGGTTCGGAAAAAATACTTATATCATGATAGGTGTATCATTAATGGACCACTTGGGTGTCTCTTGGAGGTATATAGTATGTTTATTAACTATATAATATAAAAATACAAAGTGACACGGTAAGTGTCAAGCTAATTAACTAAGAGTTAAAACTAAAAGATAATGTTAATATAAGGACCCAAACCTGTCTAAATTCTATTGTTTGAGTGGTTTTTAACCCATTCCCACCTTAAACTTTAAATAACCCACTTTGGAGAAATTAGAAACCGAATATGAATTTATTATAAAATAATATTTCTAGCTCTTCCAAAGGTGCCCCTCACACCTCTTATAAAAGGGCACTCCCACTTCTCATTAATTCACACCTTAAAAGCCTTTTTGTTGGGCAAAAACCTGCCCAAAAACTCTCTCAACTTCCCTCACTTCATCCTCTAGGCCTTCCTTTAGTCAGAAAGCCAACCTAAGGAGCCCTTTTGATCAAATCAAAATGAAGAACGCGAAGAAGAGGTAATGATTTCACCACCCATTTTCAGGTTCCTTTGTTCTTCCACTTCTTCTATATTTGTTATTACCATTATAAAATAATAACTCCAGTATATTATATATAATTTGATGTTATTATAAACATGGTACAATCATATTTCAGTATTCTATCCATCCTTTGAATGACATGTCACCACACGTGCATACGTACGGCTTACCGTCTCCACGTCGTGATGTAATTGTTATTAAAAACATTATTATTTGGATGGTTATTATAATGATGTGAAATTCATGTAAATAATAAATATAACATGATAATTATTCTGTATATATGATATACCATCCAATTAAATATTATTTTAATATCAAAATAATGATATTGTCGCTCGTACGTACGTACGGACTACCGTCTCCACGAACGCGATGAGATTCATTTTCCATCGTATCCATTCAAGTCTAATTCTCATTTGATGATTAATAATAATGTTTAAGGAATTTATATCATTATGTATATAAATAATATAAAACCTATCCATAACAAACATGGCTTACATAAAAAAACATATAAAATAAATTGAGTAAGTTGACACCTGAAACGACGATAATTCTAAAATATTATTAACAAAACAATGTTAAAAGATCATATATGATATAATATTAATATATATGATTCCTTTATAATTTAATAATAATTATTTCACCATTATACAGGAGGTTAACCTACCCCAACCAAGGAAAAGTACAAGGTAAGGGTTTATTTCGCAATCTCTTCATTATCCGAGGTTGTTTATACGTAATAATATACTGGGACTTCTTTATCATCCACATCCATGTTTCTTAAAAATGTATTTCAAAACATTTTTACTATTTACTAGAATATGTGTTAAATTCATTTATACCCTTGATGACTTTTATAAGTTGTTTATAAAGGAATATTTCGGTCATTTTCCAAACAAGGTCCTTTTTAACCTTTTCGGTAGAATTAAGGTAAGAATGTCTTTTTCTAACTTATACGGCAGGTGCGGATATTTTCCGCCGTTATAAAATCGTTGAAGCTTCCCTTACAATATTATAAGAATATTTTCAAATTAAATGTCTTCTTTTATATTTATGTGACTTTTAAATGATTTAAAAAAAAGAGATATTTCTCTCAAATAGTTTTGATTTCATCTATGTCAACATCCTTTGATGGATTTTAAGCTTATTTGAAGTTGATTTATTATGAAACAAAACATCCATATTGTATTGAAGTTTTTGTGATATGTCTGACTGTGGATGTGTTATTTTTAAACCCTTCATGGTTTATGGAGAAAGTATTGATAATTCGTATGCTAGTTTTAATACGAATGTTTATGTTATGTTTAAACCTGTTCATTTGAGGAATGCATTGGACTCAATAAGTGATGGGTGGAGCCCGCTATAGCTCTTTGATGCATCAGTAGGTCTCATGAGACAAACTAGTGTCTTGGAACAAGGCCTTGACAAAATCTTATTTGTAGTCTTGGCACAAGGACTTGGCTATGTGGTTATGATAGTCTGGCATTATGCATTCCATCATTATGAAAGTGGTTATTGATATTTCATGTGAATATTCGATTAGTAGAATATCAATGTGAATAAGTAAATGGAATTATTTCATATTTTTTTTCCCATACTATGTTGATGTTCAAGTTTAAAAGGATTTTGTTTTAGTTATATATTGCCTTAAATGTTTATTCTTATTTATGAAAGTTTCCGCTATATTATTATCCTTACTGGGCATTTGAGCTCACCCCTTTTCTATGTTTTATTTTTCCTAGGATGTGAAGAATTAATTTATGAATGACCTATAGGGATAGTATGAGGGGATAAGAGTGTGGACTATAGAGACTATATTGTTGTAGTTTTCGTTTTATGATGTAATGTAAACTTTATTAATGTATCTTGTTATTCCAATTCTACTAAACTAATCGGTCTTTCGAGACTTGATCTTTCTTGTGATCATGCCAATGTTATGTAATAATGCACTCACTCTAGGTATCTAGGGTCGGGGTGTTACATATAATGTTCATGAAACTCATTCCCATATAACTAAATATTTCTCAAATCCCTATGCTGTATCTTTTTGGGATACTCTTACACCCAACATGAGTACCGCTATTTATATCTAGAACTTCAATTCTATATCATGTTTTTTGATGTCTTGTTTATTGAAAATAATTATTGTCATACTCCCTTTCTCCACCCTAATACCACCCCCAATTATTGTATTACTCTCACCATCCACCACTTTGTCTCATTTTTATCATTTGAAGGATCGTTTATTTAGACCAGTTTACTCTCATCATCCCTCAAACATTCCCCCTTATTAGAGATAAGATTCCATTTCCACATATCAATTGGTTGTTTTGGATATGGGAATAGATGAATTACCTATTTAATTGTATAAAGGTACTCATTATTTCTAGAGTAATCCAATATAAACCAATTCATAATAACTATTATCCACTCTAGAGACGATATGTGTTTCTTATAACATTTCAAAGGAAAAATATCACCCTAGTTATCTTCATGAAATACAAAATGAATTTCTGACATTGAATAAAAATATTACCTTGTATTTGTCCCCCTTATGGAAAGTAAATATATTTTTGGTAGAAAATTGATATTATATATCCCATCAAAATGTTGATGTTACTCTTCATTGACTTAAATCATGCTTGGTGACCAAATGATTTTATCATACATGAAGTATTGATTATTTCAACATTTTTTCTATAGTTTCTAAAAATGGACTTTGTTCAATTATCCATATATCTTATGGCTACTTATCATTGGTCTCTTTATCACCTTGATGTCAAGAATGAATTATTGCTTTGTTTTATTAATGATGAAATCTATATGAAATAACCTCCTTACTTTGTGGCCTTAGGGGATTGTTCTCTTGTCTTCTATATTCATCAGTATCATTATGGTTGCAAGTAGTTTCCTCAAGCTTAGTTTGGCCAATTTTACACTATCCTAACTAAATTTGGTCTATATTAGAGTTTAAAGGATAACACTATTTTTTATTGACACACCCTTTGGTTTCATTCTATTTATTATATATTTTGATGATATCATTTTTACGAGTAGAGACTTATCTGTAATTTTACATCTCAAGGATCATATTCATTGACAATTTCAAAAAAAATACTTGATTCCTTTGACATATTTCTTTGGCATTGAATTTATCGCTCTCCAATCAATATTTTATTTTATTGTGGAAATATGTGTTGGATATCTTACATGATATTTGATTATCTTAGGAATCTATTGTTAACACTCCTTGTGAAATAGTGAAAAGGTCCCTCTATGACAAAACTGACCCATATTGTCATCCAGATAGGCATCATCGTCTTTTGGTAAAATCGAATGTCTTACAATGAATCATTCAAATATTTAATGTGTTTTTTTAAAGGGTAGTCAATTAATATATAATCTAATGAAATCCCAATGGGATGTAGTTCTTTTCATAGTTAAATAAATTAATAAATTCCCTAAAAATGGGTTTTTTATTCACATCATGATAATATGAACATTGAGACCTTCCATGATGTTGACTATAGTATATGCTTGTCTACCCAAAACTACACTTCTAGATTTGTATTTTTCCTTACTATTTATTTAATTAACTGGAAATTAAAGAAAAAATGGTCATCTCTAGATCCAGTGCTATATCTATGTTCCATGTGATGACCATGATCACTACTGATGTTCTTAGGAATTTTTACCTTCTTGAGGAATATTTTTATACCCAAAACTCTAAGTCATAATTGGTGTGATAATACAAATACCCAAATATCTATTCTAATCTCTTATTTCATGAACACTTAAACAATATTAAAATTCACTAACACTTCCTTCACCACCACATTGAGAAAAATCATATCACCTTTAGCTACATTACAACATCTCATCAGGATTCCAATATCATCATTATATTATTATTAGGACATCGATACGAATATCTATATACCATGTTAGGAATCCATATCATCAATGATCCATCTTGGAGGTATTCTTCTCGGTCTTTTTTATGCCTTATCTCTTTGTTTTTTATGGGACTCCCTTTTAGAGTTATACCTATTCTAGCTTAATGAGGAGTGTTAGACCCAAATATATTTATTTTAGAGTCCAAAAGCGGTTTCACTATCTTGTATTACATTTCGTCTATATATAAATAAAGTAATACATCTCTTATTGAATTAAATATTTTCCTTATACAACTATAAATGTTTGAACCTCTTCTGTAATAAGGATTTAGAAATACTAGGCGACTAGGTAAACACCTCTTCTGCATGGTTAAAAGGCATCATAAAAAACCTGTATACATTACTAAAACCATGATAAAATATTATAACAACTTAATCATGAAACATGTTTGAGGACCTTAGGTTCTTGGGAACAACAACACCATGTGAGTCTCACAAGATATCTCTTTCACATCATTAGTGATATTTTTCATAGTAACTAGGAATCAAAAGGATGAAATTAATCAATGAAAACTACCACACCATAAGAAAGATAATCATGTACAATGATCTATTGATAAATATTGGAGTTAATTTCTAGGATTCATTTTAACCAATCGATCCCTAAGAAGTTGGTTATTTTATTCTTCTTCATTACATATATAAAGATTATCCACCATTAATTATATAACATGTAATAAGTGTTTCAAGTATTATAGTATAATATTTTCCATAATCATATAATAACTATTCTTGTTGAAAGTCATGGGATTAGTAGTTTCATCTTTGTGTAGGATTTAAACCATTTTTTTTAACTCCAACACTGTTAGCCTTTTCAAAATTCCATCACATTTCCCTATAATTTCCTAATGACTAATATATATCCAAAATAGCATCTTGTAGTATTTTTCCATAGATATAACTCTAATAAGTCTCACAATCATCCCTTATATGTGAATGATACTCTATATTTATTAGAGTATAAGTGATCTAATTTATAAGTATTGAGGGTGTAATAGGAAATCCGTTTACTTAGGAATCCAACCAAATCTCCTTCCCAAGCAATAAAACAAGAGTCTCTCTAGATATATAATTCTTTCCCAAAAACCCTCATTCATGAAACTTATAACCACACCCCCAAAGAATGTACATTTCTTCCCCTTCTAGTGTAATGTTTCCACACCATTGGATGGTCACATTCTCTATCATTGTCTTCTTGATACATAGTATTTTTCTCAATATTGATAGAAGGAAATTGATAGTAAAGGATTAATTTATCTTCCCAAATTATCACTTCACTAGTTTCCCTACTTGTTTGATGAATTATGGTGGTTGGACATCCCCCTGATTAAAACAGTCTCACTTGGACAAGATTGATGCTATAATAGGCCACTCCACTCTGTTGCCCGCCAATTAATAGGTAATACGGCCTAAATGGGATATTAGACCACCACATTTTTCAAACAAGAGACATGAATCACCAGGTTTATGTAAGAGTACATTGGTAAACCCAACTTATAGGCCACTGATCCCACCCACTTGTGGATAGAAAATGGACCATAAAATCACAGGGAAAACATCTGATTGGTCAGATGATAGAGGGAATTATATTTATGCTTTTAGAGTCTCAAATAAAAAAAATACCCCACTTGAAAATAAAAATAATGTTGTTGAAGGTAAATTTGATGCTTCATATATTCTTGTGAGAATTATAAAGGGTTACAGAGTTGTGATGGAGCCTTTTCACACTCTTGTAAGGTAGTGGATACAAACATAACTCCAATTTATGATGATAGAAAACTAAAAACTATGGTTAGTATGTATCTATAGAGTACTTAAAATGGAGTAGTGTTTATAGATGTATGTCTAGTGGTGTTGAGATTGATATCTCTGCAAATAATCATGAATGATCATTTCTTGGGTTAATATCCTTAAAATTACCACAATTATGATTATAATCCCAAGTTAACCACCTTAGTTTGGCCATAAATTTGAGGGTTATATGCTGAGAAGAGTTTTAATTGGGATCCATGGAGATTTAAAAGTTTTTTCAAAAATTATTGATGAAAATGGGGTCTAGATAACTAATAATGGATGTGTTCATTCCATGCAACAAGATGACCTCTTACATGAAAACTCACATAACCACCACAGTGTTATACTAATACCATAATAGAAGAAAATTTGCGTACTTGATAAGTCTTATCAACCAACATGAAGATCACATCACATCCCCCAGTATTTAGTAAACCCCATAATAAAATACATTGATAGGAAAACCCAAACTAACTTCAGAATTTATATTGGATACTATAAAACAACTGGAGAGAGTCTTGAATAATTTTTACTCTTGCAGACAAATTGTTTTGGAAAAAATCCTTGAAACTATTTCTTCATAACCACCCCATTAAAATTAGTATCCAACTTTCAAAACGTCCTATAAAAATGGAAATTCCCAACTTGTAGGGTGGTGTGAAAATCCCACATCCACTTTGGTATTCATGGAGAAGAAGAAGAAATCACCTACTATACATTATATTGGAGAACCCAATGATTATATGTAAATTATGGATAAGAAAAGGTACACGACTTGACTGTAGAAATTAAACATCTTAAGAACTGGTCTGAAAATACTATATCTATAAGTAATCCCACTTATCCCCAAACTATAGTTTACTAAAATAGATTTAATTAAATAGCATCATATCTTTGAGATAGAGAATCAATCTTTTATTTTTCATAGAATAACTTAAGTTTTACATAAAAAAAATACCCAACAAGTTGGTTATAAAAAACTATTGATTAATAGAAGTAATCTACTATTGTATTAGAAACATGAGGCTCATATGGTTAAAAAACAAAGTTAATGACCAGAAAAAAGAATAGGAATTCGAATTCTAGATTTATAACACTAAAACCATGACTTCTTTATTGGATATTATCTTAAATATTTGTTTTCAGTAAAATATATACTAAAGTGATACATTTTTGTTACTTCTGAGGACTATGCCAACCCTGTTCCCAAACACTTCACATTCGACCTCAATTTATTTGGTGAAATCAAGAAAATCTAGATAGTGGCTTTAGTCATAACCTATTTCCAGCCTTTATAATCATGATAACATTCAAGAGTCCACATATTTTTTTGTTAATTCTTTAAGAGGTTGAGAAATTATTCCACACTCTCAAATGAAATCTATAGTAACCAGTGAGTCTTAAGAATCTATGAACCCCATTTACTATCATTGGAATCACCCAATCCAAAATGTCCTGGATTTTTGTGGGTTCTATTGAGACCCATGTGGCCAATATCACAAGGATGAGGTACTCTAATTTCTAATGAGAGAAACCACACTTCCTTTAGTTGGAAAAAAATCATGGCTTATAATAACAACATGACCACTCCAAACTACCTTAGATGTGTCTTACAAATAAGGTTGTAGAATAAATTTTAAAAAAATAACATTATCACTAACTTGCATGGATGTGGATGGAATAAATTTTTTATGGTTTCCTAAAAGGAATATGGAGAATTTTTAATCTCAAAGGCCATTTTAAAATATTCATAGTTAAAAAAATGTGTTAATTTTTTTTCTTTTTTGACATTCTCTACATTCATACCAATTTAGTGGTTACATGATTTATGGTACATATTCCAAAAATAAGGTGCACCATATAGTTCATATAATGAATATTCAATCACAAGGATGAGAAAATTGTCTGGGATTGTCTCTTTATTCAATGTATAGTCATCCAAAAAAACCTTCAGGACCTATATATATTCTTTACTAAGATCACTGGTCTATAGTATGCACTAGATCTTGGCTATTTATCCTTGCTACCAAAATTTCCTACACTTTCCATTCTATATCATATTTCTGATAGTGTGTTTATTGTTATGGCCTCACTGAATCTAGTCCCTTACCAGGTTTCATGTCGATGGTATGCAACTTCTATCATGCGGGTGGTAGTCCCCTAGTTTTATCCAACACCATTTTAAATGTTTGTAACAACCACTATAAACTTTTTAGTTGTTAATGTACTAGCGGGATCCCATCCAAACATTGTTTTGTACCCATCTTGAATTAATTTGTCTTACTCGTCCTCATCTAGTAAGTCCCACTATTGAAATAAGAGGCTGATTTGATAATTTTTTCATCCCCAAGGATTTAATAGGATGGGTAACCCACTATGAATTTCATTTCCATTATTTTTCAATTAGTCCAAACATCTCCATGGGTCTATAACCAGACTATTCATATAATGGGATCGGGTCCATTTACTTCCATTACACAAGATTCAATATAAATGTACTCTCTCACATCAATCCTCAATTGAGGAAACACACAAAAATGACCATCTCTTAATTTTATTCCCATCCTTCAATATTATAGCACTGTAATGCATAGTTTCTTGACTAAGATAAGAAAAATGAAATTGTGTCCATCCTTGCTATTCGACAAATAATAATGGAAATACCTCCCAAAAAAATGAATTTTTAGGGAACATATCACGTCATGTTTTCAATATTGTGAAAGATAGTAGTTATTCAGGTTCTTGTTGGAATGGTGTAGCCTATCCCTTTGGATGAATTTGGGCTAACTACTAGTGTCCTAGACTACACCCCTGACTACAACTCCCATGGTTTTACCTATGTGGTGAGGTCGTTGGGGGGGGGTATAGGGGGGTATCATACATCTAATAAGGTGTCAAAGGGAAAACGGCTCCCAATCCAAATTTTTTCTACTATGGAAACTCTAACAAGATAACAGTTGACATGAAAAATGTTACTAATATGGAACTATAGTAGTGAATAATTATTGTAAAATCATGTGACTGGACACTATAGTGTTGTGGAATTCGATATGGAATTATAAAAACTTGTGACTTGTGACACTGACAGGTCATTGAAGCTTCATAGAATTCCTACCACCAGTTACTGTAGCACAATGGAATTGCTATCTGGTTGGTGGAAAACTTTCATTATATTCTTTATGAGATCATTTGAGATAGGGTATTTGTAATATAAAAATTTCCTTATAATTATGATACTGAATTAGTGAAGTGATTATATCTATACTTAGACATAGGGATTATTCCTCAACTATGTAAATAACTTTGTTAATATTTTTCTTGTTTTTTCTTCTTTTATTCTTTTACACTTATTTTTCAAATAGTTTGTCACCTATTTCTCCCCAAATTTCTATAATAGTCAGGATATTGTAAAAAATTCATCATTCCTTCTATAGTATATCCCCATATTCTAGGTTCTATTAATTAGACTCCAATTGTTATCTCGTATTAGAAGAATCATCACACATTCCTTGAATCAACACATGATTTTTAGGATCATAAAATTTATATAAAGGGTTATACAGAAGTATACACTAGAAACATAATCCCCATTTCCTTATGTCTTCGCACTCTTCATATGTTAGTTATATAATTCACTTCATTGTTATTGACACTAATATATTCAACTCCCTACTAACCCCCCAGAGAACTATCAATGATCTTTTTGTAGAGTGGAATCCCCACTATTCTTTATAGAGAATGGTCACAGCCTTGAATGTAAAGGTTCCCCTTCACACCCACATTATACAAGTGTGGTCCTCCCCGAAATAATTATTGGTTGAATCCCTTTTGAATGACTATTTCAACATGGTGCTTGTAATGTATTGTATAAATCCTTATGGTCTGGTCATGAATGCGTACCTAGCATTAGATATCCTCCATAAACCCATGAAATAAATAACTAACATCATAGTTTTTTATGGAACATGGAACACAACAATAATGATGGTCCCTGGTGAAAAAGTGCATGGTGTGCCAAAATATTAACTTGTGGCACATACAAGGTAGATATTCATATATCAATTGTAAAATATAATATGTTAGAAATACTATATATAAATATAAAATATTTATGTTAATAATTTATATTACATATATTAAAAGTAAAATGAAGTTAATAGTGACACACACAAATTATGAATACCTAAAAACCAAAAATAAATCACTATTGTAGAAATAAAAAAAACAAGTAAATATTCAAAACCACAAATATAAAAAAACTCATAATCACTAAAAATACAATATCCATGAAAAAAAAATTCAAACAAAAAAAACATAGAATAAATGAATAAATATTGTTGGACCAGTTAAATGTATTCTAGATTTCCACATTGGTTTTCCCTATCTTGTATTGCTTTTCCTCTATCTGCAAATAAAGGGATCCACTTCTCATTGAGGAGAGGATTGCAGTTCTAAATGGTATGAATGTAAACCCTCCACCCCATTTTTTACCCCCTCTTATACAGCTCGACGCTACTGTCCTCATGATCTAGAGCTCTATTGAAGCCACTTGACTCCCCCTTAGCTAATTACAACTCCCTTCCACACCCCACCATCTCTCCTCTACACCACAATAATCACCAGCTTCCATCCAGAGTGCCCACCATCGCGCCTCCCATGCATTCCTCGATGCTCATGTGGATTCCCTAGAGAGTGCACCTATTACATACTTATTCAACCTCCTTATGAGAGATTCAATGGTCTATAGTCTTCCATGTCATTAGGCACTGATCTTGTTGGAAAATTTAGATCATGATTTTGGTTGTCATTTTTTGATGAGGGCTTGTTCATATTCTGGCCTATAGTGTTTCTTAGGTGTCAGTTTCAATTCGACGACCATCATCCAAATTTACTCAAGGGGTACTTAAGGATATTTGAGTGACACTTATGATGATACCATTATTGTGCACTTCTCCAAATCTACACGCATACTCCTCACTCCATCATCTCACACAACCCCTAATTTCTTCTCCCTTATGGAGCCTCTAACTAGTTTTAATCTTATTATGTGTTCCAGTCGCACGGTGACTCCTCCTTCCATGTTCCGAGATGCTCAACCCATTCCCTACGGAACTTATATCAAGCATCATGATACCACCAAAATAGGATAACAGTTTTCTTACCCTACTTCTCTTAAGGACATTCTTTTCTACTAACGCCATATTTCCCATTTACAGGTAGTCCTACCGAATTCATCACATAGCCTTTCCTTTTGGCTTGGTGATATATTATAAAATCTTACCAATCTCGCAAATGATATGGAATATTCCTCACCAATATACAAGATCCATAACATCCTAGAACTATTAATGGGTGATATCATTCTTATACACTCTCATTAATCCGCCTCATGACCTGGTTCCTCTTCAGCCTTGGTTTCTTAGACTGGTGGCCCGACTACTTGGGTCTCTAGTCACATGTTTTCTTGGATGCTTAATTATAGCTATTCTTTCTATCTCACCGGTGATGAAGGAGTGCTTAATACCTATCATCTGTATACTAGCATCACATAAATTATTTTTTCATAAAGATCCACAAACCTTATTGTAGGATTTTTAATCTTCTCTTTAACTCCTAGGATTCACCTCAATTCTATAGATCATGTTCCTTGTAGTCCTTTTAATATCCCCTACATCTGTAATCTAAAAAAGGGCTTGAACTGTGTTTCAATTTTTAAATCATATTGTATTGTTCACTAATAGTGTTCAACCACCTAAAAGCTTAGTAGAGTTTGTCTTTGAAATGGATTTTAAATGTTTGGTATCCCTCCATCCCTTCTTTCTCATCAATCTCTTCTCATGGTCTAGATGTATATTTTTTCCATTTCCATCCACCAGATTTAGTATTACATCACGATTTCCCACATTTCATTCCACACAATTCATTCTATTTTGAGTCTTGTAAAATTTCAAAACATCATCATTCATATTAGGTTTCTTATTTGGTGATTCATGTGACTAAACCTTTCAAATTAGTCTATTCCAATGTATGGGGTCCTTATATAATTCCCAGTCAGTTTGGGTAACATTATTATATATCCATTATTGGTGAATTATATCACATGGCATTGATTTATCTCTCTTTTTATCATTATAAGGTGTGTGATATTTTCAAAACATTTTCCATGAAATTCACTCTCAGTTCTCCACACCAATTAAATATCTTCACATGAAAAATGCCTGAGAATGTTTATCTTCTTCCCTTAAATAGTTTGTCAAATATCATGATTCTCTTCGTCAAATATACAATCATGATACCCATAAAAATAATGGTGCCTCCAAGCATAAAAAACATCATATTTTGAAAACTAATTTCTCCTTATTATTTCACATGTAGGAATCTCTTCATTTTTTAGAGGATGTTATTCTCACTACCACCTATCTTATAAATCATCTGACTTCATTTATCCTTCATTGGGAGACATTGTTTTGGGATCTTCTTCCATATCAACCTACTCAACCTCTTCCAATTCATATGTTTGAGTGTATTTTTTTAATTTCATTATACCATCCCCATGTTGTTAAATGTTTCCCAAAATCTCTCTGTTGCATTTTTCTAGGCTGCTCTCACACCCAGCATATGTACCTATGTTTCTATTATAACCTTCAACATTATATCATCTCATATAGTTTATCCTTTATTGAGAACACACATTTCTCATCCTATCCTCTATGCCATACCTAATACCACCATCAATGACTAACTTCCCTTTACCATACACCCCCTTTCCACCATTTTCCTGATCTGATAATTGCCAAATTGGATAAAATTAATCATTTCATCCATTAAACATGGTCCTTTCTTAGACCAAGGACTTTATATGTCTTAGTATCCATCAATCATTACATATATGGGAACATATGGATTTCCTATTTCATTGTAGAATGGTACACATTCATTTCAGGATAATCCAATATATACTACTTCCTACAATGAATTATCTGATCTTGAGTTGATATATGTTCCTCATATGATTATTAAGGATAAATATCACACTAGTTAGCTTCAAGAAATGTATAATTAAGTATCTACATTGGATGATAATAAAATATAGGATCTATTCCCCCTTACAGTAGGAAAATAGGTTGTTGGTGTGGATTTGTACACACCATCTAAGTACTTATGGTACACATCATCATCATAGAGAATGAATGTTGTCTAAAGTCTTTGTTAATAAATTTGGTGTTGATTATTTTGAACATTTTTCTCTGGTTACTAAAATAGACTCTATTTTATTGTACAAATTTCTCTTAAATACTTATCATTAGTCTCTTCATCAACTTGATGTTAATAATGTGTTCCTTCATGGTTTTCATTATGAGGAAGTATATATATAGTAAACTCCTAGTTTCATTGCATTAGGGGATGGTTCTCATCTTTTTCATATTTATCAATCTCTTTATACACTCAAGAAGTCTCATCATACTTGGTTTGGCCAATTTTACACTATCATCCCTACATTTGGTATTTCTCAGAGTATGAAGGATACCACTATTTTTTATCGACACACATCCATTGGTTAAATTATTTTGGTTGGGAAGATTGATGATATCATTATTTCTGGTAGATAATGTCATGAAATTTACTATCTTGAAGCTCATTTTTAGAGAAAAGATTCATACCAAAGACTTGGATCCTTTGATATATTTTATTTGCATTGATTTCACTTTATCTCCAACTAAAATCTTTCCTTAACAATGAAAATATGTGTTATATATCATACAAGATTCTAGATTGTATCACAAAACTACCATCAACACTCCTCTTGAACTATGGGAAAGGTCCCTCCATGATACCACTGGCCCATATTATCATCCAGATAGGTATCTTTATCATATGGGAAAACTCAATTATAATATAATGACTCATCCAAATATTTTCTACGTTGTTAGAAATGTTATTCAATTGATGGAACATCTAATGAAATCACAATGGGATGTTATGATTAGTATTATCAAATACCTTAAGAAATACCATGATCATGGTCTTTGGTATTCACATTAAAATTATCTAACAATTGAGGCCTTCTGTGATGCTAAATATGCTAGCTACTTATCTACCAGAAAGTATACTTCTGGGTTTTTGGTTTTTGTGTTGGTAACTTAATTTATTAGTGAAGCAAGAAACAAACCATAATGTATATATATAGTGATGAATCTAAATATTGTGTGATGAACAAGGTCACCACTAAAGTTCTTTTTATATTAAACCATATTCATGAAATTGTTTTCCTGCCCTAGAGTCCTGCCCATATTTGGTGTGATAATCAGGTGGCCACAAATATTTCTTCTAATCCAGTATTCTATGAACACATGAAGCATATTAAAATTTACTACCATTTCATTCCCCATCACCTTGATAAAATCGTATAACCTTCAGATACATTTCAACTAGTAATTGCCTTAACAACAACTTCATCAAAGACTACTGGGATCTTGATTGGAATATATATTCATAAATATGGGAATCCATAGTATTAATAACCCAGTTTGAGTGGGAGTGTGTTTAGTATTTTTGATGTTTTCTCTCTTTTTTATTTTTTTGTGGGACTCTTCATCCTACAGACATGTAATTCTAGCTCCTATAAAATACAATAAGTCGATACTCTCTTCCCTATCAATTAGTATAAACTATCATTGGTGTTTTTTTTTCAATATTCATTTAGAGTAGGTGTGAATGATTAGGAACAACATAAACATTTATCTTACCCTCTTCCAAATATGTCTTCCACTTCTTGTATTACTTTGTTAGTTTCTGTCCCAACAAGTGGCCAACTATTATCATCTAGCAGTTTCTCATATCCTCATATTTGGTCAAACACAACACACCACACCAGCTTCCAATCTATAGTAGTGTGGTCCACCCATTTGTCGCTAGATGAGTTGGGCACTCTGGGATGACACACACTATCATCTTATGATCTCATAAAAGGTGACCACTACAGCTAGACAAATAGTTTTTCTTCATTATCTCCCATTTATATCATTTTTTCCACACTGGTTCCCTATAGTTTTATCCTGCTAGTAAGAATTTATATTATGTTGGTGCACTACCTAAAACCTCTACTTCTTTTTTTCTTCTCCTAATTGTTGTCATTTATTCACCACCTTTTCAAGGGAGGTGCACATAGCTAGATTGTGTTAATCAATGTGAGGGACACTCACCCAATAACACTATTTCTACCATACCAGAGGGAAGGAATTATTTCCAGAGATGCCAATGCATCTAAATATGATTACTATTCTTCTTATTATGTGGATGAAGTGTCATATACCAAAGATATGTGAATCACAATCCATGTTGGATAGATTCATGGAAAAGTTATCTGGAAAGTTAATTATATTATAGTTTCCTAGAAAAAATTTTGAAGCATGGATAATGAAATCCAAGATTTATTTATTTATATGTAAAACTATATAAGTTATTAAAATACCAATGGATTGACTCAACATGCTAAATTCACTTGAACTTTGGATTTTTTTTTGGCTATGGGGCCTATGACTGTGTGCACTTGGTTTCATCTCAAAGAAGTTCTAATTGAGGATTTGGGAAGATCTGTTGAAGAATGCTTTATAACTATGACTAATTTAAAATCGATGGTGACTCTACAATATGTGTCTCACTCATAGGATCCTTCTAGGCATGGGACACAAATCTAGAGTAAGGGGCTAGTTTAAAATCATTAAGATACTATATCCATTCAGTATCTGGAAGAGCTATCTCACTGGGTTGATTGACAGTCACAGGTGGTGTGGAGCACAAAGGTATACTCTACAACATCAGGAGGGAATGTGGGTTATATTCAACTTTAAGTAGTCAAAGAGGATATGGAAACATCCTTTTTTTAATACTGGAGAAAGAGAAACTACAAAATTTGTTGGAAGAAACATGCGATCCTATTTTATTACCACTGGTTACATAGGTCACACCCAGTGTAATCAAGTTTTCTATTGATCATGCTCTATGAGGATATATTTAAGGGATTTTAGGACTTCCACCATGGAGAACATTCATAACAGAAAAATCATGGATTCTTTTAGTAGAGAAAAATCAAAAAAGTACATTTGAGTTGTATTTAGTGGAATGATGAAGTACATGATGCATGAACATGCGATGTCGTATAAATTATTAATTACGATAATTATCCATTTAGAAACTAAGGTGATGAAAAAATATTACCTAAAAAATGGAATGAAAGAAATATAGGAGGATCATATGGATGATTTCTCATCATGACTGTATGACAAGTGAAAATTATCATTGTCCTGAATTCTATATAGCATGGTTGGTATGAGAAATTTATGGGCATGTTGGGTCTATGTTTCATAGAATCGAATGGTCAAAAGATAAGGAAACCAATTGTATAAAATAAGAAGTTCTTGTAAAGTGACTTGATGCAAAAAAATTCCTTCAGGATATACAATGTTTACATTTAATGTCTTATCATAACACCGACCATGAGGAAAAGGTCAATTTTTAGGGGCTAGAATTTATAATAATGTGAGGGGATATTGCTATAATAGGGAATCGATTATAACTATATTAGGGTATGGGTGGATATCTTAGGTTCCATAATTTATTAAAATGATAAAGGTGGTTAGGGTAAGAGGGGGAGATTACACTATTTTAGGGTTTCCTAACAGATCATCCATATTATCGAGAAAAAGTATTGGGGTATCTATCGAGCTATACTCTCCTTCCATTCAACTTTATCCTCCATCCATGTAATTCTAGATTCTATAATATACTTGATGTTATTCCAATATTTCACTATCATTGTGTCTGTATACATCAATAATGATCTCAAACATATTATATTTTCTCAACATAGTGGATTAGAAAACATCAGCGGTCAACCACATTTTGAATGATCCACATATATCTTTTGTTTTGGTTTTTTGATTGGTTATGAATTATTGTTTTTATATAATTTAATTATTTAATAAATATGTGAATAAAATTCATAATAAAAGTTTTTCAGTAGAGATATAGAGAAGGGGTTCTTCATATAGTTATTTTTTATGTTTTTTCCTTTAAAAGACCCATTGATTCAGACATCCCTTCTCAATGAGTTACCCAAGTGCCCAAAAATACCCCATAAAATATTTAATAACATTACCACTAATAAAACAAATTTTTATGAATATTATATTGATAATTAATGAAAATATTTCTCAAATTTTAACTAAAATAATATAATTTAATGAAATTTTAGGATTTTTTCTTATATTTTAAAATCTCAAGAAATTTTGCGTTTTCAACCGTTTATCAACACTATTATTTTAACTATAAAAATTTCCTTCTTCCTTATTTTGTATTTATAATATGTCACAATTATTATTTATTCATTAGGCCATAACTATCATTTGGATACCCCTTATTAGATCACACATTTTTGAGAAGCAACAAGGCCATGAAGTCAAAGTTGATTGTAAAAAATCATCTAGGACATCATACCACTATATTGGTTATATATCTTTCACATGGGAACTGATCAGCATACAAATTTTATAGATGGTAAAAAACATAAATCCCTACATTTCATTTTTTAGAGTGATAATGAAGTCAACAAGTTGGTAAAAATGAGAGTATAAATTTTTTCCAACATTCCATTTTCACGTTTCAAACTATTAGTAACCTAAACACCCTTATAACCTATAAATTTGTATTTTTTTCATTCAAAGGGGACCAGTCATGGATAGAATCTTGAGAGTATAAAAGAATATTTATTTCTCAATTTCTCTATTTTTTGGAAGATGATAATTATTTTATGTAAGGGTGTCTTCAATAATGATCTCTCATTCTACTTTATAGTACGTGTTTCATAATTGATGTAATCAAGTCACTACAATGTTTTTATTTAATTCTATAATTATTTTGAATCATATTGTTATGGAATGTTTAAAAAAATTTGGGTATATCCCTTTTTAAATCTATGTTTATGTAAAAACATTCTGTAAGTATTACTCAACTCATAGAACAATAGTTTTCTTTATTAATCGATCTTTCAAAATAAATGATCCTTGAAACTATACCCATTAATTATTTTCAGATTTTAGTATTATAGGCTAATATAAAGATAAAAGACTTAATATAATGTGATTTTTGGAAGTCAATAAACAAGGTATAGTGGGGAAATAGTTGATCTAGTAAAACCCAATGTACATGGATATACTCATATCTATATACACAACTATAATAATAACCCTGCTTTTTATTACACACTTAAACATGATTTATTACATAAAATATTCACCTGATACAACATAGAAGATCGAGAGGTCTAATTTATTTGGGGATTAGGAACATTACATAATATCTTAGAACATAAAACACACAATATCTTTATTTGAAACTTCATTTACATGACCACTAAATTCCCTCATACTTAGCATTGCATGGGATAACCCGAGGACATGCATAAGAAAATGGTGAGCTACAAAGCCCAGTAAGGGAATAAACATAGAATAACACGAGGAATACAATACATTTGAGAGAATAGGCATATAAATGGAGAACAAGAGAAACATGAACAGAAAGGCATGATAAATCATGATAATCATAACATGGAAATGTGGCAACAACACTTAACATGGAATTAGCATGAGCCAAGGCTCATTGCACATGAAGCATGAGTAAACCCTCATTACACATGAAGCATGAGTATAACCTCATTGAACTTGAATTATCAAGATTCAACACCCATTTCACATGACATATCTTGATACTATACTTTACCCAATGCATTGGAGCGCTATTAGGGTGCACCCTTAATAAACATTTCATTTCATGTAGAAGTGTGCCACATGGATCATACAACATTGAATCAATGATCCTCATTTATTCCATGATAAATGGATGTGGAATAAATACATGAATAATTATAATCAATAAGTAAATGTTCATAATTTTTAATACCATTGATAGAGAAATAGGCATTGTATTCACTACACAATGACATTGGCTTAGAAAATCGTAGTGCAATTTCAACAGCATAATGGTGTGAAATAAGAACTCATAAAAAATGGTTTATGTGAGAGTAATGGATGTATCATCATATTTACATGAAATGGAATGTAAGGGGGTCATATAGATACATGTCCCAACAAATGTAATTGAATTTAGATGCATAATTCAAAAGAATTACTTGGATGTAAAAGAGGAGAGGGAAATCCCTCACAGAATTTTTGCATGGTAACAGGTGTACATGGGATGAATTAATTAGAGAGATAGGGGTATCCCATCATCCAAACATAAATAGAGAAGTATGGGGGAAGTTTGAAATAATGCCTGACATTTTTAATTTAAAACAAAATGGCATAACAACTTAATGAAAATTGGGAAAAAATGAGAAAGGAAGAAATCCCTTACATTGAAGTGTGATCCCAAATGCTTGGGAGAGGCTTGAGAGAGGATTATTGGGAGATTGGGGCACCTTGGGAGGATTTTAGAGAGAGGAGGGCAGGGTTTGGTAGAATTACAAAGGCTTTGAGTGAATAGGATGTGGGAGCTTTGGTGGGTTTATATAGGAAAGGAGAGGGAATTCTTTATTATTTAGGTTTGGGACACCTAACATTAAACTAATAAGTACCACATACCAGACCTTGGTTTTTTCACATGATTTTTTCCAAAGTGGAATGGAGAAAAATATTTTATAAGGACAATGGACAAACTTCTCAAAATAATAGGTTTGCTTATGTGGAGGTGAGTCTCACTATCAAGCAAACAAATTAAAAAAGGCAAAATGTTTTATAAGTCTTGGAGGGTCCAAAAAAGCTTTATAAAATAAGTTAAAAAAATATAAAGTCACATTATTTTAATTATAAAACATATATTTTCCGAAAATAATGTTTATAGTATTTTATTACATCACTATTGGGTCATTATCATGTCATAAAACACATTATATATTTAAACGATATTTAAATTTTACCCAAAAATTCGACTATCTCAGAAAATTAAGAAAAATTCACCAATGGATAGTTTCAATGAACTAATTCCAAAAATAATATTCATTTTATCTAAATAATTTTCTTAATATTTTCATTTTTACTTTTAAAATAAAAACTGACATTTAACAAAAATTCATGGGTTTTGACAAAAACAGTTTTCAAACCATAATAAAAATTACAATTGCATTCATAAAATAATTTGATAATTTATATTTAATGAAAAGTAATTTAATAATAATTTCTTATTAAAATATTTTTTAATTCAAAAATCCATTAATTCATCAAAATATATTTCTTAGTTGAATATTAACTAAAAATACTATTTGTGCTTTAAAAACTATTTACAAAGTAACAAAAATAAAATGAATGCACAAACTTAATACAAAAATAATGTACATAGTCATAGTGCTAGGGTCTTATTACATAACCTCTTATAACAAACGTATAAGACCGAAGGGTAAGGTTTTCGATGGTGACAGACTCTTGAGGTGGCTAAGATAACATCGCTCGTGTGGTAATCTCTATTAACTTCCACTTCTCCCATAGACGGTTCCCCTAAAGATTATCGTGTTCAAGCTCGACTTGGGATTGGTAAAGAGTGAAGCCCAATGAAACCACCTACTTTCCGAGATTCAACAAATGGGTTTTTTACATGGCAAGTCTACTGGATGAGGCTATCACTTCCTTTGTGTGAGTACATTGGATTTGTTAAAGCCCTATATTTTTACTAATCATGTGATCACTGTTCAATGGCTATATTAGCAACAGTCACAATTCATAATGGTATTTTAAAATCTAGAAACGTAAAACCAATGAAGTTCACAATTAATATAACCATAATAGGACATTTATTTAGATCAATAAGAATTTTCATTAATGAAAGTTTGGGTCATTACAACTATTTTAAATCCCCCCACCCTCATCTTGGGACATGTATATTCAATATGTCCAACTTGTTAAATGGGTTTTACCCATGGACTTGAAACCTTTTTAGTAATCTAACAATTGATTTATCCTATTATATAAAAATGTGTAAATCTAGGTTATCAGAATTCATGATGGTCACCTTATTGTCTCATCAAACATGTGTGGGTTTACCAATCAGGTAGCCATACTATTATAGAAGGTTTTTTTAATATAAAATCATTGTGGTATCATGATCCATGGTTTTATATACTCACTCATCATTCAAAAAATATACAGTAGTCTATTTTTTATTCATTTTATGATTATGTAATCTCTATCAAAAACAACATACTCAGATATAGATCTACCAGAAAACAAGCATCGTGTATAATAATCAGTGAAAAAGGTCCCGAAAATGGTATTACCATGATCATAATATAATACCAATTTTAATTCTTGTTGTTGTTTCTGACAACTTTAATTGAAACAACTGAATTGAGTCTCGTCAGATGTTTCCTGAACTGAATATATTTACGAATGTAATATGTTATAAATATTATATATATGTATATATATATAGTTTGGGTTTGGCTTAGTTTTATGCACCCCTTAATTCTACATAATAAATGGGGGTTTAAAACCCATTGGGTTGCGGAACTGTAGACGTACTGTAGCTTACTGTAGCCGCGGTGGAACTGTACCAACAGCGGTCACTGTAGCAGTGGCAGGTCACTATAGCGGTGGCAGGTCACTGTAGCGGCGACAGAGTAATGTAGCAGTGGCGGGTACTATGCAGTACTGTAGCAGTGCGGTACTGTAGCAGTACTATTCACATAATGGGCTTTGGGGCAAAAAAATGGGCCTAGGGGCCATGTAATGGGCTCAATGCCCACTGGGCCTTCAGCCCATGTAATGGGTCTCCCTCTACCCAATTAAATAGGTCTTTTCATTTCTTTAATAATAAATGAGGCTTTGACCCCAACCTTTAATATATATATATATATATTTATAGTCAAATAGTACGATACAAGTATTCATTGAATTTCAATTTATTGTAAAAAAACTTCCCTTTTCATAAATATTGTGGGTATTTTTTTAAATGGTACATAGATTTTCTATTACCTATTATATGTTAGCAGAACCACCTGCTAAGAATGGAAGTAGAAAGATATTATAATTAACTTTCAGATCTCATTCACTAAAGATCATAACTAATAGTGGTTGTTTCATTATATATAATTCATGGGAATTGATTTGTTTTTTTTTGTTTCAAAATATTTTTAATTATATACATAACCGATACATTTCATAACAAATGAGTTATTACATGGTTAACTCAGTAGTGTTCCAAGAGTATATAAAAGGAGGATTCACTATAAGATGGTATACTCCCAAGACTGTATCACACATATTCTTCATTCCTAGCTTTCATGAGGCACTGGCATGTTGTGGGTGAAGAGAGGATCTCACTTAAGTGCTGAGAAATTCAGTAAAATGTAGAGAAATTCAGTTCAAAATAACCTAGTGTTAAAACATAGTTGATTGGGAAGACATATTATTACAATATAGAAGAATCCCTTATAGAGTAGAGGTTTAAGGAGAAGGTTTTTAAAGCCTCTATCAATTTTGGGGTAGTGATGGTGTGGTGTATGGGTTGCTTCACAATCATACCCTAGGTTTATACGATTTAAGCACCATGTATGCCATAGAATATAGAGGAGAGTTGGACCAGGGTTCATCATAGTGTAACACTTTTCCTTGTATCATGGCTTGTGGTTAAACCCTGTTCACTACATCCTGGTTAGGGGTGTTACATCACAGTACATTTAAAAATATGTTCGGTAAAAATTAAAGAACCCTATAGAGACCCATCACTCTCATAAAATTACTCTTGAATCAGAGGTGACCTATATTTGTCCTTGAGAGGTATTTCATCCATTTTCAATGGTTTTTATCCTTGGGTTCAATAGAATTTATTCTTGGAAATCTATGTAATGTTCCCTTCCCTACCCCCATCTTTTCCTTCTCATTAGTATTCTATAGAACATTATGGTTGTTGAAATTGTTTGTTTAGGTGATATAGTGATGCTAGATTGGTAGGCGACTGAATTATTTAAGTTTTTGAGGGATTATGGGTATGTCCTTGGCCTTATGAGATTCATTTTATTTTTTGGGTCATCCATACTAATTCAAAAAGCCTTTATTGGAGTAGGATATTTGAGATCCCTCCTTATTTTTTTATTTATCTATTAAATTAGAATGATTTCTAATTCCTTTGGGTGGATGATAAGAACTAACTAAACAAGATAATGAACCTAATAAAATGAAAATGATGGGGATGAGTGAATTCACATGTGTTTACTAGTTTTATGTTATTTTCATTATTATTCCTTTATAAGAACTTGAATAATGGTTGTGAAATGTGAGTTGTGGCGGATGTGAATTGTGAATGCTTTCTATGACTGATTTTTGGAATTAATCATTAATAAAACTTAAGCAGTTAAATATGGCTATGAATCAATCGTGTGTAAATATGGAAATTTTATGAAAATGACTATGCAAGAGAATGATGATATGTTATAAAGGTCCTCCATAAATGGAAATATTCAAAATAATTAGGGATAAAATATGTTTTTATGTTTTTTTGATGTGATTTCTATTATTTTTGTTAATGTGTAGTTTTTTGGGGTTTATGAAATGACAAAGGTGATCAGTTCATATTTGGAGTGTGTTGATGTAGTGGGGAATTAGTTTGTTGGTGTGAGATATGTTACATGATATTTTGTAGTGTATAGTTGATGGTTATTGTTGTGAGGTGGTTGGGTTGGTGTGTGGTTTCATTGTTATAGTTTCACAGTAGCTATGGAATATGATTTATATTGATCTATTTTATAATGGAAGGGCTTGGAATTGATTATGTTTGGATGGGTATTCAATATGAGTTAATTGATTAATGAATTTAATTTTGATAAATATGTTCAAATAAAATCGATAATGGATAAAATTAAATATTGGGCATGATTAGGGGATGATTTTTTATTAAATATGGAAATGAATTATTTATTAAAAAAATATTGGTTTGTAATTAGGTGTAACAACCATGGTTTTATTTTGAGGTATGAAACCTTTTAATTTCAGTTTTAATCCTCTATTTTATCCTAGTAAATGTTCCCAAACCCTTAAAAAAGAAATCAATAGTGTATTAGGATTTTTAGAAGCTTGAAACTCAAAGTTATAGAGGAAAAGGAAAAGGTGAATGGTTTGAAAAAACCGCACACTGGAGACTACATGGTTTGGAAAAAGCATAAAGTGTGATATAGGGTTCCACAAGGGGAAGTGAATATGTTGATCTTGGTTTAAAAAACTCTGCTCCCTAACAGTGTGTGTCCCCTACCCATGGATAGTGGTCTGAGCATGGTTGATGCATAGTTTGGCCAAACATTCAACCAAATGCTGTACAATTTAAAAATTGAAAAATTACCATTTCCCACCTTCCATTTTATGAAAACCCTATATTTAAATTCATTATCTATTGGATAGTACCCACCCTCTCCTCCAGTTAGATTTCTCCATGCCTAACCTAGTCTTGGAAGGATCATCTCTATCTGGCCTCTATTTTCAATGTCGCATGTCACGTTGGACCGCCACAGGTAAGTGAATTAATTAGTTTTACTATATTATCAGATTATATTTTCATCTTTTAAACTATTTTGGTGCAATATAATATTCCATATTTCTTCATTATTTGTCTACTCTTCCACTTTCTTCTTGTTTAGGCTGAACCGAGGGCTAATAATGGAGAGTTTTCTAACATATGAATAAGGTAGGTGGTCTATACCCTTTTCATAAGGTTTTGTTATTTATTTTAATATATCTTTTTTACTTACACTAAAACTTTTGATAATTTCTTCAAAATTAAATTATAATCCATAAATTAGTTATTTCACCTAATTTGGGTCACTGTTATAACACCAAATCATGTTTGGAAGTTATCATGATCAACATTATCCAACTATGAGGCGTGTTCTTTCATCTTCCCTATATTAAACCACGCATTTGGGAGTGTGAGATCACCACCCATTGGTGGGAGCCTATTTTTAACTTCAATCAATTATAAAAAGATGGTCATTCCTCCCTTTCCATGTTATTTAATTCTCTTAAAATGGTTAAACGAATGTTTTTAAATGAAAATGTGGAATGGGATGAATATTATCTTTGATTTTGCCTCTTTATATTGATAATTGTAATTATGTATTGACACTAACTTATCCCATTGATTTTTATATACATTCATGATTTTTTACAACTCAGTATGGAACTAACTTCTTTTGAAGGTATGTAAACTATTTCCTTATGGTATGGACCTGACTAGTGGATCTAGGAATGGCACCTGTGACCCATATATATGATTACTTATAGTATAGAACCTATTATGGGATTGAGTTATGGAACCTAAAACTTCTATATATGATTGTTTATGGTATTGAACTGATGATGATGATCGAGGTATGGAACCTGTGACTTTCATATACATTAAATCTCCAAATACAGGTCGCTTTGGTTATCTCCTTGCGACATGGACCATGTAGTTATGATAACATTTTCACATGTGGCATATATAGAGATGGTTATTCCCTAATATTGATACATTATATATATTTTTATACACATCTATCATATCCTTCTCTTATTTTATCTTTTTCTTATAGAACTATCATATCTTTTATTCACATACATATTTTCATTTTTTACTTGAACATGGTTATAATTTACATGCATGGTTTGGATTTGTAAAAGAAATTGTTGGTGGTAGCCTACTAAGTATATCTCATATACTATTTGGGTTGTCAATTGGTACTCAGGAAAACTTCATGGATATAGTTTGGGATAATGAAAAGTGCTCAGTTGTCAATGCATGTTTGATTATAGATAGGGAGTGGGGGAGAATAGGACTGAGCCATGTCTTGTGAAGGTATCTGGAGATTGTATTTTTGTATTATTGGTTCATTTAAAATATATGTATGTATTTTCTTCTAATTTCATGTTTATTTTTATTATTTGTGTAGATACTTGAAATTATATCGTATTGTATATGATACTACATACTATTTTGATTGATTTTTATTATTATAATCTGGATTTTTTTACTTACACTATTCTAGTTTTCATTTATCATGTTTCTATTTTTTATTCATCCATTTATTATAAATTTTACTACTCAGATTATGAGGGTATAATATCTCCACTATACCACCATAGATCCTCAGTGCTAGTCGGTAGCCACTGGCATACATGGAGGCATTCTTGAGGCCTTGTGACAAACTAGGTTCAGTTAGGTATGAGTGAAACAAGTCTGGTATGTTACATTATGAAATTTTTAATTGTTTGAATTCAAGTATAAAGATGGGAATTATGGTTTTTTATATATTTCTTATAGTGGGGTTATTTTAGCAGTGGCAGTAGTTGGTGGTGGATGTTGTAGGATGATGTGGTGGTACTGTGGGATACATTTTTCTCATTTTATGTGTACTTGTAGGTAGGGTATTCTATATGGATATCTATTCTTGTATTTTTATGTGACCCTCTAAAGTTGGATCTCTTTACTAATGCTAAAATGTTTTGGGTTTTGGGTTTTTTCCCTAATGTTCAAGTTAGAGAAGGAGAGTTTGGTGAGGGTGGATATCTGACTTCCCCCTCTAACCTAAAATATCTTTAGCTAAGGTGTATAATGATGATGGATTAGTTTGTGGTGATTCCTAGTGATTATATCTTAGTTGGTGGTGATTATTAGTGATGATGAATTACAGGTTGGTGGTAGTATTTAATATGATTTGGGGGGGGGGGGGTCATACATGGTAGGAGGAGAAAATGAGGTTGATTTTCCCTATATATGATATGTTTGGATTTTATGAGGTTTTGAAAACATGATCAGAAGTTACAAAAGGGATGAGAGCACATTATGATAAACATTGGGGTATCAGAGAGGAAAACATATGGAGTAGTGGAAATGGGGCACCTTGAATTTTGTTCTCTTGATATTATATTACTAATTTGGATGTATTTATAAATGAGGGAGCCTTGGTGATATTGGGAGTGGATTAGATTACTTGATTAGGTGAATTTTTGTTTTTTTATTCATTCCCTAGAGCATGAGTATACTATTATCCCATTTCTATGACAATACATGAGTATGTTCCTACTAATTATAAATTTTCTGAACACCCTACTTATATATAAAATGTTTTACTGGTTTCCATGAGGGTTTTGAAGACTGAGTTGTAAATCATTATCTCAAATATTGGAGCTATTGTAGGGTTGGTGCCTTGGGATTTTTTATTGTGCTATTTTACTTTAGATATTTTTATTATCAACATGGGGCCTATTGAAGAATGGATTGAAGGGTTTCTTTGATAAGAATTATAGTGTAATGCTATATGTAAGAGCACTACTATTATTCTGGTGAATCTATAATAACAACCATGATGAATATGAAAAGAATATTGGGGTGCATATGTACACATGAAGGAAGTTGGTATGTTGGGTAATCGTCTATAACTACCATGGAGAATATTATAGGAATCCTGGGGGAATAGGATGGGTGGGGGGGGTAGGTTATTAGAAGGGGCTATTAACAAATGATGGGGTCCCTATAGACTATTAAAATATGTTGGTGGCACGATAGGTTGTTATAAGGGGTTATTAAAATAATGAATGTCTACCCCACTCTCTTTCACTATTTCTCACTCTTGATTTCACACACACACACACTCACTCTCTCTCTCTCTCTCTCTCTCTCTCTCTCTCTCTCTCTTTCTGTCTATCTCTCATCCCCTCTCCCTCCCCCTATCCCTCCCCTCCCCCTCACAAACATTCTCCCCCTCTCCCACCCCCTCCCCACACTCACCCTCCCTCCCAACCTCCCTACCTTATCCCTCACCCCTCCCATGCTCTCCCTCTATTAACTCAAACCCCCTCTACCTATCTCCCTCCCCTCCCCCTCCCACTCTTTATACTCCCTCCCTCCCCTCCCTCACTCCATATCTCCATCCAACCCTCCCAACCCTCTCCCACCCATCTCCCACAGTATCCCTCCCCCTCTCCCTTGCACTACCTCTCCCTCTGTCTCTCTAATTCTTACTCACCCTTACAATCTATCTACCTCTTCCTTTCACTCCCTCTCCCACTCTCACCCCCAATCTCTCTCCCTCCCCCTCTCCCTCTCCTACTCACCCTCCCTCACACTCCCTATCTCTCACACTTCCCCTCTCAATATATCTCCCTCACACTCTCACTCCCACTACCTCCCACTAAGGCCCTCCCTCCCACCCTACAGCCCTCTCCCAATCTCTCCCTCTCTTACTCTGTCCCACTACATCTCTCCCTCTCTCCCTCCCACTACCTTACACTCCCACCCTATACCACTCCCTCTCTATCACTCTCACCCTCACACACACACACACAATATCTCTCACCCCTCTCTCACTATCTCTCTCTCTCACACACACACACACTCTCTCTCTCTCCCTCCCTCCCTCCCTCCCCCCCATTTACCTCTATCTTCCTCTCATACTACAACTCTCTCTCCCTTTCAATCTATATCTCTTTCCCTATCAAGATAACACTTTATCATGCTCACACTACCAATCCCTCTCCCTATCCCACATTGTCCCTCTCCCTATCAGACTTATGCACATTTTCCTAATCCCTTGAAATCCATATCCTTATCCCTTTCCTTATCAGAATCACACTCCTTCCCTCTCCATTATACCCCCTCTACCTTGTACTCTATCTCAATCTCTCTCCCCCAATCCCTGTCACTCACACTTAGTCTCTCCTCCACTTCTTCTCCCCCACACCCCCTCTATATCTCTCACTCACTCGCTCTCACTCCCCATGGTGTAAATTGGAAAATTGGGAAATTATCAGCTCCAAATTATCCAAGGTATCACCTTAAAAAAGGTTAACCCTTTAATTATATATGAAACAGTACCCATGATATCTCATTAGATAGTTTGTTATCCAATAAATATATTTTCTCTTCCTCCTAAGAAAAATCCTTATCCTATAAAATTGGTAACTTATATTACAATGGTAGTTTAGAAACGTCATTTTTGATATGTGAAACATAGAAAATAGGGTGGAAACATGTTGTTCAAATCAAGTAGAGCTTTTAGGCAGTGATTCCCAATTGATAAGAAATTTGTAAAGAACCATAATATCGAGTGTCTAGTTTTATATTCATCTTTAAAGACATAGTGGTATATAAATTAGGCAAGAGATTAATGAAAATATATCCTCCAACATCAAAAGTCACATCTTATTGATGATTATTATCATACTAAGTCATTAACTGATGGGAACAAGAAATATTTCATTAAAGTTAATATATAATTTTATCTCATTTCACCAGGGCTATAGAAACTGAATCTACAATAGTGTCCCCAACAAAAAAAGTAGCATTAGGGGTTTTCTTTCATATTCCACATCAAAAGGAGTTATATAATAGGATGTATGGTGAGTAGTATTTTAGTAGTATTCTACCCTTTTTATCCACCATGGCCAAGAGAGTGATAACTCGGAAGGAAAACACCATAAATTCATATCTAAATTTTTATTTAAAATCAATATTTGTCCATCCATTGGTGGGTTGTACAATGAGCTCATTTTCATAGTGGTTCCCACAATCTATAATAATGTCTTCCAAAATTTACTAACTAAAATGGGGTCTCAACCCCTAAAGATGGAGTTGTGAATGTCAGGTATTTAGAACAATTCATTATTAAAAAACATTCCCCATGAATAGTTGTATATGACTATTGAAATATTACAAAAATTCGGGTATTTAAAAAAATGGTTGACAAAAAATTGAATGAAATTAAACCTTTGAGATTTGGGAAACCTGAAAATAAAAACCATATATATGTCTTCCCAAACCATGGATGGTATTTGTGGTGGATATATGATACATGGGGTATACATGGAATTATACCTTTTTATTCACATGTATTGTATTACTGAACAAATTGAATAATACGTGGTGGAATTACCTTCCAAAATATCCCCACTGCTAGTATTTTTTATGTTTTGATGTATCCAACATAGACCCCATTGTAAAAATTTATAGTCATGATAGAATTTTGGGATGAGGATAGACTATCAGAAAAAACCATCCATCCCTTTTTAAACATCATCTCAAATCACAAAAAATATTTTGGATGAAAATCCACCATCGTTAAATTTATGCAAGGATGTTCTATGGTTTAGGATCTTTTTGTAACCATGATACTAGAGTGACCACTTCAATCCAAAACATTTCAGAAAATAATAAGCCCAAAATCTTTTCCCTGAGATAGGATTTTATTTCTACATCGGTTACTTTGGAAATTGAGTCTACTACCTATTTGACACATCCTATTTTATGTACCACATAAAAATAGAGTCACAAAAAGTTTACCTGCTAATTAATTTGATCAAAAATGTATTAACTCTGATTGAGGAGATTCATGATAGTTTTATGGTTAATGTGAACCAACAAATGTTTACCAACCAGATATTTAGACCAATGGTTCATTCCCATTATAATTACCATGAAAAATTTCTCATAAACTGATTAGGGGGATTAGTTTCATCCAATACCATAATGAAATAAGAAAATATCAAGTGTTCCTTTATAATGACATCTCTAACAGCTTTCCAAAATCATTAAATTTGATATTAAATGACTTTTGAAAATATGATAAGGATAATATGGGGTAGATTACACACATTTATTTAGTCATTCAAAGGATTTATTAGTCATTTCACTCTAACGGATTATTTTTTGTTAATTTGGTGAGTGGATTGACAACCTTTCCATATGTCTCAATAAATATTCTATAATAACCTCTGAGAACTAAAAATGACCAGACTCCCTTGACTGATTGTAAGAAAGGCGAACCCCCAAAACAAATGTTTTTCCCTACATAGACACCCATTTTCTTAAAATAAAATTAGTAGGACTCTCTTCTTTCACCTAAGAAAATAATAATTTCTTCTTATTAATGAGAATATGATTCTCTTGGAAGCACATAACGCTACTTCTATATGGGCAATATGCCTAGGCTAGGTCATACTATAAATATACATGTCATAAAAAATTAAAAATTTTCTTCCTCAAAAATTTATTAAACCCTCTATTCAATGTAGAATGGAAATATTTATAGGAATTCATTAGTTTGGAAAAGATAATGAGAAATTAAAAATTCCCCCCATATAAATGGGAAACCATTTTACTGATGTTTTCTAATTTCAAAATCATTTTTTGATACTGTGATTTTGAATGGAACTTAGTAAAAAACTAAATACTATTTAATTATTCTTGAATATCCTGTATTATAAGAATCATAAATCTTATTGAGATTTTATGTTTATTCAGTTTCCAAAAATGCACACACATTCACCAACTCTATCCATTTTAAGACTAAAATCATGGAACTTGAAAAATTATTATTGATATGTTGAATTATTCCATTAGATTAATTTTTTCACTTGATTATCTACGTAGTCCTTATGAAAATGCACTAATTTTCATGGCCTAATATTCATTGGAGTGCCCCATACACTAATTTAATACAATGATCCATCTATCTAGTTGGTGAGAACCCCTTTTATTTCTCATAGAATGTATGAAATTTTTATATAATGATTTCCAATTTCAAGTGGCCATTGTATTATTCCCCAATGTCCTCGCCCATAAGGAATTTTAACTGTGCCTTCCAAAACCATCCCTCTAAGAGAAACATCTTATGTCTGGACTTACAGTTGGAAGTCCATTGAATTTTCCTTATTCTTGGTAATACCGTATACTTTCAATTCCTTCCATTACAAGAAACACTTTATTATTTTTTGGCCCCAATTAATTAGTAAATTTCCCAATCTCTTCAACCATTTCATACCTAACACTAATTATTGAGACCTAGTGTCAAACAAAAAATCTTCTATTGTTAATAGGTAATTCCCGAGGGTCACCTAAAATTTCCTACCCAACCCCTTATGAAATTTTTTGGTCTAAATCCTAAATATTAATTCATAATATGTTGGTTTATGGTAACTTCATATTTTAAAACCTAGTAAGAGTATTGGAGATTAATTCATGGGTGGAACCACTTTCCAAAAGGACTACCACTGGTACACATGAATGTTTCCTAGGGAATAACTTTGATCCAGTTCCAGCAACTCCCATAAAATAAAATTCAACATGTTTACTTGGATGTTACTATAAATGTTTTGCATGGTCCTTATCATCATGTTCAAAATGACCTATAATATAAATATACTCTTTTTATTATTTAAATTATTTATAATCCCAAACTAGGACCCTCAAGTATTTTTCAGGGAATCTAGGAATTGGTTTGTAATGTTGGTCAAAATTGAAGTAGAGTCCCTTATTTTTTGGCTCCACTTTTTTCTATCAGTTGATAGCACAAACCCCTTTCCAATGATCTTCCACTATTAATATATTCAAATTTTATTCTCTTATATTTTTTTAATATAATATTCATTTCATAGGAAATTTTTTTACAATAACTATGGACCTTGGTTTCATTGATGGTGCTACCAGCCACCCTCCAAAGTTCATGATAAATACTTTTCTTAGTTGTTATCTTTCAATATTCCTTTCCAAAAAAGGAATCATAATTTTTTTAGAAGATTATTTTGTTGAGAATTTATTATAAAAAATATATCATAACCATCCCATGAACAATATCATGTACCATGACCTAGGGAAGTCCATAATTCTCACATCCACTTGATCAAACTACTCAATTTAATAATCCACTGTCTCTTTCTGATGTAGTATCATTAAATACCCTAGAATATATCTATCTATAGAGTTATTTAATATTTATATGAGTGTTGGTTTGAAAATATATCAATTCAATCATATAATAGCTCTATGCCAATCCAAAAACCAGTATAATGTTGTTCCTTCCACAAAAATCTATATATAGTAAATATTTATAACCACTAGAGTTAAATTTATCAAGAAATATGTATCAGATTTAGAAATCAATAAAAATGGATAATCTCCCAAGGATGTTCACATATCCACCTTACTCATAACAATTTAACCTATTAGAGTATAATACTCATGTACCAAACTATCTCCCATCCTTTTACCGACTTCTGAACTTCCCCAACAACTGTCTCTAGTGTTCTCTATTGTAAAGTTTCTATTTTTCCAATATTATGAGCATCAATACACTAGTATATCAATATCATTCAATATATCTAGAATATAGTCGTGGATATACTACATATGAAGATCCTCATGATCATCTAATCTTTGTTACAAATTTTAATCTACTCATTTTCTATCTTTCTGAACTCACGTCACCTTTTCCATACACACTGACATTATAGTCATCATCCGCAGAAAACATTCCATCAAGAACTTGATATATGACACATAGTTCTCTATATTCATTTTCATTAATTTTTGAATGAATCATTTGTCTTAAATAACCTGGACATTGGTGTGTTTATACCCCTGTGTCATCTGTTTCACTGCTACAAACATTGATTACCCTACCGATTCATTAAATTTTAAGATATTAATCATGAGATTGAGAGAAATAAGTATTCAAGAAAGATCTGTGTAAATTTAATTGAGTATGTGATTTGTATTCTCTAGTTATAACTTTGTAAGAAAATGAAACTCTATAAAAAGAACCCGAAAGAGACCACTTCCCAGATTCTAGACTAGCTGCTCGAAGAGAAACCAACGGGATTCCCACTCCCCCCTCTTTATTTTCAAGGGTATATTTTTCTAACTTAACGGATTTATAAAAATATTATCATGATACATATGTCACTACACACATAAAATGACTAAAAATTTTATTTTACTACATTTACAATCCTACACCCTAACATACCCCCCTCTGGTGTTATCAGCAACACCCATATATCTCAACAGAAAAACTTTACATGTCATCAAAACCATTATGCATCAACAGAAAGACCCTTACATATCAATAGGAGTTCCCTTACATATCCCGCTCATTTGGTATGTCAAGTATATGATAGGACTAGGTTGATGACTGAGTGGACTGCCAAGGGATTCCCCTTCCCCAGCCTCCCAGTCACTGTCCCTCAAGTCCACATTTCCATCATTGTCTCTCTCTTGAAAATACACCTTTCTCTAAAGGTATAAAGTAGGGAACTAGGACATTTGAACATCTTTATCTTCTCATGTTTCATCCTCATTTTCCCTTACATACCACATGAAAAACTACATTTGAGTTATTCCATGAATCTTATCAGTCAAAACATTTGTTAGATAATCTATTTCTTCAATAAATTCTCTAGGTAGATATTCTTCCATGGGATGTTTATCAACTAATTCTGTAAATTGGGACACATGGAAAACATAATGTATAATACTATTTTCATGGATTTTGTAAGAAATAGTTCCAATTCATACAAAAATTTCAGTGTGCCAATAATATCACAATAATATTTTTTTGTTTTCTTAGTTGTAACTCCCAATTTATTAGGTCTCAACTTGACCCAAAACTGGTCTAAATCCTTTTAGGTTATCTTCCTTAAATTATTATTTGAAAAAATCATCATTAAATATTGAAACCACTTTCTATTTACTCGGAGTTTTTGTAAGTCTTCATCTCAATCTACTTAATATTTCATCACAACCTAAAATGAAACCACATCCTTAATGTAGCGAATAATTTGCGGGATTTTGAATCAATAAAAAATTTCAAATGATTTTTTTTCAAGTATCGGTTCAATAGGAAGTATTATAATTTAATTCAACTTAAGATAGCCACATAACCCATTATATTGGATGATCTGAAGAGAAAAACCTCTGAACACTCATTTACCACATTGATTTGGTTATCGATTTATGGATGATAATAAAGATTAATCTTTATTATTGTGCTCTGAAGATTAAAGAGTTTTGATAAAAAAACTAGTAGACATAAGATATCTGTTATTGACTATAGCATTGGGTATGCCATGAAAGTTCACAATCTCCTTCATAAACACTTCAACAACTACTTTCATTGTATATGGATGTTTGATACTATAGTTAGTGTTCTCGAAACAACATACTATACATTGATTACATATTTATTTGAACATTTCAATATTAATAAAACATCATATTTCATATTTTTCATTATTAATCATGAATTTAATGTAGCAGTGTCTTAGGAAATCTGTCGCATTGATAATGTTATAGCAGTTCCCCTATATGATATGAAATTTGAAGTGATATGGTGATATTTTTAAATATATTTATCTACTCAAATAACATACTATGATAGAGAGCATAGTATGTTGAATATTAGGTTCAAGTACTCATAAGATTATGGGTCTTCCTTTTATAAAGTCTACATTTAGTAATCTACACTATGGGATATTATGAGAAAAAACCCACCAGTAAAAAATACACATGTTTTAGCATCATGAAATATTCCTATATGTGAGTGTGTGTAATGGTCCATGGAATTTAAGATTATTATTAAATCATTTAATGAATCATGAACATAGAATTATTTCATAAACTATGGAAATATAGTTTATGTCGAAGTTGGATACATTGGGTGTGTCATGAGTGACATGTCATTAAAGGATAAGTTGAGGAAGTATTTACCCCTTCCATCATTGTGGAAGTTAATATCTATTGGAACCATGGATGTTATTTACTAAAAATGTAGTATGGTTTTTATTTTTTTTCAATCCTTACATGGAATATTCAGGAGTTTTTAAGGAAAGGGATCTTATAGTTCAAGACGATAATAGTTTTTAAGGTGTCATAATTTCATAGTGCTTGCTAAATTTTTGGGTTCTAAAATTTGAAGGAGAGATTTCAACACAAAAAGTTGGTTTTCTTGAAGGATTAATGAAATTATGTAAAATGAATGACTTTCATGGTGGGATTTATGGGTTGTGTTTTGAGAAGGCCTAAATAATTTTGATGGTGTGCTTCACAATTACGACGAGCATCGTGAACAAAGGCAGTTTTCTCCAAGATTAATAGAATTTTATATTCACGATTGTTGATGGAATGCTCTACTATTGAGATGAGCACCACATATGGTTTTGATGGAAAGTGCCTATATTACTGTCAACATCATGATCAGAAAATTTCCATTGGGATTCACAAAGGGAGGAGCTCCACAAAGACATTTTTGAAATATTCTGAAAATCTTGAAAGAGGTGGTGGAACTTCACAAATAACCGATCATATAAATATGAGGGTACACCACTTCATCTTACAAGTAAAATTTCAGAGAAAATGAGAATTTCTCTAATTCTGTAAAGATAGGAATGCTCCATGATTTCGCTTCATGAATATAGATTTCTATGCGATCTTGAACATCACAAAAAGAATAATTCTTGACTAATTCTAATGATTTTGATTAATGGGTGATTTGTGATAATATGTTTTACCACTTTGACTTTGGGAGCTTCAGAAAGGAGTTTGTTCCACAACGTAAAGCATGCTTCATGAAGGAATATTATTCCATGAAGTCAAGGGATCTTCGTGAAGGAGCTTCGCAAAAGAATGTTTTTTGAACATGAGGTTTTCAAAGTAAATAGGGATTTCAGTGTGCATAAAATCAGGTCTTTAGTGCAAGAAGAGTCTCATTCTATGTCAGGGTAAAATCGTTAAATTCAATCCATTGAAGTGACTGTCAAGTCAATAAACTGAGTTTTACTTCTCTCATAGCAGAGAGCTAGAGGGGTTTAGCAGAAGTGTTCTAAGATAAGTAGTGTGTGATCCCTAAATTCTTGTGAAGGAAGCGTGCCTAGAATAGAGTGAATGTGACAAAACATATTTACTCCACATCTATTGAAGACTAGTGGATTTGGATATGACCAAAAATATTTTAGTGTATGCTCCATGAGCTAGCCCTTAGTGGTTGACCACGTAAAAATTGTAATTTTGTCTTGATGCGTGTGAATATTTTAATTCCTAAAAATTACCATCAGATGGTTTTAATGGGTTTCTACCAATGTGGGAACAAGATCCATCACTTTAGGAAGAAAATTTTGACACCCTGATTCACCCCTCCCCTCTTAGAGAGTTCTGGGATCCTTCAAAATCATAACTCATTGATTGGAATGGAACCATCACATTAAATTTCATGGTTATGGTGTAATGATTTTTTTATTTCATAGAGTCAAAAAATGGTGTATCAAGAATATAATTTAATGACAAAGATGTGAAACTTACTTGATGAGATATCTTGACAAATGGATTATATTACATAAGGAGTGTTTGTAGGTGGATTTCATCGTTGTGGCATTAAGTTCTTTCTCTTAGATTCTTTGACCCATTTCTGGATAGTAATCATAGACTTTAGGCATGTCCACTTCATTCTAATGATGACTAATTATTAAGGGTCACACACTAAGTGTTTCATTTCATCTCGATTAAATTATATTTGAATCTATTTAATGGAATAAATATTATTCTTAGGATCTAGAAATAATTTAATCCATGTTTTATCAATTGATAATATTTATTGGTGAATGAACTATTTAATTAAGCTTTTACTCAGGTATTCAATAAATATTAAGAGGTTGGAGTATATCAAGATCATTTCCAGTGATGAAGATTTATTTATTAACTAGTAAATAAGATTTATCATTGCTTAAGTTAGCACACACCATAAAATAATAATATTATTATTATTATAATTTAACATTGATTTTTCATGAATTATTATATTATTTGAGGGCCATTATGAAATTTAATAATATATTTACCTAAAACCTTTCTCTATAAATAGATGTTCATGTCTATTGGGTTAGTTTAGTCAAAAAATTAATAATAGAGAATCATTGCACACAACATACATATATTTCTCTGATTATTTTTATAATATTCTCAATAATTAGAAGAACTCCTTTAAGCCTAAAGGATCAAAAAGGGATCTAGATTAATGATGTGGGATGATTGATTTTCGATGATAGGTCCCCCAAATCAATCAGCATCAATCAGAGGATGAAGGCGCACTTTTGGATCACTGCTAAAGAGATTGTACATCTCTATCATAGAAATATCCTCAGATAAGGTATTATTTATTCAAATCATAAATAAATTAATTATAAATTTAATGTAAAAAGTTCCTCTTCAATTCTTGGGTTTTCTTCTATGTCAATATTAGGTGGGAAAATGTTGGTGTTCATGCCATTCACATATGGTACACTATTGTGAATAATCCACAAAATCGACAAAACCTTAATAGATTTTCACCCACAATGGTGATTTTACTATTCCTAGAACCTCCACTTGAGTGGTATGAAATAGTATTACTTACTGAGTTGATCTACCATCACAAAAAACATAAATCAATATGAATTTAAAAGTCCTGAAAAAATTCCCTAAAAACCTCTTCCCATACTAATGATGGAATAAATAATGGTTGTAACTTGGCCAGGCTTAAAGATTTATATTTATTTCATTGGAACACCTAACATTTCCTAAGAAACATCAACATTTATCATGTCATTACATGTTGGTAAACACAATTTTTGAGTTATTTCTATATCTTCATGTACCCCATGTACCCCCTATAAGAGAATATTGGTAGTGATGATGTATCGTAGGGATAAAAACAGATTTCTTAATCATAACTATCCAGTTTTTAAAAAATAAAAGTCCACTTGGGTATGTATAGCCTATATTTGCAGTAAAATATCATTGAATATCTTATTTTATTGACATTAAGTCATCATCCAATTTTATATCATTTTTCACTAATTGGATTAATAACAATCTTGGCCTTGAAACGACCATGTTCATTAACTCTACTAATATAGTAACTCTTTTGAAGAAATATTCTACATTATTTAATCTATTACAACATAGATAACTTAAAAATAATAAACCAAGGGATTTTTCTTCCCACATTATTGGTCCAACAATAATACAAACTAAATAAGAATATGTTTGAGGCTTTTATTGTCTATATAAAACTCAAAATTCCTTCCTATCAAATATTGTTTCAGATGATGGATTTAAAATGCTGTTGAAATCATCTCTTTTTTATAAAAAGAATTTTCCAAGTTAGAATAATATGGTGTTTTTCTGAAATAGGCTAAAGGTATTCCCTTTTCATTAGTTCCACTCTTACCCCTAATCTTGAAGAATCTAACACCTTAAACCCTTTTTATAAGCCCCACATACATAGCACATGTGCATTAGTCATGTTGGTTTTTAGCTTTTCAAAATCTATGTGAGCTTTTGTTTAATACCTGAATCCCCATTTTTTAATAAAAGTCAATATGGGACATGAAATTTTCACTAAACCCCCATTTATTCATCTCCCTCACCCCTTGATCCCCGCTCATGATTTTAGTATATAGGGACTCCTCCTTGGTTCCACCCCTCCACAATTATTGATGAATTGAAGTTTCATTCACTACGATGATCTTGTCCTGGTATGTATAACCTCATCTATAACCTAGGTTTTCATTTCCTACTCTATTACCCCTTTCTAGATCCCTAATTTGAGAATTTTGGGGATAAATCTTGTATATTATTGAGATTCATGGTGATTAAAATTCTCCTTTCCTGATGTAGGAAGTCATTAAAATTTTACAAATGTTATATGAAGATGTATGTATTTTTTCATACAACATTGTGTTTAGAAAATTGATATTTATATATTTATTATTAAAGTTACCAGGTGGGTCGATAATGATGTGGTAAACCCTTTAGAGGGGGAGGAATGGGTTTATGAGTTGTTTAAAGTGAAATATTCAATTGTTCATTGGATGATGTTGGGGAGGTAAACCTAAGAAATGGGACTATTGGGGAGTTGTTGGGGCTTGGTTGATCATAATATAGCTTCGATAAATGATGAAGGGTTTTAGGTGATGTATTATATTTCTTATGTGACTCTTAAAACATTTGGCTTATTATTGCTTGTTTCTTGATGTTACTTAACTTGAGTGGGAGGGGATGAGTTGGTTTTCGTGATGTGACATCCCTTGAGTAAGCAGGGATGGATTAGTGTGATTGATGTGACCTCCATTGAGTGTTAGGGGATGTATAAGTGTGCTTGATCTGATCGCACTTGAGTTTTCACTGATGGCTTAGTGTTCATGATGTGGAATCCATTGAGTGTGTGGGGATGGATCGATGTGCCTAGTGAGGACATGACCAGAGCAATGAGGCATGAGTCATGTGTTTTATATTCTACTGAGGATACAACAAACTTAACTTCTGGTATAGAGTCTATGTAGGTGTTATTGGGGAATCATAGAGTCATTGTTAGTGGATATTAATCTCACTCGACTTGTTTATTTTTTCTTTATTTTTTTTATTTCAATTCATCCAAATTTATGTCTACTTCATTTATGTTAAGGGACCCTTGGTGGTGTATGAATATGTTTATTATCAACCTTTTCCCAAGAATCTTTAAGTGTGTGAAAAGCTTGTGATTAGGGATCTGTCCAAGGTAAATGATCCAATGATAGGCTACTGAGTAGATACTAGTGGATGGGGATATAGGAAATACCGAGACACAGTTTAGGATCTTCTATAGTGATGCCTCTTATTTTGTGTTGTACTGTTTTTCATTATATGCACTAATCCAAAACATGTTGGGTTCCCTTATAAATTGTGGAATTTATATTATATGTCATATGATATCGCCTAAGATATTTTTATTTCTTAAACCATGTGATCTTCTGCTACTTACTAATTTCATTATAAATTCCGCTTAATTTACTACTTCTAGTTGTTATTTATTTACTTTATTTATTGTGTTACTCTAATGGTTATCTGATATTGAGGTTATTGTCTCCCCATGGAATATTTTAAACCCTTATATCTAGTTAGAAGCCTCTTGTGTATGGGGAAGGTCCAATGAGGTTATTTGGTAGCCCCGACCCATACTGGGTGATTCAGGATGGGGTGTTATAAAATGGTAGCACAACCACTTTTTCATTGATTTTCTATTTAGGGCTTGATATAATATATAATGGATGTAAAATACTCTTGTAGATGAGATAAGCTTATGTCCATCCAAATCATGTGTAGTGGACCTTCGAGTTCTAGAGAAGTGAGATTGCTTTTATTGGTTGTGATATTTTGGTATCATGGTACTCATGGGTGTTATTGTGTTGTTATGATTCATCTTATTTTCTATCGGACTCATGGGAAATCGTGGTTGAGTTCATGTATCATGGATTGACATGAACTTTTGCATGTCATATTCATGATTTCTTGTAATAGATACAATTTTAAATTAATTACATGACAACAAAAACATATTTGGTTTTTTATGGATATATTCTTGGTGACATATAATTAACCTAACCTGACCATTCCTATATTTCTACTTATTACTATTGTGACTAACATGTAGGTACCAAAATGTGGGTTTAGTCCTTCTGTAAGTATTAACACATAGGGGTTGAGAGTAGTCCCCTCTAGTGTGCTTCCTAGGATAATTGTGTGCATGTGTGCCGATTAATTACTTAATTATTTTTAATATTTGAGATTTTAAGGGAATTTTCCTAGTGTTTGTTTTGATATTTTATATTATTCTCATCAACATCCCATGGCTCTACCAAGAGACCTAGGAGAGGACACTTCAAAATTAGGGAATGTTCATGGTGTGCCTCTAAACATTCAAGAGGGCTAGTCTAAGAATTGGCTGAACGTTTCTCCCATAACCCATGAAGGATAGCCTCTCTATAAAAGTGTTTTTAATATCTTTCTAATGGGATGTGAAGGATCCCACCGAGAGAGCCAAAAATTGTGGAATTAATGTGGGTTTTCTAGACACCACACCCTCCCAAATTCTTGTTCATGGGTAGTCCTGAGGATACTGAATACTGGATCAAGATTTCTAGAGGTATTCTTGTAACTTGTAATGATATTGGGTGATTTTTGGGTGATGTTGGTGACATTTATGCTATAAGGACCTATGAGGAAGTGGTGGGGCTTGATAATCTAGTATTGGGGACATGATATTATAATGTGGGGATATTTTATGGAACTGTTCTTTTAGGAATTATTTCTGGAGATGTTGAGGTTGGATAGAGCTTGAGAGTTTATGGTGTATGTGATGATATTGGTGGAAAACTATGTGACCTATTTTTGGAAATTGATCCATTTCACTCCACTATTGTTTGAAAATGTGCCTTTAGATTCTAGGGAGTTTGTGACCAGTATTTATCTTGAGGTGAGGTGACATGATTGGACTTTAGACATGAACTCATGCTATGATGTGGTATCTAAGGATTTCACATTGAAAAGGGTCAATAAGAGGATAGTGTGACATGGTTTTCTTTCCCTATAACTGGACTGAGTTGTTCCCTTCAAAGTAGGGTTGTGGTGGATTCTTCTAGTGGTAGGAAGAGGATATCTAAACAAATAAACTAGTGTTCAAAAAGGTTGTTGGGTAAGGGAAGGAGTTAATCTCTTTTGGTTCCAAGACGAACTATACATGGGTATTTCCTACCAGGGAATTATGATCATTACTAAAAAAATGTATCAATCAGATGTGGGAGTGTAATTATTGTTTAAAAAAGGGAAATATATAATGCTTCTATTATAGTTTCTACCAGTCTGGGGATCAAAAAGTTTCTAGATTGACATAATCCTCAAGGTCTTGGTTAGGTGGACCATAGATAGATAACAGAGTTATGTCAAGGAGGTCTAGCTAGAGAGATAGTCTAGGGTCTTAGCATCCACAATATTAGACTCCTCAGGGTTCAATTTTATAGGTGAGTCAATGATTGTAGAGTTAGGGATGTGTATTTGAGGTAGTTCGGGTTTATGTTTTAAACTAGGTTTCAACTGACATAGTTAAGGGCCCTTTAGTTGTTAAAGGTAAGGTTTTATACACTATGATGCTTTCAGTTTCCATGTTTCACACATGAGGAATCTAATTCCTTTAATGTCATTATATACACCTATTTGGAGGTGGTAATATCATTCTAAAAAGTTTCTCTCATGTTCCATTGATTTTTAGGCTATGATCAGTTGTTTGATTTCCCAGTCCTGGATATAATGGGTTTTTATATTATTGTTGGGATGGTCTAGTTGATGCACTTTAGGGCTCATAATGATTCCAACAAGAGGTGATTATACTTTAACTAACTTAATGGAAAGATGAATGTTTTCATAGGTTAATGGGATATAAAGTAACTTATTATAGTAACACACCTTATTCAATTAGTGATATTACAAGGTAGGTAGCATGTATGGTTCTAGTAGTATTCTAGGTAAATATTACTGATGTTTTTTCTCCAATAGTGGATCAACTCCATGATATATATTTATAGGATTCCTTAAGACTTCATACTAGTAGGGAGACTATTTTCTTGATTAATCTAGTTATGGGTTAAGAGACCATGTCGATTCACCAATTTTGTATAGCACCGGCTGAGTTAAAAGATGTAAAGGTAGAACATGAGGTTCTTGAGGTGAATGGGATTTTTCACACCAAAACCTATCCTTTCTATGATCTAGTTTAATTCAAAAAGAAGGATAATTTTGCTATATAGTTATGTGTGGGATAATGAATATAAAACTAGGTTATGGTGATGATTCTATATCCCCTATCAAGGATCGATGATCTGTTTGACCAACTAAGGGGATAAAGTCCATATATGTATTTATTTCCCGATAAATGAATTCTGATTATAAGATATATAAAATGGATTTCAAAACCATTTTTGAAATGGAATTTATTCAATGACATAAATATTACAAAATATCAAAGTTTTTGATGTTCTTAATGTGTATGCTAAGATATTCACGTTGCAATGCTCCATTTGTGGACAGAAGTATGTCTCTAAAGTTGGAATATTTAGTATGATAATGTAATCATGAATGTTGATTTCTTAAAAACATAAATGATTATTGTGTATAAAAGTGGTTTAGTGCGACTATCTTGGTATTTATGATATTTCATTTAGATGACATACTTCTCATCAGAGAAGATGTTATGAATTTACACTATGAAAATATATGGTTGGGAAAATTATTCTCGATGAAAGACATAGTAAGACTACATACTGAGTATATGGATCTATAGATATATTATCTAAGATGATGTTTAGACTTTGTTGGAACACATATTTTTGTAAAATTCTAAATCTATTAAGAATTTAGAATCCCAAAATGGGGTCTTTACCAATATTGCAGGGCACACATATTAGGAAGATACAACATCCTTTTAAAATGTAATGTTTTTTTATCCACATAGAATATGATCTATCATGTGTTCTATGTTGTGTAATTGAACTAATGTCACATATTCTTTGATAATTATTATAAGATACTAATCAAATCTAGATGAGAGTCACTTAATTTTTGTAAATAAAATCTTTAATTACATAAGAAGAAGTAAGGATTTATTATTGGTCCTTATAGGTGAAGATAATCTAATTGTAAATGGTTTCAATGATGATAGTATTTAATTCAAAAAAGGTGATATGTTATTTCAATTTGGTATTATCATTTTACTAAATAGAGGATCTATTTTTTGGAATATTTCCAAACCATCCACCATAGAAGACTCAAAAATTGAGGTAAAATACATCACTATATTAGACAATATGAGGGATTCAAAACCATTGTCATAGAAAAATAATGAGCATCGTCTTGAATTTTTTTATTAGATACATGAGAGATTAGTTACAATGGCTGTAAATTGTGTGATTATTTCAAAATGAAGCAAATTTCTTATTATCATTCATTCATGGGTATTGCATTTATATTACATGAATTTTAGAATGATAATATCCCCTCAAAGTATGACTCGAAGTTGTCACTAATATATAATCATTAGAAATTATAATGGTTTGTGATGATATGTTAATATTATCTTGGGTAGAATCTTATAATTAATACAAATATTTGTATACAATATACAAATATAAGACTGATGAGGTAATAAGTTGAGACTTGTTATCCGGACTAACCCATCAAAGTATATCACATGGAATTTCATACTATCCTTGTTATACATAAAGGTATATTTTTATTATGAATCCTCATTACCTGGGGTTGGAAAAATATATATCATAAAAATATTCATACTTTAATACCTTTCTTATGCAAGCCTTGAGGCTTAGATAATCTTTGATTGGTTGGGTATGTTGTTGAGAATGTCATAAGTTGGAGATCAACCAATATGATATTTTCCCCCTCATATGATGGGTTAAAAAACATGGGCTCTTGATTGAATTAATTTGATGAAATTCATGGTCCTCATTATTTGATTGACATGTGATGTGCTCAGCAACATGGATGAATGAAATATGATGTATTCATTGATTCATGTTAGTTTATTGTAGAGAATTATGAATGTATAAGATGACTTATAGTAATCACCATATGTCATGGAAAAATATTATATATACGATACATCTTGAAATTTACATTTTCATATGGATATGAGAGTGTATTCAATTAGAATCATAGTACACATATTTTTATCTTGAGTAACACTAATGATTTTCTGTAGGGTGTTTTCTTTTTTACATCTATGAAATCAGGATTTTGAATTTGTTGTCAATGCTACAAATTCCTGTAGGATCTCATAATTGGGCATTTCAATAAGGGTCAAATTTTGGAAAATGTGTTTTATCATAATTAATACATTTTAATAAATCCAACCAAAAAGAGTTTAGAAATATTAATAATGAATTGTGACGTTTCTCCTAAAATCTTAATGGGATTTTAGTGAAAGTGTGAGATTGATTGAATTTAACTAAAATGGTTATATTATATTTTAGTAAATACCCAAAGTCATATTTTTCATTAGGAATGTGATTCATATAATAGATCATGATATCATGATATCATATAATTCATGAGATGCCTTTATTGTAACATATGATAGGATTATGATATGGCCACATAACTACTATCATGTCTTTAAAATGAATTACATTGGTTATGAATCAACATATTGATTCATTCATAGAATGATAGATCATTTGAAATGTTCAAATGATAATAATCCCAACAGGTGTGTGTTATGTGTAATGCACATTGGCCCTCATGTCATGGAAGTTGACCCCTGACTCCCTTCATTTAATGAAAAGGATGGGATCCCTCCATTCGGTGTGTGTGGTATTAATAAATTATTTTAGAATTTCTCACATCAAAATTTTAAACCTTTCAAGATCTTAGTTATGTTTTTGACACACCTTTGGTGTTCATGCGTCCACTCATTATGAACATTGATCCTAGTGGTTGGTGTCATCCCCTTAGAGGTAGGAGTCTTTTGGTAGTTGTTTGGTGATCTTCATCAAGAAAACTCCACTAAGTTCAACAAATATGGATCTTATAGAATTATAGGCACTATAATTTATATAGTATGTTATTTATACTATATTATTATTTTTTATTTAAGATTGAGAAATTAAATGGGTTTCTTCTGCTATATAGATCATAGGATGATCCCTCAAACCCCATTAGAAAGGGTCTTCCTATATATCCGTATAAAGTAAATTAGAATCCAATTAGTTTAGTGTCATCTAATAAGTCATGTCATACTTTTTAATGTCATGTGACATGTGACACCCCTAGTTTGAGGTATATTTTTGTATTATTCTATTTATTTTAGGTAATAAATTTTTGGGTTGGATTGTTTAATGGTCTTGGATAAGAAGGATGAATGGGAGATGTTGGATTCAGTTCACAACGTGAATTATTTTTCATGGAATAAATTGTTTAATGGAATAATTCAATGAGATTCTAGTTTAGGATAAAAATGTTCAGAATATTTAATTCATGGCCTTAATGGGTTTCATGACTTGCAATTTTGAGGTTATGAGAATTTTGGTGTATGTGGCCACTGACGATTTCATGGAGTGAATTCATATTTCATAAAATGAATGACTTCATGTCTAGCCTATTTATTAATTATAGCACCTCTTGGTTCTATTAAGTAGTCCTTAATTTTCTATAAAACCCTAATCCGTCAAAAGTTGATTTGGGGATTGTATTCCTTCAAGATACCGGTTCATAATGAATCTTCAATATTCTAGACTAGGGAATCAAAGGTAACAATTATGGTTATTATTTTCCCTGATAATATTCTGGTTTTCTTTGGGGGAGAAACCCTAGATTGGGGATTATATTATTATATCTTTGGGATGGGTCATGATCAAATTAATATTTTTTGGGATTCATTGAAGGGATAGAAAGGGCAGTATGGATCTGCAAAATGTGGAATGATTCTTCAAGAAAAACACTTAGGAGATATGTAGTTTTTCTCCATTTACACATCACCTATAACTTGAATGATTAGTTTTTAAAAATTCAGTTAATTATGGGAATATGGAATGGATGGTGGAGACTGAGTTCAAAATGAACATGGAAAGGACCTTATCAAGTTATACTTGGTCACAAGGTCAATTTGGACTCAAAGTATTTTACTTTCTAGAGACAGATTGGGTTTGGAGAGATAGGTTCCACTCATGAGTGTGGAATTTTAGATGGAACTCCTATTACAAGATGTTAATTGGATGTTTGATTTATATGGGTTTGGATTCATGGTATGGGATACCTTCATGGTGTCAGTTTTATCATTGGTTATGCATTTTTTTTATCTTCGAAACTGTTGTATATTTCTTTCTCCTATATTTTATTATGTTTTACCTAACTTGTTATTATCCTAGTGCTACGTATGGATGTCTTATGGATTTACCACAAATATGATATACTCACCCCGACATATTCATCTTGGTGTATATAAAGACATTGTTGAACATTATATATATAAGGGAAAAGTATCATACATTACTAGAATAGCACTATGATGATGCAACGTTGTTGTGTTGGAGTTGAAGATTAGAGACGTCTAGTAGTAGAGTTTTTCATGGTGCCACATCTAAGCTTTGTTTCTCTTGGTGTCTTTGGTTCTTTCTTTAACGTAGACTTGTTGATGTCTATTTTAATTTTTTGACTCTAATCATAATATAGTTCCTTATTTTTTTATATTTCTCTTGGTTTTTTAACTTACAACATGTATATTTTTTTGTAGAGTTTGTCTATTACATGATATTATCAATTTAATGGAAAATAATCCCTCATGGTTTAGTCAACACATTTACATTTATTTCTAGTTTCTGGTGTCCAAGGTATTTCACCTAAGGATAATGGGTCTTTGGTTCTTTCCAAGACAATGGTTCGAGTAGAGGTGATACATGACAAGTACCATTCTAGTGCATTTTTAACTTCATATAGTCATGGACAAAGGTTGTTTCTTTTAGTTTGGGCAATAAGGACCATTGGGGAGATTTTTAGTGGAATAATTTAATGTTTGAGGATTACACGAGATCGATAAACCATTCTACCACTGACACATTAATTAGACCTAATGAGGTTAATGAAATAATTTAATGTTATAAAAATCCATTCAGAGAACTTAGAATGAGTTTCTTAATCCAAGTAAGGCCCCACCAATTACCTAAAATTAGAAATCATTATCATCAAAAGAATAGATTATTGATTATATTTTGAGTTACCAAATGGTTATAGATCAAGTCTGTAAAAATTATCATCATTAAAGGAATAAATGATTTAAATAGAGAACTCAAGTGTGCACAATGAACCTCCCATGTATATTAGGTGAACATGGAGGTGGATTAGTTGGAAAATAATTTTAAGGTGGCTTGACCTCAGTTAAAGAGTACTGAAAAGGTCTTTTAGACCATTAAGGATTCCTGGATACACATAAAAGACCTCTTTTCAATAGTGTATACCAATGGTAGAATCTTATATGAAGACAAACCATCACAAACAAGGAAAAAATGCTTTGATATTCCTCAATTTCACAAAATATTTGGGATCTATGCTTGTAGGTAGGGTCCAAAAGGGGCTGTGGAGGTTTAATTATACCAACCACTTATGTTCTAAGTGTGTAAAACCCTATGCAAAATATTCACATGGGACCCTTCCCAAAGGGTTTTTGAGAATTGGTTTGTGACGTTTTTATGTGGAGGATACATATTTGGAAATATTTTATATAGGGAAATGGTTGTAAAATTGTTATGAAGAACGTCCCTCCCCTTCAGAATTATATTTAAAGCCTTCACGAGGGATCTATTCCCCAAATACCATATCATAATTGTTTTAATCAAAAATGTCGTGAGATTTAAAAGTCCAGGTCTATAAAAATATCAATCTATTTTAAAAATTTTTTGGGGGTTATATTTATATAAAAAACCACTTGGCCTAATAATTTTAAAGAAGTGGATGAATAAAATATTTAAATAAAAAAGAAATCCTTGTTTCTCTACCTAAAATTATTATGTATGAATAAAACTGAATTGAGAAAAAAGGTTTACATTCTCATCAATCTTCCCCCTTTTCACCATAGACTCCACCACAAGCAGCATATTATCTCACAGTTGTATAAATATCTATCCTTCTACAACAAAGGATACCAAGGGCCATATAATTTCTTCTTCTTCACTTGGATACACATGATTGTGAAGTTTATGCATTCTTCAATTTCAAAAAAATAGACATCACTTAATTTCTTCACAACAACCAAGGAACTCCATATCCACTTACAAACAGTGTTGGCTATGTAAAATCCAAGTGACTATGTAATATTTTACATAATAAACAATATACACTTATGTTAAAATGAATCAAAAAATAAAACTATCATAATAATAAAAATGATAGTACGTTTCAGATTCATAACCAATGAAATTTAAGTATGTGAAACAAGTTGGGCCCATGGATACTAATTTTACTCATAGATGGTGTTTTTCAAGGTCAAAAAAGGTCCACAGATGACCCGAAAATAGGATTGAATGTTTAAAAAACTTTTTCTTTAGAATTGGATTAAATCTAAAGCCTAATTTTAAAAGATAGTTATCACCACCACATCATTGGATTGGGAAATGTATTTTAAGGATCTTCATTCCTTAGCGTGCGAGAAGTATTGTGGAACATATGGATGTCATTTTTGTTTTCTTCAGGAAGGGATGTATCACATAAAAATTATGTTGATTTTGGGTGGATCATATTCTTCATAGAGAAGTGTGTAACAAATTTTTTGACTCTAACAATAATATCATTATAATTTTTCTTAAAACTCTGTAGGGATATATGAAATAGATCTTGGTGTCAAGAAAATGTGTTTGATTAGTGTTAGGTTGTTTTCATGTATTAAAAAGATAGAAAACCCATGGAGGTATATAATGAGGATAGAAAATTAGGTTTAGTGTTGATCATTAAACTTATATTATACTTAAGTACCTCATCTTAAAAAAATATTAAAACCAAAATGGCCATATGACTACTTTTAATATCCTTATGTGGAAATTAAGGAAGAAAAATATTTGTCTATTTTCATCATATTATTAAAGATTTATTAATTTACCATTATAATATAATTGAGATCATAAAGAGTGAATGGGATCCCCATACGAGATTGGTCGTGATCTAATACACAAAAAATTATATTTATATATATAGTTAGATTATTGAATCTATGTACAACAATAGTGGGGGTGAGATGGGATGGAGTGGTGAGAGAGGTGGTTCCCTAGTATATTGATGAAGAATAAAGAGGACCCTCCACTATAATAGGAGGAGGGGAAATTAGAATAATATATATTTCACATTCCTGATTTTATCAATATTGAGATTAGTCCTCAAGCCTATCAATCAATAGACGATGATCTAGGGGTGGAGATGTCCTCATATCCGTTCAATAATAATTCAAATATAATAAATCATTTTTTGTGGCCATTTTTGGTCTTCATTGACCCTTATCACTATATTTTTATCACCATTTCAACTCATATTGAATTATCAACACATACTCATACAACTCTCTGATGTGGAATAATTCATGTTGTCCTGGTCTCAAGTTTCATGAGTCTTCATATCTATTTGTTTCATGTTGATGAGGAGATCATTTGATCATTCCTGAAAGATCCATAAAAACCATCATAATTCTAGACACATCCCTAGATAAAGTCTAATAATTCACTAGGCTAAGTAAAAAACATGAAATGGGAAAAGTCAACAATTTCTACTATATATGGACTGTAACATATTTTTAAGGGGAAACATTTCCACTACTAATATTGGGAAATAACAATCCCAAGGCTATTCTAGACCGGCATTGCCTATTGGTTTTGAAGCTTCTTGGTAAGTCATTAGGTCATTTTATATGCTCTAATTATACTATTTTATCACTGAATCACTTGATAATTTATTGGATATAAAAAAATGTTGATGTCTAAAATCCTCCCCCATATTTCATCTTGATTTTTATTTCTTGAGGGTTTCTATATATAAAACAAAAATTATATGAGCCTTTATTTGGAAACGATGAATTTTGTCTTTTTAAAGGGAATGAATCTCACAAAATTAATAGGAGACAAAAAGATAATGATCTCCATGGTGAAGAATATGTTGAAGTTATGGACCAAAATAGAGGTTCATAGGGAAGGACTACCTCAAGAGCCTTTTGAACATTGAATAATCTCAATATTGGATGAAGATAGTGATGATGAATCTGATTTAGTGGAAATAAAATGTCCGGAAGCTCTCTAAAAATTAGAGTAGTCTAATCAATGGTTATATAATGTAGAAGATTGTGGACATAGAGGTTTCTTCATATCATCAAAAGAAGATATTGGTTATCCTTATGGTGAAGTTGTAGATACCCCAACTTGTTGCATTGAGGTTTCTCCATGAAAGGTGTTCATGAAAAGAATAGTAAAATTCAAAGAGGTAGAATTGGTAGGAATGTAGAAAGGTGATATAAAGACTTGTATTATGGGAAGATTCAATCATTATATTACCAATGTGCATCAAATAAAGATGTATCTTGTAGGGATTAAAGAAGCTTCAATATTTTAGGGACTAGAGGAGTTTGAATCCATCATATTTTGGAATATTCAACGTATGTATCTGTCAATTTGAAGTGAGGGTATCTATAATTTAATCTCTCCATATATTTCACTTTGTTAAAATAGTTCTACTACCACTACAAAAAAAAGGCATTTAGCGGTGGTTTTTTTTCGTTTCATGGAGGTTTAAACCGACGCCAAATCGATTGGCAGCAGTTTGAAAAACCGCCGCGAAATCATGCGTTGTGAAACTATTCACGGCGGTTTTGATAGCCGCTGCAGAACGTTTCGCGGCGGTTTTTTAGCGGTGGTTTAAACCCTTTTTATAAGCCCCACATACATAGCCCATGTGCATTATTCATGTTGGTTTTTACCTTTTCAAAATCTATGTGAGAATTTTTTAATACTTGAATCCCCATTTGTTCATAAAAGTCATCATGGGACATGAAATTTTCCCTAAACCCCCATTTATTCTTCTCCCTCACCCCTTGATCCCCGCTCATGATTTTAGTATATAGGGACTCCTCCTTGGTTTCACCCCTCCAAAATTCTTGATGAATTGAAGTTTTATTCACTACGATGATCTTGTCCTGGTATGTATAACCTCATCTATACCCTAGGTTTTCATTTCCTAATCTATTTCCCCCTTTCTAGATCCCTAATTTGAGAATTTTGGGGATGAATCTTGTATATTATCGAGATTCATGGTGATTAAAATTCTCCTTTCCTGATGTAGTAAGTCATTAACATTTTACAAATGTTATAGGAAGATGTATGTATTTTTTCATTCAACTTTGTGTTTAGAAAATTGATATTTATATATTTATTATTAAAGGTATTATGTGGGTTCATAATGATGTGGTAAACCCTTTAGAGGGGGAGGAATGGGTTTATGAGTTGTTTAAAGTGAAATATTCAATTGTTCAATGGATGATGTCGGGGTGGTCAACCTAAGAAATAGGACTATTGGGGAGTTGTTGGGGATTGGTTGATGATAATATAGCTTCGATAAATAACGAAGGGTTTTAGGTGATGTATTCTATTTCTTTTGTGACTCTTAAAACATGTTGCTTCTTATTTCTTGTTTCTTGATGTTACCTAATTTGAGCGGGAGGGGATGAGTTGGTTTTCGTGATGTGACATCCCTTGAGTAAGAAGGGATGGTTTAATGTGATTGATGTGACCTCCATTGAGTGTTAGGGGATGTTTAAGTGTGCTTGATGTGATCTCGCATGAGTTTTCACTGATGGCTTAGTGTTCATGATGTGGAATCCATTGAGTGCGTGGGGATGGATCGATGTGCCTTGTGAGGACATGACCAGAGCAATGAGGCATGAGTCATGTGTTTTATATTCTACTGAGGTTACAACAAACTTTACTTCTGGTATAGAGTCGATGTAGGTGTTATTGGGGAATCATAGAGGCATTGTTAGTGGATATTAATCTCACGGGACTTGTTTATTTTTTTTATTTCAATTCATCCAAATTTATGTCTTCTTCATTTATGTTAAGGGACCCTTGGTGGTGTATGAATATCTTTATTATCAAACTTTTCCCAAGAATCTTTAAGTGTGTTAAAAGCTTGTGATTAGGGATCTGTACAAGGTAAATGATCCAATGATAGGCTACTGAGTAGATACTGGTTGATGGGGATTTAGGAAATACCGAGACACAGTTTAGGAACTTCTATAGTGATGCCTCTTATTTTGTGTTGTACTATTTTTCATTATATGCACTAATCCAAAACATTTTGGGTTCCCTTATAAATTGTGGAATGTATATTATATGTCATATGATATCGCATAAGATATTTTTATTTCTTCACCCATGTGATCTTCTGCTACTTACCAATTTCATTATAAATTCCGCTCAATTTACTACTTCTAGTTGTTATTTATTTACTTTAGTTATTGTGTTACTCTAATGGTTATCTGATATTAAGGTTATTGTCTCCCCATGGAATATTTTAAACCCTTATATCTAGTTAGAAGCCTCTTGTGTATGGGGAAGGTCCAGTGAGGTTATTTGGCAGCCCCGACCTGTACTGGGTGATTCAGGATGGGGTGTTATAAAACGGTAGCACAACCACTTTTTCATTGATTTACTATTCAGGGCTTGATATAATATATACTGGATGTAAAATACTCTTGTAGTTGAGATAAGCTTATTTCCATCCAAATCATGTGTAGTTGACCTTCGAGTGCTAGAGAAGTGAGATTGCTTTTATTGGTTGTGATATTATGGTATCATGGTACTCATGGGTGTTATTGTGTTGTTATGATTCATCTTATTTTCTATCGGACTCATGGGAAATAGTGTTTGAGTTCATGTATCATGGATTGACATGCACTTTCACATGTCATATTCATGATTTCTTGCAATAGATACAATTTTAAATTAATTACATGACAACAAAAATGTATTTGGTGTTTTTATGGATATATTCTTGGTGACATCTAATTAACCTAACCTGACCATTCCTATATTTCTACTTATTACTATTGTGACTAACATGTAGGTACCAAAATGTGGGTTTAGTCCTTCTGTAAGTATTAAGACATAGGGGTTAAGAGTAGTCCCCTCTAGTGTGCTTCCTAGGATAATTGTGTGCATGTGTACCGATTAATTACTTAATTATTTTTAATATTTGAGATTTTAAGGGCATTTTCCTAGTGTCTGTTTTGATATTTTATATTATTCTCATCAACATCCCATGGCTCTACCAAGAGAGCTAAGAGAGGACACTTCTAAATTAGGGAATGTTCATGGTGTGCCTCTAAACATTCAAGAGGGCTAGTCTAATAATTGGATGAACGTTTATCCCATAACCCCTAAAGGATAGCCTCTCTATACAAGTGTTTTTAATGTCTTTCTAATGGGATGCAATGGATCCCATCCGAGAGAGCCAAAAATTGTGGAATTAATGTGGGTTTTCTAGAAACCACACCCTCCCAAATTCTTGTTCATGGGTAGTCCTGAGGATACTGAATACTGGATCAACATTTCTAGAGGGATTCTTGTAACTTGTAAAGACATTGGGTGATTTTTGGGTGATGTTGGTGAAATTTATGCTATAGGGACCTATGAGGAAGTGGTGGGGCTTGATAATCTAGGATTGGGGACATGATATTCTAATGTGGGGATATTTTATGGAACTGTTCTTTTAGGAGTTATTTCTGGAGATGTTGAGGTTGGATAGAGCTTGAGAGTTTATGGTGTATGTGATGATATTGGTGCAAAACTATGTGACCTATTTTTGGAAATTGATCCATTTCACTCCACTATTGGTTGAAAATGAGCCTTTAGATTCTAGGGATTTTGTGACCAGTATTTATCTTGAGGGGAGGTGACATTATTGGACTTTTTACATGAACTCATGCTATGATGTGTTATCTAAGGATTTCACATTGAAAAGGGTCAATAAGAGGATAGTGTGACATGATTTTCTTTCCCTCTAACTGGACTGAGTTGTTCCGTTCAAAGTAGGGTTGTGGTGGATTCTTCTAGTGGTAGGAAGAGGATATATAAATATATAAACTAGTGTTCAAAAAGGTTGTTGGGTAAGGGAAGGAGTTAATCTCTTTTGGTTCCAAGACGAACTATACATGGGTATTTCCTATCAGGGAATTATGATCATTACTGAAAAACATGTATCAATCAGATGTGGGAGTGTAATTATTGTGTAAAAAGGGGAAATATATAATGCTTCTATTATAGTTTCTACCAGTCTGGGGATCAAAAAGTTTCTAGATTGACATAATCCTCAAGGTCTTGGTTAGGTGGACCATAGATAGATAATAGAGTTATGTCAAGGAGGTCTGGCTAGAGAGATAGTCGAGGGTCTTATCATCCACAATAGTAGACTCCTCAAGGTTCAATTTTATAGGTGAGTCAATGATTGTAGAGTTAGGGATGTGGATTTGAGGTAGTTCGGGTTTATGTTTTAAACTAGGTTTCAACTAACATAGTTAAGGGCCATTTAGTTGTTAAAGGTAAGGTTTTGACCACTATGATGCTTTCAATTTTCCTGTTTCACACATGAGGAATCTCATTCCTTTAATGTAACTATATACACCAATTTGTAGGTGGTAATGTCATTCTAAAAATTTTATCTCATGTTCCATAGATTTTTAGGCTATGATCATTTGTTTGATTTCCCAGTCCTATATATGATGGGTTTTTACATTATTGTTGGGATTTTCTAGTTGATGCACTTCAGGGCTCATATTGATTTCAACAAGAGGTGATTATACTTTAACTAACTTAATGGAAAGATGAATGTTTTCATAGGTGAATGGGATATAAAGGAATGTATTATAGTAACACACCTTAATCAATTAGTGATATTATAAGGTAGGTAGCATGTATGGTTCTAGCAATATTGTAGGTAAATATTACTTATGTTTTTTCTCTAATAGTGGATCAACTCCATGATATATTTTTATAGGATTCATTAAGACTTCCTACTAGTAGGGAGACCATTTTCTTGATTAATCTAGTTATGGGTTAAGAGACCATGTTGATTCCCTAATTTTGTATAGCACCAGCTGAGTTAAAAGATGTAAAGGTAGAACATGAGGTTCTTGAGGAGAATGGGTTTTTTCACACCAAAACCTATACTTTCTATGATCTAGTTTAATTCAAAAAGAAGGAAATTTTTTTATAAAGTTATGTGTGGGATAATGAATATAAAACTAGGTTATGGTGATGATTCTATATTCCCTATCGAGGATCGATGATCTGTTTGACCAACTAAGGGGATAAAGTCCATATAGGTATTTATTTCCCCATAAATGAATTCTGATTATAAGATATATAAAATGGATTTCAAAACCATTTTTGAAAGGGAATATATTCAATGACATAAATATTACAAAATATCAAAGTTTTTGATGTTCTTAATGTGTATTCTATGATATTCAAGTTGCAATGCTCCATTTGTGGACAGAAGTATGTCTCTAAAGATGGAATATTTATAATGATAATGTAATCATGGATGTTGGTTTCTTGAAAACATAAATGATTATTGTGTATAAAAGTGGTTTAGTGGGACTATCTGGGTATTTATCATATTTTATTCATATGACATACTTCTCATCAGAGAAGATGTTATGAATTTACACTATGAAAACATATGGTTGGGAAAATTAATGTCGATGAAAGACATAGTAAGCCTACATACTGAGTATATGGATCTATAGATATATTATCTAATATTCTGTTTAGACTTTGTTGGAACACATATTTTTGTAAAATTCTAAATCTATTTAGAATTTAGAATCCCAAAAGGGGGTCTTTACCAGTATTGCAGGGCACACATATTAGGAAGATACAACATCCTTTTAAAATATAATGTTTTTTTATCTACATAGCATATGATCTATCATGTGTTCCATGTTGTGTACTTGAACTAATGTCACTTATTCATTGATAATTATTAATAGATACTAATCAAATCTAGATGAGAGTCACTTAATTGTTGTAAATAAAATCTTTAATTACATAAGAAGAAGTAAGGATGTATTATTGGTCCTTATAGGTGAAGATAATATAATTGTAAATGGTTTCAATGATGATAGTATATATTTAAAAAAAGGTGATATGTTATTTTAATTTGGTTCTATCATTTTACTAAATGGAGGATCGATTTTTTTGGAATATTTCCTAACCATCCACCATAGAAGACTCAACAATTGAGGAAAAATACATCACTACATTAGACACTATGAAGGATTTAAAACCATTATCATAGAAAAAGAATGAGAATCGACTTGAATATTTTATTAGATATATGAGAGATTAGTTAAAATGGCTGTAAATTGTTTGATTATTTCAAAATGAAGCAAATTTCATATTAGCCTTCATTCATGGGTATTACATTTATATTACATGAATTTTAGAATGATAATATCCCCTCAAAGTATGACTCGAAGTTGTCACTAACATATAATCATCACAAATTATAATGGTTTGTGATGATATGTTAATATTATCTTGGGTAGAATATTATAATTAATACAAAGAGTTGTATACAATTTACAAATATGAGACTGATGAGGTAATAAGTTGAGACTTGTTATCAGGACTGACCCGTCAAATTATATCACATGGAATTTCATACTATCCTTGTTATACATAAAGGTATATTTTTATTATGAATCCACATTACCTGGGTTTGGAAAAATATATATCATAAAAATTTTCATACTTTCATACCTTTCTTATGCAAGCCTTGAGTCTTAGATAATCTTGGATTGGTTGGGTATTTTGTTGAGAATGTCATCAGTTGGAGATCAACCAATATGATATTTTCCCCCTCATATGATGGGTTAAGAAACATGGGATCTTGATTGAATTAATTTGAGGAAATTCATGGTCCTCATTATTTGATTGACATGTGATGTGTTCAGCAACATGGATGAATGAAATATGATGTATTCATTCATTCATGTCATTTTATTTTAGAGAATTATGAATATATAAAATGACTTATAGTAATCACCATATGTCATGGAAAAATAATATATATATGATACATCTTGACATTTACATTTTCATATGGAGATGCGAGTGTATTTAATTAGGATCATAGTACACATATTTTTATCTTGAGTAACACTAATGATTTTCTGTAGGGTGTTTTCTTTTTTTACATCTATGAAATCAAGATTTTGAATTTGTTTTCAATGCTACAAATTCATGTAGGATCTCATAGTTGGACCTTTCAATAAGGGTCACATTTTGGAAAATTTGTTTTATCATAATTAATACATTTTAATAAATCCCACCCAAAAGAGTTTAGAAAGATTCATAATGAATTATGACATTTCTCATAAAATATTAATGGGATTTTAGTGAACGTGTGTGATTGATTGAATTTAACGAAAATGGTTATATTATATTTTAGTAAATACCCTAAGTCATATTTTTCATTAGGAATGTGATTCATATCATAGATCGTGATATCATGATATCATATAATTCATGAGATGCCTTTATCGTAACATATGATAGGATTATGATATGGGAACATAACTACTATCATGTCTTTAAAATGAATTACATTGGTTATGAATCAACATATTTATTCATTCATAGAATGATAGATCATTTGAAATGTTCAAATGATAATAATCCCAACAGGTGTGTGTTATGAGTAATGCACATTGGCCCTCATGTCATAGAATTTGACCCTTGACTCCCTTCATTTAATGAAAATGATGGGATCGCTCCATTAGGTTTGTGTGGTATTAATACATTATTTTAGAATTTCTCACATCAAAATTTTAAACCTTTCAACATCATAGTTAAGTTTTTGACACACCTTTGGTGTTCATGTGTCCACTCATCATGAACATTGATCCTAGTGGTTGGTGTCATCCCCTTAGAGGTAGGAGTCTTTTGGTAGTTTTTTGGTGATCTTCATCAAGAAAACTCCACCAAGTTCAACAAATATGGATCTTATAGGATTATAGGCATTCTAATTTATATAGTATGTTCTTTATACTATATTGTTATTTTTGATTTAAGATTGAGAAATTAAATGGGTTTCTTCTGCTATATATATCATAGGATGATCCCTCAAACCCCATTAGAATGGGTCTTCCTATATATCCGTATAAAGGAAATTAGAATCCAATTATTTTAGTGTCATTTAATAAGTCATGTCATACTTTTTAATGTCATGTGACATGTGACACCCCCAGTTTAAGGTATATTTTTGTATTATTCTATTTATTTTAGGTAATAAATTTTTGGGTTGGATTGTTTAATGGTCTTGGATAAGGAGGATGAATGGGAGCTATTGGGTTCAGTTCACAACGTGAATTATTTTTCATGGAATAAATTGTTTTAGGGAATAATTCAATGAGATTATAGTTTAGGATGAACATGGTCAGAATATTTAATTTATGGCCTTAATGGGTTTCATGACTTACAATTTTGAGGTGATGAGAATTTTGGTGTATGTGGCCACTGACGATTTCATGTAGTGAATTCATATTTCTTAAAATGAATGACTTCATGTCTAGATAATTTATTAATTATAGAACCACTTGGTTCTATTAAGTATTCCCTCATTTTCGATAAAACCCTAATCCGTCAAAAGTTGATTTGGTGATTGTATTCCTTCTAGATACCGGTTCATAATGAATCTTCAATATTCTTGACTAGCGAATCAAAGGTAACAATTATGGTTTTTATTTCCCCTGATAATATTCTGGTTTTCTTTGGGGGAGAAACCCTAGATTAGGGATTATATTATTAGATATTTGGGATGGGTCATGATCTGATTAATATTTTTTGGGATTCATTGAAGGGATAGAAAGGGCAGTATGGATCTGCAAAATGTGGAATGATTCTTCAAGACAAACACTTAAGAGGTATGTAGTTTTTCTCCATCTACACTTCACCTATAACCTGAATGATTAGTTTTTAAAAATTGAGTTAATTATGGGAATATGGAATGTATGGTGGTGCATGAGTTAAAAATGAACATAGAAAGGACCTTATTGAGTTATACTTGATCACAAGGTCAATTTGGACTCAAAGTATTTTACTTTCTAGATACAGATTGGGTTTGGAGGGATAGGTTCCACTCATGAGTGTGGAATTTTCGATGAAACTCCTATTAAAAGATGTGAATTGGATGTTTGATTTATATGGGTATGAATTCATGGTATGGGATACCTTCATGGTGTGAGTTTTATCATTGGTTATGCATGTTTTTATCTTGGAAACTGTTTTGTATTTCTTTCTCCTATATTTTATTATGTTTTACCTAACTTGTTATTATCCTAGTGCTATGTATTGAAGTCTTATGGATTTCCTGCAAAGATGATATACTCACCCCTACATATTCATCTTGGTGTATATAAAGACATTGTTGAACATTATATATATAAGGGAAAAGTATCATACATTACTAGAATAGCACTATGATGATGCAATCTTGTTGTGTTGGAGTTGAAGATTAGAGACGTCCAGTAGTGGAGTTTTTCATGGTGCCACATCTAGGATTTGTTTTTCTTGGTGTCTTTGGTTCTTTCTTTAATGTAGACTTGTTGATGTCTGTTTTACTTTTTTGACTCTAATCATAATATAGTTCCATATTTCATTATATTTCTCTTGGTTTTTTAACTTACAACATGTATTTTTTTTGTAGAGTTTGTCTATTACATGATATTATCAATCTAATGGAAAATAATCCCTCATGGTTTAGTCAACACATTTACATTTATTTCTAGTTTTTAGTGTCCAAGGTATTTCACCTAAGGATAATGGATCTTTGGTTCTTTCCAAGACAATGGGTCGATTAGAGGTGATACTTGACAAGTACCATTCTATTGCATTTTTAACGTCATATAGTCATGGACAAAGGTTGTTCCTTTTAGTTTGTGCAACAAGGACCATTGGGGAGATTTTTAGTGGAACAATTTAATGATTGAGGATTACATGAGATTGATAAACCATTCCACCTCTGACACATTAATTAGACCTAATGAGGTTAATGAAATAATTTAGTGTTATAAAAATCCATTTAGAGAACTTAGATTGAGTTTCTTAATCCAAGTAAGGCCCCACCAATTACCTAAAATTAGAAATCATTATCATAAAAATAATAGATTATTGATTATATTTTGAGTTACCAAACGGTTATAGATCAAGTCTGTAAAAATTATCATCATCAAAGGAATAAATGATTTAAATAGAGAACTCGAGTGTGTACAATGAACCTTCCATGTATATTAGGTGAACATGGAGGTGGATTAGTTGGAAAATAATTGTAAGGTGGCTTGACCTCAGTTAAAGAGTACTGAAAATGTCTTTTAGACCATTAAGGATTCCTTGATACACATAAAAAACCTCTTTTCAATAGTGTATACCAATGGTAGAATCTTATATAAAGACAAACCATCACAAAAAAAGGAAAAAATGCTTCGATATTCCTCAATTTCAAATAACATTTGGGATCTATGCTTGTAGGTAGGGTCCAAAAGGGGTTGTGGAGGTTTAATTCTACCAACCACTTATGTTCTAAGTGTGTAAAACCCTATGCAAAATATTCACATAGGACCCTTCCCAAAGGGTATATGAGAATTGGTTTGTGACGTTTTTATGTGGAGGATACATATTTGGAAATATTTTATATAGGGAAATGGTTGTAAAATTGTTATGAAGAAGGTCCCTCCCCTTCAGACTTATATTTAAAGCCTTCATGAGGGATCTATTCCCCAAATACCATATCATAATGGTTTTAATCAAAAAAGTCGTGAGATTTAAAAGTCCATGTCTATAAAAATATCAATCTATTTTAAAAATGTGTTGGCGGTTCTATTTATATTAAAAACCACATGGCCTAATAATTTTAAAGAAGTGGATGAATAAAATATTTAAATACAAAAATAAATCCTTGTTTCTCTACCTAAAATGATTAAGTATGAATAAAAATGAATTGAGAAAAAAAGGTTTACAATCTCATCAATCTTCCACCTTTGCACCATAGACTCCACCACAAGCAGCATATGATCTCACAGTTGTATAAAATCTCTATCTTTCTACAACAAAGGATACCAAGGGCCACATAATTTCTTCTTCTTCACTTGGATACACATGATTGTGATGTTTATGCATTCTTCAATTTCAAAAAAATAGACATCACTTAATTTTTTCACAACCACCAAGGAACTCCATCTCCACTTACAAACAGTGTTGGCTATGTAAAATCCAAGTGACTATGTAATATTTTACATAATAAACAATATACACTTATGATAAAATGAATCAAAAAATAAAACTATCATAATAATAAATATGATAGTATGTTTCAGATTCATAACCAATGAAATTTAAGTATGTGAAACAAGTTGGGCCCATGGATATTAATTTTACTCATAGAAGGTGTTTTTCGAGGTCAAAAAAGGTCCACATATGACCTAAAAATAGGATTGAAGGTTTAAAAAACTTGTTGCATTGAGGTTTCTCCATGAAAGGTGTTCATGACAAGAATAGTAAAATTCATAGAGGTAGAAGTGGTAGGAATGTAGAAAGGTGATATAAAGACTTGTATTATGGGAAGATTCAATCCTTCGATTACCAATGTGCATCAAATAAAGATGGATCATGTAGGGCTTAGAGAAGCTTCAATATTTCAGGGACTAAAGGAGTTTGAATCCATCATATCTTGGAAGATTCAATGAATGTACGTGTCAATTTGAAGTGAGGGTCTCTATAATTTAATCTCTCCATATATTTCACTTTGTTAAAAACAGTTTTACTACCACTACGGCAAAAAGGCATTTAGCGGCGGTTTAAACTGCCGCTAAATCGATTGGCGGCGTTTTGAAAAACCACCGCGAAATTGTGCGTTGGGAAACTATTCGTGGCAGTTTTGATAACCGCCGCAGAACGTTTCGCGGTGGTTTTTTTATTTATTTATTTATTATTTTTTTTGTTATTTTTGTTATTTTTGTTATTTTTTTTTATTTTTTTATTTTTAATTTCATATATTTATTATATATTAATTAATATATTAATTAAATAATTTATTTATTTATTAATTATGAAATTTATTTATTTATTTATTTTTCGTATTTATTTATAGTATTTATTTATTTATTTATTTATTTTTCGTATTTATTTATTTATTTATTTATTTTTCGTATTTATTTATTTTATTTATTTTATTTCGTATTTATTTTATTTATTTATTCTCTTTATTTATTTTATTTTGTATTTATTGTATTTATTTATTTTATTTTATTTATTTATTTATTTTTCTTATTTATTTATTTTTCGTATTTATTTATTTTATTTATTTTATTTATTTATTTATTTATTTTATTTATTTTATTTATTTATTTTATTTATTTATTTTATTTATTTTATTTCGTAATTATTTTATTTATTTATTTTATTTCGTATTTTATTTATTTATTTATTTATTTATTTATTTATTTCTTTCGTATTATTTTATTTACTTTATTTTTCCATGCGTGCACATCCCATGCACATGCACATGCACATGCATGCCCATGCAATATAAAGAAATTCTGTGTTTGGTGAGATTTGAACCCCTAACCTCTTGCATATTTTCCAAAGACTTTACCACTCCAGCAAGCTCACCATGTGGTTAATAAACAGAATTTAATATACTTATATATATTAATTGAAAAAACAAATAATACATAAATAATAGATATAAACTCAATAATAATAAATAATAAATAATAAATAACAAATAATAAATAATAAATAATAAATAATAAATAATAAATAATAAATAATAAATAATAAATAATAAATAATAAATAATAAATAATAAATAATAAATAATAAATAATAAATAGTAAATAATAAATAATAAATAATAAATAATAATTAAATATAAATAACAAGTAATAATTAAATATAAATAATAAATAAATAATAAATAATAAATAATAAATAATAAATAATAAATAAATATAAATAATAAATAATAAATAAATATAAATAATTATAAATAATACATAAATATAAATAATGAATAAATATAAATAATAAATAATAAATAATAAATAATAAATAATAAATAATAAATAATAAATAAATATAAATAATAAATAATAAATAATAAATAGTAAATATACATAAATAATAAATAATAAATAATAAATAATAAATAATAAATAATAAATAAAGAATAGATATAAATAATAAATAATAAATAATAAATAAATAATAGATATAAATAATCAATAATAAATAATAAATAATAAATAATAAATAATAAATAATGAATAATAAATAATAAATAATAAATAATAAATAATGAATAATAAATAAATAAATATAAATAATAAATAATAAATAATAAATAATAAATAATAAATAATTTGTAACAAATATTATAATTATTATTAATATTTTATTATTAGTAATAATAAATAATAAATAATAAATAATAATTAATAATTAATAAACAATAAATAATAATTAATAAATAATAAATAATAATTAAATATAAATAATAATTAATAATTAATAAATAAATAAAAAATATAAAAAATAAATATAAATAATAAATATTAATATTAATTATTAATAATAAATAATAAATAATAAATAATAAATAATAAATAATAAATAATAAATAATAAATAACCAGTTACAAATAATAGATAATAAATAAATTAAAGTATATTATAAATAATAAATAATAAATAATAAAGGAAACACATGAAAAAGTATGAAAAGACGTGATAAGGGATGAAAAATCATGAAAACACATGAAAAAGGATGGAGAAGCATATGAAGAATGAGGCATTAGAAAGAATGAGAACGCATGAAAACTCGTGACAACTCTGGAAAACTCCTTAATAATTCAACATAATCATCATAATAACCAATAAAAAACCATTGATGAAGATAAAAAGTCATGGAAACCCAAATAAACAGTAATAAATGGAGCAACCGTTAAAACCCGTCAAAACGGTCATAAAGAGACACAAACATTGGAATCACATTAACAGAGATAACTTATGATCCAAGAGTCCGTTTTAGATCTGCGACCTGTCAAATCAAAGATCCTGAAATGATCTTCGACCTGAAAGGTGAAAGAGTCCGAATGGATAGGCGGATCGGAAGTTACGATGATTTAAAAAAAAGCTGATGGGGAACAGGTGCTAGAAACGAGGCATTGAAAAACATAACAAACCCGATACCCACAAAAAAGTCCATAACATATGATCTAAGAGTGCATGTGGGCGCCGTGACCAGTCAAACTGAAGCTCATGGAATGAGCTATGATCTGGCAGGTGGAGGAGGCTGAACTAACATGCAGATCGAAAGTTAGGTCCATTTGAAGACAAGTTCGACGGGACACCGGTGACAGAAATGGGTTTTTGGAGGACTTTGGAGGGGTTTTGGAGTCGAAAAACAAAACATAAGCTTTCTTTTATCAAACTAGTATGTAGCTCTCTTCGCTGGCTTTGTTTTGATATGTGGTAGAGCCCAAACGGACACCTGGAGCGAAAGTTATGGCCGTTTGAAGTTGGAAAACTTTTTTCAACTTTCTTATAACTCTAATATCTTTCTCACCTTACACCGTCTCATGGATTTGATTATATTTTCCTCTATATCTCTTTATGAGCTTCGATTTGACTGGTCGTGGCACTTCAACAGACGCCCGGATCAAAAGTTATGGTCGTTTTAGTGATTTCGGGGTTTCTCGTGTTTTTTTTATTTTTTCATTTCATTTCGCAGTGGTTTTACCGAAACCGCCACTATTTCGCGGCGGTTTTTTAAAAAACCGCCGCTAATCCTCGAATAAAATTAAAATAATAATAAAAATAAAAATAAAAAATAATAATTTTTTTTGGAATTTCGTGGCGGTTTAAAAACCGCCAAGAAATGGCAACCCGAAACGCGTTTAGCGGCGGTTTTGAAAACCGCCACGAAAAAACCACCGCTAAATGGCAGTTTTCTTGTAGTGTACATGGGAAATATTTCTGAAAACAAAATGGTGGATTTTGTAAGCTTGGTTGACTTGGAGTCTATTGAGGCCTCAACATAAGAAGAAAGCTTACAAAATAAACTGATAGAGGGATATGATGGTCTCATTGAATTTTATAAATATGAGAACATTCATGAACCATCCTGGTTCACCATGCATAATGGGTAACCATGTTGTCCAATAAAATACCCGAGATGAATGATTGTTCCCTCAGGATGGAGATATGAGCCAAGGGAATCAATGAGTAGCAGTGTGAATGATTTCACCCAAGGAATAAATAATAATCCAATTAATTTCACTTGGAAATTTATAATAGTAATTCCATACATTGGAGTTCCATGTCACATAAATAATTATTTAAAAAATATGGACAAAACCAAACAAAACATAAAAGTAATGTCAAACGTATAATTAACAAGAACAATAAGTAGAACAAAATTATCTAAATAGAAACACTGAAAGGATAAAAAATACAAAGTTTATAGTGGAATTCATAAAAGGTTGATAAAAAATATCCCAAAACAAAATAATATAATAAAAGTACCAACTACTATCTACATGCACCATGTGATTCACATTTACTGGAAGCAATCCAAAACAAGAACCAGAACCCAAGGATTTCCCATTGTAGCATAATAGAACCTAAAAACCTATAATGATGATTATCATGAGCTATATCACCTAGTAGGTCACCACATAATTATCCAAGAACACCCTTTAAATATAGGGCTATTTCTTGATAGTTTAAAAATAGATATACAATGTAGGCTTTCCATTTATTTGAAAAAAAACTAACATGTTAGTGTTTTTCAAAAGTATTTCCTTTTCTAACATTAGATAGTCACTTTTAAAAAAAGCATCATTATAAAACATTTTTAAAGATTAGGTAATTTTATGCAAAAAGGACATTAAAAAAAGTTAAAATGGGGAGCATGCTAAAATATTTTTTAAAAAAAATTATGATTCATTCGAAAAAATTATAACATACAAAAATAGTTATCATGAGAACCTAAGAGATACTAGGTTATTCTACGAAAATGTTATATATATATATATTAAATAAATATTAATTCTAGATATAAATAATATTCTCAAACACATGGTGTTTTCTTTATTGGACTATCCTATGGGTAATATATCTTATGTAGAATAAAATATATCTCAAGCTTACTAGTCATAGTGTAATTATAAACTACTGCAACATATGTATCTAGACTTCCCAAAAAAAATAACCAGGGTTTCCCATGAATAAAAAATGGAGGTGAGTTAACCAATATTTCAATATATATGTGTGTGTGTGTGTGTGTGTGTATTTTAACATATCAAACTATTTTGAAAACAAGTCTCACACTCACCTCTAACCTCAAAATAATTTTTCTAAATGTTCAGAATACCACTTTAATTGTAAATGTGGGAACCTCACCTCATCCAAAACAAACAAAATATAGTAGGTAATTATGAAATTCAAAATCCATATACATAACTTCAAAACTATGGCTCAGAAACATTAAATGAAATCACAAAGAATCCTATGATCCACCAGAGGAACCCTATATCGAGGTCTCCATCATCGCATCTCTATCTCCATCATCAAATGTCCTTTGAAAAAACATCGGAGAATCTCACAACATCATCCATCATAGAAAACACCTCACCATCCTCACTTCACCCTCATTTTCTCTGTTAATTTCGATTACAATCACTACACTAGAAATTAAAATCACAGAAATCCACTAAATATTATCAGAACAACACTGAACATTGAAGTACCTTCATATGACGAAGCACTAAAACCAAATTGAAGACCATCCTAGAGGACCTAAAGACAGAGAAAAATCCATCATGAGAGACACCCCCTGGGAAACCGTTGGACCCTCGAACTCACATACCCAAACACCATAAAAACCTCTACATAGATCCAACTAGGATAAGTGTAGTGGAATCTTGGAGAAAGAGTAAATACAGGGTCAGACTCAAGTGTTGATAGAGATCTCGTCTTCATGGCCACTCAATTCCAACGACTGACACCTCCACCACTGGATTTCAGGAAGAAGCTTCTAATGAGAAACCATCTTCACAAGAGAGAGAAAACTCAAGTTGTATTGAGACAGAGTCTATCTCCAATCCCCATAACCCAACCCCCCATGGAACCACTTCTATAGATCCACCTCGATGAATCATAGAGGATTGAGGGGATAAATAATTGGCTTGAGTGGCTAAGGGTTTTGAGAACAAACCCTTCATCAGAATGACTGATCAACATATTAAAAGTTGTCAATGTCTAAGCGATGGAACACTGAGAACTGAAAAGAAATAAAAAATTTTGATAGAAAGGGTAGAATGAAAGGCGGAGGTGAGAAGAAAGAGGGAGGGGAGTGGGAGGCATTGAAGAATATATGAGAAATCCTCCCCCTCTTGATAACTACTGAGAAAAAACCCTAGGGTGATAGGGAGAGGGAGAAGATGCTACTCAACGGCCAACAAGGGGTGACTCCTCAATAATTATGTCCCCCTCACCTCGAACACCCTCCTATGAAGTGGCCATAATCCCATCAATAAAATTTATAAAATACAGAAGCCTATTAATTGGGAATAATAATGCATATAAAATCAGTTATTCATTTAATTTCAAGATACATGGGGTATGTTTCATGGGGGTTGATATTTTAGAAAAATAAATTAAGAAGTTCCAATCAAACCTTCTGAAAATCCCCTTATCAAATCTAAATCATAAAAATAATATTTTGAAAACCCAGACACATGGGTTTCATTCAAACATTAATCATTTTGTTGTTTTACAATATATACTAAATGTACAGTCACATCAATTTATATAATAAATATACTTTTGTATTGTTTTTAAGACCAAATAACCATTAATAATTCAACTACTAATTTAAAATATCCAACCTAACATTTAGGTAAAACTTAGTGTGCATGGATTTCCAATGAAGGGTTTACATTTTGAAAACAAATGAAATTTTATTCACCTTTTAGGAAAAATAAATGGAATCAGTTACATTTTCCTCAAATCTTTTAAATATATTTGATATCAAATTCAAAACACACAAAACATGAAATAAAAACAAAAATTAATAATAGTTCTAATTTTGAAGAGCCTTGTGTATGAACACTTACCTTGAAACTAATCAAATGTGTGAAAGAAAGTGGTAATACAACTCTATAGAACCTGAGAATCCCTAAAAGATCAAGAGAAAACAAACATAAAAGTAATATCTAATTAAAATAAATCTAAAAAGAACCCTAGGTTACTGAAAAATTATGGGGTTAGAGTGTAAGAGAGAAAAAGGTGGGATTTTATTTAAGAATAAAACAAAAAAGATTGAAGAATAAATGACAAATCATCAAGGAATGAAGAGGGAACCAATGGTAATGAATTTAAGGTTTTAGGGCATCAAATGGGGGAGAATATGATCAAAAAAGTCATAAATTCTAAGAGGGGAGCAAATGTTATTTATCATTTTTAATGAAAATAGGCACTGATCATAGTTTGTACACAATATATATAAAAAATCTCACTAATTATTTACTCTCTACTGAGAGTATAGAGCACTTCTCTGTGAAAAACCACATAGTTAGAAAAATTGTGTGTCAACCATGTGATTTAGCTCTTTTTAGAATACAATGTCTAATGCATGGTTTTTACTGACCATACACAAACCATGAAAAATACACTATATACCCAAAACTCCTAATTCCAATGAGAAACCCCCTATAAATATAGATAAATAATAGAGAATTAAAAATAAAATAAATTAAAATAAAATAATAGAGGAAAATAGGGTTAGGTAAAGAAGGACTACTTTAAGGAAGGATATATATATGAGGAAGAGATTAAATTTGATGAATAATTTTGTTCAGATCTAGTCAAAGAGTAAAATTGAATTATAAAATATCAGGGTTTCTCTTTCAATCCAAGGATAAAGGTTAAAAATCATAAGGAATACTCTAATCTATATAATCTGATAACTATCTTGTAAGCTAGTAAAACTGACATGCCAAAGGGAGCGATCCTAAAGGATTCCAGTAAAAAATCCAATGAACCTGAGGTTGAGGATAATCTTGGACACCCTAATCTAAATGATGATCATTTAGAAGTCTGGGGGGATATATATCATTAGTCTAGCTTCAAGTGAATGGTTTTGTTAGAAGAGGTTTATGGGTAATTATTACTCACTAACATCTCTAAAATAATGAAGGGAATATATGCAAAGATTGGATGGTCTTATATAGAAGAACTTAATAAAGACCAGAACATAATAATAGATCTATCACTATAGGAGGAAATCAAATTGAAGAGAGAAAGTTTACCCCATATATTAAATGACATCATAAAGCAATGGTTTTATGCACATCATGGTGTCACCATTCCGAAATTGGAGAGGGGATTTTTCGCCATGGATTCCTACCTTATGTTTGTGGATATAATATCCATTATGATTGAATAATATCTATGGATTCACCTAACATCAAAATAATGTATTTACATTGGAAATACAAATGTGTCACCTCTGACCGGAATATTGGCCATGTTTTTTGTGGTTTTGAGTTTTTGTTGTTTTATTTTCGTTGATAGTGGTTTTATTTGGTTTATGACTATATACTAGAGAGGGTTGTTGTGTGGTATCTCACTTAACATAAAAAAGAGTTTTTAGTTGTAAATAAAAAAATAAAGTTTGATGGATAGTATGTTGTATGCATATCACAGACTTCCAACCTATATTGGGGACAAAGAACATTTAAATTTATTGTTTCAAAGTGCATGATTTATTATATTGAATATTATTTCACATGTGATTACAAATATTAAGCAAAGGGATGTTTAAGGAAACTAAAGAGTGAGATCAGGATATGGCATTCTATTTGAATAAAAAAATTATTTAAATCTTTGACCCTCTGATCCCCCACTTAGGATACCTTGCAAATTTGAGACACTGTTCCCCCAACATAAAGTCACAACTTCTAATCAACTACGAAGGTGAAAATAGAATTATAATAAGGACCCATATTTGAAATGGGTATAAAATAAGTAAATCCAAACCAAATCCCATTTGAAGATGAAAAAATATTTCTTGAGATAAGAAATAGAGGTCTGTGATTAAGATATTGTAATTCAAAAAAATGAGCTTAAAAATTTAATATGTGTTGGAGACACCATTGTAAAGAGTTTGGTTTTCGGTCTCTTAGGTGTTTCTCTAGTGTTGTTGGGAAGATTAGTCTTTGTGGGGATTTTTTTTATTTAGGTCTATTTTTTATGTGATTTGGGCCGTTTTCTTTGTTAGTGTATATTGGATACTTTCTTTTCTATTCTGTTTTGTTGGTTTTTTCTTATTTATTCCTATGTTATATGTGGGTTGTACCAACTATTTGTTTTGGATGCTCTTGGCCCTTGATTCTATGATTTCATTTGAAATTTAGTTCCTTAAATGGTATTAAAAATGAAATTATTCAAAAAAAGATTGCAATAACTTGATACTAATGGTTCATGGAATAATGGAAGAACCTTTGGTGTGTTACATATTAAAATTTATTATGATATCGGGATGCCTGAAACCAATAATAGAGATTTTTTCATTTTAAATTTATAATTAATTTATTTAAATCTAAATAAATGAAAATATCATCTTAGTATCCTTTATTAAATGACATTTTTGATATTTAGAAAACTGTTTCAAATTACCTTCATTGCGCTATAATGATTCAAGTGAAGAATCCCTATAGTGGTGATCCAAATGTGATCCTTTGATCTCTGGCCAATGCCAATTGATTTTTGGGGGCTAGAATGGAGAATCAAATTTCTTGCATTGTTTATCTTGATCACTCATCCATTGATCTTGATGGAACCTCTCTTGTATTTCTCATTATTGAGAGGGACAAAGAAAGGGTAATTCTAGAGAAATCCATTGTGTGTAAAAATTCTCTATATCTTTAATAACCCTACACAATAGTAATAAAAATCTATTTATAAAGTTAGGGTTTAGGTAAATATATTATTTAATTAAATTTTGGACCATATATAAAACAATAATCATTATTAAACCCCATTCCATTAATAATAATAATAATATTATTATTATTATTAATATAACGTTTTGGTGTGTCCACTAACTTCCTCAATTAAAAATATTATTTAACCATCTTGTAAATTAATATTTGTCACTTGAAGCAGTCTTGTTTCCTACGAAACCCTCAAAAAAAATTTAATACCTAAATAAATATTTAATAAAATATTAAATTCATCAATAAATTTTTAGTAACTATAAAACATGAATAACATTATTCCTGAATATTTAGTATAATATTTATTGCATAAATTAAATTCAAATATAATTTAATTGAGATCAATAAAAACAATTACTGTGTGAACCTATAGGATTCTTTCTTATTGGAATTTGATGAGATATCCAAAAGTAAAAAAAGAATATTATCTTGCGACAACTCAATGAACCTGATAGAAAGATCATAACATTAAAATGATGAAAACCACATACGAACAATCACTATATATTATAATCCATTTATCACAATATTTCATCAATCACGTTCTTCATCTGTGTCATCAACCTATATATTTGATACATCTTTCTTTGACTAGTTTGAATAAACACATCATTACACCCAGAACATGGAATTTAATGAGATCGTTCTATTCCAATAAAGGTTTTAAGATATAATCTTCCATAATGATAGAAGGGGAAAATCCTTCCTCGAATTATCCATTAACAACACATCACTCATGATAGACCTAACATATATAAATTCACCATGAACTATTATCACCATAGTTTATAAAATAAATATAAGTATGTTTGTTGTAAAATTAATTAATCATAATCCTAATGTATAAGGTCATTCACATACCCACATATATGAATATACAATGACACTAAAATATACAGAATTCGTATTGGTGAGTATATTCTCAAAATATGACATCTTGGAGATTACCAAGAGCGAATATCATGAGAATAAAACTAATAATATTAATAGTATTCTCACCTAATAGTCATACTCTATGTGTCCCATCATAGAATGTTATCCAACTATAGGAATATATTTATGAATATCAAAATAGCTCAACAAGGTTCCCATCATAGAAGGAAACTTCTATGACCCTCTCAATGTGAACAATACCATATGAAATTATTACATTAAAATAATGTGTAACCATAAAAAATATGTAATATGGTATTTTTATGAATATTCAAATGATCTAATACACATGAAATCAAAAAACAAACAATTCTCCCTAGGACATTAAATCCAAAAAACCTCCACTTGTACTAAATATAATTGTTTATAACTTTCAGTTTGCAAGACCTCACATTATAATCATATTTCCCATGAGTCAAGGATTTATATAAATGGTCTTCTGTTATGTCTTCTATGGAAATACTAATTACTTCATCCTCCCATCTCTAAGAAAAATTTCTCAAGATGTGATGTTATGAGGTATTTGATTTTCTACTTATGTGACCATGATTATTTTTCAAGATCCACCATTCATGTTTTATCATAACATATTGTGATAAGATATTTAATTCTTGGATCCATGTCATTTTCTTGGATGAAGTTTGGTATCCATACTAATTCTTTAACAACTTTAGAATCTGCAATATACTCATGATTTACTGTAAAATATATGAATACTACCTACTTTGATCTCTTCTATCTCACAATACCTCCATTCTAAGGGAAGATGTTTCTCATTTTCAAATTCATGTAGTCCTGATCTATTTGAAAACTATAATCTATAGTCCTTTTATGACTTTTTTATCATCTCTTCTATATACAAGTTATATATCCTTTAAATTCCTCAGATATTTAAGGATAGTCTTGACTACCATCTAATAGTGGTTCTATGGGTTAGCTTGGTATCTTTATACCATAATAAATGTATAGGAAATATTTAGCCTCATATATAGAATATCATAAATGAAAACTCAATTGTTGACTCATATATAATCCTTAACATTCTATTTCTTTCCATGTGTATACGAAAACAATTTCCTAGAAAGATGAATTCCATGTGACATTAGAAACAACACCCTCTTGTATTATTCCGTACTGAACCTCTTTTTAATCTTGTTAACATATGTAAATTGACTTAGGCTAATCTTTCTATTGGATATATAATTATGTATCTTTATCCAAATAATAGATGTTTCCCTTCCTTAGTCCTTCATGGGAAATCATTTATTCATCCTGAATTTATCAGAATAAAATACTTTTATTTATTTTCTAATAATTAATATTTCATTGATATAAAATATTAAGAAAACAATAAAACTCCCACTAAACTCTTTATAGAAACACAACTCACATTAATTATTTATGAAACTAAATTACATTATAGATTAATCAACTTGATTTTTTCAGGACATAGATTCTTGTTTTAATCCATAAATGGAGCTTTGTAACTTTTATTCCTTGTTGGCATCTTTTAAAGTCACAAACCCTTTAGGTCAGGTCATATTGACATCTTCTTTAATGTTACAATTAAGGAAGAAAGCTTTGAAATACATTTTTAAAGTCCCATAATCATGGAAATCTATAATATAATATATAATTCTTATGGATTTTAAAATAGTTACTGGTGAAAATGTTTCATTATATTTAATACCCAAACGATGTTCAAACACTTTTTCAACCATACATGCCTGATGGGTTTTAAATCCCCCACCTATTTCTCGTTTCTTCTTGAATACCCTTTTAAAACTAATGATATTTATATCCACTGGAGGATCTTCCAACATATAGACATGGTTTTTGTATATCTAATGCATTTCATAATTCGTGGAATCTTGTTCTTGGAAACATATGTTCCACTTACTACTTCTCATTAGGTTATAGGTTCATTATTAACAACTAATAATGAATCACCAACATTAGTGACTAGAAAACCATACCGTCCTGGTTATCTAACCACTCTCTTAATCCAATATAATACTTGTGTCTCTAGAACATCTTCTTCCACGAGGCTTTGTGGAATATGTTCCTATATAAACTCTTATGTATCTTGAGCCTAGACTTCATCAAAGTCAATCTCACTCCCACAATCATATTTAAATATATGATCATTCTCATGGAATGTGGGATGTATATCAATCACTACCATTTAATATGAATAATTATATAGACACTATCCATTTTTCCCTTATAATATACCTTTAAGATACACTTTGTTCCTTGGCGTGAATGTTCATTACTGGAAGAGGAATTAGTAAAAACTTCACATCCCCACACATATAAGTATGAAAACATGGGTTTATTTCTATTCCATAATTATTATGGGGAGCCATCTTCCACTTTATATAGAACCCAATTTAGTATATATACTTCTTTTTGTATTTAATATTAAAAAAAGGATAATTTAAGACTCACATAACTCATCACTGATAATAAAATATATAACAAGGTGTGGTTCTCCCATTTTTGTACACCATTCCAATGAGGTGTATAAGTAGGATTTAATTTGGATAAGATCCCAAAATACCATAAGTTATCAATGAAATATTGATCATGATATTCTCCACCATGATTTAAGTGATGTTTCTTTATCCAATTATCAATATGGTTGTCAACATCATTCTTATATTATTTGAATTTATCAAAATAATTTTACTTATACCTCATTAGGTAGACATAGTCATATATAGTAAAATCATTAATAAAACTTATGATATATGAGTACACACCCATTAATTCAATAGTAAATGTTCTATGCACTTCAGTAGGAATTAATTCATGAAGCTATTTAGCCCTTTAATTTTTTCTACTAAATAGAGATTTAGTCATTTTACATTTTAAATATGTGTGACATACACCAAGTGGATTTAGTTTAAATGAATTTAAATATCCATATTTTTTCAATTTAGTCAAATGATTTTCATTTACAAGACCTATACAGTGATTCCAATGTTGTGTGTGGTATGGGTAATCTAAATTCATTTCTTTATTCATTTTCATTACTTGGTTTGCATAATACAAAACATAAATACCATTATTTAACTATTTTCATACCATAAAAAATGTTATCATTATAGAAGAATAAACATTTATTTATAAATTTGAAACTAAATCCATCTATTTATAGTATAGCTATAGAAATAATGTTTTTGGTAACAAAAAGAACATAATAACAACCTTTTAAAACAAAGATCATTCCAGTTTTCATTGTGAGGTGGTGGTCGCTGATAGCTATGATAGATCTTTAAGATCTATTGATTTTTTATAAATATATCACACCATGGTCAATATTTTTGAATCTACATAGTTCCTATTTTTGAATACATATGTGAGAAACACAATCTATATATAATACACAATTTTTAATGGAGGTAAATTGTTCTTGATATAAAGCAGACATGAAGCTTCCACTTACCTCTTTTTTGGGGTGTATTGTTTATTCATGTATCCATTATTTCCACATGAGATACAAATAGTATCATGCTTCATAGATTAACCCTTGACCTTACACTTCTTTTATGTTCATAAATAATTTTTTTACATAGAGATGTTCTCTTTACCTTTCTATTTTCTCACAGTAAGGATGGAATTATTTTTTTTGTTCTCTTTATTATCTACTCAGTGAAAAATACATTGAAGATCTAGGGGATACATCTCTATATTTTTCATATTAATATTTTCAACAATTATTTCCAATATTTGAGGGAGTGATGTGATAATGAGATTGATGTACATTTATTTTGGAATTTTAAACCCTATAATCTATAGTCTCTCAATGAAGCTTGTGATATTGACTACATGAGGCCCACATGGTTCACCCTCTCCAAGATGTCTATGAAAGAGGTCCTTATACATATAAAATAGATCATGTCTAGATGTATCCTAGTATAATACATAGATATGATCAAGCATGATATATGAGTCCATGTCATCATGAGTTTCCATTAGTTTACTAGAAATAGATGATTACATGAAACATTAAATGTTAAAGACATTGTTGAAATAATTTTAATAGACAAGGAGCTCTTCATCACCTGACTCCTTCGAAGGTATATTATGCATTTATTATTCTATAACATAAGATTTCCATTCATGGGGCAACACAACCCATAGGCATCTGTACCACTCCTAGAATTTACTTTCTATAATAAGATGGTCTTTCTCCAATAAAGATTAAATAAATAGGTTGAATGGTGGACTTTTGATTATTTAAATTTTTTAAATGGAATATTATTAGTAGTTTTGTTGATTAAATATTATTTGAAAATAATAATAATTAATTTTATTATGTATCCTACTATTTTAGCACGTTCCAATAGCCCTCACCCATAAACATATAATGTCTAGTTTTCTGGACATTCTAGTGCAAGGGATCCAAATTTCCCTTATTTATTATCCATACAATGGATATGAAAAAAATAATAAGGTATTTATATATGTTGTATTCCCAACTTTGGGATTGCAACTCCTTGATCGGTTGAGTGGAATCACCAATGAAAAAAAATCCTAACATGGATTTCCTCAATATTTTCCACCAAATCATTATTGGACATACTTTGGACATTAAAATCAATACATTTTTAGTTAATTCAACAAAAAATACTCATACTAACTCACAAATAAAAGAAGGCGACTAGAATTTGTCCATATAAACACTTAGTTCTATGGTTTCATTCATAATCATGTAATGGAAGGATTAGTCTAATTTAATATCAATTTGATGGATTTGAGCTTATTATAAATAAATTATATATTTTTTCATACTTTATATTCCTTTTTAATATTAAGTAGATTTTATATAATTAATTTGAAATGTTGGATAAAACATTTATTCATTATTAATTTATTTAAATTATACAGTTTCTCATTAATTCATTTATTTATGTGATAAAGGTCTTGCATCCATAAATTAGAGAATCCATTGAGATAAATAAATAAATGACCAGATCATGATATTTTATAATTGTTGATTTATTGACTGGATAATAAATTGACCTTTATCATATGTTAAAATCCTTGTGCCTATCTTGGCATGAGTTGCAACATTCCCCCTATACACCTGTGTATCACTTGGATAGAAATAATTTTAGTTTTATCTTCAAAAACCTCCACAAACTTTGGTATAATCCATTAATTACATGTATTTTTTACTCACACGTAGGTGATGGGAACCAAATGTTTAGTTAAAAGGGATTACATAAATAACCATGGACACATAGCACCTACATAATAATGGCGTGAGGGGTGACATAAAAACCATCATATTTAATTTATTATTAAATTATTGTATACTCATGAAATAAATAAAATAAAAAAATATAACACATGAAAAGGGTTTTTGAACCTCATGAATATTAATACTTGCAACGTATATACAAAAGTAAACATGTAAATATGCATTTTTATTCATTATTTATTATAAATATAAAAAAACATTAATTTTTTTATTATATAATTGATTAATAATTTCTATTTCATCCTAATGACAATCTAAATTCATTCGAAGATACCCATTTTGTTGTAATTCATGGAAATTAAATGGCCAAACCAATAATCAAATTTTTATTAAAATAAATTAACTAAGAATTTACATTTTTTAAACAATTATTAAATTTTAAAACACAATAGGTTTCAATCAATAAAATATGGTTTTAGTTTGTAAATTATCAATTTAATGTAATTTATCTCTTCCATTAATTGGAATAGTTAATGATGAATGCTTTTGAGTTACATGTAGTGTATCTTGGTTGTTGTGTATTTGGGTTACAAGCCTTCGTATTGAACGTGTAGATCAGTTGGACTACACAGTGTGTACAAGAAAGATACACATTGTGTATCACTATTGTCTTTTGTCTACACAACCCACTGAATAACTCGGTGTATTTATCGCTTGGGACGACACGACATGAACAAACTATCTACAATCCATGTATCACTCATGCTATGTGTCCGCATAACTAATTGAATGGATCATCATGTTTCTCGAATGAGGGAAATTATTAAATACACATCATTTACACCCTATACATGCCATTTATAACATTAATTATCCAGGTTTTTAGTATCATGTTCTTTAACCATGTATATTAACCACAATGATTGCACAAATTTTGTTACTAACTCATGCAGACTACATGATGTGTATGCCTGTTACATGCCGTGTAATCTAAAAAATCATGTTCCAGACCAGATGTATCTATAAGTAGTGTGAAATTAATGCATTATGTATAGTTATAGTTTGTAATTTTGTGTTTCACATGGAAATTTAGATATAGTTTACTTAGGTTCAGGGTGTCTACTCTAGCTACACATCATGTAACACAGTCTTACTGGAAAAATATTTGGCACTTTAGGATGAAATATCCAGTCATTATTCATATATTCTTAGAACTTTTAGAAAATTAAACACTAAACAAATGATTAATATATAAAATCATGTCATTTCAAATCAGATGAAAGAATGAATAATATCAAATAAAACATTCAACCATTATTGTGCATAAAGATCAATAATCAAGTAAATAAATATAAATTAAAAACAAGATAAATCTGACACAACTTAATGGTTTCAGGCATAGTAGAATATCCTTTGGTTGCAGATATATTCATAATTATTTTAATACTGATTTTCCAAAAAACCCAATATAGGATATCGCAAGTTAAATTTATAATTAATTTATTTAAATCTAATAAAATGATAACATCATCTTAGGATCCTTTCTTTGATAATTTTTTTTGATCTTTTGAAAACCCTTTTAAATTACCTTCATTGCGTAGTAAGGATTCAAGTGTATAATCCCACTAGTGGGGATCAATACATGCTCCATTGATATTTGAGAAATGAAAATTTATTTCCATGTTCCATCATGGTGAATAAAATGTATTGTGTTATTATTCTTTATATATAACCCTTAAATCTTGAAGGATTATCTCAAAAATTTCCCATTCTTGAGAGGGAGGGAGAAAGTGTAATTTGAGAGAGAAATCAATTTTGCACAACAATTCTCAATATCTCAATAAACATTACACAGTAAATATAACCATCTATTTATAATGTTGGGGTTTAGTTTAAAATATTATTTAATTACGTACATGCCCTTAAATTATATAATAATATTTATTAAACCCCATTCCAATAATATAAAAAATAAAATTTCGATTTTATGGTGAATATTCTAAATTCTACAATAAAAAATTATTTAAGAGTCTTAAAAAATAATATTTTTCACTGAACATTGTCTTGGTATTTTCACACTCCATTACATTTATTGAATACACAAATAAATATATAATAAAATATTTCATTTCTGAATAAATTTTTGTGGTCGAGAAAACATGAATAAAAGTGTTTTTTGATCATAAGAATAATATTTATTCCCTAAATTAAATTCAAATAGAATTTAATTGAGATCAAAAAAAAAAATAGTGTGTGACTCTATAAAATTTATTCTCAGTGGAATATGGTTAGATTTCTTAAAGTACAAGATTATTGTCTAATAACGGGTCAATGAACCAAAGGTAAAGAACATAATGTTGCAACAAAGACTACCACAAAATAATTCTCACTATGTAAGATAATATCTTGGTTACAATTTCCCAACAAGAAGGTTTCAAACTCGTTTCATCAACCTATGTTCTTGATACATCTTTCTTTGAGTATCTAAAATAAACACATCATTGCAAAGTGAACTTAAAATTTAATGTAATTATTATATTCTAATCAAAGGGACAATATATAAGCTTCCACAAAGATGTAAGGGAAAAATTGATCCTTAACTTATCTACTAATAACACATCACTTATAACACACCCAACATATCTAACTTCTCCATGAATTTTTATTTTCCTGTTTTAAGAAATAAATCTTTGTTTGTGAGTTGTAACATGAATTAATAATTATTATAGAGTATAAGAACTGTCACACACACTCATAGATAGGAATATCCGATTACACCAAAACATGCATAATTCCAATTAGTGGGTTTGTTCTCATAATCTCCCATCTTGGAGATTACCATGTGATAACTTCATGAGAAAAAGTCTCATCTCATCATGATTACTCACAAATCATATTCATACTCTATGTTTTCCATCATATAATCTTATTGTACAATGGAACTATATTTAAAAATATAATTATATCACTTCAAGGGTTTCATTGTATCACAAAACTTATATGGCCTTATCAATGTGACATATACCAAATGACATTATTAAATTAAATTCATGTAGAAAAATAAAAAATATGTAATAAAATATTCTTATTAATATTCAAATCATCAAATATACACATAATCAATGCATAAAAAATTGGTCCTAGAAAACTAACTCAAACTATTTCCACTGTTTATGCTAATAAAATGTGTCTTCATATGTAATAATCTTATGCATAAGAACTATAAAGTCAAAAATGTTTTTTCTTTAGAGTTTTTTATGAATAAATTTAAAATGATTTTTTCAAAGGATCAAAATGCATGTTCAAAATATGTGTATTAACCTATAAGATTATTCATTTATTTGATAGATTATTTATTTCAAAATCATTAATGTAATCGGGGTGTTAATGAAACAACACTATTTGGGGAAAGAATATGGCCAAAAGTCTTTCATTTATATATTAAATTTTATGAATATGTGTTCTTTTTATAATAAATATTAAGAATCTCAGTGTTGTTGTTTTTATATGGGAGAATACAAGTCTTGAATAAAAATTCAATGAAAAATACAATTTTTCTTACTTCAAATTTGAAAGATTCTTCCATGTTAATGATCCATCTCTTGAAGAAGTTCTAGAACTCTTGGGAAGTATGTCATTCATTAATCTCAATATTAAATGGGTCATGAAATGTTCCCAAGAACTCGAGGAACATAAAAAACCATCCTTTGAAAATCGTAAATTACACTACAGTAATAGACCAGGAATTTTCATAATTTAAGAAAACCATGATTGAATATAATTGATAATTGTTTAAATCGACTCATTTAAAAATGTAACTAACTATAGAGTGTATTATAGGTTTTCTACATTTTTGAATTGTTCTCTATTGTATGAATTTAACAAAAACAAAAAAAAAACATAGATCATGATTACTTGAAAACCAAATCGAACATCTGAATTCATGACCATTGGAATTCCAATCTAGCACCCTCAGAGTAAAATTCCTCATAATAATATCATATTTACCAAACTTACTATGTTAAATAAAGGCATATTACAGAATGTTTGCTTAATTGTTAAAAATCACATAAAATTATCTTACTAAATAAATAAAATGTTTTCAAAATTAAAAAAATAGTTGAAAAAGAAATAAGCACTTATTGGAATTGAATCTTTTTATTTTCCGTCTATTACACAATGTATTGACCATAAACTCGAACAAAATGATTATTATGTGATACTTCCATCGTGAAAATAAATTTTTTAGTGAAAATGGTGACTACTGAAAGAAAATGGAAATAAAGTTTCAGTTTAGTTTCACTGGTAATAGAGTATGTGAAACTCTACATGTGGTTATGAAAATGAATAGAGTGCTTAGCATTATCAATCCGAATGAGTTTCCCCCATTCGAGCAGATACTGCACTCCAAACTTGTAAAAAACCATTTGGTTTGATGTTTTAATAGTGGAGGGATAAAAATGATATAAAATTTAACTATAATTAGATATTGGAGAATAATATTGCTGAGTAATAGTTAATGATTAATTCGTTTATATTTTCTCATGGTCATGTAGCCCTTCAGTGAAGAATATGATTGTTACTTATCTAAACCATCATATTGATCTGTTTTGTATAATCATCATATGACAATATAAGGTGGAAGATAATCCAAACATAGATAGATCTATATTTCAGATTCAACACATAAATACAATTATATAAACAGTGTACCTAAAAATCACAAATGACAACAGTCTTCTTTTTCCTCGATGATGGATAATGCATGATAAAGATCATGAAGTAGTTAAAAAACACTATATTTGAGGGGGATACACTATCCAAGAGAACCATGGTCGTATTTCAAGGATACTCAAATGAACATGGGGTGCTAGCACCTTTGCCTTAGAGATGATGACTAGTGGTGTGGGAAGAAGAGAGAATTGAGAGGCCTTCTCAAAATCTCTTATATTCAATACGAGGGATGTGATATTTTTATATATCCATCCTTGACCCATTTCATTAAATGAAATACGTTACCCAAGATTACGTATCGACAAGCATTTATTCCCAGTGGAATTAATTCAATGAATCATATTCAATGAGTATTCAATCCATTAATAACCGGTTTTAACTAATAATAAAACCACTCGAGAGAGTTAAATATATAAAGATATCATATAAATTTATTTATTATCACATGTTTTTAATAAATTAACAATAATACTTTAATCAAATGCAGATTATTATATATAAACTTATATATATAATATAATATTATATATATATATATATATATTTATTTATATTTTTTATATATTCAATAACATCCCACCTGCATTAAAATACCATAAGGACATTATGTATAATTTCAAAGCTAATTTTTTATCCATACAAACTCTTTTGGATAAAGGTTTTTCATCAAACTCTCTTTATATTGAAAAAAAATTCCAAAATTTAATCCTTATCCAGGGGCCTGATTTTTTTGACCTTAAAGTCATTAGTAGCATTTTCAACAACTATGAACTCTCTATTTCCTAGATTTAAGTAAAGAGAGGCCTCTTAGAAAAATCATAAATACTTAAGCTATTAAGGGGTATAGTGTGATCTCCCACAAACATACCCATATACCTATATAAAAATTCCCCCATAATATATATATTATATATTGAATGTATCTTATATAATCCCTTTTCACATGACCTCAAGTGACCACTATACATCGAACAAATCAATCTACTATAGGCCTCTCATAATTTTCTTGATTCATTGAAAAGGATGGATAAATGTATAAATATGTCACACTTTATTTACCAATCTAATAAGAACATCAAATTACACTTATCCATGTAGATAAACACATCATATGTGAAAAAACTAAGCATGGAAATGCATTTCTTCAGTTTAATTCAATTAGGGGAGATAGGTCTTTTCTAGTCATACTAGTTGACAAATACCATCTTGGTTGTACTCCAACCAATGACATGATCACGTACATACCCCACCACTCCTTGATTAAATAAGTTCATACAATTACCTGTGTAAGGAGGTTATCAATGAATCAAGGTTCTCAAGCTAGGTATCTTGCTAACCATAGGTAAGAAGAATTGAGAATAAGCATACATCCTTAAGTATATCTATGCCTGTATGAAATTCCATGAGATATACTATACCAGATCAATACATGTAATAATTATATACTTATTACCCCAAGAATCTCTTATTCAATATCTCATATACAACACATTGTAATGGATACATGAATCATTTCAAGCTAACCTTTACATATCATTACAACCCATTATAATCCATGACGATTATCGATTATGGACAACATAAAGTTTATACTATAAGTAGATACTAGTAATTCAAACATTGATTAAAAAATTAATTTTATGACACATAAATGAATTATAAAATCTTATTTCCTTTATTGTGAGGACATGATACATTAACAACTCTTATAACCAATCTCTTAGAAGATTTTATGTATCCCTCAGGAAATTTCTATAATAAAGGATTCATTTTCTGAGCATTACATCCAAGTGAAATTTCCATCACTTTCCTATGTGACCATTTAATAAAAACCTACAATAACCTCTTAGTAAGTATCATTTATGAAGAAATAATGATTTAATTATTTTGAGACTTAGGAATCATATTCCTTAAGTTCAATTATTTGAACATATATTCAAACTCAATAACTTCATAAAAAAAATGTTATAATGTTTTCTTGTCATCTACTTAGAACTGTTTATAAGTATATTATAATCATACTTGTAACCATTTATAAATAAATTTTTCATTATAATATTTTGTAAATAATGTAACTATTTACATTATCACTTTACTAGAACATCCTAATCCTTTTTCGGATAACGTGCTAAAATTTTTTTATTGTAAAAAATATAAATATTTAAATTTTTCTTTACTTATATACACCAAAATCTTTTAGGATAAATTTATAATAATTTTTTATAGTAACTAATATAAATCTTTAAATTTTTATTTATCATTATACCATATAATAATTTAGGATATATGGTGTAACACTTTGGAGTTTTAACCGGTATAATACTTTATAGAATAGAGATGTTCACTCGTTATAGTAACTAAATGTAACTCTTTACATTTTTATTTAATATTATATACTAAAAAAATTTAATATATCAAGTGAATTTAACATTATAAAAGTAAATTATTTAACTATCTATATTTTCCATTACTTTAATATGCAAAAACTACTTTTAGGTTATATAGTGTAATTCAATTTTTTATGATAACTAAATATATCTCCTTATATTTATTTTCCAATAATATATCCTAAAATGTTTTTTTTTAAATTTAGTGTTGAATCACTATAATATTATAATGGTATAATGCATTAGTTAACAATATTATTCACTTTCTCATAGTAATGAAATTTAACTATTTACATTTTTATTTACTATCACACACCAAAAATCTTTTTGATATTAAAAAAATCATTCAAAATCCAATTTTAAAAATATTTTATTTGTTAACATGGAATGTATCTAAGTTCATACATATTTCCATTAGCCTCTTAGATTTCATATTCACTTTTTAATATCTCTATATGATTCAATACAAACTAATTTTTGTTTTAGTAAATGATATTTATTTTCTTTTAGTAGTAATATAAAAAAAATGATTACTTCATATCATATAGGGTACTCTATAAATTTGGACCATTATTAATTGAAATGAATACTTTATTAAAATATACATCTAACGAGTGGTAGTAACACCTTCACATATATTTTAAAATATTCGATAAACATTTTTTTCCTGGATAAATATTTTATCCAAATCTTCTTCTCAAAACCATATAATAGAAATTGATGAATCATAAATCATGTGTATAAACTTTGTAATCTATAAAAATATATTTATTTTTTAACATCCTTTTTCAACATGTAGGATAAATGAGTTGTATTTACACATATTTTACCAAGATTCATCCAATCTTGACACATTATTTTACATTGAAGTTCTCGATAGAGTAACTATTTACTTTATCACATTAATATAAACTACAAGATCAATCGATTCTTCCTTATATTTTTAACTCCTACATTTTCAAAACAAATGTAAAACATACACTCATTATCACATACCCTTAAAAAATAAAAATAATTAATTCTTATAATATCCATACGTATCATGGGCATTCAATGGAGTTTCACAAACTCTATAAGGTACATTTTTCTGATAATCCAATCATATTGATTTATAATATTCCTTCAATATAATCCCTATAATTCAATGAAATTGATTTACTTTGTAAAGAAATATTTTTTATCTTTTCAACTCCCTTTTCATCTTTTTTTTTAAAATTTTACCCACTTGTAATATGTGTATAGTACTAGAATCAAACAATAATATATCATGTTCATCCATCATCAATACTTTGGGAATACTAGGTAACTATTTAAATTTAAGGAAATAATATTTTTGTAACATTTCCATAAATGAAAATAGAATTAATAACCTATCCAAAATAATCCATTTTATCCACCCCTTTAAAGAATGTTATAGAATAAAACTAGTCAAAAAACAAGTGTAAAAACACCAATATCATTTAATTTAAAAAAAATTTGTTTACCAGATATTATCAAGATATATATGAGATATTTTATACATATTATGATGATTTTATCCATTATTTAATATTCCATGTTATCAATTTATAAACTCATTCTATATATTATTGTAAATAAAACATCAAGTTTTAATTATTTCCCAACTTCTGACCATTTGTATATATATAATATGTTATAAAACATAAAATTGATATTGTATATCTGTCAGAACAATATAATTGTTTTCTATAACTAATAAATCTTTAAGAAAACTTTTATTCTCACAAATTAATTATCATATTGAATATAATTAGATATAATCATTTATATTTAGTATATGAGAGTAAAATCAATGGTGTGCCAAAACATATTGAGTACATGAGTGAAAAATAATATTCCTTTTGTCATTCTGAATATAATATCTTTGAAACCTTAATAGAGTCATTCTATAATTCCCTAAGTATCTATATTCACTTGTTGGAAAATTTCAACAATAGGTTACTCCAGAAGGAAATGTTCTAACACAATTAATATTTCAATTTCTCAAGAACATTTCCTATGTTACTAATCTTCAAAGTTGCTTACATTATGTTTATTATTCCAAGTATTAATATAAAGTTTAGTTTAATGATTATATTTCATTTATCCTCGAAAAAATTATTAGATGAGTATAATATCTTATATCATTTTATCAAGGAATTTTAATTAAAATTCGCCAACTAAAATTAATGACCCCATACATTATATCCTTCTTTTGATCCAAGATCCATATTTCACTAATAGATGAGTCATTTATGATGTCTCTCTCACCACTTATAGTTTTAGTTAGGGAACCATCCCAATCACAATAGTTGGGACTCATGGATAGTTTAGTTGATAACCCATTTTCCAAATCCTTCATAATGATTCACTCCACTCTATTCCTCCAGTAACCAAATCTTATTTGAGTCCCCTAGCTAGTGTAACCTAAATAAAATGAAAAGATCTGGACGAAAAATGAAAATCCAAGGTCACACATCTATGTAATGACCTAAAAAGGATATTACAGTGTCACCTATCACTTTCTTTTCTTAAAAAATATAATCCATGAGAACCCATCTATAGAATGACCTACTTAGTAAGATGATCGATCCCTTAACAAGTGTCTCTTTAGAAGGAATCTCAGACTGGGTATTTGAGGGTCTTCATTTTATTGTCTCATCGATTTAATATAAATTATATGAATATTAAATTTATAACTATTAAATCATATTCAATAATTATCTTCTCATGTATTATTCTCTTTCTATGTATGCATGTTTCTAATAATTTAGTTTTGGAAATCCCAATTCTAATAACCAAATTAATGTGTTCACACAACATTAATGGGTAACTCATTACAAAACTCACATGTCTATGTTAATCATAAAAAATATAAGTTATGTACATTCATACACATCTAAAATTTATCATATTCATAAGGTACATGAACACTTCATTTAAAGGCATAAAGATAAATCAGATTGAAAAACACTACAAGAGTAATACTGAGGTGATTGATAGCCAACCCCATTCACTTTCCAACCTAAGGAAAGCCTCATGGAATGTAGATGTCCTGACACTATTTCCCCCTACTCGGGGACACATTACTCAAGATAGAAATCAAATAATGATATCTTAAACACCTCATATATTTAAAAAATTCCCAACAAATACTACCAATATCATATCTAAAATTACAAAACCAAGGTCAAGGCAGATGAAAAATAAATTTTATGTTATCAAACCTTGTATCATATTTAAGGTTCTATCCTACAATAAATTCATTATATAAACTTTTACATAAAATCATTCATAATATAAATTATTTATGAATATAAATTATATATGTAATAACCTTAAAATAAATAAATAATTAAAATATTTAACCATGTGATAAATATTTATGCACAATTTCATAAATAAAATCAAATTACAAACTATTTTATAATTGTAGCAATAACATTATTGGAATTCCCAAATTTTGAATATAAAATAATTATATTCTATCTATCTTGAATTATTTTATATTTATCGTAATATGGTATTTAATTTTTAAATATACAATATTATATGAATTATAAACTATTTATAAATATATTTCTATTATTTAAACCTTTTTCTAAATCTAAATATCATATACATAATTATTATTTAAACCTTGATCGTATCAATTAAAAAAAATTAATGTGGCATGAATAATATCCAAATAAATCCCATTTAATTTGAACAATTTTAAATTAATTAATTATGCATTAAACATGAATATCAAATAGATTTTATAAATAAAAAACTTATTTAATTTTCAAAATATGAGACACTTATAAATTATTCATAAATAAAAGAAAATCATAAACTTTATTTAAATTATTAATAATATAATCTTTTTGTATTCTTTTAGAAATTAACCCTTTCACAATATAAATTAAATTGAATTTTTATGATATTTCATTAATTATTATTTTTTAATTTTTTATGTATTATATAATTATTTTCATATAATGTAAATTTTTTATATATTGGAATTTATAAACAATTTGTAAGTCACCATTTATGATTTATAAATAAACTATTTATTTCTATAACATAAACCAGACAATTTAATTTTTAAAATGTTATTAAAAAATATTTATCAATGAACCATAATCATTTTATAACTAATTAATTTGTAAAATGAATTTAAAAATTCATATAAATATTTTTAAAAAAATTTCTCACTATATATAGGCAATTAATATATAATACAATTCAATTCATAATTAAATTATCTGAATTAAAATAAATACTTTATTTATTTTCATTAAAAAGTCATAAATATGAAATTTTCATATTTGGGAAAGGTTTCTTATTAAGCCTTAATAATGTCACTACATTTTTCATAAAAAATTTTATAAATATTAATAACTAAAATAATTAAATAAACCTTTTATTTCATTTCTAAATATGAATTTTTATATTTATTTTCCTAGCTTGAAAAATATTGATTTACAATTAAGGTATGTTTTTTCATAAACTAATAAACATGTTAATTAATCAAAGAATACTATGATCTAATACCACTTATGAGTGTTTTTATGGTCATCATATGACCATATAAAACAGAAGATAACCCAATCATAGGAAAATCTATGTTCAAGGATCCAAGTGTAAATAAAACTGTATAAATATTGTAATAAGAAATCACCAACGACATCAGTTTTATTTTTCTTAGAAAAGGGGAATGATTGATATAGATAAAAAAGTAGTGGAAATGTACCTTGCATTCGGGGGGGGGGGGATACCCCAGACAATGGATCTATGATTGTATCAAGTGCATACACAAATTCTAAAGGGGTGCTAGCACCATCATCTCAGAAGATGAATAGGAGTGTGGGAGGAAAATATAATTTACAGGATTTCTTATAATTGGTTCCATTCAATAGTAGGGATCACATCTCTTTATGTTTCCATCCTTGATGTGATTCATTAAATGATACTCGTTGGCCATATTTATGAATCCATTAAAATTTATTCCCATTGAAATTAATTCATCCAATCATATTCCATGCATATTCAAGCCATCCAACCCATTCCTAATAGATTTTAACTGATAATAAATCTATTTGGGAGAAAAAATATATTTATATTATACATATATATTATCGTATGTATTTAATACATGAATATAATACTTTCATCAATTTTACATAACTAAATATAAACTTATATATATATATATTGTATATTCAACACACATTACTCCTTATCACATATCCTTGATGGAAATTATAATCAACACCACCACCAACACACAAATAAACATTTTACCCTTATACAACACATACATAACAAACTGGTGAAATTTAGAATAATAAAATTCCAATGGAACTTTATATCATATTAGTATTTTTATCCACAAGGTACATGAAACTGGTGAAAAGACACATGTTTTTATAGATTCATAAAACTAAGATGAGTTTAAATTTTTTAATCTTGAGATGGGGTCATTTGAATAATTTAAATTCAGGTTGAAATTTTCCATATTTTTTCTCAAGAACACAATTTGAGTTTCATATTTTAAATCAAATCATATGGATCCACTTACATACTGAATCGACAATTCTTTTTTTAATGAATGGTTTTCAGATGCAACTTGAGAACAATTTATTAAAAACCATGTTGATTTAAATATGATACCTTTCATGAATGATTTTTGCTTGAGGGTTAGCATACAATTGAGAGGAATTCCCCAATTATTTATTTTCTTATTCTCCATTTAAACCTCATAATTTTGGGTCAGACATCTAGGTATTTGAGTGACGATTACACTGGAGCACGGTGGAACCATCCCAATATGATATGATTTTGTTCAACATTTCTATAGGACATCTTGATATGATATTTGAAAACTATTTATTCCTATTTTTATGAAGTTATTCCACCTTAATAATTTTTATAGGGTTTATATTAAATAAAATTAATATTACTATTGAATTTGTATCAATTTTCAGGACTTTTTCCTCTTATGCTTCCATAAATACCTCATGAACCTTCTTGGTGAGGTTGGTTGCATTTTTAGTGTGTTTATCCTTCTTGGTGAGACTTTATACAATTATGACTATTTTAATTAAATTTTATAATAAATTATAAATTATTTCAAAAAAATAAATTTTATGTTTGAATTGAGATTGGTTATTGGTAAATGAAGTGAGTATGGACGATCTCGGGTGAGAGTAGTCAATTATTCATATAATAAATTAAATAATATATGGTATGTTCTCCCTTAAGAATACCCCTTGGTTTATGTGTTTTATATGTAGTATGTGATATATGGTCTCATGTATGGGTGATTCAAAATTATATTAAATAAATTATTGTTGATATCTGTAGATAGAATGGGAGTGCCATGTTCCCTGATAGACCATTAAGAACTATAATGATTTCTTCACCAATGATGACTGGGTGATTGATTATAAATATGTACCCTGAGATACATAGACCCTTTATAGGTTTCAATGAGATGAAAATGAAATATTGGATCTTGAGATATGTGTATCTTGATCTCTAGGGTAGGGAATAATTATATGATGTGACTTAAGGGATCCTAGTATAGATTTAGTGATGATGATGGGTTATGTTCTTGAGAGACCAACCCATGTTATTTTAATTGAGATGCAACCAAGAATATTCAAAACTAGATATGGAATATTGAATTCCAGAGATATATCTCGGGATTTGACATTGTTTCCTCTATCAAATTCCTATGGTGTTACTTGGTATTTAAGAGTGTAACCTATATGTAATGCCTCATATGTGACATGAGATTCATATTTTTACACCTAATAGCATGGATTAATAATATTCATGGGATTTAGTTTCTATGGTTAATGACTTTGGATTCCTATAACACCTTGTATTCGAATTTTACGCCCGATGGCTAAGGATTCCTAGTATACCTAGGATTATACATCTACACTTGACTATGATAGATTCATAATACACCTAGTATCTGACTGAAATATAATTTTGGATATATAGTATGCCAAGGATCCAACTTATTGATGAATATGGATGCCTAGTAAGCCTATGATTCAACTTATACACTTGATGAATATTGATTCCTCATATTCTTAGGATTCAAATTTTTATGCTTGAGGACTTTAGATGCCTATGACACTTCCTGGGATCTGTTAGTTGAGCCTAATACTAAAAGTATTTCTAAAATACATCATTGGATGTGGATCACACCACATGAAATATGAGATACTTAGTATATTTCCATGGATATGTATTTTATTCTGAACAATGCATTGTGTTCGAAAACACTCTAGCACTGGTCATATTAGGTATAACTGATCCCAAGTGTCACCGTAGAACCCAAGGATCAATATGAATTATTTATTTATTCTTTCATATTTGTTTTATTTATTCTTATGACCATATCACATGTGAATTATCTATGTTTACAAATTATGTTGGGAACCCTTTGGTTACCAAATGAGTTTCACCCACACCCTTCATGGAAAGAAATGAAACCTGGGTACCTAGGAATATTCCACTATTTTCATAGGGTAGAGGCCCAATGTTACATGAATGATCAAGATAATTTTTTTGAATTATGTAGATTTAGAGGTTATGAGTTGAATATATGGTAGTAGATCCCTACGTATCCATTGGATTATTTGTTATTTATATGTGTCTAACCTAGTGGGTGATCAGTTGTGATGTTTGACTATATGCCTCTACATTCAATATTTTTTTACATTGTTTTTTATTAGTATGCTTACTCTTATGATTTGTGGTGAATGTGTTTTTTTATCCACTATTAATGATCACGATGATATGAGGGAATAGTATCCCTATGGAATCACTCTAGACCATCACTTATAGTTGGAAGATTTTGGAATATGGGGTGGTTTTTAACACCCAACCCAACCAACTAGCCACTAAATTGGTGCCATAGGACAGCACAACACATCTCCTGAGTAACAGCTCCCCATACACTAGAGGATGTCGACTAGTAGCAGGGGCCTTTGGGGTTACCAGGGGGTGACTATGACTTCAATATTATAGCATCGAGGAAGTAGAAATAATAAAAATACATATAAAATTCCATAAAAACATAACCAATAAAAACATGGAATGTTATGAAAATAAATATAACATGAAGATACTACAATAATTAATAATGACATACATTCCATAATTAACCCCCCTTGGTGGATCACATATAGGGTAAAATAATGTAAAATAAAAGTAAAAGTAAAATTATCCTCAATGTGTCCTGAGTCCTAATTAGTAATTAAATCCACACTCAACACTAAGAATTAAGAAAAACCATAATCCATGGCCAGTTTATCTGAACCTAGAACCTAAAAATAGGATGATTTCTTCTAGGTTACCCATGTTTCATGGCATCTTTAGTAGGGTGTGGGTAAAACCAATTCTGTAAAATCCTAGACAACATGGAGGTACATTATTGTTTATGTTTTGTATTGAATCCCTTAAATTTATCTAATTAAATGGTTAATGGGTGTATGAGGAATCTCAGGGGTGTTCCAAGGGTTTGGGACATTAAAGAAAGGGAAATCGGGCCATCCTGTTCATATTGCATGGTTAGCACATGGTTGGTGGGAAAATGTTCCCAAACTATGCTATCCATGAGTGGTCCACGGTTTACTCAACTCTGTATAGGGGAACGCTAGATAGTGAAACTTTGGATAGGTCCATTTCACATGGTTGAAAAAAGGTTTGTAAAACCGTGCAAGCTACCCAGGTACCTGTGCGACTAGGAACCCTCTTGGAAAAAGGATGGTGGATAGTTGGTAAACTGTTTGGAAAACCATGAATCCAAACCATGCACCCCATTAAAAGTGGGTTTTTACAATTTCCCCCTTAGTATATTAAGTGTTTAGATCCATTTTCTTCCCCATTCTTCCTCCTCTAGCCCTTGTGATGAACCTAAGAACCAAAATCTTCCGAATGGTTGATCTCGTACGTTTGAAGGCCATTTTGAGTGTTGTGGGTTTCAGATTAAAGCTCTGGTTAATTATAACACTCCTCTTTCTTCTATTTTTTAGATTAGGTATTATAGTTTATTTTTCTTATTCTAAGTCCCTAAAACCCTATTTTCCCAGTGGATATTAGGTTGGGGATTCAAAGGGTACTTGAATCTGGATTTAAGGTTAAGGTTAAGTGAGTGTTCATCTATATATTCAAGGTAGGTGGTCTAAAGCTTATATAACATAATCTTTATGTTTATTTGTGCATTTTTGGGTGTAATTTTTTTCCATCTTGTTGTGTATTTGATGCCTTTATTAGTATTTGGAAAAATGGTTTTCTAAATGATGAATTAAACCCCTCACAGTCCATGTGGGGTGCATTGAGTTGGATTATACAAGTTTAGGGTCACCCATGTGGTGTGCCAAAATTCCTGAGCATGAAAATTGAAAATTTAAGCATAAAGTAAATTTTTGTTGAAATATATCCCATGATATATATGTTGAAATTTTAGTGGAATCAAAAAGAGGTACTAGTGGTATTTGTGTCATGTTGTTCGCAATGGAACAATGGGTTTTTTTAATATAATGTAAAAATGGTTAAATGGATTAATATGAGTGTGCCAAATGGATTAGAGTTATAATGGAAATGTGTAATTGTGTTAAGGAATGTGAATTGATAAATGTTTTTAATGGTTCAACTTACATGAATTGTTAAAGACGACTCATGGTTTAAAATATATAAAGGGAAATAGGTTACATGGGTGATGCTAAGTAACTGTTAAATGCACTAATGAGTTAAGGATTGATAATGAATCATATGTTGTATGAAATGTGAATTGAAAATGTTATGAATATTGGTTGGATATAGTTTGTGATATTTTTATGTGAAAAATGGTAAAAATAAGCTTGTACACATGTATTCATAATTGCGGGGTGTTGGACATTAGGATCTACACCAACCGGTCAGGATAAAATGAGGCTATAAACCCCACCCCAATAATGCTTTGTTTAGGGACGGGGAATGAGGATCTATGCCCATAATAGTTTCATTTTATGAGACTTACTATACCGAGGCTCTAAGGTAAATGTGATGTATTTGTTTATGAATTGTTTATCCCTAGTTATATAGGTATCTTGACATATTCCTTTATGCATGATAATAGACCTGATTAAGCCATAGTGAAAATGATGTAAATAAGAAACCCATGGATTTGGTGATGAAAATGGATTAAGTGATGAACATTGATTAAGGGATTAATGTCGATTAAATGGTGAACATGGATTAAGTGATGAACACAGATTAAGTAATGAGAATGGATATAATGATTTAAATGGTTAAAGTTAATATTGTTAACTAATGAAACATGAGTTATCTTATGTTTCTCTGTTCATTTATTTAGTACTTGAATATTCTATCTATTTAGACTAGATATTTTGTAGACACCTTTATTGGTGGCCTACTAAGTTGTAATCACACCCTTCTCGGGCCACCATTTGGTATCCGAGTAGATTTCATGGGTTCGGTTGAGGACAAGGGTAAATCCCCTATTCTAGGGAGTTGATTTGTGCTTGGGATATTCATGGTTGAGGATCTAGACATTGAATTAGGAAGCATTTTGGGGATGATTTATTTAGTCTTTATTTGTGGTTTCCTTCACATTTTTCACTTCTAGAATGACATGGTATATTTATTGTTTGGTTGTGGATTGTACCATATTTGGGAAACAATTGGTAATGCATGTTCTAGTTTATGTTTATTGTTTCCTTTATTTCATATGATATATGTTATGGAATACTTAAATAAAGAGATTATATTATTCCCATGTGATCTATTAGACCCTCACTGCTAGTTGGGAACCTTTCGCGTATGTGAAGGCACACTTGAGGTCATGCGGTAACCTGGCTCGGTGCACCAGTTTAGTGGATCTGTAGTTAAGGATATTAAAAAGTGCTTTTAATGCTAGGTTCCTTTATATGAATTACTATTTGGGATGGTATAAAAGAGATTACGATGTTTGGGGACTTGGAAATGAGCTATGTCCTAGTAGTAGTTGACCAATGTACAAGAGAAAAACCATGTCCCCAGGGTGGGAATAGTTGTTCTTAATCAATGATGTTATAGTTGAATGACATTTCACCATTTGAGTGATGCAATTTTTTGTGTGATGTATTTGTTTTATGCTATTTTATTCATGTTATAAATTGTATGAGGTTGTGCATTCATGCATCAATATAGGAACCTAGAGATATATTTGGCATGTATCATGGTAGCCACAAACTGGAAGGGTGTGTGGGACTTAAGAAGTAAAACACATATTGTATTCTATTAAAAATGATGAAAATAATGTATAATAAAGATGATTAAAATATATAAAAAGGAAAGAATTGTGATTAATGAAGGGTTATAAATGAGTTACAATATTGGATGTTACAAGTTGGGAAATGGGAATGTGACTAAGAGGAAATATTTTTTTTGTGAGTGTGGAAATGGAATCAAAAGGTGTCTAATGAATGACTTGTGACTGTGTATGTGGTTTTACCCAATGTTATCCAAGAACAACGGTAGGGCTGGTTTGGGGTAGTGTTCCAGATGTGATAATGTATGTTGGGATAGTGTATGTGAAATGATTTTTTTATGTCTAGTGGAGAGTATTCTTTTATGTAAACTAAAGATGTTTTATATTAAGTGTTCTGAGATGTGTTCTTTCATTATACAAAAACTACACCATGAAAATGGGTGTAGATTGGGAGATAAGAGGATATTTTTAGAATTATTATCTAGAGGAGGGGAAAGAAACCCTAGTGGTTCTAGGTAACATCAGAAAGGAGATGTTCCATAAGAATATTTATCATTTTATAGAGATGATGGAATGAGACAAAGGTCGAGTAGGGTCAAGTATGTTTGATCTAACTAGAGTGTTTTAGTTTCATCACCATCTAATGATTGTTGGAGACGATGGACCCATGGTCAAAAAGTTCTGGATAGAGTCCATCTAGACAATTTTAGATCATTTGGAGACTCCTCCTCAAAAGGGATTCTTGCTGGTAGCTTATATGTTGTTGGGACCAGAAAAGTGATAGTGTGATATTTTGGTTCAGACTCCACAGGCTGATAGTGTGTTATGGAATGAAATCCAAGAAATATTTCTAGAGAATTTATATCCAAAAACACTAATACTGGAGTGTGGAATAGAGTTTATGAAGTTGATCTAGGGGACTATGTTAGTGATGGATTATGTTGGTCACTTCATGGACTTTAGATTATTTAATCTAGAATTGTAAGGGGATGAGGCCACTCTGAAGAGAAATTTCCATGACAGGATTAGACATGATATTAAGTCCTAGGTGAACATTTTCCATTTAAAGAGGTTGGTAGAAGTGGTGGATCAATCCCTTATTTGAAAAGGAAACTCAAAGGATGGTTTAAGTAGTGGGTTTTTGCTTCTCTTTGGATGGACCGGTGGTGCAACTTACGAAGGTAGGAAACATCGTTTCTAGAATCTTCACCTGGGTGGAAGTGTGCAGGGTAGAAAAAAGATAGGATCAACATATCAAGGTGGTGACCAAGTGTTTTTTATCATTATAACAGGTCAGGAAACATGCATAGTCAGTGTCCCTGACCACAAGTTGAGTTTTGAGAATCTGAAATAATGGGGCATGTGTATATATTTTGTAGGAACCCTCAAAAGCAGGGCAAAGATGGAGGATCAATCGTAACACTGACTGTAAGTATGGGGTCGATTACCCCATACCAGGAAGGAAATTGGAGCTATAATTGTCATACCAGACAAGGTGGTTGGCATAGTAATTTTTGGAAAGACCATGCATATCAGCTGGGTAGTACAACAAAAAGAACTCATACTGAAGCTCAAGATAGAGGGGTAGGTCATCTTCTTGCATTTTAATCTACACCTAGAGGATAATAGGATTGACCATCAACTATTCCAGCTATGATATTTGTAGCTTATACGATTTCTAGTGCTTTATTTGACATAGGTGCATCACATTAGTTTATTTCATCTAATATTGTGGTTTTGTTGGGTCTAGTAGAGGAATGTGTGTGTGGGGTTATGTCGATTGATACCCTGTTAGGGGTGTGAGACAAAACTATAAGGAAAAGTAAGGGGTATTATCTTGAGGTTGTTGGGTAGCATTTTCTTTGGGACTTTTTCACTTGAGATGTCAAGATTTGAACTGATTTTGGGAATGGAAAGGATTTGTTATACTAGTCCCAAATTTATTGTTACCAATGTAGGTTAAAGTTCATGTACCTTTATGGAGACACTTATTTCCATCATGGTGAATGGGATGTCTTTGCAAGCCATGCGGGGCAAGTTTTTCACAAGTTGGGTGAGCTCATAGCCGAGGTGTCTTGTCCAGTGCTTCATGATGGAGGAGTAGAGCAGCATGTCATTCCTCCTATGGTGGATCAGTTTATAGATTTATTTCCTAAGGACTTATCAGGGATACCACCCATGAGGGTTGTTGTGTTTATAATAGAGTTTCTTCTGGGAGTAAAACCTGTTTCTATTCTACCATATAGAATGGCACCGATGGAACTGTAGGAACTTAATTCTCAGTTGGTGGAACTGGAGAACAAGGGGTTTATTTGTCCTAAGTACATCACCCTAGGGATCTCTAGTTTTGTTTTCCAACAAGGCTGATGACTCCTTACAGTTGTGCATCGACTATAATAAGTTTAATCAGATGAAGGTTAAGACCCGGTACCCTATTCCTTCTATTAATGATCTTTTTTACTATTTGAGATGTGATTTGGTGTTCTCCAAGACTGATCTAATATCCTGGTATCATTATCTAAGTTTGATATATAATGATATACTATGGGATTCCTTCAAGATAACGCATGGGTTGTATGATATTGTTGTTATTCCATTTGGTTAGACCAATGTGATGTCAATGTTTATGGACCTAATAAACCAAATACTTCATCCAAACCTAGATGAATTTTTAGTTGTCTTTGTTGATGACATCTTAGTGTACTCCAATAATCTTGATAATCATACCAAATATATTGGCATCGTCTTACGTACAGTGAGACCATAATATAAATACCAAGATCTCCAAGTGTAATTTATGGATTAACATGGTGCATTTCTTTGGTCACATCATCACTGAGGTAGGTGTGTCTGTGGACCCAAATAAAGTTCAAGTGGTTGTATCTTGGGAGTATCCCAAGAAATGTTATGATATCCAAAGTTTTTTTTGGGATTGAAGGGATATTACATAAGCTTCATCGATGAATTTTACCATTTTGAATCACCAATCCTGGGCTTGACCAAGAAGTGAATCAATTTTTAATGGTCAAGGGCATGTGAGAATGATTTCCAAGAGTTAAATATGTGGTCAACAACTGCAAAAATTCTGATTTTACCCAAGCCTGGAAAGAAGTATACCTTGTTTTGTGAAACATTTAGTGTTTGGATTGGGAAAATTTTGATGCATGATGATCAGTTTGTAGCATATGGGTCACGATAGTTGAGTCCTCATAAATGAAATTACCCAACTCATGTTCTTGAGTTGGATATATTCTTTTATTATTTAATGTATTGGTTGCATTACATGTTGGGAGAAAATTTTACGATGTATACAAATCATAAAAGACTTCAATACATTTTTTCAAGTATGTTTTGAATGTTTGGTAGTGAAAGTAGTTTTAGTATATGAAGTCCATTGATTTTGAAATAGTTTATACAATGGGAAAGTGAAATGGTGTTGTAGATGGTTTGAGTCAGAAGACTTGAAATCAGGAGGATTAGGAATCTAGATCCATGTGGAGGATGGTGGAGTTGTTTTCTAAGATGCATGTGGAGGTGTAGGATGGGTAGGGGAAGATGACTATTTTATCCTTGGTGGTTGAGTCCATGCTTCTAGGCTAGATTAAAGAGAGTCATTATGAGGATATGGAATGTTTGGCTTTGAGGGAAGGTATTAAAGGTGGGGAGTAAACTTCAGGTTCTACTATTCAGAAGGATGATATTATTTATGTTTGTGGCTATGTTTTAGTTCTAAATTTTATTTGAGAAGAGATGATGTGTAAGTTCCATTCCTCAAAGTGGTAAGTGAAGACTAGTTTGACCAAAATGTATCATGATCTTTGCGGGCAATATTTGTGGCTAGGGATGAAGATAGATGTTGCATGTTTCATTACAATATTCCATCATTATAAGTAACTGAATGTTGAGAATTAGTGACCACGAGGTTATTTTTCAACCATTTCACATTCCATAATTTAACTGGGATGATGTAAAAATGTATTTTGTGGTGGATATCTAATGGAAATCATAGAATAATGATGTGATCTGGGTAGTTGTGGATTAGTTGGATAAGGTGGATTTTTTCTTACCAATTCCATAGACCTTCACCATTGACCATTTGAGCGAGTTGTATGTTCATGAGATATTATAGTTTCATAGAGTTTTGAAAATGATAGTTTCAAAATGTGATCCACGTTTTACATTATGTTTTAGTCTTGGGTTATAGAAATCAATTGATAACCATGTGTTTTAGAGTATGACATTTCATCCGTAGATGGAAAGGAAATCGTAGAATACTATTCAATTACTAGAGGACATGCTGACGGATTGTGTCGTAGATTTCGGTGGATAATGGGAAATAATTTGGAGCTTGTTGAGTTTTCCTACAAAAAAACACTATCAGGATACGATTCAGAATGCACTTCATGAGGTTCTCCATGGAAGAATATGTAGGGCACCATTATGTTAGATAGAATCTGTGGAATTGGAGTTGTTGGGACTGAGTCCCACATAACTGATGTTGGAGTAGGTTCTGTTAATTATGAAACATGTGTAAATGGTGTAGAGTAGGTAAAATTTTTATGTGGATATACTTCATAATCCTCTTGAGATTTTGGTGGATTATTGTGTGTTTCTTCAAGTGTCGGTAAGTTTGGGTCATCAATGGATTCATAAATAGGGTATGTTGGCACCAAGGTATGTGGGTTCATTTTATATTGTTGAGAAGATTGGATGGGTGGATTACTGATTGGATTTTCCAAAGTGGTATAGTGGTATGCATGATGTCGTTCATGTGTCACAACTTCAATAGGTATCACCCTAACCCTTCTCAAGTTATTTATGTTGAGGATGTGGAGTTGGTCATTGATGTGTCTTTTGAGGAGCATCTGTTTCATATTGTGGATTATAGTGAGAAATAATTATGGGGTATGACTATGCCTTTGGTTTGATTTTGTTTCCGATGTGGTAATGTTTAGGAGAAAAATTGGGAGAGAGAGTCAGATATGCAGGCTGTGTGCCCAATATTTTTACTTTATAGGCTCAGTGATTCTTGAAAGTGTGGCTTAAGGATGATCCATTATAATTTGGGGTGGTTTTAAGATCCTCAACTTTGTGGAGATATGTTTTTGTTTAAATTTTGGTATTAATCTGTTAAATTTGGATAATTAAATGTATATCGGGTGTCTGAGGATGTTTGGGTTTGCTCTGGGGGGTTAATACATGGAATAAAGGGAAATCAGGCCATGCTATGCATGTTTCATGTCTGGCACTCAGTTAGTGGAAACCATGCGCCCAACCCATGCTATCCAAGAGGAGGGTGCATAGTTAAGTAAACCATTCAAGGGTAAAGGGAAAACTGTGTGGATTTTGATAGAGCCATTCTACATAATTGGTGTAAGGTTTTTCAAATCGTTCGGGCTCCCCAGGTAATAATGCAACTAGGACCCCACATGAATAGAGGTTGGCTCATGGTTGGTGAACGGTTTGGAAAACCATGCATAAAAACTATGAACCCTATTAAAAGTGGGTTTTCACCATTTTCCCCTTTGGATTTTTAGTATTTCACCAATTGATTTGTAGTATTCTCCCTCATCCAGCCCTAGTGACAAACTAAAGCATCAAAATCTTCCCAAGGGTTGATCTCTTTTGTTTTAGGCCATTTATTGTATTGCTGGTTGTGGATCAAATATCAAGGTTATTATAATGCTCCTCTTCCTTCTCTTTTCTAGATTAGGGATTGTAGTATCGTAATTATTCTTAAAAATCCCTAAAAACCACATTTTCTAGGGGATCTTAGGTTGGGGATTCAAAGGGTGCTTGAATATAGATATAAGGCTATGGTTAAGTCAGTGTTTATATACGAATTTCAGTTATATGGAATATAAGTTGTATTTCATAGTCATGAAGTTTATTTTTGCATGTGTGGTTGTGATTTTTATTCCCTCTTTTTTTTACATTTGAATCATTTAGTAATATATAGTAAAACGGTTGGGTAAATTATGAATTAAACCCCTCATGATCCCCATGGGATGCATTGAGTTGCATAGGAAAGGTTTAGGGCCACCCATGGGGTGTGACAACATTCCAAAACATGGAAATTGTAAAATTAAGAATATAGTTAATTAGTGTCGAAATATATCCCCTGATAAATATGTTGAAATGTTAGTTGAATTGAAAAGAGGCTCTAATTTTAGTTGTGTCTAGTTGTTGTAAATGGAACAAGGTATTTTTTGGAAAAATGTGAACAGGGTTTAATGGATTGACATGAGTTTACCAAATGGATTATGAGATATAATGGAAATGTGTTTGTGGATTAAGGAATATGAATTGATGAATGTGTATAATGGGTCTATTTATGTGAATTGTTAAATATATTTCATTTCTTAATGTATGGAAAGGGAAATGGGTTACGTGGGATATTCTAAGTGACTGTCAAATGCGCTAATGAGTAAAGTTTTTATGATGATTCATATGTTGTATGAAATTTGAATTTTCAAATTTACATGTATTGGTTGAGTATGGTTTTTTATATTGTTTATATGGAATTTTGTTAAATAATCACGTGTATATGGTTTGGTAGTTGTGGGGAATTGGACTTGAGGATCTACACTCTGTGTTGGGTTAGACTGAGTATATATGATATTAATGGTTGCATTTGATGAGACTTCTTTGACTGAGGCTCTAAGGTATGTGTGCTGTATTTGGTTAGGAATTTTTTTATCCCTAGTGAGATATGAAACATCACATTTCTATTATAAATGATAATAGACCAGTTTATGCCATAGTGAAAATGAGGTTAATACAAAACCCATGGATTATGTGATGAACATGGATTAGGTGATTAACATTCATTAAGTGATTAACATGGACTATGTGATGAATGCGGATTAAGTGACGAACACAGATTAAGTGTTGAAAATTTAAATAATGGTGTAAATTATTAAAGTGAATATTGTTAACTAATGGAACATGAGTTATATTTTTTTATATTAACATTTATTTAGTACTTTCCTGAACTATCTATTAAAATTGGATATTTTGTAGACACCGTTGGCATTGGCCTACTGACATTTATTCACACCCTACTCGGACATCCATTTGGTAACCGAGAAAATTTCATGGTTGTGGTCAGGATTAGGGTACAAGCCCTGTGCTAGGGATTTGAGTTAGGCATGGTATGTTCATAGTTTAGGATCTATACATTGAATCATGATCCATTTTGGGGATGTTTCATTTAGTATTTCATTTTTGTTTTGTTCACCTTTGGCACTGCTAGCATGACATGGTATATTTATTATTCTATAGTGGTTTTTAAACTATTTGGGAAATTTTGGGTAATGCCACTTCTAGATTATGTTCACTTTTTTACTTTATTTCATACAATATAAATTATGTATTACTCTAATAGAGATGGTATAATCTTTCCACTTGATCTATTAGACTTTCAATACTAGTCAGAAACCTCTTGAATATAGGGAGACACACTTGAGGTCATGTGGAGATCCAACTCGGGGTACCAGTATACTAGATTTTGGGTGTGGGGTGTTACACAGTCGACAACCACCAAAAAAATTCTTAAAAATAATGAATTTTTACATATCAGCTGCATTCATAAGTGATATAAATAGACATTACAATTTAGGATGTAAACAATTATTAGTTTCAAAATTTAAATAAAATGAAATTGAAACCTCTGCCAATGCCAAGGCTCTATAGTGACACACAACATTGGTCTGTACCTACTTCATCAAGTGTCACTATATCTATTTTTGGGTAATAGATATAATAACTCATGACTATTCCAAGGTTTATGAAAAAATCAACTAAAACCAAGAATCATTGGGGAATCCATAGGGGCTCTGCTAAACATTCCACCCATACCAATTACAGTAGAGCATGGTGGAGCCATCCCAATATGATAATATTTTGTTCAACATTGATATAGGAAATATTGATATGATATTTGAAAACTATTTCTTGCAATTTTTATGAAGTTATTCCACCCTATTAATTTTTCCAGTGTCTAGATTAAATAAAATTAATATTACTATTGAATTTGTATCAATTTTCAGGACTTTTTCCTCTTATGTTTCCATAAATACCTCATTAACCTTCTTGGTGCGGTTGGTTGCATTTTTAGTGTGTTTATCCTACTTGGTGAGACTTTATACAATTATGACTATTTTAATTAAATGTTATAATAAATTATAAATTATTGTAATAAAATAAATTTTATGTTTGAATTGAGATAGGTTATTGGTAAATGAAGTGAGAATGGACGATCTTGGGTGAGAGTATTCAATTTTTCATAAAATTAATTACATAATATAAGGTAGGTTCTCCCTTAAGAATACCCCTTGGTTTATGTGTTTGATATGTAGTATGTGATATATGGTCTCATGTATGGGTGATTCAAAATTATATTAAATAAATTATTGTTGATATCCGTAGACAGAAAGGGAGTGTCATGTGCCCTGATGGACCATTAAGAACTATCATGATTTCATGACCACTGATGAATGAGGGATCAATTATAAATATGTACAATGAGATACATAGAGCCTTTATAGTTTCCAATGAGATGAGAATGAAATGTTGGATCTTGAGATATGTGTATCTAGATCTCTTGGGTAGGGAATATTTATTTGATGTGACTTAAGGGATCCTAGTATAGACTTAGTGATGATGATGGGTTATGTTCTTGAGAGACCAACCCATGTTATTTTAATTGAGATGCAACCAGGAATATTCAAAACTAGATATGGAATATTGAATTCCAGAGATATATCCCGATATTTGACATTGTTGCCTCTATCAAATTTCTATGGTGTTACTTGGTATTTAAGAGTGTAACCTATATGTAATGCCTCTTATGTGACATGAGATTCATATTTTTACACCTAATAGCATGGATTAATAATATTCATGGGATCCAGTTTCTATGGTTAATGACTTTGGATTCCTAAAACACATTGGATTCAAATTTTGCGCCTGATGGCTAAGCATTCCTAGTATACCTAGGATTATACTTCTACACTTGACTATGATAGATTCCTAATACACCTAGTATTTGACTAAAATATAATTCTGGATATATAGTATTCATAGGATCCAACTTATTGATGAATATGGATGCCTAGTAATCCTTTGATTCAACTTATACACCTGATGAATATTGATTCCTCATATTCTTAGATTCAAAGTTTTATTCTTGAGGACTATAGATGCCTAATATACTTTCTGGGATCTGGTAGTTGAGCCTAATACTAAAAGTATTTCTAAAATAAATCATAGGATGTTGATTATGAAACATGACATATGAGATACTTAGTATATTTCCATGGATATGTATTTTATTCTGAACAATGCATTGTGTTCGAAAACACTCTAGTACTGGACATATTAGGTATAACTGATCCCAAGTGTCACCTTAGAACCCAAGGATCAATATTAATTATTTATTGATGCTTTCATATTTGTTTTATTTATTCTTATGACCATATCACATGTGAATTATCTATGTTTACAAATTATGTTTGGAACCCTTTCAGTGGTTCCCAAATGAGTTTCATCCACACCCTTCATGGAAAAAATGAAACTTGGGTACCTAGGAAGATTCCACTATTTTCATAGGGTATAGGACCAATGTTACATGAATGATCAAGATAAATTTTATGAATTATGTAGATTTAGAGATGATGAGTCTCATAGATGGTAGTAGAACCCTGTGTATCTATTGCATTATTTTTTTATATGTGTCTGACCTAGTGGGTGATCAGTTGTGATGTTTGACTATATGCCTCTACATTCAATATTTTATTACATTGTTTTTTATTACTATGCTTACTCTTATGATTTGGGGTGAATGTGTTTTTTTCTCCACTATTAATGATGATGATGATATGAGGGAATATACTCCCTATGGAATCACTCTAGACCATCACTTATAGTTGGTAGATTTTGGAATATGGGGTGGTGTGTAACACCCCACCCAATGATCCACTAAATTGGTGCCACATGACAACACAACACATGTCTTGAGTAACACCTCCCCACACACTAGAGGTTATCGGCTTGTAGCGAGGGATTTTGGGGTTACCAGGGGGTGACTATGACTTTAGTATTATAGCATCCAGGAAGTAGAAATAGTAAAAATACATATAGAATTCCATAAAAACATAACCAATAAAGACATAGAATTTTGTGAAAATAAATACAACATGAAGATACTATAATAATTAATAATGAAATACATTCCATAATTTATCCCCCTTGGTGGATCACATACAGGGTACAATAATATAAAAAAGTAAAAGTAAAATTATCCCCAATGGGTCCTGAGTCCTACCTAGTAATTAAAACCACACTCCACATTAAGAATTATGAAAAACCTCAATCCATGGCCAGTTTATCTAAACCTGGAACCTAAAAATAGGATGCTTTCTTCTAGGTTACCCAAGTTTAGTGGCATCTTTAGTAGGGTGTGGGTAAAAACCATTCTGTAAAATCCTAGAAAACATTGAGGTAAATTATTTTTTTTGTTTTCGATTGAATCCCTTAAAGTTATCTAATTAAATGTTTAACGGGTGTATGAGGAATCTCAGGGGTGTTCCAAGGGTTTGGGACATTAAAGAAAGTGAAATCGGGCCATCCTGTTCATGTTGCATGGTTAACACATGGTTGGTGGAAAAATGTTCCCAAACTATGCTATCCATGAGTGGTTCATGGTTAACTCAACTCTATATAGGGGAATGCTAGATAGTGAAACTTTGGATAGGTCCATTCCGCATGGTTGGAAAAAGGTTTGTAAAACCATGCAAGCTACCGAGGTACCTGTGCAACTAGGAACCCTCTTGGAAAATGTATGGTTCATAGTTGGTACAATGTTTGGAAAACCATGCATCCAAACCATACACCCCATTAAAATTGGGTTTTTACTATTTCCCCCTCAATATATTAAGTGTTTCAATCCGTTTTCTTCCCCGTTCGTCCTCCTCTATCCCCTGTGATGAACCTAAGCACCAAAATCTTTCGAATGGTCAATCTTTTAAGTTTGAAGGCCATTTTGAGTGTTGTGGGTTGCGGATTAAAGATATGGGTAATTATAACACTCATCTTTCTTCTATTTCAGATTAGTTATTATAGTTTATTTTTCTCATTCTAAGTCCCTAAAACCCTATTTTCCAAGTGGATATTAGGTTGGGGATTCAAAGGGTTCTTGAATCTAGATGTAAGGTTAAGGTTAAGTGAGTGTTCATCTATAGATTCAGGGTAGGTGGTCTAAGGATTATATAACATAGTCTTTAAGTTGATTTGTGAATGTGTGGGTGTAATTTATTTTCCATCTTGTTGTGTATTTGATGCCTTTATTAGTATTTGGAAAAATGGTTTTCTAAATGATTAATTAAACCCCTCACAGTCCATGTGGGGTGCATTGAGTTGGATTATACAAGTTTAGGGTCACCCATGTGGTGTTCCAAAATTCCCGAGCATGAAAATTGAAAAATTAAGCATAAAGTAATTTTTTGTTGAAATATATCCCATGATATATATGTTGAAATTTTAGTGGAATCAAAAAGAGGTACTAGTGGTATTTGTGTCATGTTGTTGGCAATGGAACAATGGGTTTTTTTAGTATAATGTAAAAATGGTTAAATGGATTAATATGAGTGTGCCAAATGGCATAGAGTTATAATGGAAATGTGTAATTGCGTTAAGGAATGTGAATTGATAAATGTGTTTAATGGTTCAATGTACATGATTTTTTAAAGATGATTCATGGTTTAAAATATATAAATGGAAATAGGTTACATGGGTGATGCTAAGTAACTGTTAAATGCACTTATGAGTTAAGGCTTGATGATGAATCATATGTTGTATGAAATGTGAATTGTAACTATTATATGTATTGGTTGGGTATGTTTTGTGATATTTTTTGTGTGGAAAATGGTAAAAATAAGCATGTACAAATGTATTCATAATTTCAGGGTGTTGGACATTAGGATCTACACCAACTGGTCAGGTTAAAATGAGGCTATAAACTCCACCCCAATAATGCTTTGGTTAGGGATGGGGACTGAGGATATATGCCTCTAGTAGTTTCATTTTAGGAGACTTACTAGACCGAGGCTCAAAGGTAAATGTGATGTATTTGTTTATGATTTTTTTAACCCTAGTGATATAGGTATCTTGACATATTCCTTTATGCATGATAATTGACCTGATTAATCCATAGTGAAAATGATGTAAATAAAAACCCATGGATTTAGTGATGAAAATGGATTAAGTGATGAAAATTGATTAAGGGATTAATGTGGATTAATTGGTGAACATGGATTAAGTGATGAACACAGATTAAGTAATGAGAATGGATATAATGATTTAAATGGTTAAAGTTAATATTGTTAACTAATGAAACACGAGTTATCTTATGTTTCTATTTTAATTTATATAGTACTTGAATTTTGTATCTATTTAGACTAGATATTTTGTAGACACATTTATTGGTGGCCTACTAACTTGTAATCACACCCTTCTCAGGCCACCATTCGGTATTCGAGTAGATTTCATGGGTTCAGTTGATGACAAGGGTAAAGCCCCTATTCTAGGGACTTGATTTGTGCTTGGGATATGCACGGTTGAGGATCTAGACATGGAATTAGGACCCATTTTGGGGATGATTTATTTAGTTTTATTTATGGTTTCCTTCACATTTTTCACTTCTAGAATGACATGGCATATTTATTGTTTGGTTTTGGTTTGTACCATATTTGGGAAAGAATTGGTAATGCATGTTCAAGTTTGTGTTTATTTTTTCCTTTATTTCATATGATATCTGTTATGGAGTACTTAAATAATGAGATTATATTATTCCCATGTGATCTATTAGACCCTCACTTCTATTTGGGAACCTTTGGCATATGGGGAGGCACACTTGAGGTCATGCGGTAACTCGGCTCGGGGCACCAGTTTAGTGGATCCGAAGTTAGGGATATTAAAAAGTGGTATCAAAGATAGGTTATTTTCTATGAATTACTATTTGGGATGGTATACAAGATATTAGGATGTTTTGGGACTTGGAAATGAGCTCGGGCATGGCAGTAGATGACCAATATACAAGGGAAAAACCATTTCCCCATGGTGGGAATAGTTGTTCTTAATATGTGTTGTTATAGTTGAATGACATTTCACCATTTGAGTGATGCAATTTTTATGTGATGTGTTTGTTTTATGCTATTTTATTCATGTTCTTAATTGTATGAGGTTGTGCATTCATGCATCAATATAGGAACCTAGAGATATAGTTGGCATGTTTCATGGTAGCCACAAAATGGAAGGGTGTGTGGGACTTGAGGAGTAAAACCCATATTGTATTCTATTAAAAATGATGAAAATAATGTATAATAAAGATGATTAAAATATATAAAAAGGAAATAACTGTGATTAATGACGGGTTATAAATGAGGTAAAATATTGGATGTTACAAGTTGTGAAATGGGAATGTGCCTAAGAGGAAAGATTTTTTTTGTGAGTGTGGAAATGGTATCAAAATGTTCCTAATGAATGACTTGTGACTATGTATGTGGTTTTAACCCGTGTTATCCATGAACAATGGTAGGGCTGGTTTGGGGTAGTGTTCCAGATGTGATAACGTATGTCGGGATAGAGTATATGAAATGAGTTTTTTATGTCTAGTGGAGAGGATTATTTTATGTAAACTATGGATGTTTTATATTACGTGTTCTGAGATGTGTTCTGTCATTATAAAAAAATGCCACCATGAAAACGGGTTTATATTGGGAAATAAGAGGATATTTTTGAGAGTTATCATCTAGAGGATGGGAAAGAAACCCTAGTGGTTCTAGGTAACATAAAAAAGGAGATGTTCCATAATTATATTTATCATTTTATAAAGATGATGGAATGAGACTAAGGTCGAGTAGGGTCAAGTATGTTTAATATGACTAGAGAGTTTTAATTGCATCACCCTCTCATGATTGCTGGAGACGGTGGACCTATGGTCGACAGATTTTGGATAGAGTCCATCCAGACAGTTTTAGATCATTTGGAGACTCCTCCTCAAAAGGGAGTCTTACTGGGAGCTTATATGTTGTTGGGACCAGAAATGTGATAGTGTGATATTTTGGTTCAGACTCCATAGGCTGATAGTGTGTTATGGAAAGACTTCCAATAAATATTTCTAGATAATTGCTATCCAAAAATACTAATACTAAAGCGTGAAATAGAGTTTATGAGGTTGATCCAGGGGACTATGATAGTGATGGATTATGTTGGTCACTTCATGGACTAGAAATGCTTTAATATGGAATTGTAAGGGGATGAGACCACTATGAAGAGACATTTCCATGACAGTATTAGACATGATATTAAGTCCCAGGTGAACATTTTCCATTTAAAGAGGTTTGTGGAAGTGGTGGATCAATCCCTTATTTCAAAAAGAAACTAAAAGGAGGGTTTAAGTAGTGGGTTTTTGGTTCTCTTTGGATGAACCTGTGGTGCAACTTCTGAAGGTGGGAAACATCGTTTCTATAATCTTCACCTAGGTGGAAGTGTGCAGGGTAGTAAAAATAGAGGATCAACATATAAAGGTGGTGACCATGTATTTTTTTATCATTATAGCAGGTCGGGAAACATGCATAGTCAGTGTCCCTGAACACAAGTTGAGTGTCAAGAATCATAAATAATGGGGCATGTGTATATGTTTTTTAGGAACCCTCAAAATCTAGGTGCATATGGAGGATCAATCCTAATACTTATTGTAAGTATGGGTTCGATTACCCCATACCAAGAAGGCAATTGGAGCTTGACTGGTCATACCGAACAAGGTGGTTGGCGTAGTACTTTTGGGAAAGAGCAACCATATCAGCAGGGTAGTAAAACAAAAAGAACTCATACTGGAACTCATGATTGAGGGGTAGGTCATCTACTTTCAGTTTATTCTACACCTAGAGGATGATAGGCTTGACCATCAATTATTCCAGATATGATATTTGTAGCTTCTATGATTTCTAGTGCTTTATTTGACATAGGTGACTCACATTATTTTATTTCTTCTAATATTGTGATTTTTTTGGGTCTATTAGAGGAATGTGTGTGTGGGGTTATGTCGATTGATACCCTGTTAGGGATGTGAGCCAAAACTATAAGGAAAAGTATGGGGTATTCTCTTGAGGTTGTTGGGTGCCATTTTCTTTGGGAGTTTTTTTGCTAGAGATGTCAAGATTTGAACTGATTTTGGGAATGGACTGTATATGTTATACTAGTCCCATATTTATTGTTACTAATTTTGGTTAAAGTTCATGTACCTTGATGGAGACGCTTATTTCCATCATGGTGAATGGGATGTCTTTCCAAGCCATGTAGGGCCAGTTTTTCACAAGTTGGGTGAGCTCATTGCCAAGGTAGCTTTTCTAGTGCGTCATGATGGAGGAGTAGAGTAGCATGTCATTCCTCTTATTGTGGATAAGTTTCTAGATTTATTTCCTAAGGACTTATCTGGGATACCACCCATGAGGGTTGTTGAGTTCATAATAGAGTTTCTTCTGGGAGAAAAACCAGTTTCTATTCTGCCATATAGAATAGCACCAACAGAACTGTAGGAACTTAAATCTCAGTTGGTGGAACTGGAGAACAAGGTGTTTATTTGTCCGGAGTACATCACCCTAGGGATCTCTAGTTTTGTTTTCCAAGAAGGCTGATGACTCCTTACAGTTGTGTATCGACTATAAAAAGTTGATTCAGATGAAGCATAAGACCCAGTACCCTATTCCTTGTATTAATGATCTTTTTTACTATCTGATATGTGATTCGGTGTTCTCCAAGACTGATCTAATATCAAGGTATCATTATCTAAGGTTGATACATTATGATATACTATGGGATGCCTTCAAGATAAGGCATGGGTTGTATGAGATTTTTGTTATGCCATTCAGTTTGACCAATGTGATGTCAGTGTTTATGGACCTGATAAACCAAATCCTTCATCCAAACCTAGATCAATTTTTAGTTGTCTTTGTTGATGAAATCTTAGTGTACTCAAAGAATCTTGACAGTCATGCCAAATATCTTGCCATTGTCTTAAGTACACATATATCATAATATATACACCAAGATCTCCAAGTGTAATTTATGGATTAACATGGTGAATTTCCATGGTCACATCATCTCTGAGGTAGGTGTGTCTGTGGACCCAAAGAAAGTTCATGTGGTTGTATCTTGGGAGTATCCCAAGAAATTTTCTAATATCCAAAGTTTTTTTGGGATTGAAGGTATATTACATAAGGTTCATCAATGAATTTAACCATTTGGAATCACAAATCCTGGGATTGACCAAGAAGTGAATCAATTTTGAATGGTCAAGGGCATGTGAGAATGATTTCCAAGAGTTAAATATGTGGTTAAAAACTGCACCAATTCTGATATTACCCAAGCCTGGAAAGGATTATACCTGTTTTGTGATATATTTAGTGTTGATATTGGGGAAATTTTGATGCATGATGATTATTTTATAGCATATGGGTCACGATAGTTCAGTCCTCATAAATGAAATTACCCAACTCATCTTCTGGAGTTGGATATATTCTTTTATGATTTAATGTATTGGTAGCATTACATTTTGGGAAATTTTTTACCATGTATACCAATCATAAATGACTTCAGTACATTTTTTCCAGCATGATTAGAATGTTTGGTAGTGAAAGTAGTTTTAGTATATACAATACTTTGATTTTGAAATAGTTTATACACTGGGAAAGTGAAATGGTGTTGTATATGGTTTGAGTCAGAAGACTCGAAATCAGGTGGTTTAGGAATCTAGATCCATTTGGAGGATGGTGGAGTTGTTTTCTAAGATGCATGTGGAGGTGCATGATAGGTAGGGGTAGATGACCATTTGATCCTTGGCGGTTGAGTCCATGCTTCTAGGCTAGATTAAAGAGAGTCATTATGAGGATATGGAATGTTTGGCTTTGAGGGAAGGTCTTAAAGGTAAGGACTCAACTTTTGGTTCTACTATTCGTGAGGATGAGATTGTTTATGTTTGTGGCTGTGTTTTAGTTCAAACTTGTATGTGAGAAGAATTGATGTGTAAGTTCCATTCCTCAAAGTGGTAAGTGAAGACTAGTTTGACCAAAACGTATCATGATCTTGGCGGGCAGTATTTGTGGCGAGGGATGAAGAAATATGTTGCTGGTTTCATTGCAATATGCCATCATTATAAGTAACCGATGGTTGATAATTAGTGACAAATAGGTTCTTTTTAATTAATTTCACATTCCATAATTTACGTGGGATGATGTAAAAATGTATTTTTTGGTGGATATTTGATGGAAACCATGGAATAATGATGTGATCTGGGTTGTTGTGGATCAGTTGGATAAGGTGGATTTTTTTCTTACCAATTCCATAGACCTTCACCATTGATTAGTTGAGTGAGTTGTATGTTCATGAGATAGTACAGTTTCCTGGAGTTCTGAAATGATAGTTTGAAAATGTGATCCACATTTTACTTTATGTTTCAGTCTGGGGTTATAGAAATCACTTGATAACCATGTGTTTAAGAGTATGACATTTCACCCGTAGATGGACAGGAAATCGTAGAATACTATTCAATTACTAGAGGACATGTTGACGGCTTGTGTTGTAGATTTCAGTGGATCCTGGGAAATAATAGGGAGCTTGTTGAGTTTTCCTACAAAAAACATTATCAGGCTATGATTCAGAATGCAGTACATGAGGTTCTCTATGGTAGACTATGTAGGTCACCATTATGTTAGATAGAAGCTGTGGAATTGGAGTTATTGGGACTGAGTCCCATGTAGGAGATATTGGAGTATGTTCAGTTAATTCAGAAACATGTGTAAATGGCGTAGAGTAGGTAGAATTCTTATATGGACAGAATTCATAATCCTCTTGATTTTTTGGTGGATTATTGTGTGATTCTTCAAGTGTCGGTAAGTTTGGGTCATCAATGGATTCATAAATAGGGTATGTTGGCACCAAGGTATGTGGGTTCATTTGATATTGTGTAGAAGATTGGACGGGTGGATTACTGATTGGATTTTCCAAAGTGGTATAGTGGTATGCATGATGTCGTTCATGTGTCACAGCTTCAATAGGTATCACCCCTAACCCATCTCATGTTATTTATGTTGAGGACGTGTGTTGGACATTGATGTGTCTTTTGAGGAGCATCTGTTTCATATTGTGGATCATAGTGAGAAATAATTATGGGGTAGGACTATGCGTTTGGTTTTATTTTTTTCCCACATGGTAATGTTTAGGAGGAAACTTGGGATAGAGAGTCAGATATACAGGCTATGTGCCCAATATTTTTACTTTATAGGCTCAATGATTCTTGAAAGTGTGGCTTAAAGATGATCCATTATAATTTGGGGTGGTTTTAAGATCCTAGACTTTGTGGAGATATTTTTTTTGTTTAAATTATGGTATTAATCCCTTAAATTTGATAATTAAATGTATATCGGGTGTATGAGGATGCTTGGGTTTGTTTTGGGGGTTTAGGACATGAAATAAAGGGAAATCAGGCCATCCTCTGCATGTTTCATGTTTGGCACTCAGTCAGTGGAACCATGCGCCCAACCCATGCTATCCAAGAGGAGGGGTGCACAGTTAACTAAACCATGAATGGGTAAAAGGAAAACTATGTGGCTTTTGATGAACCCATTCTACATAATTGGTGTAAGGTTTTTAAAATATTTCAGGATCCCCAGGTAACAATTCAACTAGGACCCCACATGAATAGAGGCTGGCTCATGGTTGGTGCACGGTTTGGAAAACCGTGCATAAAAACTATGAACCCTATTAAAAGTGGGTTTTCACCATTTTCCCCTTTGGATTTTAAGTATTTCACCAATTGTTTTGTAGAATTCTCCTACCTCCAGCCCTAGTGACAGACCAAAGAATCCAAATCTTCCCAAGGGTCGATCTCTTTTGTTTTAGGCCGTTTATTGTGTTGTTGGTTGTGGATCAAAACTGAAGGTTATTCTAACACTCCTCTTCCTTCTCTTTTCTAGATTAGGGATTGTAGTATTGTGATTATTATTCAAAAACCCTTAAAATCACCTTTTCTAGGGGATCTTAGGTTGGGGGTTCAAAGGGTGCTTTAATTTAAATCTAAGGCTATGGTTAAGTTAGTGTTCATATACGAATTTCAGTTATATGGAATATATGTTGTATTTCATAGTCATGAAGTTTATTTTTGCATGTGTGGCTGTGATTTTTCTTCCCTCTTTTTTCACATTTGATTCATTTAGTAATATATAGTAAAACGGTTGGCTAAATGATGAATTAAACCCCTCATGATCCCCATGGGATGCATTGAGTTGGATTGGAAAGCTTTAGGGCCACCCATGGGGTGTGACAACATTCCCAAACATGGAAATTTTAACATTAAGAATATAGTTAATTTGTGTTGAAATATATCCCATGATAAATCTGTTGAATTGTTAGTTGAATTGTAAATAGGCTCTAATTGTAGTTGTGTCTAGTTGTTGGAAATGGCACAAGGTATTGTTTGAAAAAATGTAATAACGGTTTAATGGATTAACTTGAGTTTACCAAATGGATTATTAGATATAATGGAAATGTGTATGTGGATTAAGTAATATGAGATAATGAATGTGTATAATGGGTCTATTTATGTGAATTGTTAAATATGTTTTATTTCTTAATGTATGGAAAGGGAAATGGGTTACATGGGTATTCATAGTGACTGTTAAATGCGCTAATGAGTAAAGGTTTGATGATTATTCATATGTTTTAAAAAATTTGAATTGTAAATTTTATATGTAATAGTTGTGTATGGTTTTTTATATTTTTTATAAGGAATTTTTTTAAATAATCACGTGTACATGGTTTGGTAGTTGTGGCGAATTGGACTTGAGGATCTACACCCATGGGTTGGGTTAGACTGAGTATCTATGATATTAATGGTTGCATTTGATGAGACTTCTTTGACTGAGGCTCTATGGTAAGTGTGATGTATTTGGTTAGGAATTTTTTATCCCTAGTGAGATATGAAACATCACATTTCCCTTATACATGATAATAGACCAGTTTATTCCATAGTGAAAATGATGTTAATAAAAAACCCATGGATTTGGTGATGAACATGGATTAGGTGATTAACATTGATTAAGTGATTAACATGAATTATGTGATGAATGTGGATTAAGTGATGAACACATATTAAGTGATGAAAATCTAAATAATGGTGTAAATTTTTAAAGGTAATATTGTTAACTAATGGAACGTGAGTTATGTTTTGTTTATATTTACATTTATTTAGTACTTTCCTGAACTATCTATTAAAATTGTATATTTTGTAGACACTATTGGCATTGGCCTACTGACATTTATTCACACCCTACTCGGACATCCATTAGGTAACTGAGAAAATTTCATGGTTGTGGTCAGGATTAGGGTACAAGCCCTGTGCTAGGGATTTGAGTTAGGCATGGGATGTGCATAGTTTAGGATCTATACATTGAATCATGATCCATTTAGGGGATGTTTCCTTAAGTATTTCATTTTTGTTTCGTTCACCTTTGGTACTGCTAGCGTGACATTGTATATTTATTGTTCTATAGTGGTTTTTAACCTATTTGAGAAATTATTGGTAATGCCTCTTATAGTTTATGTTCACTTTTTTACTTTATTCATACAATATAAACTGTGGATTACTCTAAAAGAGATGGTATAATCTTTCCACCTGATCTATTAGACTTTTACTACTAGTCAGAGACCTCTAGAATATAGGGAGACACACTTGAGGTCATGTGGAGATCGAACTCAAGGTACCAGTTTACTGGATTTTGGGTGAGGGTTGTTACAAAGTTGAAAACCACCAACAGAATTCTTAAAAATAATGAGTTTTTACATATCAGCTGCATTCATATGTGATATAAATAGATATTACAATTTAGTAAGTAAACAATGATTAGTTTCATAATTTAAATAAAATGTAACTGAAACCTCTTCCAATGACAAGGCTCTATTGTGACACTCAACATTGGTCTATACCTACTTCATAAAGTGTCACTATATCTATTTTTGGGTAATATATATAATAACTCATGACTATTCCAAGGTTTATGACAAAAGCAACTGAAACCAAGAATCATTGGGGAATCCATGGGGGCTATGCTAAACGTTCCACCCATACCAATTCGATCCACTGTCTTTTGAAGTTATCCATGATGCTTCTCTCAGTGCCATCCAACTAAATTCATGTAACCCAAATTTGGAATTCTATAAACTCAATCCATGAAACTTCTTTTCCAATGTATTTAGAGTATCTGTATTGAAAAAAATCCAAGTCTACTCCGAAGAAATTTTGTATCATATAATCATGTTGAAAATGTGGAACTAATCCCATGACATTCACAAGGATACCTAAGGGAATAAATACACTAATCAGTGACATTAAATAGAAAATAAATCACATTAATCCAAAGGAGAACCACCCCGAAGCATTGAAAATAATGAATTAGTGAGGAATACATGGTATCTCATGGATTTTGTTAGCTTTGAACATCCTTGGATCAAATAAGGAATCATCCCATGATATCCATGTGAGACCCCCTAATAGAATCCATTCCCACCAAAGGCATTCCTCCCATTTCACGTCCCAAAAAATGATTATAATGGGTGACACCCAAGTCATTCCAGATCTAATGTACATATTAAAAAAAATCATAAATAACTAAATTGAAAAACATCACTAGAACCATTTCCATTACACTTCATCAGTACAAATTCATAAAAACCATATCATTTCCCAAGGTATGGTTAAATAGTATTCCATTGAAATGATATAAAGAAAAACACCATATAAGTTTCTTACTGGAACTATATTTAATGAACACCATTATTTTACATTTCAATAAAATTCAAAAGTTAATGTTAGGTCTTCAAGTCTGAATACCCTGAGAGGTGGGGTGAATCAGGGTATGACTAATTTAAAATTAAATCCCATTCTGATCTTGCTTCGCTGTTAAGAAAAAAACTCTTCTCTCTCTTTCTCGTTGCACAATACAAACAGAAAGTAAAGCATGCACATGAGACAACAATTTGTACTTGGTTCACCCTCACTGGGCTACGTCCAAGAAGCATACACTGAAAATGTGCCGATGTACCAAATCAACTATAATCACACTGCTGTTTACAAGGTTTAGGATAAATCACTTACATTCCCAGACTCACTACCTTTATAATGTTTAGGGTTAGCTCACTGCTTTCCCAAGGGTCAATCCCTGTTTCTCTCTCTCTGGCTCACTGCCGGTGGAGAGGATCACCTTCTTCCTCTTCCTTTGCTCACTACTCTAGAAAGGATCCACTCACAATTTATAGACCTATAGGTCTCTTCATTATCACTAATGAATTCATCCTCCATTGTATGTAGATGCTCTGTTGAAGTCAAACTTTTTCCCGTAGATGAATTTCCCTTTGCACCAAAGGTATCGGGAAATCTTCCAGCTTTCACACAGCCATGAATCTCTGCCTTGAATCATCCTTACTTGGCACCCTTCACTAAGAAAGCGCGCAAGTCTCGGCGCACAAGTCAAAACTGGCACGCAAGTCCACGTCAACCACTTGTATGACATAGGCTTCTGCTACTCCAAACATTCACGACGCACAACCTTTTACACCCAATCCAATTTTGGCGCACAACCAAAATCTTTCACACTTCTTCAAAATCTGGTGTGAAAGTGTCACCAAACCACTTTCACGACACTTCCTTCTTCAACTCAGAACCTGCGTGACTCTCTTCCTTCCTCGCCCATACCACCTTGGATGCGCAACAATCCCCTGGCCACAACCTCTACTTGTGCGACCACACACCACTTGTGCGACCACCACACCTGCACGACGGGAGCTCTGAATTTTCTAAGTGTTGAACTATATACAAAATGAGTATGGGTCTACCTGTATTTATAGGCATTTGCACACCCTGCGTGATGGCGTGCAAGTCTCCCCTCGGCGCACAAGTTTCAGTGCACAAGTCTCCTGCCGTGAAAATCACTTGCGCGACCAAACCCAAAACTTGAGCGACCCTTATCCATTTGTCATATTTTAATGTTTTGATCTTGAAAAATATTAGGTGCCCAATTATCCTCTCCTTTAAGTACATGGTGCGGAAGCCCCTTTGACAAAAACCACTTTTCTTCATTTGTCAATTTTCAGGCCCAAAAATTTGGCAAACACTGGAAAATGGTGGCACCATGTATATGTTCTTTTTGTACCACCTCCACATCATCCATTTCTTTGTCTACGTTCTTGAATCAAGTATGGATAGTTAAACACAACCCTTGAACTCAAAATTCCATCATGAAATACCCTTTATCAAAAAATTTGTATGTCATGGTTTGCTTTGTCAACAATCACAACACAGATGTCCACTTTTTCAACAAACACAATCACCTCAAAAATGCTTCAATGATGCCTTGAGGGATTTTTTCCCAACCGTTAACAACTTCTAATAGAACACGTGGTGCCATTTTTATAAATGTGGTTCTCTATCTTACTCATAACTAGGACTATTATATAACCACAAAACATTTCCATTAAAAACCATACCAATATAATTCCTCATTTTCCACATACACTTTTAATTACATTATACTCATCCCAATGGTCAGAATTATGTTCCAATAAATAATACAATTCCACTATGTCAACTTTCATTGTTCAGTCCTATTCAAAAACTATGAATGGTGGTGAAATTACATTTCATAACCATTGATTCTAATTGTATTTTTTCATTTAAACATTAAATATATTTAATCATCACTCACCCAAATCCCAATCGTCCTCAAACCTATCCAAGGTCTTCTATCAAGGAACAAAAATTTTCTACAATTTAAGGAGAATTAATATGGGAATTAAATAATTTCAAACTCAATTTAAAACTTATATTTAAATTAATTCACGAAATCATGTGGTTGTCTTGACCACATAACTACATCACCTGTAAGAAATAAAAAGACCATGGGTTAGGATTATTAACTACCAACCTTATTCCTAGAAAATCCCACTTGTTGAGTATCAACTATGGTTTATCTTAAATCATAAATAAAACTAGGAAAAAACCAAAAAATGGGGAACATTGTCCCAAACTAATGGAATATTACTCAATAGAGAAAGAAAAACAATAAGTAAGGAAGAGATGAAGTAGACTCGCTAAGGGATCTTGATCATAATAAAATAAAAAAACATAAAATGGGGTATAAACATCCATAGAATATAGAAAGAAGATATATGTTTTTGAGAGGTCATACTAGCAATTTTGGGGGCCAAATACTTTATAGGAGGAATAAGGGGTTTCCCTAGGTAAAATAACGAGACCCCCCCCCCCCTATTAAAAACTCAGTATGGGCCACTGGTTAGCCCATGCACCCCACCAGCAAGCTGGTGGAACCAAAAAAACCTTGGTGTATACCTCAACTCTTTCTGAGCTATAATGTACCAGCCTATCATACAATCAATCCAGTATCAGGACTAGTGGGTCACATGGCCTCAAGATCATCTCCCCATATGTTAGAGGATGCCGACTAGTAATGAGGGTCTCAGGAGGTTACAGTGGGGAGACTATACCCTCCTATCAGAGATGCACAGAGATATAACAAAATAAATAAAAATCAACAATGGAAGAAGTTAATAAATAAGAAAATGAAAATCAGAAACATCCAACTCATAAAAATTAAATAACATTGGATTGTTCCAGTTTTTACAATAGATAAATGATTTTTAATGTGTGGATACATATATGAATGCAGTAGACATTAAAACATTATTTTCAATAAAAAACAAAAATAAGGAAAAGACAAAAACTCCAAAAAGGTGGTCTTCCTGAGAATCTTGAGCTCCATCTCGGTCCTTTTCTTCTATCTCTCAAGTACAAGCAACATAGAAATCAACCTAGGTCCTATAAATATAAGGTCAAATAATATATCAAGGGTACCCAAGAAGGGTGAGACATAAAATCTTATTAGGACGACACCAATTGTGTCTATCATGATCTGGTGCATGATAAATTAAACAATGTGTAGGTATAAAGAATTAATAGACAAAAATTCATAACTAATTAACACCCATCCAAGTTCCTAAGGGACACATGAATACAATACTGGCTTCATCTTGCTACTGGAATAATAGTCTGACCAAGTAACTATATATAAATATAATTATATATATCATAAATGGTATGGGGGTAAGAATTCCTCCCACCCATTAATAGAAGATAACTGGAATGGGGTAAAAATCCCTCCCACTCGTAAATATTTAAATAACTTTCATGGTGTAGGAATGCCTCTAATCCCTAATGGTTATATAGATGACATGAAGTAAGAATGCCTCTCATCCGTAATCATTTAAGATATTGGCATTGGTTAATAATGTCTCCCATATATAATCAATTGTAATACTAGCATGGGGTAAGAATGCCTCCCATCCATAATCATTTATAATAGTTGCATGGGGTAAGAATATCTCCCATCTATAATCAATTGTAATACTATCATGGGGTAAGATCTCTTCCCATACATAATCAGTTATAATACTATCATTTCCTAATAATTCCCCCAATCTAAAATCATTTATAATACTTTCATGGGGTAAGAATGCAACCCATCCATAATTATTTATAATACTGGCATGGGGTATGATTTTCTCCCATCCATAATCATTTATAAATCTGGCCTAGGGTAAGAATTCCTCTCATCCATAATGATTACATATTTATAACATAATTCATAAGGAAGTCCCTATTATTCATTTCAATAGCCCAATCCCATTCCCTTTCAAATAAGGCAATCCATTTAATCTATTTAACACAAGTAAATAATTTCATTAAGTCTAATCCATTTCTTTAAGGTATGCCATTTGGTGTGAACCATCCTACACATGGTCATTTCACTCAATTTTCCTACACATGGAAAATTGGTTTTCAGTACAAGTGACCAAAGTAGAGATCATGTTCACTAAACATAAAGGTGATTACTTTCTTTCATAATCTATTCTAACAATTCCATTTACCTTAGACATTTCATTTCACTCAATAATAATTGGCATCTAAATTTCAAGGGATCACATGAGAAAGAGAGGTGTCATGGAAATGAAGAATATGATCACTTGGGACATTACAATAAAAGGGGGAAAATCCCATAACCCACAATTTTCTCTTTATAACCTCAAGAATAAAATGAACAACCCAAAAATAAAGTAGGAAAGCATACATGTCTACTCACAACATTTTTTTTGAAGGCGTCACACCTCCATTGGAGGGGTTTTATTATAAAATCAATACATTATTATCACACAACCATATATCATATTTAAAATTTAATTAGCTTTATCAAAGTATGAATTTAATCTAATCAGACTACATTAATTAAAATATAAGTCCAGTGTGATAATAAACTAATTAATTCATTAATAAAATAAAATGACAACATAAATGGATTGTACCTCAGAAAATAGAGTCAGTCGAACACTCGACACCTAACAACTTTAATTAAGGAAAAAAATGCTTCACCCTTACAGACACATGCATTCTTAGATATATATATTTATACATTTTAAACCTATACACACATTTACATCACAATGGGGGAACATTTAGAAGGGGGATATATACACACACACACACACCTGTGTATGTGTCTGCAAGACTTGAGGAACCACCAAATAGTCTACATATAAAACAAGGAACCTTAAAACCACTTAAGGACCCCAAAAAAGAGTTTTGAAACCAAGAAATGGGTATAGAACCATAACGTATATGGAGATGACAGACATAATCAAAGAAAACAACTTTTCCATTAGAGACGATTGTTGGAACATGCAAGAATAGGACTTGAGAGACCATTTTCACAACCCTAAAACAAAAGAAAACCAAAATCAGTGTTAACCATCGATCTAGGGTTTTGGTTGAACACCATAGGGTGATAGAGAGGATAAAAATAAGTTAGAAATAGGGAGGATAGGGAAGAATAAATCTTACCTTGATGATTCAGATGATGAAGGCAAAGAAATATAGGTGAATTGATGAGAGGTGAGGAGGCTATATAGAGTAAGGTCTCGCATTAAAGGGGAACCCCCTGGGGGTGCTATATTGTGACACTAAGTGGAGAGGGGGTGAGTTTATGTTTTTATTTTTTTTACTTTAACTAAATTTCACCAAATTTAAATTTTTAATCAGGTCTCGGTGAATAGTTTGATTTCCATGGTTTATCAAACTGTGTACCCTTTACTAGGCACCTAGGGAACTCTACTTGGGATGGCCACATAGTTTGAAAACAGTGAACCAACCTTGTGGTGAATAATGTCTACCTACTTCCTAGTTTACACTAATCATGCAGGCTGGGTGCACAGTTTGTAAAATAATGAAAAGCTTATGCGTTAACCTCTTTCCACTTGCAATAAGGTGCATGGTATCCGAATATGGGCTGAACGGTTTCAGAATAACCATTCACCCTATGTACGTATTTCAGAACCTGACTCTTCAGGGTCTGGATATCCTTAAACTCCTCGAGCCACCTGGGAAACTTCTTAGGCCTTTACCAAAGTCCAAAAACATTAAAAATTAGGGTTCCAAACCTCGGAATCTCGTTCTAAATACCAGTTTTAAATTCAAACTGTCTAATAAATTAAAAAGTTCAAAATCCATTGTTCTTTGTCTGATTTATAACACTGGTCAATATGACCTTTCCACCTTAGAAATTCTCATCCCTGAGCAGGATTCAGGAATAATGTAAACATCACATGATCTACAAGGGTCATGATTGTTTGTTCAAATGATCGCATTGTGTTTCCAAACTCCCTATGCACCTAAAGCATTTCACTTAAAAAAATGGCACTTAATCCATTTAAAGATCAATCCAGTCATCATTCTCTAACTGAAACAATGTAACATCTCTTACTAGATCCCATTTACCTTGGGGCACGATCCCGTCATCTTCTCACTAATAATCTAGATAAAGATACTTCCCACCTTAGGCATTAACTTTAAGCATCCAATTCCAATCTATGGTTCAATAATCTGTTGGAATTGTCTTACAAGCATGCCTCTAATAGTTATAAAGATTCTTCTCATGTGATTCACAAAATCGTTTAAAGCGGTTGATTCCCATAGACTCATAATCCCATGTCAAGATGGATATTATGAGAAGACCTGGTCAACACACACCATACTCACCTCCTCCTAATGATGTTCTAGAGAATGGTCTATCACCATATGTAGACATTAATCAAGAATAACACTAAGTCGATCCATCTTCTACTGACTATTTAAGAAGACGCCTGGCTTAGATGCTTGAAATTTTATAAGATGAATTGCGATGTTATCTCCCAATGCACCTCTCATTCCCCACAAGGACATTCACCAAAGCTCTTACTCGACTCCTGATGACGTTACAGACTAAACCATGAAGGAAACTACATATCGTGAGTGCAACACTGAAATAGAAACACCCAAAAATATCGACAGTTTTTAAATATTTTAGTTCACCATAAGACTAAAACTCTCTTGGTTCATCAAGGATGAAGAAAATTTAGTGAACATGCTCATCGCTAAATAGGGTACCCTAATAGGACATTTAATGGTTTCCAGTCAATCACACCACAATACTTTATTGAAGAAGGGTCGAACCCCAATTTTTCAACTACAAAGTAGGGACTCGGCTTCACCTTCCGAAGAACCTTCATTATCTGATCACATACCTTTACCACTCAAGGGCATTCTGTGTTTGTTCAAAATCACCACCAAAGTCCCCCAAGACCAATAGTTTTCTCCAAAGGTTTCAAGCACAAAAAACCATGTCGAAGTCATGTTTTCATGCAAGAACCAACATAAACATCAGTCTCAATCCTTAAAGGCATCGTCGCCCTAGGTTGTGCTACTTCTATAAAGAAGGACACATTTACTAGGTTCAACATGACACTCCCCACCTTAATAGTGTACTAGTCACACAAGGAAATAAAAACTAGCCTATCACTGGTGTGATTGATTGAAAAAACCATAATCCAATGTGTGATGCTCCTTTGAGTCACACTCACACATGTCAAAAATTACAATGAATGCCAAACCAGGTTGATGGGCATGTCAAAACACCCAAGTCTTGAAACATAACATCAAGCATTAGGATGAAACTGATTCTTTAATGCACATGTCACTCTACTTGGATATGAATCGAGCTTGCACTCAAAAGTAAAAAAAAATATATTCCAACATCATATTTCTTTATACTCATCAACTATCTAGGAAATTTATCGGGTTCAAATGACTAGTGTACAACCAACCATGCCCACTACAGTCTAACCAACTAAAAACAAGAATTTCTCGATGGTCAGGCCCATAATAAGGGCTAAGAAATGAATGATCAACTATACAAACAAGGGTTTCATTAGAAACTCTAAGATTCCAACAAGGTACAATGGAAACCGAATGAATCCAAATACCAAAAAACTCATGGTACAAGAAAGGAATTTATATTCTAAGGGTGCCACCTATAACAGACTAGCACCTGTTGAATAACAAGATCGACCTAAGAATTGGTCACACCAAAAAAAGTCACAAGGCTCAAAATCTGGTCAACAAGCCATTGTTAGTGGAAAAATTCCTACGGGAAATGCTTGATCTTCTATTCCTAGGAAAAATAAAGAGAAACACAACCACAAACATTTAACGAGTGTCTCAACCAAGGACACCACTACATGTTCCATTTCCAATTCCTCTATATTTAATCACATTTAAATCATTAAACATCTAAAATATTTACTTTCAAGCATCAGGTTCCATTTTTCAAAATAGAATCACAAGGTACCTGATTTTAACCAACCTCATTTCATAAAAATGTAACCAAATAGAAGTTGTTAAATAGTTAAATTTCAAACCCCCAAACAACCATCTCTTAAAAACCTTTCCCCAACAGACCCATTTGGGTCTAGTTGCATTTAGGCATTTAACCTTTTTATTTTAGATTAAATCTAATAATTATTACATTGATAACCATTTCAAAAATAACATGGTCATTACTTTTAATACGGGTTTCAATTTCAAAATTCAGGAAGTTCCTATACACTCCATAAATTAAAAATTGGATCCCATTTAGAAGAAAAACTATGATTTAGAATTTAACATAATCAAATCTAATGGTCCAAATTTATGGGTGGCCACCTACCAACCTGTAAAGTGCCCATAGATTTTAATGTTTGGCATTTGGATCCCTTTAGTGAAATCCAATTTACATTTGTATGAAATCTTTAGAAACATTTATATTTTATCAACATACATAAAATGTATCCTTATTCTACTCAAAATGGTTTGAATATATGGGTTACCCTTTCCCGGTTGTAAGGCGCCCATACACATTACAATCAAAAAGGTTCCCATTTATTCACAACCAATATAAAAAAAAATAAACATTCCCTCATAAGAAACAAACACAGAAGAATGCTATATCACAGGTGCATAACACATAAGCAAGATAGGTAGCATTGAATATTATCACCTAACCATGTTAAATCTATCACCAAAACATGATATCAAAAAATGGCATGCGAGTAAATATATGAAGCAACTAAATACAACTACATGGCATGGCACAATGCATGTCAGGTAAATTTCTATGTGCATAGTATGATGCATGAAATGATGCTTCCTTTCTATATTTGGTCAAGGTTAAAACTCCATAAATTCCATAAATCATAAGATTTGGAAAGTATAATGATCACTATAGGTGAAATAATATCAACTGTAATAGAAAACATCATGAACAATAATCCCATCCATGGCCACTTGGTCATTTCCTATATGTTGGGTGATCAGTCCCAAGCACGAATATTAACAAAGAAATGAAACATTATTAATATCCTATCTACCAACCCAAAATAGTAAGATAGAGGAAATGAAATAACCTATTATACAAATTTGTAACATCATGACCCAGCATACAATCGAACTGGTAGCTAGACCCGTGGGTCATATGGGCTCAAGCGCATCTCCCCATATGGCAGAGGCTGGTGACTAATAAAAAGGTTCTATAGAGGTGATAATGTGAAGAATAAACCTTCTTATTATAGATTCACAATGGTATATTAGAATAAATAACAATCAACCCTAGATTCGGTTAATAAATAAATAAATGACATGCATGGAAAGACAATTAATAACAATTTAATAAAAGTGTCCAACCTCAGTTTATACAATATATGAATACATTTAATGGCAGTGATACATATTTGAAATAATTAAACATTACAACATTCTTTTCAATATAATACAAAAATATGTAAAAGCTAGAAAATATCTAAAGGTGATCTCTATGAGCATCATGAGCTCTAGTTACATCCTTTGTTCCTAACTCCTAGGTACAAACAACACACCAATCAACCTAAGTCACGAAAATATAATGTATGCTCATGTACCAAGGGTACCTGAGCAGGGTGTGAGATAAAATCTCAGTAGGCTAGTACCCATAGTTTCTTGCCCGATCCAATGTTTAATAAATTAAATAGTGTGTGTTTTTGTGGAGAATTAAATAGATAGAACTGCATAAATAAGTAACACCCATTCAGGTTCCTAAGGTACACATGACAGCTATACTAGCTTCAGATCGCTATTGGAATAATAGTCTAAGAAATTAACCATATATATATATATATATAATTATGTAGATCATAAATGGATTGGGGTAAGAATGCCTACCACCCATAAATAGAAGATAATTGTCATGGGGTTAGAATGTATCCCATCCATAGATATTTACATAGATGGAATGGGGTAAGAATGCATACCATCCATAAAGGTTATATAGTTGGCCTGGGGTAATAATACCTCCCATCCATAATCATTTATATTATTGGAATGGGGTAATAATTCTTCCCATCCAAAATCATTTATAATACTATCATGGATTAATAATGCCTCCCATCCATAATCATTTATGACACTGGCATGAGGTAATAATGCCTCCCATCCATAATCATTTATAATACTATCTTGGGGTAGTAATTCCACACATAAATAATCATTTATAATACTAGAATTGGGTAACAATGCTTCTCATGATTAATCATTTATAATACTGTCATGGGGTAATAATTCCTCCCATCCATAATAATTTATAAGACATTCATGGGGTAAAAAAGCCTCTCATCCATAATCATTTATAATAATAGTATGGGGTACGAATTCCTCCCATCCATAATAATTTATAATACTTTCAGGGGGTAAGAATGCCTCCCGTCCATAACGATTACACATTTATAACATAATTCATAAGGCAATACCTCTTATGAATCTCAATAGCCACATCCCATTCCCTTTCAAAGAATACTTTCCAGTTAAACCATTTAACTCAGAGCAAACATTTCACTAAGACTAATCCATTTCTGTAAGGTATTCCATTTTGTGTGAACCATCCTACTCGCGGTCATTTCACTCAATTTTCCTACACATGGAAAATTGGTTTTATATACAAGTTCCAAATGAAGAGATCTAGTTCACTAACCATAAAGGTGGATACCATGATGCACAATCCATTCATTCAATTCAATTTACCTTAGATATTTCATTTCACTCAATAAGACTTGTCATATATATTTCAATGGCTCACATGCAAAGGAGAGGCATCGTTACAATGAAGAATATGCTTACATGGGAAATTTCTACCAAAGGGGTGCCAAGTGACTAACATGAAATTTACCAATTATAACTTCAAGAATAAATAGAACAATAAGAAAATAAGTCAGGTAATCATAAAAATCAACTCACTACATTTTTAGCACAAAGGTAGTGCACCACCATTAGAGGGGTTTTATTATAAAATCATGACATTATTATCATAGAATCTTATATCATATTTAACATTTTATTATATTTTTTAATGAAATCATTTAATTTAATCTGATCACATTAATTGAAAACTATGTCAAGTGTGATAATCAACTAATTAATGCATTAATAAAATAAAAAGGGCATGGAAAGGGATCCTACCTTAGAAAGTGGGGAAATCCAAACAGTAAACACTTGATGTATTTAATGATGGAAACAAATTCTTCACCCTTATAGACACATACATTCCTAGATATATGTCTATAACATTTAAACCCCTATAAAAATTACCTTCTCCATGACGGAACATGTACAAGGGGGAATATATATATATACACTCACATGTGTATGTGTGTACAAGACTTAATCAGCCACAAAAAATATACAGATAAAATAGGGAGCCTTAAAACCACATAAGGACCCAAAAAAAGAGGTGCAAAACAAAGAAACGTGTATAAAACATTACATGTAATGATGGATGTATATTTAATTGAATGGAACCATTTATCATTTAGTGGAATTTTTTAGAATAAGAAAGAATAGGTTTTGGTAGACCATTCACACAAACCTAAAACAAAAGAAAACTAAAATTGGGGTTAATCCTCGTCCTAGGGTTTTAACCAAACTCTATAGGGAGACGTAGAGACTGTAAATCGAATAGAAATAGGGAGGAGATGGAAGGAGATATCTTGCCTCGATGATTCAGATTAATAATGGGAAGAAATCCAGGTGTATTGATGAGAGGTGAGGAGGCCATGGAGAGGAGGGTCATATGTTGAAGGGAAACCCCATGGGGTGTTGTGTCGCGACACTAAGGAGAGAGGGGGTGGGGTTATTTTTTTTATTATATTTTTGTTTTAATTAAATTTAATTGAATTAAATTTTTAAAGCAAGTCTTGGAACACAGTTTTATTCACATGGTTTATCAAATTGTTCCCCCTTCATTGAGCAGTTGTGGCACTCCGCACGGGATGGCCACACAGTTTGAAAACCAGGTGCCAACCATGTGGTTAATAGTGTCTAGATATTGTCTAGTTTCCACTAACTGTGCTGGCTAGGTATGCAGTTTGGAAAATCATGCACAACCCATGTGAAGACTTCTATCTACCAGAAATAAGATTCACTGATTCCTACTATGAGATACACGGTTTCAGAAAAACTATGTTCCCCATGAAGGTCCTTTAAAACCTGAATTTTCCGTGTCTAGAACTCTTGAAACTCCTCCATCCACCTAAGAAACTTTAAAAGCTTTTACCCAAGTCCAAAAACATTAAAAAGAAGTTTTCAAACCCTTATAATCTTTTTCTGAATCCTAGTTTTAATTTCAACCCATCCCGTAAATGAAAACGTTCAAAATCCTTTACTTTTTCATCTGGTTCAAAACGTGGATCATTACAAGAGCCATAAAAATTCTACCACAACCACCCAAAATGAACATATCACATGTAATTAAACATGTTCATGATATTATATCTAAGAAATTTACTTCTCAAATCTAGATTCAAAATCAAACCCCTCTACTAACCAAAAACTCAAATTTCCATTGAATCTCTAGACTCATCCAAAAACCTAACCCTTTCAAACTCTCCATTATAACACTTATCATCCCTGAGAAGTCGTGGTGTCCATCCAACTATACCACATGACCCATGTCAGTTTTCATTTTGATTTTGAATGACCATGTTCTAATTCTGAATTCTCTACACACTTCCAAAGCATAGCTTTAATCATAAGATACAAGGCTACTTGACCACGCCCCAATGTTATTATTTCCCATTGAACATAAAGATGGTTCTTATCTAAGACCATATAATCTGAGACATGATCATTTAATTTTTTGTTGATTACCCAAGATATGGTGATCCCCACCATATGACTTTAGTCATAAGGGAGATTCCAAACCTCAGAGCCTCCCACCATCAGAGTTACCTACAGTAGCACATTTTTATCATTCCTCCAACCCACTAAGAAAAGTTCCAGATGCACCCCACCTCAACCCACATGAGAGTGCAATTCAACACTTATACTAATATCATTACCATCTCAAAATACAAAATATACTTGTTTCATCTATCCAAGAATAACCAAAACATTCCGTTTTCCATAAAAAGACCTTTGAAAAATCCCAAAAAAACATCCATTACATCCCAAATGACTCTCCCAATGTGGTTTCTTGACTCATCACATCCATCATCCCATGATATTATAAGATGAACCTCATATGACAACCTAAAATAAAAATATATTCCACCACCAATGTTCCATCCCATATTCTGATCATGATTCCTTACTCCAAAGGCACCTAGAAAATTCCCAAGCATGCACATCGTAGTCCAACCCCAAAACTAGATATCATTTACTGATTAAAAACTGTAGCTGCAAAAACTCTTAGACACTCATATTCTATTACTGAAATAATTATAATACTCCCAACCATGATTCCCTCATCTCTATAAGTATCATGTGGTCAGTAAACTAACAACATTTGTAACACCCAAAGCTTCCATGGCATGCTTCTATTTTAATAATACAGTAGCATGTGTTGTACACATCTTTGAGTTCTAACACACACCACAACTAATCAACCTATCCGTTATGAATAGAAATAACCACTTTTTGAAATTTTATAAATTTTATCTCTCAAAATGGACTTCATTTTTGGATTTGGAATATCGAAATTAACCTAGGGTAAAATTTTGGTATTTTTCTGAAAACTTTCAATTTTTGATGAATAGTGAAAAACACTCAGTTTTAGTTTAAAACCAAATTTTTATTTAAATAATTATTTATTTTATTTAAATTTAATTAAGATCAAAATAGACACATAATACCTATATAAGTTCAATGTAATTCATTAGAGTCAATTTATAATAATTTTAGATATATAAAAATTTTATAGAACTTTTCACTGTCTTTTACCCACCTCCAATGAGAATTTTCAAATTCACATAAAACATAATTTTACCACTTCTGTGATTGGAATTTTGAAAATCCGAGAGACACTGTTAATATCAAGGAGTAAAATTTGGTTCAATAGGATAAAAATAATTTTTTTGGTGAATAGTAACTTTTTACTTTTATTTACCACAGTTAAAAGTAAATAGGGTAATTAAGGGTAAAAATGATATTAATATTACCCTAACACATTTCCTAATTCTATTGGACTAGTTTATCTCGACCAAAAATAACCTTGGAAATAAAATATGATCATTTAGGTCCACTTGGATTAGATTAGTACATTAATTATTATTTAATTAAAAGAAAAGTTAAGAGAGTTAAAATCAAAGTTTAATTACTAAAACATTTTTAATATAGGGTTATACATAAGATAAATTAGATTATAAATATTAATTAGAAATTTAAAAATATTTCCTACATAATGGTATTTTATTTAGAATTTTTAGACATGAAATAATTTAATTTATTTATGACACGATGGTGATGCATTAATTACCTAATTAATGAAATATTAAAATAATTAATATTATAAATATCCAAATAAATGTAATTTGACACTTTTTATGAATTCCACTAATTTTATAGGTTAATATAACATATTAGTACGAGTTATATGAATTTTGTTGTAAGTAATGATGCTGTTATGAATTTATCAAAAACAAAATACCCAATAGTGTCAAAATTGACATAAAAAGAGTTTTTAAAACAAATATTATATTATTAATTGATATTCTATTCCTAAAAATAAAATGTTCAGCCAAAGGACTTATATAATGATAGTTTTGTCTTTAATAGGACCACTTGAGGGTTTCTTGGATGTTTATGGTAAGTTTATCAACCATATAATATAAAAATACAAAAAGACATGGTAAATGTCAAACTAATTAACAAAGAGTTAAAACTAAAAGATAAGGCTAATAAAGTGACCCAAACCTGTCTAAAACCTATTGGTTGAGATTTTTGAGACCCCTACCCAGCTTAGCCTCGAAATAAATCAGTTTGGAGCCATTAGAAACCGAATATAAATTTTTTATAAAATAATATTTCTAGCATTTTCAAAGGTGCCCCTCACCCCTATTATAAAAGGGAACTCCCCCTTATATCTAATTCATACCATAAATGTATTTTGGATCAGAAAAACCCTACCCCAATATACTCCAAACTTCCCTCAATTCAACCTAGAGGCCTTAGTTTTATCATAAATCCAACCTAAGGATCCCTTTTGATCAAATCAAAAGGAAGAACCCGAAGAAGAGCTAATGTTTTCAACACTCTCTTTCAAGTTCCTTTCTTCTTAAACTGCTTATTTCTTGGTTATTTCCATTCTAAAATAATAACTCCAGTATCTTATATATATTATGATGTAATTATAAATATGGTACAAACATATTTAGTATTCTATCTATCCTTTGAATGACATGTCACCATACATGTGTACGTATGGCTTATCGTCTCCACGTCATGGTGTAATTGTTATTCAAAACATTATTATATGGATGGGTATGATAATGATGTTTAATTTACCTAAATAATTAATATAAGATTATAATTGTTTTTTATATATGATATACCATCCAATTATATACAATTTTAATATCAAAAGAATGATATTGTCACTCGTGCGTATGTACGGACTACCGTTGTAACACCCTGAGATTTTATGAAAAATATTCTTTTAATTTCATTAATGTCTTGTGTTGTACGCTACATCAAAAGGAGATTTCACAACACACATCCCTGACTTGCCTTACATTACACGCAATCGCGACCTTCCTCGATAGCGTGTGTAGTACGCAATACCGAGTTTTACTAAACGAGATATTATTATAATATTATTATGAACTAGCCGTTATGAATAGTAATACCCACTTTTTGAAATTTTACAAATTTTATCTTTCAAAATGGACTTCATTTTTGGATTCGGAATATCGAAATTAGCTTTGGGGTGAAATTTTGGTACTTTTCAGATAACTTTCATATTCTTATGAATAGTGAAAATTACTAAATTTTAATTAAAAACAACATTTTTAATCGAAATAATTAATAGTGATAAACTATTAATTTGGGTGGTTTTAAAGTATATTTAGAATATATTTTTACAATTTAATACAATGTTGGTCATTGGATGTAATTTCACATTTAAACCAGACATAAACAACAGTCAATCTTTTGATAGTTATTTCTCTTAAAAAAACACGCTATTTGTTTTGACGACGGGAATAAATTTTTAGAATTAGTTAATGTAACTGATATGTTTTTAATTTGGTAAAATAGACATCATTCTTGAATTCATAATATCAAATATGTCTTAGGCCTACTTTTTGGTATTTTTCTGGAAATTTTCATTTTTTGATGAATAGTGAAACCACTAAGTGATAGTTAGAAAACTGAATTTTTCACAAAACTTAATTTTACCACTTATGTGAGTGGAATTTTGAAAATCCGAAAGACACAGTTATTATCAAGGACTAAAATGTGGTTCAATGAGATGAAAATATTTTTTGCTGAATAGTAACTTTTTAGTTTTTTTTACCACGGTTAAAAGTAAATAGGGTATTTAAGAGTAAAAATGATATTATTATTACCCTAACACATGTCCTAATTCTATTGGATAAGTGTAATTCGGCCAAAAACAACCATAGGAATAAAATATGACCATTTAGGCCCACTTGGATTAGATTATGACATTTATTATTAATTTATTTAAAGAAGGGTTAAAATAGTTAAAATCAAAGTTTAATAACTAAATAATTTTTAATATAGGGTTATACATAATATATATTCGACTATAAATATTCAGTAGATAGATAAAAAAGATTTCATACATAATGGGATTTTATTTGTAATTTTTAGACTTAGAATAATTTAATTTATTTATGATACAATGATGATGCGATAATTATCCTATTAATAAAATATTGACATAATTGATGTTATAAATACCCAAATAAATGTATTTTGAGACTTTTTATGAATTCAAATAATTTTATATGTTAATATGACATGTTAGTATTGTTTTAATTAATTTTTTTTGAACTAATAATTATGTTATGATTTTCAAAAAAATCAATTACCAAATAGTGTCAAAATTGGCATAAAATGGTTTTTAAAATAAATATTATATTATTAATTGCTATTATATTCCTAAAAATATAAGGTTCTGCCAAGATTCTTATATCATGATAGGTGTATCATTAATGGACCACTTGGGGGTATCTTGGATGTATATGGTATGTTTATTAACTATATAATATAAAAATAAAAAGTGACATGGTAAATGTCAATCTAATTAACTAAGAGTTAAAACTACGATAAGGTTAATATAATGACCTAAACTTGTATAAATTATATTGGATGAGAGGATTTCGACCCATCCCCACCTTATCTTTTAAATATATCAATTTGGAGCTATTAAAAACCGAATTTGACTTTATAATAAAATAATATTTTTAGTTATTCCAAAGGTGCCCCTCTCCTTCCTTATAAAAGCGCACCTCCTCCCTCTCTTCCTCACACCACTTTGAGCCTTCAATCTCGGCCAAACCCTAAAAAATAATATTCTAAACTTCCCTAGAAACCTCCTAGATGTCCTGGTCTTCCTCAAAGACCAATTGTAGTTCCCTAAGAGGAGGTCTCAAAGAGGCGCTTCAAAGAAGAGGTAATGTCCGTTACCGATTCTTTCAACTTTATTTCTTCTTACAATTCTTCTTCTTTAGTTGTTTCATTATGAAGTAATAAAATCAGTATCACTCATATACATATATGTTATTATAAGTATTAAACAACCCTACTTCACCATCTATCCATCCTTCGGAAAACGAAATCACCGCGCGTGCGTGCGTACGAAATACCGTCTCCACGCCGTGGTGTAATCTATTTTCCACAACCACCTTAATTGGATGGGTATAATGGTGTACATAATAAATATATATGATTATTTTAAGTGATATTGATTCTGAAATAGTATACATACACTCCAATACAATTCCACGATCATGAGAATGATATCATCGCTCGTGCGTACGTACGGACTACCGTCTCCACGACGCGATGAGATTCATTCTCCGCGTTAACCATTCCTGAATGATTATAAAGTATATATAATAAGTAATCATGAAATATATGACATAATAATTATACTGGATTTATGTATATATATATGTATGTCATCCAATTAATTCCATTCAATTCAATGAGGATACGAAAACAACGTTCATGCGTACGTACAACCTACCGTCTCCATGAACGGTGTATTTCTTTCCATTTATCGATCTATTATATATATGTATATTATGAATATATAATATATATAAATAATGTTTTATATTATGGAATTAAGTAATCATGATCTAAGTAATCATATGAATAATTACAAGTCAAAACACAGACGACAAATGAAACGATTTTACCCAAAACGCTATTTAACATGGAATTTACAAAAGAACGGGTAATATAAAGTCATAAGTGAACCATATATGATATCATAACAATGAATATGATTCTGGAATAATTAAATGACATTATTTAAATCATTATACAGAAGGTTCGGACACTTACGAAGCAAATTGGACCTAAGGTAAGGGAAATATCACAATCTCATTTTTATCCGAGATTGTTTGTACTTTGGAATTTACTGGGATGTATTTTATCATCCACATCCATGTTTCCTCAATATGTAATATTATTTAAATCCACCTGCAATTGTATAAATCCATTTTTACCCTTCGGTGAGTTTTTAGTAAAATATATTAAAGGAATCTTTTGTCGTTTTTCGTACGAGGTACTTTTTTACTTTTCCAACAAAAGTACGAAGAATGTTTTTTCTAACTTATACGACATGAATAGATTTTTAAAAAATTATTTCCAAGAAGCTTCCTTTACAATTTTTCATGTTTATTTTTAATCTACTTCTTTTAGTTTATAATTGTATGACATGTTAAGAAAGAAAAAGTGTTTTTGAAATAGAAAGGATATTTTCATCAAGAATGGAGTTCAACTGTTTTATTAATATTATTTTCCATCTAAGATAATTAAGGGTTCTATTTCTATACCTATTATTAAATTGATTTTACTATGTTGTGATGGAATTATTTTTATGAATTCCTTTATCTTATATGAATTGTTTTATGATGTCACGATGTTTAAGAATCCCATTTTTATTACATGGGTTATGCAGTGTTGTATGATTTATGATTTTGTGGCACACATAAGAATGGTATCATTATGAGATGGGTGGGACCTATATCTCCCTCCAATTCATTGGGTAAAAATTTTATATCTCATGAGATAGACATGGCTGGAACGGTAGGTTAAACCGGTTCAGTGAAACAGGACTGAAACGAGGAATGAACTCGGTTCAGAAATGGACTTTGTCCACTAAGATAGTCTTGGAAATGAGTCTTGACTAATAAGAAATGATTCTCTATGATTATGTGTGTATTCCAAAAAGATTCATGTTTTATGTTATGATTATGGGGATTACATTTCACTACTATGATTTATCCCATGTTATGATATTATGATCTCTTTTGCAGGATTAAGATTTCCAAAATGTTATGTTCTTATAAATATGATGTGATTGATATCTCTATTGTTTACCCTTACTGAGCATTTGAGCTCACCCTTTTATGTTTTCTTTTCCTAGGATATAAAGAAAGGTTTTAGGTAAAAAAAGGAAGATCTTTATGGGAGATGTTGAAGATCTTTCACCATGATTAGAAGATTATATCTCGAGTTTCCAAAGACACTAAACTGTTACAGTCCTTGTGTGTGTGTTTTTGTTATGTAATAAGTATTCCGAAAAAGTAATGTAATGCCTATTTATGTCAAGCTCTGGGTCTCTACATTTGGTATCAGAGGAATGGTTTATTCAACCTTTGGAAACTAGGATGAAAAAACATTAGTGAGATCCCTAGAGATATTTCTAAGGTATGTCTAGGGATGCCCCTAAGGATAAGTATACGTATAGGATATAGTCCTAGAACTATGGTAACAATCTTAGAATTTAACCTAATATGTTAGATATTGAGGGTACTCCCCCTTTACTATGTTGTTTTACCTAGCATTATTTTTTCCTCTCAAAGAATTATTTTTTGTGTTTTAGTAAATGGAGAGAACGAGAAGGAATTCGGTTAACATTGAATCCAATGGAAAAATTGGTTACTATGAGAAACAAAATTGTGTAATGCCTAGAGAGAAAGATATTGTGATTATGCCGAATCATTCATCGTGATACATGATTAACAAGGTGAAATTTAGTGGTATGCCTAATTCATCAAATAAGAGGAAGATACAATTTTATGCATGTTCGCATAGTGAGGAGCATAGATAAAGGAAGATTGAGATTTCTAAAGAAGGGAAGAAGAACCTTGAGGAATACCTCAAATGGAGGGACATATGTTATCTGTGTGGAGAAAAGGGACATAGAGTGACCGACTGTTATGGAGTTCAATGTCTTATTTGTGGAGAACATGGTCATTACCCAACTCAATGCCCTAACCTAAAAAAGTTACTTCTAAATCAAGGAAGGACTTATTCCAGAACAATCATGGAAGAGGATGGATTGATGTGTTTATGTATTGGTTTTCAAGAATAATGTTGTTGAGGTACTTTTATGGTGTATTAGAATATTTCTGTATTAGTATATTGTGGATTTCAATAATTTTATGGTACCGGTAACCATGAAAAGTGATTCAGATATTTTTGTAAAGTAGATGATATGCACATAATTAAGGGATAAGGATAAAATTAAATGTTTGACAGTATTCATGAGCTCATGACTGATATAAGGAGAAGGTTATATCATGGTTTGAGTATATAGAATTTTTGGATTTTGGTATGTGGAATGAGTTAACTTTTGACAGCATTCATGTTTTCACTAAGGTTTAATGGGTATTCATTTTTCAAGAGAATACATGATTAAGGTATTCACATGATTGGAATTTGACCAACAAGATATATGGGGGATAAATGATGGTATTCACATGCTTGGTTGATTACATTTCAAGTAATCGTTTTCTTTATACTATGAGCTTGGACCGAAGTATTTTAGATAAGACTAAAGATTGGAATGGATTATGTTAGAAATAAGTTAGTATTGTTTAAGGATAGAAGTTTTTTTGATATTATTTATGGGATGTTATAGTAATGTAGTTTTAGAAAAAGGACAACCTGCAGGATGGGTGACAACCCATCGCGTCGGACAAGGCTGTGGGAATCGAACCCACAACTGTAGTGCGACTGGTCTTTATCGCATACCACTGGCCTACATGAAGTCCTTGTTTAGTAAAAACTAGTTTTATTATATTAAGAAGTATGATATATGAAGTATAAGTCCATTTTAGGAACCATATATGATTAATCTCACTATAGATCGACTTATGTATATTTAATAACTTTTGCTAACCTTTTGTTTGAGACAGATGGAATGACCCGTCATTCTATCACATGATCTGCTAAAACTTCACGAATAAAAAATTAAACATCATTTATTTAAGAGATGAAGTGGAAATTGTTCAAGGCACGAACAACAGTGAGATTGCACCAAAATAAAGTAAGTATTTATTTTAATTCAAATTCATCAACTTTAGGGAAATGATCTTGAAAACCAAAAATGTTGTCCTAGTGCCCTTATATCCGATGAATCAGATAGTACCTTAGATCATCAAAAATTTATGGCTTTTTGATTGTTGTCTTTTTCATAGCCATGTTCTCTACCACTCTCCACCAAAACATGATGGTTAGATTTCTCTTCCATATCCATATTTTCACCTATGTGGAAACCCAGTGATTAGTTTATTTGGGTAACTGTTACATTTCATACTTTGGTTTTTAAAGATTGGTTTTGGTATTCCTTTTTACGATGTGGGTTTCTATTAAATAAACTTTCGAGTAGTAAACCATTTATAACCCCGACGAATTTCGAGGGCGAAATTCATTTTAAGGGGGGTAGAATGTAACACCCCGAGATTTTATGAAAAATATTCTTTTAATTTCATTAATGTCTTGTGTTTTACGCTACACCAAAAGGAGCTTGCACAACACGCATACTTGACTTGCCTTACATTACACGCAATCGCGACCTTCCTCGATAGCGTGTGTAGTACGCAATACCGAGTTTTACTAAACGAGATATTATTATAATATTATTATGAACTAGCCGTTATGAATAGTAATACCCACTTTTTGAAATTTTATAAATTTTATCTTTCAAAATGGAATTAATTTTTGGATTCGAAGTATCAAAATTAGCTTTGGGAGAAATTCTGGTACTTTTCGGATAAATTTCATATTCCGATGAATAGTGAAAATTACAAAATTTTAATTAAAAAAACTTTTTTAATAGAAATAATTAATAGTGATAAATTATTAATTTTAGTTGTTTTAAAGTATATTTAGAATATATCTTTACAATTTAATACAATATTGGTCATTGGATGTAATTTCACATTTATACCAGACATAAACAAGTGTCAATCTTTTGATAGTTATTTTTCTTAAAAAAACACGCTATTTGTTTTGACGACGGGAATAAATTTTTAAAATTAGTTAATGTAACTGATATGTTTTGAATTTGGTAAAATAGACATCATTTTTGAATTCATAATATCTAATATGGATTAGGCCGAATTTTTGTTATTTTTCTGGAAACTTTCATTTTTTGATGAATAGTGAAACCACTAAGTGATAGTTAAAAAACTGAATTTTTCATAAAACATAATTTTACCGTTTTTGTGTGTGGAATTTCTAAAATCCAAAAGACATGATTATTATCAAGGACTAAAATGTTGTTCAATGAGATGAAAATAGTTTTTGGTGAATAGTAACTTTTTACTTTTTTTACCACGGTTAAAAGTAAATAGGGTAATTAAGGGTAAAAATGATATTATTATTACCCTAACACATGTACTAATTCTATTGGATAAGTGTAATTCGGCCAAAAACAACCTTAGGAATAAAATATGACCATTTAGGCCCACATGGATTATATTAGGACATTTATTATTAAATTATTTAAAGAAGGGTTAAAATAGTTAAAATCAATGTTTAATAACTAAATCATTTTTAATGTAGGTTATACATAAGATAAATTCGACTGTAAATATTAATTAGAAAGATAAAAATATTTCCTACATAATGGAATTTTATTTGTAAATTTTAGACTTAAAATAATTTAATTTATTTATGATACAATGATGATGCAGTAATTATCCTATTAATGAAATATTGACATAATTGATGTTATAAATACCAAAATAAATGTAATTTGAGACTTTTTTATGAATTAAAATAATTTTCTATGTTAATATGACATGTTAGTATTGATTTAATTAATTTTTTTTCGAACTAATAAATCTGTTATGATTTTTACAAAAATCAATTACCAAATAGTGTCAAAATAGACATAAAATAGTTTTTAAAACAAATATTATATTATTAATTGTTATTATATTCCTAAAAATATAAGGTTTGGCCAAGATACTTATATCATGATAGGTGTATCATTAATGAACCACATGGGGGTCTCTTGGATGTATATGGTATGTTTATTAATTATATAATATAAAAATACAAAGTGACATGGTAAATGTCAATCTAATTAACTAAGAGTTAAAACTAAAAGATAAGGTTAATATAATGACCTAAAATTGTATAAATTATATTGGATGAGAGTATTTCGACCCATACCTACATTATATTTGACATATATCAATTTGGAGCTATTAAAAACCGAATTTTACTTTATAATAAAATAATATTTTTAGTTATTCTAAAGGTGCCCCTCTCCTCCCTTATAAAAGGGCACCTCCTCCCTCTCTTCCTCACACCACATTGAGCCTTCATTCCCAGACAAACCCTGCAAAATTCTATTTTAAACTTCCCTAGAAACATCCTAGAGGTCCTGGTCTTCTTCAAAGACCAATTTTAGTTCCCTAAGAGGAGGTCTCAAAGAGGCGCTTCCAAGAAGAGGTAATGTCCGTTACCGATTCTTTCAACTTTATTTATTCTTCAAATTATTCTTCTTTAGTTGTTTCATTATGAAGTAATAACATCAGTATCACTCATATACTGATATGTTATTATAATTATGAAACAACCCTATTTCACCATCTATCCATCCTACGGAAAATGAAATCACCGCGCGTGCGTACATACAGAATACCGTCTCCATGCCATAGTGTAATCTATTTCCACCACCACCTTACTTGGATGGGTATAATGGTGTACATAATAACTATATATGATTATTTTAAAGTGATATTGATTCTGAAATAGTATACATACACTCCAATACAATTCCATGATCATGAGAACGATATCATCGCTCGTGCGTACGTACGGACTACCGTCTCCACGACGCGATGAGATTCATTCTCCACGTTACCCATTCATGAATGATTATAAAGTATATATAATAAGTAATCATGAAATATATGAAATAATAATGATACTGGATTTATGTATATATATATGTATGTCATCCAATTAATTCCATTCAATTCAATGAGGAAACGAAAACAACGTTCATGCGTACGTACGACCTACCGTCCCCATGAACGGTGTATTTCTTTCCATTTATCGATCTATTATATATATGTATATTCTGAATATATATTATATATAAATAATGTTTTATATTCTGGAATTAAGTAATCATGATCTAAGTAATCATATTAATAATTACAAGTCAAAACACAGACGACAAATGAAATGATTTTACCCAAAACGCTCTTTACCATGGAATTTACAAAATAACGGGTAATATAAAGTCATAAGTGAACCATATATGATATAATAACAATGAATATGATTCTGGAATAAGTCAATGACATTATTTAAATCATTATACAGGAGGTTCGTCCACTTACGAAGCAAATCAGACCTAAGGTAAGGGAAATATCACAATCTCATTTTTATCTGAGATTGTTTGTACTTTGGAATTTACTGGGATGTATTTTATCATCCACATCCATGTTTCCTCAATATGTAATATTATTTCCATCCACCTACAATTGTTTAAATCTAATTTTACCCTTCAGTGAGTTTTTAGTAAAATATATGGATGGAATCTTTTGTCGTTTTTCGTACGAGGTACTTTTTTACTTTTTCGACAAAAGTACGAAGAATGTTTTTTTAACTTATAAGACATGAATGGATTTTTAAAAAATTATTTCCAAGAATATTCCCTTACAAGTTTTCATTTTTATTTTTAATAAACTTTTTTAGTTTATAATTGTATGACATGTTAAGAATGGAAAAGTGTTTTAGAAGTAGAAATGATATTTTCCTCAAGAATGGAGTTCAAGTGTTTTATCAAAATTATTTTCCATATAAGATAATTAAGGGTTCTGTTTCTATCCCTATTATTACATTGATTTGACTATGTTGTGATGGAATTATTTTTATGAATTCCTTTATCTTATATGAATTGTTTTATGATGTCACAATGTTTAAGAATCCCATTTTTATTACATGGGTTATGCAATGATGTATGATTTATGATTTTGTGGCACAGACACTAATGGTATCATTATGATATGGGTGGGACCTATATCCCCTTATAATGAATTGGGTAAAAATTTTATATCTCATGAGATAGACATGGCTGGAACGGCAGGTTAAACCGGTTCAGTGAAACAGGACTGAAACGAGGAATGAACTCGGTTCAGAAATGGACTTTGTCCACTAAGATAGTCTTGGAAATGAGTCTTGAATAATAAGAAATGATTCTCTATGATTATGTGTGTATTCCACAAAATTTCATGTTTTAATTTATGATTATTGGGATTACATTTAACTACTATGATTTATCCCATGTTATGATATTGTGATCTCTTTTGCAGGATTAAGATTTCTAAAGTGTTATGTTCTTATGAATATGATGTGATTGATATTTTCTTTTGTTTACCCTTACTGAGCATTTGAGCTCACCCTTTTATGTTTTCTTTTACTAGGATATAAGGAATGGTTTTAGGTAAAAAATGTAAGATCATTATGGGAGATGTTGAAGATCTTTCACCATGATTAGAAGATTATATTCCGAGTTTCCAAAGACACTAAACTATTACGGTCCTTGTGTGTGTGTTTTTGTTATGTACTAAGTATTCCAAAAACATAATGTAATGTATATGTACGTCAAGCTTCGGGTCTCTACATTTGGTATAAGAGGAAATGTTTAGTCAACCTTTGGAAACTAGGATGCAAAAACATTAGTGAGATCACTAGAGATATTTCTTAGTTATGTCTAGGGATGTCCCTAAGGATAAGTATATGTATAGGATATAGTCCTAGAACTAAGGTAATGATCTTAGAATTTAACCTAAGATGTTAGATATTGAGGGTACTCCCCCTTTACTATGTTGTTTTCCCTAGCATGATTTTTCCCTCTCACAAAATTATTTTTGTGTTTTAGTAAATGGAGGGAACCAGAAGGAATTCAGTTAACATTGAATCCAATGGAAAAATTGGTTTCTATGAGCAACAAAATTGTGTAATGCCTAGAGAGAAAGATATTGTGATTATGCTGAATTATTCATCGCGATACATGATTAACAAGGTGAAATTTAGTGGTATGCCTAATTCATCAAATAAGAGGAAGATATAATTTTATACATGTTCGCATAGTGAGGAGCATAGAGAATGGAAGATTGAGATTTATAAAGAAGTAAAGAAGAACCTTGAGGAATACTTCAAATAGAGGGACATATATTATCTGTGTGGAGAAAAGGGACATAGAGTGACCGACTGTTATGGAGTTCAATGTCTTATTTGTGGAGAACATGGTCATTACCCAACTCAATGCCCTGACCTAAAAAAGTTACTTCTAAATCAAGGAAGGACTTATTCCAGGACAATCATTGAAGATGATGGATTGAAGTGTTTATGTATTTGTTTTCAAGAATAATGTTTTTGAGGTACTTTTATGGTGTATTAGAATATTTCTGTATTAGTCTATTGTGGATTTCAATAATTTTATGGTACCGGTAACCATGAAAAGTGATTCAGATATTTTTGGAAAGTAGATGATATGAACATAATTATGGGATAAGGAGAAAATTAAATGTTTTATAGTATTCACGAGCTCATGACTGATATAAGGAGAAGGTTATATCATGGTTTGAGTATATAGAATTTTTGGATTTTGGTATGTGGAAAGAGTTAACTTTTAACAGCAGTCATGTTTTCCCTAAGGTTTAATGGGTATTCATTTTTCAAGAGAATACATGATTAAGGTATTCACATGATTGGAATTTGACGAACAAGATATATGGGGGATAAATGATGGTATTAACATGCTTGGTTGATGACATTTCAAGTAATCGTTTTCATTATACTATGAGCTTGGACCGAAGTATTTTAGATAAGCCTAAAGATTGGAATGGATTATGTTGTACATAAGTTAGTATTGTTTAAGGATAGAAGTTTTTTTGATATTATTTATGGGATGTTATAGTAATGTAGTTTTAGAAAAAGGACAACCTGCAGGATGGGCGACAACACATCGCGTCGGACAAGGCTGTGGGAATCGAACCCACAACTGTAGTGCGACTGGCCTTTATTGCCTACCACTGGCCTACAAGAAGTCCTTGTTTAGTATAAACTAGTTTTATTATATTAAGAATAATGATATATGAAGTATAAGTCCATTTTGGGAACCATATATGATTAATCTCACTATAGATCGACTTATGTATATTTAATAACTTTTGTTAACCTTTTGTTTGAGACAGATGGAATGACCCGTCATTCTATCACATGATCTGCTAACACTTCACGAATAAAAGATACAACATCATTTATTTAAGAGATGAAGTGGAAATTGTTCAAGCCACGAACAACAGTGAGATTGCACCAAAATAAAGTAATTATTTATTCTAATTCAAATTCTTCAACTTTAGGTAAATGATCTTGAAAACCAAAAATGTTGTCCTAGTTCCCTTATATCCGATGAATCAGATGGTACCTTAGATCTTCACCAATTTATGGCTTTTTGATTGTTGGCTTTTTCATAGCCATGTTCTCTACCACTCTCCATCAGAACATGATGGTTAGATTTCTCTTCCATATCCATATTTTCACCTATGTGGGAACCCAGTGATTAGTTTATTTGTGTAACCGTTACATTTCATACTTTTGTTTTTAAAGATTGGTTTTGGTATTCCTTTTTACGATGTGGGTTTCTATTAAAGAAACTTTCGAGTAGTAAACCATTTATAACCCCGACGAATTTCGAGGGCGAAATTCATTTTAAGGGGGTTAGAATGTAACACCCCGAGATTTTATGAAAAATATTCTTTTAATTTCATTAATGTCTTGTGATGTACGCTACACCAAAAGGAGCTTGCACAACATGCATCCCTATCTTTCCTTACAATACACGCAATCGCGACCTTCCTCGATAGCGTGTGTAGTACGCAATACCGAGTTTCACTAAACGAGATATTATTATAATATTATTATGAACTAGCCGTTATGAATAGTAATACCCACTTTTTGAAATTTTATAAATTTTATCTTTCAAAATGGACTTCATTTTTGGATTCAGAATATCGAAATTATCTTTGGGTGAAATTTTGGTACTTTTCGGATAACTTTCATATTCTGATGAATAGTGAAAATTACTAAATTTTAATTAAAAACAACTTTTTAATCGAAATAATTAATAGTGATAAATTATTAATTTGAGTGGTTTTAAAGTATTTTTAGAATATATTTTTACAACTTAATACAATGTTTTTCATTGGATGTAATTTCACATTTAAACCAGACATAAACAAGTGTCAATCTTTTGATAGTTATTTTTCTTAAAAAAACATGCTATTTGTTTTGACGACGGGAATAAATTTTTAAAATTAGTTAATGTAACTGATATGTTTTGAATTTGGTAAAATAGACATCATTTTCGAATTCATAATATCAAATATGGGTTAGGCCTAATTTTTGGTATTTTTCTGGAAACTTTCATTTTTTGATGAATAGTGAAACCACTAAGTGATAGTTAAAAAACTGGATTTTTCATAAAACTTAATTTTACCGCTTATGTGAGTGGAATTTTAAAAATCCGAAAGACACGGTTATTATCAAGGACTAAAATGTGGTTAAATGAGATGAAAATATTTTTTTTTGTGAATAGTAACTTTTTACTTTTTTTTACCACGATTAAAAGTAAATAGGGTAATTAAGGGTAAAAATGATATTATTATTACCCTAACACATGTCATAATTCTATTGGATAACTATAATTCGTCCAAAAAAACCTTAGGAATAGAATATGACCATTTAGGCCCACTTGGATTAGATTAGGACATTTATTATTAATTTATTTAAAGAAGGGTTAAAATAGTTAAAATCAAAGTTTAATAACTAAGTCATTTTTAATATAGGTTATACATAAGATAAATTCGACTATAAATACTAATTAGAAAGATAAAAATATTTCATACATAATGGGATTTTATTTGTAATTTTTAGACTTAAAATAATTTAATTTATTTATGATACAATGATGATGCAGTAATTATCCTATTAATGAAATATTGACATAATTGATGTTATAAATACCCAAATAAATGTAATTTGAGACTTTTTATAAATTCCAATAATTTTATATGTTAATATGACATGTTAGTATTTATTTAATTAATTTTTTTTCGAAATAATCATTCTGTTATTAGTTTCAAAAAAATCAATTACCAAATTGTGTCAAAATTGACATAAAATAGTTTTTAAAACAACTACTATATTATTAATTGTTATTATATTCCTAAAAATCTAAGGATCGGAAGAGATACTTATATCATGATAGGTTTATCATTAATGGACCACTTGGGGGTCTCTTGGATGAATATGGTATGTTTATTAACTATATAATATAAAAATACAAAGTGACATGGTAAATGTCAATCTAATTAACTAAGAGATAAAACTAAAAGATAAGGTTAATATAATTTCCTAAACTTGTCTAAATTCTATTGGATGAGATTATTTCGACCCATCTCCACCTTATCTTCGAAACATATCAATTTGGAACCATTAAAAACAGTATTTTACTTTATAATAAAATAATATTTTTAGTTATTCCAAAGGTGCCCCTCTCCTCCCTTATAAAAGGGCACCTCCTCCCTCTCTTCCTCACACCACTTTGAGCCTTCAATCTCGCCCAAACCCTGCCAAATTCTATTCTACACTTCCCTAGAAACATCCTAGTGGTCCTGGTATTTTTCAAAGACCAATTTTAGTTCCCTAAGAGGAGGTCTCAAAGAGGAGCTTCAAAGAAGAGGTAATGTCCGTTACCGATTCTTTCAACTTTATTTCTTCTTCCACTTCTTCTTCATTAGTTGTTTAATTATGAAGTAATAAAACCAGTATCAATAATATACTGATATGTTATTATAAGTATGAAACAACACTATTTCACCATCTATCCATCCTACGAAAAATGAAATCAACGCGCGTGCGTACATACAGAATACCGTCTCCACGCCGTGGTGTAATCTATTTTCCACCACCACCGTACTTGGATGAGTATAATGGTGTAAATAATAACTATATATGATTATTGTAAAGTGATATTGATTCTAAAATAGTATACATACACTCAAATACAATTCCACGATCATGAGAACGATATCATCGCTCGTGCATACGTACGGACTACCGTCTCCACGACGCGATGAGATTCATTCTCCACGTTAACCATTCATGAATGATTATAAAGTATATATAATAAGTAATCATGAAATATATGAAATAATAATGATACTGTATTTATGTATATATATATGTATGTCATCCAATTAATTCCCTTCAATTCAATGAGGAAACGAAAACAACGTTCATGCGTACGTACGACCTACCGTCTCCATGAACGATGTATTTATTTCCATTTATCGATCTATTATATATATGTATATTATGAATATATATTATATATAAATAATTTTTTATATTCTAGAATTAAGTAATCATGATCTAAGGAATCATATGAATAATTACAAGTCAAAACATGGGCGACAAATGAAACAATTTTACCCAAAACGCTCTTTAACATGGAATTTACAAAAGGACGGGTAATATAAAGTCATAAGTGAACCATATATGATATCATAACAATGAATATGATTATGGAATAAGTCAATTACATTATGTAAATCATTATACAGGAGGTTCGGACACTTAAGAAGGAAATCACACCTAAGGTAAGGGAAATATCACAATCTCATTTTTATCCGAGATTGTTTGTACTTTGGAATTTACTGGGATGTATTTTATCATCCACTTCCATGTTTCCTCAATATGTAATATTATTTCTATCCACCTATAATTTCTTAAATCCAATTTTACCCTTCGGTGAGTTTATAGTGAAATATATGAAAGGAATATTTTGTCGTTTTTTGTACGAGGTACTTTTTTACTTTTCCGACAAAAGTACGAAGAATGTTTTTTTTAACTTATACGGCATGAATGGATTTTTAAAACATTATTTACAAGAATATTCCTTTACATGTTTTCAAGTTTTTTTATCAACTTCTTTTAGTTTATAATTGTATGACATGTTAATAAAGGAAAAGTGTTTTTGAAGTAGAAATGATATTTTCCTCAAGAATGGAGTTCAAGTGTTTTATCAAAATTATTTTCCATATAAGATAATAAAGGGCTATGTTTCTATCCCTATTATTACATTTATTTGAATATGTTGTGATAGAATTATTTTTATGAATTCCTTTATCTTATATGAATTTTTTTAGGATGTCACGATGTTTAAGAATCCCATTTTTATTACATGGTTGATGCAATGATGTATGATTTATGATTTTGTGGCACACATAAGAATGGTATCATTATGAGATGGGTGTGACCTATATCTCCCTCCAATGCATTGGGTAAAGAATTTATATCTCATGAGATAGACATGGCTAGAACGGCAGGTTAAACTGGTTCAGTGAAACAGGACTGAAACGAGGAATGAACTCGGTTCAGAAATGGAATTTTTCCACTAAGATAGTCTTGGAAAAGAGTCATTACTAATAAGAAATGATTCTCTATGATTATGTGTTTATGCCACAAAGTTTCATGTTTTAAGTTATGATTATTGGGATTACATTTCACTACTATGATTTATCCCATGTTATGATATTATGATCTCTTTTGCAGGATTAAGATTTCCAAAATTTTATGTTCTTATGAATATGATGTGATTGATATTTCTTTTGTTTACCCTTACTGAGCATTTGAGCTCACCCTTTAATGTTTTCTTTTCCCAAGATATATAGAGAGGTTTTAGGTAAAAAAAGGAAGATCATTATGGGAGATGTTAAAGATCTTTCACCACGATTAGAAGATTATAATCCGAGTTTCCAAAGACACTAAACTATTACGGTCCTTGTGTGTGTGTTTTTGTTATGTACTAAGTATTCCGCAAAAGTAATGTAATGTCTATGTAAGTCAAGCTTCGGGTCTCTACAACCGTCTCCACGAACGCGATGAGATTCATTCCCCATCATATCCATTCAAGTCTAATTTTCATTTGATGACTAAAAATAATGTTTAAGGACTTGATATCAGTCTGGATATGAATAATATACACCTATCCATAACAATCTCGGCTTATGTAACAAAACATATATAAGAAAACGAGTAAGTGAACACCCGAAACAATGATAATACTAACATATTATTAACAAAACAATGTTAAAAGATCATATATGATATCATATTAATGTATATGATTCTTATATAATTTAATAACAATTATTTCACCATTATACAGGAGGTTAACCTACCCTCGACCAGGGAAAAGTACAAGGTAAGGGTTTATTTCACAATCTCATCATTATCCGAGGTTGATTATACGTAATTATCTACTGGGACCTCTTTATCATCCACATCCATGTTTCTTAAAAATGCATTTAAAATCTATTTTACTATTTTACAGACTATGGGTTAAAGTCATTTTAACCCTTTTTTGACTTTTTATAAGATTTTTATAAAGGAATCTTTCTGTCGTTTTCAAAACAATTCCTTTTTAAACTTTTCGATAGAATTAAGATAAGAATGTATTTTTTTAACTTATATGCCAGGTGTGGCTAATTTACACCGTTATAAAATCGTCAAAGCTTACCCTACAAGATTAGAAGAATATTTTCAAAGTAAATGTTTTAATTATGTGGCTTTTAAATGATTTCAAAAAAATGATATATTTCTCTCAAATAGTTTTGATTTCATCAATGTCAACATCTTTTGATGGATTTTAAGATTATTTGAAGTTGATTTATTATGATAAAAAACATCCATATTGTATTGAAGGTTTGGTGATCTGTTTGACTGTGGATGTGTTATTTTTATACCATTCATGGTTTATGGATAAAGTATTGACATTTTGTATTCTAGTTTTAATACGAATGGTTATGTTATGTTTAAACATGTTCATATGAGGAATGCATTGGACTTAATAAGTTACAGGTAGAGCCCTATATAGCTTCTCGATGCATCGGTAGGTCTCATGAGACAAACTAGTTTCTTTGCATAAGGCCTTGACAAAATATTATTTCTAGTCTTGGCACAAGGCCTGGACTATGTTGTTATGATAGTCTAGAATTATGCATTCCATCATTATAAAAGTGGTTATTGATATTGCATGTGATTATTCGACTAGTAGAATATCAATGTGAATAATTAAATGGCATTATTTCATTTTATCTTTTCCATATTATGCTGAAGTTAAAGTTTAAAAGGCTTTTGTTTTAGTTATACATTACCTTAAATGTTTATGCTTATTTATGAAAGTTTCTGATATATTGTTATCCTTACTGAGCATATGAGCTCACCCCTTTCAATGTTTTAATTTTTCCCAGGATGTGAAGAAATATTTTATGAATGACCTGTAGGGAAAGTATGAGGGGATATGAAGACAAGATGTTGTTGTAGTTTTTTTTACTTTATGATGTAATTTAAGACTTATGAATATATCTAGTGTTTCCAAGGATACTAAACTAATCGGTATTTCGAGACTTGAACTTTTGTGATCATGAAAATATTATGTAATCATGCACCGACTCTAGGTAACTGGGGTCGGGGCGTTACAGTTGGTACTAGAGGTAGTTTAGTACAAACCTTGGGAGAAATATTTAGATAAACTCTAATTAGAGCACATAGACCTAAGATGGACTTTGAGGATTAGTATAGAATATCTTCCTTTAATTTTGGTATTGTAGAGATTTTTTGAGTTTTCCGAGCAATACATACTTGTATGGATACGAGCAGGTAGAGACGGCACTGGCACATATGTACCTAGAGGTAAAACCTAAAAACACCGATTTGAGCTAGACTCGATCGGGAATTGGTGCACGACAATGGGCCTTACTGCACTCTTGGTTACGAAAATCCCAGGGGATATGCATAGGATAATTCTCATTTTCTTTAAAAACCATTATAAAGGGTTTATGAGTATATACTTCCTCAAATAAAACATTTCTTTATGATTATGGATTATATCCATAAATAGTTCAATTTATGTTAAGTTTTTTACAAGTATGGAATTATGTATTTTGATTCATAAACTAATCTAGTTAATGCCATTGTTTAGAAATGGTGCATAGTGGAAGGAATGGAAACCGTATCAATGCACGTACTCCGTGTAGGGATTTCCCTTCTACTCAAAATAATTATATTGGAGCTGGTGATGCAACTGGTGCGGATCAGCTAATCACCATACTGGGACAACTCAATCAGGTTATGAATAATAACCTTACCCATACGGAGCACCCCTATCCACAACCTGGAGGATCAATGTCAGACTGATTCATGAAGAAAAAACCACCAACATTAAATGGGAGTACAAATCCATTGGTAGCTGAGCAATGGATAAGTTCTTTAGAGAAAATATTCCACGCCTTGGGGTTTAGCGAAAGGGAAAAAGTTATCATGGTAGTTTACCGCCTCACTGGATATGCTGACCAATGGTGGTCATTGATTCAAAATATAAAGAAAGATGATGAAATATTAAATATGGAATGGAGGGAGTTCAAAGATATTTTATTAGAAAAATACTTTCCTCGTGACCATCGAGCAGATATGAAATGGAAATTTCTGAGTCTGAGACAAAAGGAGGACAAGAATGTCACAAAGTATGAGGATAACTTTACAGGGTCAGTGAGGCATGCTACATATTATATACGTAACCCAAGGAGTAATATTGATCGTTTCTTTGATGGGTTAAAACCATATATATGTTTATCATTAGTCTCACAATCATTCTCGTGGTATGAAGATATTATCTCATGTGCTATCATGATAGAAAAGGAATTCTCTTATTCGTATGACTTTAAAGCAAAGAAAGAGAAGAATAGATCTGCCGAACACTCTGGGAATGGAAATGAGGGGATGAACAAAAAAGTTGAATATCCATCCTGTAGTAAATTTGGGAAGAAACACCTTGGTAATTTCTTGAAGGGAATGGGAGTCTGTTACAAGTGTGGTGAAAAAGGCCACCAAGCTCGTGATTGCAAGGGGAAGAAAGAAGCTACCAATGTTCAATGCTACAATTACAGGGAGATGGGACATTATGCAAATACATGTCCTAAGCATCATGGAAACTTACCTCAGAAAAGGACAAGGGATCGAGGACAAGATTATTCTGTCACTACTGCTGAGGTAGAAGCTCCAAAAGACGTGGTGGAAGGTAATTTAATGGTTTCTTCAAGTCTAGAAAATGATTTATTAGATTCTAGATCATCACATTGTTTCATATCCTCCCATTTTTCTATGAAAATTATATATTTCCAATTTGATCTAACAAGGGAGTTGTCAGTTAAAACTCATAAGGGAAGTATCATTGCTACAAAGTTCTATGGATCCGTTCCCATTAGGGCATATAAATGTTCTTTATCTTCTAATATCATCTTCATACCCATGATTTAATTTTATATAATCCTCATTATGGATTGGCTTTAGGACCATGATGTCAAAATTTATTATAAGAAGAAAGAGGTTACGATTTTTGATGTCGATGATAAAGAAAACCTTATCTTTGGGGTAGAATCATCACCACCTGATTCTTATCTAGATCCACCCCCAATAGCTCAAATAATTCAATTATCAGAGAGGAAGAGAATGAAATAACTGTGGGTGAGGAAAGGGATGTTAAAATAGAGGATGTACCTATTGTGAAAGAATATGTAGATGTTTTTTCAGATGATTTACCTAGACATCCTCCATAATGAGAAATTGAGTTTTCCGTTGATTTAATTCCCGGATCAAGGCCCATATTGAAGACCACTTATAGAATGGAAACTGTGGAATTAGTGGAACTAAAGAATAAAATAGAGGAATTGAGTAATAAGGGATTTATTCGACCTAGTGTTTCTCCTTGGGGATCCAATTTCTTTTTTGTTAAGAAGAAAGATGGATCTATGAGGTTATGTATCGACTATAGGTAAATCAATTCTATAATAATAAAGAACAAGTATCCCCTACATCGTATTGATGATTTATTTTACCAACTACATGGAGCTCAATACTTTTAAAAGATTGAACTTCGATCTGGATACCAACAGTTGTGTGGGAAGAAGGAATACATTCTGAAGATAGCATTTCAAACTAGGTATAAGCATTACGAGTTTACAGTAATGCCTTTTGGGCTGACTAATGCACCCTCTATATTCATGGATCTAATGAATAGAGTTTTCAAGGAATATCTCGATGATTTTTGTGTGGTATTTATTGATGATATCTTGGTATATTCCAAAATCTATAAATTTTATGAAAATCACTTGCACATTATCTTAAATACTCTTAGAAGACATGAATTATATGGGAAGTTTAGAAAGTGTGAATTCTGGATTCCAGAGATCTCTTTTCTTGGCCATATTATCTCCAAAGATGGAATCTCTGTTGATCCTTCTAAGACCAAGTCAATCCAAGAATGGCCAGCACTGACAAGTATAACTGAGGTACGTAGTTTTATTGGTTTAGAAATTTATTATCGGTGTTTCGTTCAGAATTTTTCTTCATTGGATAACCCATTAACAAATCTCACACGTAAAGGGGTTAAATTTGTTTGGACAAAAGAGTGTGAAGAATGTTTTGAATAACCGGAGATAATCTTAGTCAATGCTCTTATAATGACCCTACCATCAAGGAATGATGGGTTCGTTATTTATAGTGATTCATCCAAAAAAGGACTTGGTTGTGTCCTTATGTAGAAAGATAAAGTTATTGCCTATGCATCACGAGAACTAAAACTTTATGAGCATAACTATCCTACACATGATCTTGAGTTAGCTATTGTAATATTTCCTTGGAAGATATGGAGACATTATCTCTATGGTGAGAAATGTGAGATTTATACTGATCAAAAGAGTTTGAAGTATATTTTCTCACAGAAATAACTCCACATGAGGCAAAAGAGATGGCTTGAACTACTCAAGGATTATGATTGCATGATACACTACCACCCGGGGAAGGAAAATAAGGTTATATATGCTTTGAGTAGAAAATATCATGGAGTTTTGAACAAGATGAGAGTTGAGAGGGATCATATTTTCATAGATCTAGTAAAGATGGATATGGGAATCACCATGAAAGGTGAAACATCAATAATTTTTCAAATGTTTGCCTAACCATCTTTACTAGAAAGGATAAATAGTTCTCATGCTGATGATGAACAGTTTAAAAAGAGGATTAAAACTGTGAATGATGGGAGATTGAGTGACTTTGTGTATGAAGATGGAATTTTGAAATTTGGGAAGAGACTTTGTGTTCCCTATATACCTGATATTAAAACAGAATTTTTGGATGATGCTCATAGTTCCAATTTCTCTATACACCCAAGGAGCACCAAGATGTATAGAGATTTGAAGGAAAATTTTTTGTGGGACAACATGAAGAGGGAGATTGCTGATTTTGTGTCAAGATGTATGGTTTGTCAAAAAGTGAAAGCTGGAAGGCAACAACCTAGAGGAGTCATGCATCCTCTTCCCATACCTGAGTGGAAATGGGATAATATCACGATGGAATTTTTCATGGGACTACCAAATAATCCTAGAAGAAACGACGCAATATGGGTCATTTTTGATCGTCTTACCAAGTCAACACATTTTCTTACTATAAGGAAGGATTTACCACTTGAACTTCTAGCACGACTATATATTAATTAAGTTGTGAGGCTTCATGGAGTACCCTTATCGATTGTTTCTGGATGTGATCCATGTTTCACATCACGATTCTGGAAAAGTATTTAGAAAGCCCTAGATACGGAACTTCATTTGAGCACTGCCTACCACCCTCAAACAGATGGATAATCAGAACGGACTATTCAAACCTTAAAAGACATGTTGAGATCTTTCTCACATGACTTTCGGGGTATGTGGGATCAATATTTACCTCTGGTAGAATTTTCTATAACAATAGCTTCCATTTGAGTATTCAGATGGCACCATATGAAGCATTATACGAAAAGAGATGTAGCACACCAACCTATTGGGTTGATGTTTGAGAAAGAAAACTTATAGGCCCAGAACTGGTGGAGGAAACAATGGAAAAGGTGAAGGTAATCCAAAACCACATCAAAGAAGCTCAAAGTAGGAAGAATAGCTATGCTGACAACCAAAGGAAGGAATTGGAATTTCAGGTTGGACATCATGTTTTCTTAAAGTTATCTCCATGGAAGGGTGTTATATGTTTCAGTAAGAATTGTAAATTGAGTCCCAAGTACATCAGACCTTTCGAAATTATAGAACAAATTGGGGTTGTAGCTTACTGTTTGGAAATGCCTCCAAGTCTCTCCAAAGTTCACGATGTGTTCCACGTATCACTATTGAGAAAATACATGCCTGAACCAACACATGTACTCACCTATGAGGAATTATAATTGGAACCCGATCTATCTTATTGTGAAGAGCCTGTCATGAATCTTGATACCAGAGAACATGTGTTGAGAAACCGGACAACTCGTCTGGTGAATGTTCTATGGAGAAACAATAAGACAGAAGAGGCAATGTGGGAACCTGAGGAACTTATGTTGAAGAACCACCCGAGTCTTTTTATGCATTAGTATTCTTGAAATTTCGAGGATGAAATTATTTAAAGGAGGGTAGAATGTAACACCCCAAGCATCTGCGGTACGCTTCTCTTTGAATAATACAGTAGCGTGTGTTGTACGCAACTGCGAGTTCTAACACACACCACAACTAATCAAACTAGCTACTATGAATAATAATACCCACTTTTTTAAATTTTATAAATTTTATCTCTCAAAATGGACTTCATTTTTGGATTTGAAATATCGAAATTATCCTAGGGTAAAATTTTGGTATTTTTCTGAAAACTTTGAATTTTTGATGAATAGTGAAAAACACTAAGTTATAGTTTAAAACCGAATTTTTATTTAAATAAGTATTTGTTTTATTTTAATTTAATTAAGGTTAAAATAGACACATAATACCTATACAAGTTCAATTTAATTCATTAGAGTCAATTTATAATAATTTTAGATATATATAAATTTCATAGAACTTTTCACCGTCTTTTACCCACCACCTAAGAGATTTTGCAAATTCACATAAAACATTATTTTACCGCTTTTGTGAGTGGAATTTCAAAAATCTGAGAGACATAGTTAATATAAAGGATTAAAATTATTTTCAATAGAATACAAATAATTTTTTGTGAAAAATAGCATTTTACTTTTATTTACCACAGTTAAAAGTAAATAGGGTAATTAAGGGTAAAAATGATATTAATATTACCCTAAAACATGTACTAATTTTATTGGACAAATTTATCTCGACTAAAAACAACCTTAGGAATAAAATATTATCATTTAGGTCAACTTGGATTAGATTAGGACATTTATTATTATTTAATTCAAAGAAGAGTTAAAAGAGTTAAAATCAAAGATTAATTACTAAAAAAATTTAATATAGGGTTATACATAAGATAAATTCGATTATAAATATCCATTATAAAGATAAAAATATTTCCTACATAATGGTAGTTTATTTGTAATGTTTAGACATTAAATAATTTAATTTATTTATGACACAACGGTGATGCAGTAATTAACTAATTAATGAAATATTAAAATAATTGATATTATAAATTTCCAAATAAATGTAATTTGAAAATTTTTATGAATTCAACTAATTTTCTATGTTAATATTACATATTAGGACTAGTTATATGAATTTTTTTCGAAGTAATAATGATGTTATGAATTTATCAAATACAAAATACCCAATAGTGTCATAATTGACATAAGAGAGTTTTTAAAACAAATATTATATTATTAATTGATATTATATTCTTAAAAATATAAGGTTTTGAAAAGGACTTATATAATGATAGTTTTATCATTAATGGACCACTTGGGGGTCTATTGGACGTTTCTAGTAAGTTTATTAACCATATAATATAAAATTACAAAGAGACATGGTAAATGTCAAACTAATTAACTAAGAGTTAAAACTAAAAGATAAGGTTAATAAAGTGACCCAAACCTGACTAAAACCTATTGGTTGATTTTTTTGTTGACCCATACCCACCTTATACTTGAAAAAAATCAGTTTTGATCCATTATAAACTGAATATTTATTTATTATAAAATAATATTTCTAGATTTTCCAAAGGTTCCCCTCACCCCTCTTATAAAGGGAACTCCCCCTTGTCTCTAATGAATACCTTCAAATCCATTTGTATCAGCCAAACCTTTCCCAAATATCCTCTCAACTTCCCTCAATTCAACCTAGAGGCCTTATTTGGAACATAAATCCAACTTAAGGATCACTTTTGATCAAATCAAAAGGAAGAACCCGAAGAAGAGGTAATGTTGTCACCACCCTCTTTCAAGTTCCTTTCTTCTTCAACTTCTTCTTTATTTGTTATTTACATTATAAAATAATAACTCCAGTATCTTATATATACTATGATGTTATTATAAATATGGTACAATCATATTCAGTATTCTATCCATCCTTTTAATGACATGTCACCATACGTGCGTACGTATGCATTACCGTCTCCACGTCGTGGTGTAATTGTTATTCAAAACATTATTATATGGATGGGTATGATAATGATGTGTAATTGATGTAAATAATAAATATAACATTATAATGATTTTTTATATATGATATACCATCTAATTATATAAGATTTTAATATCAAAAGAATGATATTGTCACTCGTGCGTACGTACGGACTACCGTCTCCACGAACACGACGAGATTCATTCCTCATCGTATCCATTCAAGTCTAACTCTCATTTTGTGACTAAAAATAATTTTTATTGACTTTATATCATTCTGGATATGAATAAGATACAACCTATCCATAAAAAACCCAGCTTATGTAACAAAACATATAAAATATAACGAGTAAGTGAACACCAGAAACGACAATAATACTAAGATATTATTAACAAAAAATGTTAAAAGATCATATACGATATCATATTAATGTATATGATTCTTGTATAATTTAATAAAAATTATTTCACCATTATAAAGGAGGTTAAACTACCCTCGACCAAGTAAAATTACAATGTAAGGGTTTATTTCACAATCTCTTCATTATCCAAGGTTGTTTATACGTAATTATCTATTGGGACCTCTTTATCATCTGCATCGATGTTTCATAAAAATTTATTTCAAATCATTCTTACTATTTTACAGACTATGGGTTAAAGTCATTTATACCCTTTTATTATTTTTTTATAATATGTTTATAAAGTAATCTTTCCTTCATTCTCCAAACAAGTCCATTTTAACTTTTTTGACAAAATTAAGGCAAGAATGTATTTTTTTAACTTATACGACGGGTGTGGCTAATTTACACCGTTATAAAATCGTCGAAGCTTCTCTTACAAGATTATAAGAATATTTTCAAAGTAAATTTTTTAATTATGTTTCTTTTAAATGATTTTAAAAAAAGAGATATTTCTCTCAAATAGTTTTGATTTAATCTATGTCTACAACCTTTGATGGATTTTAAGATTATTTGAAGTTAATTTATTATGATACAAAACTTCAATATTGTATTGAAGGCTTCGTGATATGTTTGATTGTGGATGTGTTATTTTTATACAATTCATGGTTTATGGATAAAGTATTGACATTTCGTATGCTAGTTTTAATACGAATGTTTATGTTATGTTTAAACCTATTCATAAGAAGAATTCATTGGACTTAACAAGTGATGGGTGTATCCCTCTATAGCTCCTCGATGAATCGGTAGGTCTCATGAGACAAACTAGTGTCTTGGAATAGGGCCTTGACAAAATCTTATTTGTAGTCTTGGCACAAGGCTTCGACTATGTGGTTATGATAGTCTGTCGTTATTCATTCCATCATTATGAAAGTGGTTATTGATATTGCACGTGATTATTCGACTAGTAAAATATCCATGTGAATAAGTAAAAGAAGTTATTTAATTTTATCTTTTCCATATTATGTTGAAGTTAAAGTTTAAAAGGATTTTGTTTTAGTTATAAATTTCCTTAAATGTTTATGTTTATTTATGAATGTTTCCTCTATATTGTTATCCTTACTGAGCATTTGAGATCACCCCTTTCAATGTTTTAATTTTTTCCCAAGATGTGAAGAAGTATTTTATGAATGACCTAGATGAAATGTATGGGGGGATATGAAGAAAAGATTTTATTGTAGTTTTTTTCACATTATGATGTAATATAAGACATATGGATATATCTAGTGTTTCCAAGGCTACTAAACTAATCAGTCTTTCGAGACTTAATATTTTGTGATTATTTCAATATTCTGTAATAATGCCCCAACTCTGGGTAACTGGGGTTGGGGCGTTACAACCTTCACTCTTCACTATGATCTAACTCGAGAAATATCATGACCCCATTCCCAAAAAAGATGGATCACACAATTTAATCTAGATTCCAAAACAACAACTCAATTTTAAACAGGAACCATATAGATATTAGCCTATGGAATTCCTCAATGAATCCATATTTCATTAAATGTAGACATGAATTGACATTCATTGCTTCCACAACTGTCAAAAACCAGTTCTACACATCCACATACTTTATGAAATAAGGTTCAAACACACACATCTTAAATGATTATCCCCACCATAAGAGTTTCCTTTTAATTATTACACCTCAATCTTAATATCTCACATCACTTCCATAGCCGAAAATAATGGTCCAATGTATCCAAACTCTCTCATTCCTGAGTGACACTCCTAACGACAAACACTACTTATTCCTAACTCCTAGAACACCATCCTTGGTACTCACTAAGACTCATTAAAGTGATTATCACATCCTTCATACTTTATAGTGGTATCCCCACCATATTTCTTCCCTTAAACATCTCATCAAGCATTAACCCCAACACTAACTTCCTCTAGCACACACATGTCACTCCTCCCAATCAATGAAACTACCAAGTCAAACCCTGATCGAGAATAATCTCACAAATTGACCAAGACACAACACTCAATATTAACTAACATCATCCATTTAAAATTAGGATATTTTCTTTTCCAACCAATCCACAACCCTCTATGCCTATAACACCTCATCAGGTTAATCGGTCTTCGACTAACACATGGATGCCCACTGAAACAAAACATTGGATGAATCTTTCTCCCCAATACACACTAACTTAATCCCATGATTAAATATTGGTGAACACTCATGAACTATCTGATCATATAGCCAAATTAATTCTTCTGTGAGTTACATTAAATTCCAACAAGTCTCACATCCCAATACCACTGACCATGCTCACGCACAGGTCCCTCTTAAATAACTGGCAATACCCTTAGTAAATATTTCCAAAAAAGGAAATTATACTTGTGAAAATTTCTATCACATGAATACCTACTACCTTAAATCATTTGAAAAATAAAATACTCTAACTCCACTCACACAAATATACTGTAAATATAGCTAGAACTTGACAGGGTGATGCACTCGACTGTTATTTTCTTAACCCCCAACTTTGACAAAAATCACTGAAACCCCATGTTATTTCTTGTTAAAAGTCATAAAAGGAATAAACATGCCTATTTGATACACCTATTCACACCTCAAGTGCAGTTTTCTAATATCCATGAATCACTTTGATTCTATTTAGAGAAAATTTTCTCACCCTCACACCATCCAACCTCACCGAGACCCATAGGTTACAACTCCACCATAACCAGTCCAAAAAATCCGAATCACCATCCAATGAGTCTAGTACCATAGATCCATGTATCATGGATCTACAAAAGATATAGATCGTTATATTTCCATGTTGCCTCTACTGACAAGAGATACCCCAGATTCCCTAATACAAATGGACTAACACCCTACACGTGTCATAGCTAATCGCATGACCACTAGTCACCCGTGTGTTGCTTCCAGAACCCAAAAAAACTATATATATAGGAACTACATACTAAAAACATGTCAAAAATTTATTGGGATAGGGATATGAATGATCTTAACCTTTGGAACTGGTCTAAAAATAAGTATTGATCACCCCATGTGCAAAACCACAACTACCTCATCACTTGGCATCAGTGAACATGAACCAATCATATAAAACAAGAAACTTACACATGATTTAAATCCCCTAAGGATTCTCAAATGACCTGGCCATCCCATATCATGGGTTACATTCAAATATCATAAGGAATCAACTCAATATCATGAAACACTCTAGGGTAAGTAGGTTCTCCCACCTAGCCCACAAATGGATCTCTCACTAAAGAAACAACTCACTGGATGACACTCGTCTTTTTACCAAATTGTCATGAAATCTGAAATACAAAAAACCCAAATCAGGGTTCCCATTTACTATACTCTTTTTATATCCTCTTACCCTTACTAGGGTCAACCCTACACATAGGAAACACCAACATATTGGGAACCTCATAACTTGTGAACTCAAAGTAGCCCCAACCACCCATAAATCAGGACAAACTAAGAACTTAAGGCATATAAGTACCCTTATCCACTTAATGTTAACCCCATTAATATTTTACATTATTTAACCATTTCCATTTCATAAGAGATCACAAAAAATGGTTTCTTAAATATAAATTCATTCACAATATATAGAGGAACACACGTCATAGGTTCTTTATTGGAATTTTATTTAACCCAACTATCTCTTTCGAGGAAACTCACATTTTATAATGAATTATATTAACACATGACAAAATGTTTAGCTGAACAGGGTTCCATTCACATACTATTGTGAAATACACATTATATTTTTTTAATGGAACTCTATTTAACTTAAACCTTAATTTAAAATATCATTTTCCTTTTTTAGAATTGATAATTTCATTTTATAAAGTCTCTAAAAATTTTCCATTTTCTATGGCTTTATTAAATAAAATTTCATTCACATGTAATAATGGAAAATGTCTTATAGGATGCTTAAAAGAAAATTATTTAATCAATACTACTATTAATTACATTATATCTTCCTATGTATAAATAATTATACATGGGAATTTCTCAAGTAAGTTGATGATATAACAAAATATGGATAACATCATATATGATGATAAAAACACATTAAATATCAACCCCCATACTACAAATAAAATATAGACCATATGAATCCTAAATTAGAAAAATATTATTAGAAAAATATAATATCAACTAAAGAAACATCAAGTAACACGAAATTAACATCTAAAACCAATTTCCCTAGCATGATGCATGTCATATAATTCTCTACATGCCTAGAGTAATTCATGAATATCACCACAACCTCATTCCATACTAGTCCTAGATTAAATATATAATAACAAAATAATATCAAAAAGAAATTTATCTACCTGAAGATAAAATAAAATACAGTTATAGTGAATGAAGTCCAAAGAACAACATTTCCCATCCCTAACAACTTGGGGTTTCCCCCCACACATGTGTTGATCACCCCTAATCATGGGCATGTTACCAAGTTTGTAAAAACTCCAAATACCTTGTCTACAATGCCCAAATAGTAAGAAAAAATAGCTTCGATACCATTTTGTAATGCCCTGCTCAGGGATCCACTAAACTAGTGCCCGAATCCATAATGCTACATGGCCAAAGGCATTCTTCCCCATATGCTAGAGGTTACTGAATATTGGTGGGAGTGTGTGAGGATACCATGGGGATACTATTAATATATTATCAAAGTATCCAATAATTAAAAACAGTAAAAACACATATAAAATTATAGATAAGAATCACATAAAAAGATAGGGAAAGTGAAAAAATACTGTATCAAGATACTATAATAATGAATAATGTCAAACAGTCCATAACGGATCCCCCATGGTAGAAAAAATACAAGGTAAACCATACTAAAATAAATTTAAACATAAACGCATCCAAAACATATTCTTAGTCATTCCCATTCCCGAGACCTACAGTCCACTCTTATCATGCCAAACAAAACCTCAAGCCACAAGCCCTTGCCCTATACCCTAAACCTGTAAACATGTTTCCTTCTACTTGGGTACACCAGTGTCATGGTGGATTGCGAAGGGTGTGAGTGAAAGTAAATAATCCACTACCAATGAAATCCTTAAAATTAACCAATCTATTTATGTCATGTGAATTGTAACATCCCATGTTTTGAACCAGGAAAAAACTCAAAGGGAATTTGTGTTTTTTCATTTATTGGATGGGTATTTTTGAAAACTTGTATTTGGAATGAAGTTACAATAGTAAGAATGCTTCAAGGTGATATTTTTGGACTTGGGTGAAGGACCGATATGTTTCTTGGGTGTCCTGAAGAGTTTCAAGAGCGACGAACCCGAAAATAAACTTTTAAATGACCTGTAGAGGGCACATGGTTTGTCTATAATCATGTGGTCCACAACATGAAACCATGATGCTTTATGTTAGTGGATAGAGTCTATCACATGGGATGTGCATAGTTTACCAAACAGTGCACCTTGTATGCATAGTTGGTGGCTTTGAAAAGTTCATCGATACTATTCACCACATAGTTTGTACATTGTTAGGATAATTGTGCAGGACAAACCATATGGGATTATCTGATTCCCAATAGAGGGTGCACGGTTGTCACATGTTTTTACAAAATGTGTGGCCCAATCCATGTGTGATACCATATGTTATAAATTACATTAAATTAAAATGATATAACATTAAAAACCTAAAACATAATCTACCTCCCTTTCTCCCACAGATCCACACATGACACCCTTTGGGGTTATCCTTGGCCATGCAACACACCTCCCTCGTGGTCTCCTCTCAAATCGTTAATCCTTCTAATTATCTTGGAGTTTTTTTGGCTAAAACTGAAGCCAATAGCTTTATTTCATTCTTCTCTCTCTTTCTGACCGATTTTTGGTCTTTATGTCACCTTGTATATTTAGGTTGAAACACTAGGGTTAGGTTAAACCTAGATATCGGTTTTCTTCTAATTTTATAGTGTATTGGTCCTCTCTCGGGACCCCTGTGGGTGAGTTCTATCATTTTTCACCAAAGGAGAAGTGTATTTCATCGATTCTGTTCACCAACACCATTTGAGGTGAGGTTCTCTTCCCACTACATGTTTTTTCACCATTTATTTTTGGCCCTTAAGGTGTTTTGTGTCTCTATAATTTGTTGTAGGGATATTTGATTGACTTTGAAGGAGCTCTCTCACATAAATAGGTATATATATATATATATATATATATCTTCCTTTAAAATATTCCCTCATGGAGAGGGGAATATACAAATTGTATTAAGAGGTATATATATATATATATGTAGGAATGTATGTGAATGCATGTTTGGAGAAGTTTTTAGTGGTCTCGGTTAAATTTTCCAAGTGACAAGGTGTCGACTTGGTCTAATACATGAGGTAGGATCCCTATCCTTTTCCCTTTAATTTTAAAATGCCAAAATTTCTCCTTTTCGTGCTTTAATTTTTTATTTCTTAATGTGGTTTAATATTTAGAGTAAATTCTTCTTTAATTTAAATGGGTTATAACTTTAGTATTTGATTCATGTTTATGCTTAAATTATGGTTTGATAAACAAAGTCATGGTTTTATGATAAAACATAGGAACATAGGTGTGCTATCTTTGAGAACTCACTTTAGTGATAGTGATTGACATCCTGCTTAGTTTTTGTTTGAGGTTTCCTTAGGCCTTTGTGATAGTGTTGGATATATGGAATAAAAGAACAATCCCCTTTTTAATGATATGAATTTAATTGTTATGTTCTGTTAGAATAAAGATAATTTTTAGGAGATGGCCCCTGAGGAAATTACAAAGTGGAGTTTCTTTATTAAATGGTTAAATAACCAAGGCACCGCCTTAGTACATGGACCGACTTATAAATTAAATCAGTTTTCTATGTTGAGGAAAATAAAATGGGTTATGTTAAATGATCATAATCTTATGGGAGGGCTAATGAGATATGTCTTCTTTCGTGATAGTTTTGAGGGATGGAATGTCCTTTCGTCTTCTTATGTTTTATAATAATTCATAATATGAAATGAATTTCCTAGTGGAAAATGGACTTGATTAGAGGATGGTAAACACATGCCTTAGTTCATTCTTTGTTTAAATGATAAAAAATGAAATTGGATGCCTTGAAATAATGAGACATGGTTATTAGAATATGATATGTGTTGCCTCATGTGGTGTGTGTACACTTGAATATGCCTTGTGAATTTTTAAAAGTAAATTCTAAAGATGTTATTCCTTGAGAATAAATGTGATGTTGTATATGGAATGAAACATGTATAATGGGATTCATTAGAGGTTATGCATTATGTATATTGTTATAAATAGAATGTATTAAAAAGAGGATGAGAGTTTTATGCCTCATACCTTATATGTTATAAATGTTTACACATTATATAGTTTGGGGTGGTAAGGGACCATGAGATAATTTGTGGAGAATGAGTATGTGAGATTCCCTATTGGGTTCAAAATGAACGAGAGAACCTTTGAGTAGGAAAACTGTGCGAGATTCTATGTTGATTTGAAAAGACCATGAGAGCCTTGAGTAAGAAAACTATGTGATATTCCTTGTGGATTTCCAAAGGATTATGAGAGAATTTTAATAGGAAGACTGTGAGAGCTTCCATGTTGGGCCATGGGTTAAACCGTGAGAGCTTCTCTTGGTGATGGGATGCTTATGAACTATGTACTAGTTCAGTAGTGACAACATCCCATGTATAAGACAATTTGGCGTCTATACACACTTGGTTAATATTGGATGATTCTATATATATTACAATACTATATATATATATATATATATCTATACTATATATATATCCTAACTAGACTCATTCTAGTTATTATCTAAAGTAGGTATAGCCATCAGGTGTCCCTAAAGAACCTGGATGGGTGGTTTTTAGTTTATACATTATTGTTATTTAAATCTCTATACCTGCACACTGCATTAAATTATATTCATGTACTGGATTAGGAAAGAAATCGTCGGTGTTGGACTACTAATATTTCATCTCAAACCCTTCTCTAGAACCCTTGGTACCTGAGTAGACCATGTATTTCTAGACATTGGTTGGTTACATATGTTGTACTACTTGTACCTAAGGATTTAGGAACACAGGACACAGATGGAGCTCAGGATTCTTAGGGAGACAGCCATTGGGATTTTTAGTCCTTTTATTTACCTGAATACTATACTGTTCTATATTTTAAAGCTTGTTGTCAGTTTACTTTTTATCTTATGTGTCAACATATTTCATGAATGATTTTTATAAACTAGTGTAGACCACGTTTATTGAGTTATATAAAATATTTCTCCCATAGTTTTGTCTTTCCTTATTTACTACTTCTGCTAATATTTTTTGTTAATTATATGATTATATTGTTGTAAATATCTAATAAGAGGGTTAAGTCTCCCAAATATCACCTCTTAAAACCCTCACTATTATTTGTAACCCTCTAGAATATGGGGAGACACGCTTAAGGCCATGTGACCCACTAGTCTGACTATTGGTTTGATGTTTAGCCAGGTCGAGATGCTACAAAGTGGTATGAGAGGTTATAGCTTTTCCTTTTTCTTACTATTTTTGGTTGGTATAGAGGAGACTAAGAATTTAATGGTTCTTGGTAAATAGCCATGCTTTTGGTTAAATCACCCCACATACATGAAATGATGAAGTGGCCAGGCATGGGATTATTGTTCATGCTATTTTCTATTACTGTTGATTTGATTTCACCTAGAGTGAATGGTGTACATTACAATAATGATGATTTATGGAATTTTATGGACATTTTTCCTTATCCTAGTATGGAAAGGATGAACATAGCATGCATCATATTAGGAACATATGAATTCACATGCCATGTCAAGATGTTTCATATGTAGGTTTCTTGATAAATTGAACTGTGTTCCTTGAATGTATTCCATGACTTTTATTTATCAACATTTCTATATAGATAACATGGTTGGGTGATATCATTAACCTTCTTATTATATGCCATGTTTCTTGACTATTTATCCTTATTTTCTTGTATTATATGATTCTCTGTTATAACATGCTTCTATGTTACTATTTACAATAATGTGCTATGTTTTTTTGATATGTAAATGGTTTTAAGGGATGGATATATTTGGGTTGTGAATGAACATGATCAAGTTTTCGATTGTGAGGTGCATGGTATCCTTATAACTATGAAAGGTTAACCTATATATTCTAACTTCCTCAATCATAATTTAAACATACATTTTAAGATTTTTGTTAAAATGTAAAGGCTTCTAAGTTAAAATGATAAATTAATTTTGATTTTGATTAAAATGGATCCAATTTCCAATCTGTATAGTGTATGAGCGCTTTATAGATTGGCAGGTGGCCAACCATATGATTGGATCATTATTTTTGATAATTCTGAATTCTAAATCTAATTTAGTTTATATTAATGGGAGCCAATTTTTAATCCATGAAGTGTATGGGCGCTTCATGAATTGGTAAATAGAATCCCATATTAAAAGTAATTGAAATATGTGTTTTGAAATGGATATAAAGGTAAATAACTATTTAATTTTGATCTAAAAACAAATAGTTAGCTGATAAAGGCACAACTGGACCCAAGTAGGTCACCTAGGGAATGCTTTGTTTATGAGATGAACCAATTGTATGTCTACATACTTTTATATTTGAGTAATTTCTATTGGGTTTCTTTTTAGAGAACATAGTTTTGATTAGTGGGACCTTCATAGGTTTCCTTATCTGCTAAAAGGAATTTATATGATAAATTTCTTAATAATGATAGGATGTATAATAGTTTATTAATGTTATAAAAATGAAGTTTTTTTAGACTTTCATACTTTTTTTATGTGTTTGTTGAATATCATAAATATTTAAATATTAAATGTGAATAAATTCAAAGGGCATGGAAATGGATCCTATAGTTGTGTAATCTATTTAAAAACCCCATGTAAGGGTAGATTGAGTTTCTCAATTAGTTTATTTAGAGCGAAAGTGGGATTTTTTTCTGTAGGACTTATTTTTTTTAGAAATTTCCTAAATGAATGTTTTTTGAGCCTGGTGAAATATTTTTTCATTACCAATTGATAGGGTCAACACTTGTTCTTTTTAAGGGGATATCTTCTAGTAGGTAGCACCCTTGGAGTTTTAAATTTATTTCTAGTACCGTAATCTTCTTGACATTTGGTTTTATTTGGGTGATGTTTTCCTTAGTAGGACTTTTAGTTTTTTTAAGACTCCCTTGTTCAGATGGGTGGTCGTTGCATATTGAATCAAGGTATGAGAATTAGCATTGATAAATGCTCGATTTAGAAAGTAATATATGCCTCGAGCATGGTCATATCTTTAAGAGGTCATGTGATAATCACTTTTCTTTAGTGATGAGAGAATCGATATGTCTTCATTAAAGATAATGGTTATACGAGATGATTTGTTTTAACTAGTTTTTGCATAATTCATATGATAAATGATTTCATAGGGAGAAAAACCTATGGATAATATTCAGGATGTGCCCCTTAATTTTATGATTTTAGGGTAGTATACATTGTTATATACGGTCCCCAATCAGTTGTTAAGTGGTATAATGAACTGGTTGAGTTCGGTGAAATTTTGGAGCCTGGCGCTTATGAGTGCATCCTCGGGTCATATCTGGAGTAGAGTGACCTGGGTACTACAGAAATAAGTTTATAACACTACTTAGGAGGACTAGTTGGGACTCAGGTGTTGTGACACATAGGTTAGTTTGATTTCGAATTTCATTCCAAATGTTTTGACGTGGTGATCGTGGTTTGTGGAATCTAACATGTGAGTGTAAGAAGAATATGAAATAGTGCGCTAGTGAGTGGATGGTCGCTCCTTCTTTAAAATGACTAGGGAACTCTTATGGTGTGGAGTCTCACATAAGTTCTGATGTTCATGTTGGTTCTTTCTTGGTAGCATGTCATTGATATGGTTGTCTGTGTGTGCGACCTTTGGAAACACCATTGGTCTTGGAGGGACTTTGGTGGTAAATCTTGAACGATCACAAGATTCATCGGGTGGTAATTACTTGTTATCTATTATTGGTGATGTGTTGATAGGGTTAAGTTGAGCTTCTTTTGATAAGTAATTTAGTGGCTATTCAATATTTTTTATTTTAGTTACATTGGTTTCCTCTAAGTATGTTATTCTGAAAGAGATGAGCATGTCCCCTATCTTGATTTCTTCCATGATTCACTAAGGGAGCATCAGTATTACACCATGCTGAAGTTTTAAAAGACATTGGACTTAATAAGTGGTCTTTATTTTTGTTGTACACTAGATATGTGGTTCTATATAGGCTTGGTTATTTTGGAGTGATAGAAGGGTTCCCACATAGGAATTCCTTGTACATACTCATGGACACATGTTGTTCCCTTTGAAGTGACAGCCAGGTAGATGAAGCTATGGGCTCTTTCAATGTTTTGATTTGGACATTGTGGCATTATGCCAACATCTCTCTTATAAATACAGAGAATAGTCTACCTTGGGTTAGATCCTTAGACTTTGGTTTAATGAATCTGAGGCTACCATGGACTTTTTTCGGGCATTGAGGTTATAACTAAAGGGTAATGTTTCAATTATACTGGATTCGGGTTACCCCCTTTTTTTGCCTTTGCATGATGGTTTAAAATGATAAAGTGATGGTTTAATCATAGAACATCCCCAGAAGTCATATATGGGAGACTTCAGTGGATGTGTTCCTAGTGAAAGTGATATTTCATGGGAGAGGGCATCATAGTTCTGTTGTAAAGCACCAATCATTTAAGTCAGGCTTTTTTAGATGGTCAACATGGTTTTTTGGCTAGTCACCCCTTTTTTCCAATGTAAATGGTTGTAAAGAATAGTTCTTAAACATGTTTCTAGTTTAAGGAGATTGTGATCAAATGGGTCAGCTATGTATTCCAAGAAAAACATGTGCAAGAAGCTTTTATGAGGTTGATAGGGAATCGCCCAATCAGTATGTTCATAATGACATCAGGATCATTGTTAAAATTCTTGTAGTATGGTTTGAAGGGAAATTCCAATTGTGGGAATGTGGTGACTTAGAATTGGGACCTATTTAATATTAAATATTACGGTACAATGTACCTTTGGATAGTTTCTTGATGAGATGATGGTATGATTGTGTCCCTAGATAAGCAGGCTCGTGTAAGAGCCATCTTGGTGTTTTGATTGGAGAATGATCCTTGGCTTCAGTTTTGAATGCTTAGTATGTTTTGTGTTTAAATGGATACTTGAAGGTACTTTGTTTGTTTCGAAATGCAATGATACCATTTGAATGGGACTCCAGGACCCTTTTAGGCTATGTGATGTTCCCATTGTTCTAGAAGGCTTATTGGTGATGAGAAGTTCTGAGGTGGGAATGTTGTAATTTCCCGTGTCTGGAATCGGGTGGAAATTCTAGTGGGATTTGATTTTTTTCATTTACTGGATGGGCTATTTTTAAAACTGAGCTTCTCAATGAAGTTTTGAGAGTTTTAATTCTTCAAGGTGACGTTTTTGGACTTGGGAGAAGGCACAAGATGTTTCTTGGGTGTCTCAAGGAGGTTTTGAAGTTCTAGACCTAAAAAATCAACTTTTTAAGGACCTTCAAAGGGGGCATGGTTTGTTTTAAACTGTACGGCCCATAATAGGAAACCATGTAGCTTTATGCTAGTGGAAAGTGGTTATCGCATAGGCTTCACATGGTTTATATATCATTGCACCTAGAACACATGGTTAGTGTCTTTGGATAGTACCTCCACACTATTCACTGCATGGTTTTCACATGGTAAGGATGACCATGTGGGATGCTCCGATACCCAATAGAGGGTGCATAGTTGGTGGTCCATTTTAAAAACAGTGTATCCCAAAACATGCACACTTCCATTTATTAAATATTAATTAAAATTAAAATGAAATAAATTTTAAAACCCAAAACCTAACCTACCGGCTTTCTCCCACCAAACTTGCGCATGAAACACCCTTGGGGTTATCCTTGGCTGCCTGATAAACCTCCCTCACGACCACCTCTCTGATAGTCAATCTGTCCATTTCTCTTGTGATTTCTTAGATGAAACTCGAGGTTAGATATTATGGTTCCTTCTTATCCCTCTTTCCATCCAAAGTTCAGTCTCTTCATCTTCTGGTATGGTTCTTCCCTACCCTTAGGTTTAGTTCTAAATTGGATTTTGGTTTTCTTATGATTTTAGGGTGTGTGGTGCCTCTCATAGAACCCCTTTGTGCGAGTTATGGAATCCACCACCAAAGGAGAAGCAGATTAGGTAGATTTAGTTCACCTCAACCATCCAAGGTGAGGTTCTCTCCATGTTTCATGGTTTCACACCTTTTATTTTAGGGTCTTAAGGTGTTTTGAGTCACTATAATTGGTTTTATCGAGTTTTGATCAACTTTGAAGCTTCTCTCTCACATAAATTAGTATGTATGTATATATATATATTCCTTTTAAATATTTCCAAATGGAGAAGGGAATATGTATATTAGATTTAAAGGTATATATATATGTAGGAATGTATGTGTGTGCGATTATGGAGCAGCTTCGACTGGTTTCCATAAAATATTACAAGTTCCAAGATGTCAGCTTGGTCTAATGCTGGAGGTATGATCCCTATCCCTTCCCCTTTAATTTAAGAAATCCATAATTTCCCTTTCTACACTTTATATGATTATTTCATAGTGTAGTTTGATTATTAGAGTAAATTATTATTGAATTGAAATGGACTATGGATTTAATATTTGATTCATGTTTATTTTGAAATGATTGTGTGATAAAAAAAGTAATTGTTTTATGATAAAACTCCTCCAACAGAGGCGATCTATCATTAAAAACACACGATAGTGATAGTGATTGATATCCTTATTAGTTTTGGTTTGATTTTTCCTTATGACTTTGTGATTGTGTTGGATATATGGCATGAAAGAACCTACCCCTTTTTAATGATATGAACTGAATTGTCATGTTAGATTAGAATAAATTGCATGTTTAGGACATGGCCCCCAATGATATTACAAAGTAGAGTTTCTATCTTAAATGGTTAAAGAAACAAGGAACCTTCTATGTGCTTGGCCCAACATATAAATAAAATGAGTGTTCTATGTTTAGTTAAATATAATGGGTTATGTTAAAGGATCATTATTGTGTGGATGGGATAGTGTGAGAAGATTTCATTCCTTTAAATGAAATAGATCAATGGTTTTCTAAATGTGATTGATTCAAGGGATGTCATGGCCTCACCAGTGATGATGTTTTTTAATAAGGCATCATATGAATGGAATTTCCTAATTTCAAATGGAAATTATTAGGGGATGGTGAACCCATGCTTTAGTGCATTATTTATTTAAATGATAAAACATAGAAGGGGATACCTTGAACGGATTAGACATGGTAAGAGGAACATGAGAGGTTTTGCATCATCTTTTGTGTGTACACTTGAACATGCTTTGTAAATGTTTTAAAGGAAATTCTTAAGTTATTATGCCATGAGTATAAATGTGATGCTTAATATAGAAGGTAACTTGGATAATGGTATGCATAAATGGTTATACCTTATGTATATTATTACGAATAGAATGGATTAAAAAGATTATGAGAGGTATATTACTTAGACTATATATGTTATAAATTTTTTCCCCTTATATAGGCTGGGGATCCAAGGGAATATGAGATTCCTTGGGTAGAAACACAATGATAGCTTCCCTATTGGGTTCTAAAGGACCGATAGAGCCTTTGAGTAAGTAGATTATGTGAGATTCAATGTTTATTTTCAATGTACTGTGATAGCATTGAGTAGGAAAACCATGTGAGATTCCATGTTGATTTTCAAAGGACTTTGAGAGCCATTTAGTAGGAAGAACAATAAAACTTACATGTTGGTCCATGGTTCAGATCATGAGATCTTACACAAGTGATGGGATTCCTACGACCTACTCCCTAGTTCATCCAGGGACATCATATTAAGAATGAGACTATTCGATGCCTGTATGCACTTGGTTCATATAGGAGGATTCTATATATATAACTATAGTATATATATATATATGTAGTATATATATATATATGTACTATATATATATATATTCTATATATATAGTTCCTAATTAGACTCATTCAGATTATGCTCTGAAGCAGGTATAGTCGTTTGGTGTCCCTTAGGAACCAGGAAGGGTGGTTGTTAGTTTATTCATCTTTATTGTTTTAGTCTATATACATTCACACTGAATTAAATCATATTAAAATAATGAATTGCGCTAGACATCGTGGGTGTAGGACTTCTGATATTTCATCTCACACCCGACTCAGGTACCCATAGTACCCGAGTAGACCATATATTGTAGGACTTGGTTGGTTGCATATGTTGTATTGCTTATACCTAAGGAGTTGCGAGCACAGGACTGAGCTGGATCTCAGGATTCTATTGAAGATTTCCTTTCGACTTTTTAGTTTTTTTATTTACCTGAGTAGTATATTTTTCTATATTTTAAAGCATATTATTATTTTATTTTTTTAGTTTATCTGTCAATATATGTCATGCATGCTCCTATAAACTGACATTTTCCAATTTTATTTAGTTATATAAAATTTTTCTTCTTATGTTATTTTGTTCCTGATTTATTTCTTCTACTACTTATATTTTTAATTATATGATAATAATGTTGTGAATCTATGATAAGAGGTTATAGTCTCCCCAATATCACCTCTTGAGACCCTCTCAACTAGTCAGTAGCCTCTAGCGTACAAGGACATGCACTTTAGGCCATGTGACCCATTATTTCGGCTATCAGTTTGATTGTAAGACATGTCATAACTTTATATGAATGAATAATTTAAATAAATAAACTTGACCATTTAGATGATTAATATTTATTAGTTTAACAATTTAAAAAAAGTAATATAAAAACCCCCACTGATGAAAGGGCGTTATGGTGACACGTGACATTGGTGTATACTTAATTTAGACAATGCCAATGTATCTTTGGTTTGGTTAATTGATCTCATAACTCAGGGAGGCTCTAAGGAACCCAACCAAGGTAAACATAACCATGAAACATGAGGGAATCCATGTGGGATCCACAATACATTCCTCCCATACCAAGTCAATACATAATCCTCAGAATTTTTCAATGTTGTTTCTCTTATTTACATCCTGGATAATCCCAGGAATCCAACATTGTCATTCTATAAAATTAATTCATGTGACAACCCATCCAAATTATTCAGAGAATTTGGATTGACTAGAATCTAGGTCCACATCTACGACCTTCTATCTCATATAATCAATCTGAATCCAAGGATCTCATCCAATGACATTCAAAAGGGTAACCCGAGGAAATCCACAAGGTTAACCTATGGCATTCAATACATAATACATCATCATAATACAAGGTAGATCATCCCCAAGACATTCAAAGTAAAGAATCGGGGATGAATCCATGGTAGATCATGGAATTTCTTAGCTTCTTATATCCTTGGGTCGAATGAGACATCCACCCATGACATCTAAGGTATCCCCCTAAGGTAATCCATGCTAACTCAATTCATTTCACCCATTTCATGACCCGAATTGAATCCATGGGGTGACACCTATACCATTCCACAGATAATATCTATATTCCCAAGAAATCATAATAATCAAAATATGAAAACATCATTAAAACCCATGAAATTACACTTCCATACTTCAATTTCATAAAAACCAAATCACTTACCAAGGGTTCATTAAATAGGATGGAATTGAAAATATATAAGGGAAAAATCATTAAAAGATTATTAATGGAACTCTATTTAATCAACACCATAATTTTACATTTCAATACAATTAAAACGTAGTCAACATTCATTATAATGATATGTACCCTTTTTGTAACCAGAATTCCCCATCTTACTCAAAACTAGGTTCTTTATATAACCACACAAAAATTCCATCAAAAACCACCCCTACATAATTCCACATTTTATGACACACACTTTGCATTATATTAAACTCAACTCAAGGTTCAAATTTATCTTCCAATTAAGACTCACATTCCACTAGGTCCACACCCCATGTTTAATCCCATTATAAATATATCAATGACCCTGAAATTACATTTTTGACCCGTTGATTCTATTAATAAATTCTAATTTAACTTTTAAAGATAGTTAATCAACACTTCCCCATGCCCTCTTAGGGTCAAACATATCCATGGTCATATATCAATGGACTAAAATATTTTATAGTTTGAAGAAAATTAACATGGATGTTCAATCAACTCAATCGAAATTTTAAAAAATTAATTTAATGAATGTCATGACATGACATGGTCAACTTCACTGCAAAAATATTTCACTTATAGAAAATAAAAATAATGTGGTTTAGTATTAAGGACCACCTACCTTATTTGTAATAGATCCCACTCATTAAGTATCAATCCCCATTTTGGTCTGAATCATGAAACCATACAAAAACATTGAAAATGGTTTATGGTAGCTTTAACTAATGGAACACTAATCGAAAATGAAGGAAATCCAAAAGGGAATGGATATGAGAGGTAGGTTAACCAATAGCTCTTGATCGTGAGCTAAGGAAGCCAAAATAGACATTAGATGGGGTGCAACCATCCATTGTGGAGGGATTGGAGATCCACATGTTTAATAAGTTCTACTAGCCATATTTATGGCCAAGTGCCATATAAAAGGAAGAATGTGATACTTCTGATAAAATGAAGGGGCTACCCCTCATTAAAAATTTCCAAGGGGGGGGGGACATGCTAGCCATTATCCCCCCACCATCTAGATGGTGTCTTTAGAATTCCTTTTATTACTACTGAACCCACCACAGACTAGTAAGTCCCTCTGTATTGGCTCGTCGATGGCATTACAATAGTCGTGTTGTAGGCCCCAACTCTTCTAGAGCCCTTAAAATTCTTCTATGACAACACTAAACCCCAGTTTCATGTTTAATTACACATGTTCAAGTTATTCTAGAATTCAAACTTTCTTTTCCAAGACTGATTAAAAATCCAACCCTCCACTAAACTAAAAATAAAATTTTCCCTAAACATGTAGGATATTATGAACACATAAGACACATAAGGGGTTTTCAAGTTCAAGTAGAGACCACCAGTATAGACACTAATCGAGTGGTATGGTGTGTTGAACATTAGAAATGGAAATCACCTACTTTTTGTGTTTACTAAAGGATTGATTGTGAGCTTCAATAGTCACTTCCACCATCACAAACCACTATTCTCCATCATGTGTCACCAAACATCACCAAACATCATCTCAGAATAATTCATATCCACTACACATATAACAACAATGTTTATAAACTATGTGTCATCTGTATAAACACAAAACACATGGGAACAATTCCAATTTAGGGGTGAGTAGAAACAAACTTAGTAGTACACCATTAAAAATGGATAGAAAGATAAATATAGTCATCTCAAAACATCAAAATAAGAAGGTGTTCAAGAGTAAGTCAATGAATGATCTATACATGCTCAATCACTAGAATTCTCAGGGGAACATAGAATACCTGGTCTTTCCAGATCCAATCATAAAGGGTTGTAATTCATGATAAAATATAGATTATTGAAGAACATAAAACCCCAAAAATTATAAACTACATAACCTATTAGTACATCACATCTTGAGGAAACCAAGGGGTGCTTGAGGATAACATTTCTCAATGTTTATTATTTTCAACGACTTTCTTTCGCACTACCATATAAATCTATTAAAGGGGAACCTACTCCACTTTGACATATATGTATCACATTAGGGAGTATCAGACCTTATAATTTACCATATCATTCCACCATTGTAGAAACCTAAAGGGGAACCTACATAGATACCATGGATAAATTTCAATCAAGAGAGTACTAACCCATATTATCATAACCACTCAACTGCGCTTTGAGAAGGAGAGACCAAAATATATGAAATATTCTCACCCCTCACAACCCATATACAAGATAGAACAACATAAAACCCCATGTATTTGAACTATTAAAATCAAGAAACATGTTTTACCTTTACAAAATCATGAATGAGGACTCATGTCTCTTTAAGTAGAACAAAACTAATGCGAGTAGAAAACAATTGGTAGGATAAGTACAAATAATATAACAGTTTCACTTAAAACCGAATATAGTGGACCCATGCCATGAATAAGTAAAAAAAATAAAATATGGGGGTTCTAACTCAAACAATAATACAAGGGAACCATTCCATAGTGGAAAAACTCAATATATGAGAGATGGTACTTGGCCACACGAATGATCTAATTTCCATGATCGAATCATATCATCATCTTGATAATGTTAAATCACATAACCATCTATATCCCCATGAAAATGGGATCTTATTATCTAATGTATTGCACTACCATGATCTATATATAAAAATAATTTTGAATGACAAATTATTTTTCTAAAACTAAGACACAATGAGGAAGCGGTGAAAAATTCCACACATAGGTAGTTCAAGACACATGGAAACCATTGGGCATGCCTTGTGAAACACTGTGGATATGGATAAAGTACCTTGGGTGAATCACTTTCAATTAATGGGTAAAGATGTGGGTGTATGTTTCCCACATAGGTTGCATAATGTGCATTTTCCCCACCCCATGTTGGGTTGGTTGAATCCAACATGATTTAATCACCTATTTGGTTGCATGGTTAGACCATCCAGGATGGCATGCACTAGACCATGTGAGTTAATGGGCCACACATTATCCCATCTCATACAAACCTGCACATAAGGGGGCCGAGACAAGCACTCACTATTATCATGTCACCACTACATAGTGGGAAGATGATTATCCAATCAAGGTCGATCTAATAGTCGGGGGTACCATAGCCTCCCATTACCCATCACACCATATCTTGAGCTCCTTCAATCATTACACTTCCCTTACCTTCTCCCACTAATGTGTTCATCCCCTACCACACATCTATCTCTCTATCTTAACCTCACACCAATGAGCCCCTATAGCCCTATGATGTTGTCACTGTCACCCTTCACCATAAGCTACATTATTCCATCTCCTCCTCACTCAATTTGACACACATTGTGATTTTCTTTCCCATGTTTCCCTATGTCATAAGGAAGATAGGGGAGTGTAACACCCCAAGCATTCACGATACGCTTCTCTTTCAATAATGCAATATCTTGCATTGTAAGTAAGTTCGAGATTCTAACACACCGCGACCAATCAAAGTAGCAGTTATGAATAAAAATACCCACTTTTTGAAATTATAAAAATTTTATATTTCAAAATGGACTTCATTTTTGTATTCAGAATATTGAAATTATCCTAAGTTGAATTTTTTGTAATTTTCAGAGAACTTCCAATTTTTTGTGAATAGTGAAAAATACTTAAAAACAACTTTTTAAATAAAAATAATTTATAGTGATAAATTATACTATTGCGTGGTTTTAAATTATAATTAGAATATATTTTTACCATTTTATCCAATGGTGTTCATTAGAAATAATTTCACTTTGAAATTAGACATAAACGATTGTTAATCTTTTGATATATATTGTTTCTTAAAAACACGCTATTTGTTGTGACAACGAGAATTATTTATAAAATAAATTAATTCAACTTATATGTTTGGAATTTTTTAAAATAGACATCATTTTTGAATTCAGAATATCAATTATAGCTTAGGGTGAAATTTTTGCATTGTTCTGAAAAACTTCAATTTTGGATGAATAGTGAAACCACTAAGTGGTAGTTAAAAACACTGATTTTTCATTTAAATGAAACATTACCACTTCTGTGATTTGATTTTCAAAAATCCAACATACATGGTTTTCATTAGGAAGTAAAATGTGGTTCAATGGTATTAAAATAATTTTTTTGGTGAACAGTAACTTTTAAGTTTAATTAATCGCGATTAAATGTAATTAGTGAAATTTAAGGTAAAAATGATATTATAAAAATATGAAAATACCTTTACAATTGTACTAATCCTATTGGATGAGTCATGACCAACCAATACAGTCCATGGGTAAACTTGGGGACCCCATGGAGCCACTTTGGTAGGAAAATGTCATTAAAAACTTTTTATTTAATGTTAAAATAAAAATGTCACAAACATGAGTTGTTTTACTAAAACAATTTTTAAATGGGGTTATATAAGTCATATTTTTGACTATAAATATTCATTAGAAATATAAAAAGATTTAATACATCATGATAATTTTTTTATAATTTTTATACATTAAATAAATTAAATTATTTATGACACGATGATGATGCAGCGATTACATCATTGATTAACGATTTAAATAAATAAAAAGATAATGTAAAATATAAGACTTACACTTGTCAAAAACCTATTGGATGAGAATATTTCTAACCCTTATCACCTTATCCTCAAAATATATAAGTGTGGGACCTCTAAAATCCGAATCTCATTATATAATAAAGTAACATTTCATGACTTTCCAAGAGTGCCCCTCCTCTCCTCTTATAAAAGGCCCCACCACTACCACCTTACTCACACCTTCAAAGCCTTTTGGCTCGGCCAACCTATGCCCAAATAAACACTAAACTTCCCTCTATTACTCCTAGAAGCCTCACTTTGGGCATAATTTTTCCCAAGGAAGCCTTTGGCTCAAATCAAAAAAGAGTTACCCGATTTTAAGGTAATGTCTTCTCTTATGTTATTTTGAATTATTTTGCTTCTCCAACCCCTTAAACTCTTTTTATTACTTTCTTTTGTAACAAAAACAGTATCTTAAATATAATAGGAAGTTCTTATAATAAGGATTCGAGATACACATACACACACCTACATCTAATGGTTAAAGAACATACTGTTTCTGTGGATGGCGAATTTCTGCCTCGCGAAACGATGATTGTTCAACACTGATATAACACCTTCAAAGGAGGCCATTAAGATGTCACTATATTTATATATGATATATAATGTGTTTATGTTTTCCTTAAGCTTCTGTATTTTTCATTTATGGCATACCTGTATGGTTTCCATTATGGGTAAATGCGATATTTTCATTTTAGGAAGTGTAGACTACCGCCCCCTCAAAGTGATTTGAATTGTTAAGGCCATATGTGGGATGTACAAAGGATGGATTAAATGTTATTATACATTATATAATACTGGAGTTATATTATACCTTTATATAATTATAAATTCATTCCATTAAATATGAAATAGAAATGAAAGTAGCGTTCATGCGTACGTACGGCTTACCGTCTCCATGAATGGTGCATTTCATTTCTTACCTCTAAATGTTATGTAATATTATAAATGAATGTATATACTGAATATATATGATTTATATGATATATACATCATGAATATAATTATGTATATAATGTATATTTTACCAAATGAACAACTTGTAATTTTAAGAAGTTTATTTTTGACTCAAGTACCAAAGATCGGCAAAACGACAGTTACTAACATAAATAATTACATAATGATCATAACATGTTAATAAGTGATATAAAAGGAATAATAAACTTGAAAAAGGTTCTTAAGCAATTATAAATTAACTCTAGTTTATTATTCAGGAGGTTAAAGAACGGTCGAGTCAAGTCAGAGATGAGGTAAGGGAACTTCTTAACCCAATTTCCATTCTTTGGGTTAATCTCCTACTTTCAAATTATGTCATGATATTATTATGTCCTATCTTGTATTTATACTTTATTTGTGTGTACATATAGTGAATACACATAATAGATATATTTTATTTAAAAATGATCTTTTTAAGGGACTTCGTCTCAATCACTATTCATTGAGGAATATTTTGTTTTATACCCAAATTTCTTTTATCCATTGTATAAAACCCTTTGACTTTTACGTTTATTCAAAAGGAATATTTTTATATGAAGAGTTTTACTAAATGAAAAAAATGAATTTTTTTCTTGTCGTACGTATGCGGCGACAATGAATTCTCCACCACTGGGACCATTATTTGAGTTTCGGCTTCCCCTACAAGCCATAACTTATTTTAAATGAATAATAAAAACCAAGTTTTAACTTTAATTTGTTTTGGTATCAAAAATGGTTTTGATAAAGTTTTAATATATCCATGTGTTTTATTGATATCTTGTGATTGAAATGTGGAAATGTAATGTTTCCTTTATTCATGTTTTATGTGATACAATTATGTTATGGGTTATGATATGTTTAAACCTGTTCATATGAAGAATGCATTGGACTTAATAAGTGATGAGTGGAGCCCGCTATAGCTCCTCGATGCATCGACAGGTCTTATGAGACAAACTATTGTCTTGGAACGAGGCCTTGAAAAAATCATATTTTAAGTCTTGGCACGAAGCCTTGGCTACGTGGTTATGATAGTCTGGTATTATGAATTCCATCATTATGAAAGTGGTTATTGATATTGCATGTGATTATTAGACCAGTAGAATATCCATGTGAATAAGTAAATGGAATTATCTCATTGTACTTTTTCCATATTATGTTGAAGTTCACGTTTAAAAGGCTTTTGTTTTAGTTATACATTCCTTTAAATGTTTATGTTTATTTGTGAAAGCTTCCGATATATTGTTATCCTTACTGAGCATCTGAGCTCACCCCTTTAAATGTTTTAATATTTTCCAGGATGTGAAGAAGTATTTTATGAGTGACCTGTAGGGATAGTCAGAAGAGGATATGAGTGTGGACTATAGATACTTTTTTATTGTAGTTTTTCACTTTATGATGTAATGTAACATTTATGAATGTATCTAGTGTTTCCAAGGCAACTAAACTAATCGGTCTTTCGAGGCTTGATCTTTTGTGATCATGACAATGTTACGCAATAATGCACTAACTCCAGGTAACTGGGGTCGGGGCGTTACAGTTGTTATCAGAGGCAATTTAGTACTAACCTTGGAAGCTAGATTTAGATAAACTCTGATTAGAGCACATAGCCCAAAGATATACATTGAGGATTAGTATAGAATAACTTCCTAGAATTTTGGTATTATAGAGATTTTGTGAGTTTTCCGAGCAATACATCCATGTCTGGATACGAGTAGGTAGAGGCGGCTTTGGCACCATTGTACCTAGGGGTAAAACCAGAAAACACCTCTTTGAGCTAGACTCGAACGGGAACTGGTGCACGACAACGGGCCTTGCTGCACTCTTGGTTACGACACTCCCGGGGGATATGCTTAGGATAATTCTCATTTTCTTTACAAACCATTATGAAGGGTTTATGAGTATATACTTACTAAAAGAAAAACTTTTAATGATTATGGATTATATCCATAAATAGTTCAATTTATGTTAATTTTTTTACAAATATGGAATTATGTATTTTGATTCATAAACTAATCTAGTTTATGCCATTGTTTAGAAATGGCACCTAGTGGGAGGAATGGAAACCGTATCAATGCACGCACTCCGTGTAGGGATTTCCCTCCTTCTCAAGATAATTATTGTGGAGCTCGAGATACAACTAGTGCTGATCAACTTATTACCATACTGGGACAACTCACTCAGGTTATGAATAATAACCTTACTTGTATGGAGCACCCTGATCCACAACGTGGAGGATCAATGTTAGATCATTTCATGAGGAAACAACTGTCAAAATTCAATGGAATTACAAATCCCTTATTAGCTAAGAAATGGATAAATTCCTTAGAAAAAATATTTCATGCCTTGGGGAGTAGTGAAAGGGAAAGGGTTATCATGGCAGTTTACCGCCTTACTGGAGATGCTGATCAATGGTGGTCATTGATTCAAAATACAAAGGAATATGAAGAAGTATCAAGTATGGAATGGAGAGAGTTAAAAGATCTTTTCTTAGAAAAATGCTTTCCTCGTGACCATCGAGCAGATATGGAAAGGCAATTTCTGAGTCTGAGAAAAAAGGAGGATGAGAATGTCGCAAAGTATGAGGCCAAATTTACAAGGTTAGCGAGGTATGCTGCAAATTATATACGTAACCCAAGAAGTAAGATTGATCATTTCTTTGATGTGTTAAAACCATTTCTCTGTCGAGTTTGAGTATCACAATCCTTCTCATCGTACGAAGATATTGTCTCGTGTGCTATCAAGATAGAAAAGGAATTCTCTAAATCTATGACAACAAAGTAAAGAAAGAGAAGAAGAGAACGGTGGAACAAGAGACAGATAAAGGGAAAAAGGGAAAGAAGGATTTTCCATTATATGATAATTGTGGGAAGAATCACCCCGGTGCTTGCCTAAAAGGAATGGGAGTTTGTTATAAATGTGGAGAAAAAGGTCACCAAGCTCGTGAATGCAAGGGAAATAAAGAGGCTATCAATGTTGAAAGCTACAATTGTAGGGAAATGGGGCATTATGCAAACGAATGTCCTAAGAGTCAGGGAAACATACATTAGAAAAGGCCAAGGGGTCAAGGACAATCTTATGTTGTTACTATAGTTGAAGTGGAATAATTAATGTATTCGTGCTTTTGGACTCAAGGATTATATTCTGGTTATAATAATAATGTGATATATATAAGGATTGTACTGTAGTACTTTTTTTTCATTAAGGTTTTAATATGATGAAGGTAATCATATTTTTAGTATGTGACAATAAAATAAACTTTACTTTGTTTGGGGAATATGATGTTACAATTGATTTTGGAATTTAGAGACCTTTTAGAGAAAGTCTGGACAGAGGTATTTTGGATAACTATTTAGGTTGGAATGGATTAAGTTGAACCTTGTATAGTATTGTTTAAGGTTAAAACATTTATGAAGATTATTTCTGGAATATTATAATACTATAGTTTTAGGAAAAGAACAACCTGCAGGTTGGGGGATAACCCGTCGCGTCGGACAAAGCTATAGGAATCGAACCCACAACCATAGTGTGACATTCCATTATTACCTACCACTAGCCTACAAGAAGTCCTTGGTTATTAAAAAATAGTTTTCCTAATCTAAATGGTATGTGGTAATATTTGGACATTATACAATTATGATAAATAGAATATTTTTGAGTTCTGTTACCATTTGGAGTGAAAGATGGGTTCATGGTTAAAATTTATTAAAGAATGAAAGCCTACATGACAAGTAAGTATATTTCCTTACGTTCTTAGAAAATATCTTAAATAAATTCCTCAACTTTATAAAAGGTAACATAAAACAAAAACGTTGTCGGTTAACTTTTCCAACTGGGGATTCAATGACCGTTTAACCAATCACAGGTTTGTGATTTTCTTGTGGTTAACTTTCTCCTAATCTTTTTTTCTACAACTCTCCATCAGACCTTGATGGTTTGTTTCTCCTCCATATCCATATTTTCATAGAATCCTATTATGGGCTATCTCGGGCGACCTTTGTAATTCTCTTTCTTTCTTTTAATGTTATATTATTATTAACCATATTTCCGATGTGGGTTTTCCACAAATGTATTTTCTATTTTCAACCTTTTATTTTTGAATAACTTTTTCAAATTGCGAGGACGCAATTTATTGAAGGAGGGGAGAATGTAACACCCCAATATTTCACGATACGCTTCTCTTTCAATAATGCAATAGCTTGCATTGTACGCAAGTTTGAGATTCTAACACACCGCGACCAATCAAAGTAGCAGTTATGAATAGTAATACCCACTTTTTGAAATTATAAAAATTTTATATTTCAAAATTGACTTCATTTTTGTATTCATAATATCGAAATTATGCTAAGTTGAATTTTTTGTAATTTCCGGAGAACTTCCAATTTTTTATGAATAGTGAAAAATACATAAAAACAAATTTTTAAATAAAAATAATTTATAGTGATAAATTATACTATTGAGTGGTTTTAAAGTATAATTATAATATATTTTTACCATTTTATCCAATGGTGTTCATTATAATTAATTTCACTTTGAAATTGGGCATAAACAATTGTCAATCTTTTGATATATATTGTATCTTAAAAACACGCTATTTGTTGTGACAGTGGGAATTAGATATAAAATTAATTAATGCAACTTATATGTTTGGAATTTTGTAAAATAGACATTATTTTTTAATTCGGAATATCAATTATAGCTTAGGGTGAAATTTTGGCATTGTTCTGAAAAACATCAATTTTTGATGAATAGTGAAACCACTAAGTGGTAGTTAAAAAAACAGATTTTTCGTTTAAATGAAACATTACCACTTATGTGATATGATTTTCAAAAATACAACATACATTGTTGTAATTAAGAAGTAAAATGTGGTTCAATTGGATTAAAATAATTTTTTGGTGAATAGTAACTTTTGAGTTTAATTAATCGCGATTAAAGGTAATTAGTGAAATTTAAGGTAAAAATGATATTATAAAAATATTAAAATACTTTTACACTTTTCCTACCCCTATTGGATGAGTCATGGCCGACGAATACAATCCATGGGTCAACTTGGGGACCCCATGGAGCCACATTGGTAGGAAAATGATATTAAAAACTTTTTATTTAATGTTAAAAGAAAAATGTCACAAACATGAGTTGTTTTACTAAAACAATTTTTAAATGGGGTTATAAAAGTCATATTTTTTACTATAAATATTCATTAGAAATGTAAAAAGATTTCCTACATCATGATATTTTTTTATAATTTTTAGATATTAAATAAATGAAATTATTTATGACACGATGATGATGCAGCGATTACCTCATTAATTAACGATTTAAATAAATAAAAAGATAATGTAAAATCTAAGACTTACACTTGTCAAAAACCTATTGGATGAGTATCTTTAGAACCCTTATCACCTTATCCTATAAATATATATGTGTGGGGATTTTAAAATCCGAAACTCATTATATAATAAAGTAACATTTCATGACATTCCAAGAGTGCCCCTCCTCTCCTCTTATAAAAGGCCCCCACCACTACCACCTTACTAACACCTTCAAAGCCTTTTTGGATCGGCCACCCTCTGCCAAAATACTCTCTAAACTTCCCTATATTACTCCTAGAAGCCTCACTTTGGGAAAAATTCTTCCCAAGGAATCCTTTGGCTCAAATCAAAAAAGAGTTACCCGATTTTAAGGTAATGTCTTCTCTTATGATATTTTGATTTATTTTGCTTCTCCAACCCCTTAAAATCTTTTTATTCCTTTCTTTTGTAACAAAAATAGTATCTTAAATATACTAGGATTTTTTTATAAGAAGTATTCTAGCTACACTTACACACACATACATCTAATGGTTAACGAACATACTGTTTCTGTGGATGGCGAATTTCTGCCTCACGTAACGATGATTGTTCAACACTCATATAACACCTTCAAAGGTGGCCATTAAGATGTAACTATATTTATATATGATATATAATATGTTTATGTTTTCCTTAAGCTTCTTTAATTTTCATTTATGGAATACCTTTACGATTTCCATTATGGGTAAACGCGATATTTTCATTTTATGAAGTGCGGACTACCGCCCCCTCAAAGTGATTTGAATCGTTAATGCCATATGTGGGATGTAAAAAGGATGGAGTAAATGGTATGATACATTATATCATACTGGAATTATATTATAACTTTATATAATTATAAATTCATTCCATTTAATATGAAATAGAAATGAAAGTAGCGTTAATGCGTACGTACAGTTTACCGTCTCCATGAACGGTGCATTTAATTTCTTAACTCTAAATGTTATGTAATATTACAAATGAATGTATATACTGTATATATATTATGTATATGATATCTAAATAATGAATATAATTATGGATGTAATGGATATTTTACCACATGAACAACTTGTAATTTTAAGAAGTTTATTTTTGACTCAAGTACCAAAGATCGACAAAATGACCGTTATTAACATAAATAATCACATAATGTTCATAACATGGTAATAAGTGATATAAAAGGAATAATAAACTTGAAAATGGTTATTAAAAAATTATAAATTAACTCTAGTTTATTATTCAGGAGGTTAAATAACGGTCGAGTCAAGTCGGACACGAGGTAAGGGAACTTCTTAACCCAATTTCTATTCATTGGGTTAATCTCCTACTTTCAAATTATGTCATGATATTATTATGTCCTATCTTATATTTATACTTTATTTATGTGGACATATAGTGAAGACACATAATAGATATATTTTATTTAAAAATGATCTTTTTAAGGGACTTCGTCTCAATCTCCATTCATTGAGGCATATTTTGTTTTATACACAAATTTCTTTTATACAGTGTATAAACCCCTTTGACTTTTACGTTTATTCAAAAGGAATCTTTTTATACGAAGCGTTTTACTAAATGAAAAAAAGGAATGTTTTTATTATCGTACGTATGTGGCGACAATGACTTCTCCACCGCCGTGACCGTTATTTGAGTTTCGGCTTCCCCTACAAGCCATAACTTTTTTTTAAATGAAAAATAAAAACCAAGTTTTAACTTTCATTTATTTTGGTATCGAAAATAGTTTTGATAATGTTTTATTATATCAATGTGTTGTATTGATATCTATTGATTGATATGTGGAAATGTTATGTTTCCTTTATTCATGTTTTATGTGATACGATTATGTTATGGTTTATGATATGTTTAAACCTGTTCATATGAGGAATGCATTGGACTTAATAAGTGACAGGTGGAGCCCTCTATAGCTTCTCGATGCATCGGCAGGTCTCATGAGACAAACTAGTGTCTTTTCATGAGGCCTTGAAAAAATCTTATTTTTAGTCTTGTCCTGAGGCCTTGGCTACGTGGTTATGATAGTATGGCATTATGCATTCCATCATTATGAAAGTGGTTATTGATATTGCATGTGATTATTCGACCAGTAGAGTATCCATGTGAAGATGTAAATGGAATTATCTCATTTTACTTTTGACATATTATGTTGAAGTTCAAGTTTAAAAGGCTTTTGTTTTAGTTATACATTTCCTTAAATATTTATTTTTATTTATGAAAGATTCTGCTATATTGTTATCCTTACTGAGCATCTGAGCTCACCCCTTTCAATGTTTTAATATTTTCCAAGATGTGAATAAGTATTTTATGAATGAACTGGAGGGATAGTCAGAAGAGGATATGAGTTTGGACTATGGAGACTTTGTTATTATAGTTTTTCACTTCATGATGTAATGTAACATTTATGAATGTATCTAGTGTTTCCAAGGCTACTAAACTAATCGGTCTTTCGAGACTTGATCTTTTGTGATCATGCCAATGTTACACAATAATGCACCGACTCCGGGTAACTGGGCTCGAGGCGTTACAGGGAGTTCGTGGGGGTGTAGGGGGGATAGACTCAGAGAGAGATAGAGAGATTGTGTGTGTGTTTGTGTGTCATAGCATTTCACTCATTCCTCATCAAACCAACAACAAAATAATTCAATTAGAAATAAAAAATTAAATTTAAATGGGTTTTACCCTAAAAATACCACAGTTTAGTGATTCTAATCCAAAAATTTGGATCCAATACACCATAATAGGGATTATAAAAAAATTATCAAATCATTTTTTTAGATTCAATCTCGAAGGATAGAAGTTTAAAATTCAAAAACATAGCAAAAATTATATGAAACATAGTTCAACACCAAAACAAAAAATCCATACCTTAAATTTGGATCACTAGATAATGTAGATCATGTTCTCATTGTTTTTTATTGTCGATGATGAAATTTTCATTATTCGATATCATAGATTCTCTAGAATCTCATATTCCACCTTGGATCTCTCTATCTCTCTCTAAATAGAGAAAACCCTATGTTTTTTGGTATTTTATTAAAATACCATTCACCAAGGTCCGCCATGGGAACTATTGAAGAAAACTCAAATTATACAACTAAGAGGGTAAAACCCCTATTTAGGATGCAATAATGTTCTTATATATCCCATCTATGGATTTTATTGGAAGGAAAAGAATTATTCTCATAAATTCATATATACAAAATAAAAATCATATAGTATATTAAATATATTTTTACTGAAACTCTATATCCCTCAAGACTCTACACCATCTAAACAAGCCACTTCAAAAATACTATTAAGATTATTTTTAAGGTTCCAATAGAAAAAATAAAGTTCACTACATTTTCAACACATTTAATCCTTTTTATATCTAAAAATAAAATAAATGAGATTCCAAAAAAAGAATGATTCTAAAATATTCTTGTGTGGAAGCCAACCTACCTTTTCATGAACTTTCTTCATCTTTAGTGGTATGAGTTCTAAACCAACTTGGTACACCACTACAAAAGAAGGCAATACCCTCTATTATCACATTGAGAAACGAATCCATCTCATCTAAAATAATGACCTCAATGAAAACACACATCAAATACACATATGTTGTGATAATCATCTTTACCCATAACCTATCCTCATCTAAATAATTCCCTGCAATATGAGATGAAATTAATTGACAGCCCACTAGAATCTCTGTAAAGAATATTTGTTGATATGGATACCCTTTGTGGTTTAACACTTCTCCCCACATTTAATGAGTTTTATGGATTGATTTCATGTGAGAATAACTCATATATGCTTCAGTTAACCACTCAACACTTCAAAAATATTTAACACTAATTCTAGCAATGTTTTAGGAAGGTATGCACCCCCGGTCCTACAAAAGTTTTCTATAATCTCCTTATCATAAAGAACTACTGCTAACTCATGGAATATATGAGGCATAAAAAAATATTCATGAATCTCAACATCCATGAGAATGATCCATATATATAAAAATATCTAATAGATATGTGTCCACTATCAAAGACATGATAGTTATGTTGTCATTTCCCTTTCACAGAATCGAACATCAATCAAATAAATAATATAACCAACCTTAAGAAAAATTCTTATCAGCACATTATTTCACATGTGGTGGCCCAATCTACAACAATATGAAGTATATGATTCTAAATTTTTAGATGAACCAACTTTATCAACTCTAGAACTTATGATAACACTAGCTAAAATAGATAAATCAAAAACCAAAACCTCTTGAGAATACCTCCTCCTCCACCGTATAATTAGAGTTATCAAGTGATTGGTAAACCCACTAATTAAAGAAGAGATAATATAAATGGGGATTTGATCCCTACTATTTGAGTATTCTTGTTGCAACCATTGTTGGATAAAACTCTCTTCAATCTTTTATCCCTATTTTCTCCCCAAAAAGACACCATTACCCCTTTAGTGATCGAGAATACTCAAGATATGGTTAGGAATCATTAAAATTGGGTAATAACTATAGTGGAAGGATACATTTTCCACTTCAGTGATCTCCATCAAACACTGTGGAGTTGATATGGTAGTTGATATATTGTAGGTACACTATTAAGTTTTCTTCATTTCACACCACATCTATTGAAGATAGACAGGGCTTTTCCATGGGTTTTTTCCACATCTAAGTTCATTAGATAAACTCCCTAAATCCCATTAGCAGTGTTAGATATTTTTTTATTCAATAGATCAATATTTGATTCTAATAGTTTTTTAAAGAACATATTTATCATAAAAAATTTAAGATGACATCATAACATAAGATATAAATAAAATCTTTTGTTTTGGTTAGCCATAGAGTATTAAAATTCTATATTGTAAAGTATGATATATTGGATACCCACAAATTTGAATTATGTCATAAGGAAAAATATAATATATCATAAAATATAAATTAGTCATGAGTAACTAAAAAATAGAGTATCATTTCATTAATAAGATATTTACAATATCATATAATATGGTTGGAGCCTTATGATATCATATGTTATAAACAGCGATAAAAATCATAGTTTATAATTGAATTTATATCGTAAAATAAGATTGTTCCACAATTTTTCAATCATATATAAATAAAAAATAATGATAGATAATATCTATTATTATTGAAAAAATTCGATTTTGGTAGAAAATGTTTAAAAATTTTATTTTTTTATTTTTTATTATAGTTTATATTTCTTATAAATTATAAATGTTAGGAATTATAAAATGATATTATTCATGAATAAAAATATATATATAATGTTATTATTAAAATATCTTTTTTTATAAAATATAAAAATCATTCATTCATTTATTTATTATCTAGAATATACATATTTATAAAATGTTTAGAAAATTTGCATAATGCATATGATTTATTTATTAGATTAATTACTTTTAGTAACATTTCCAGCCTCGTATTACATACTAGGAATAAAAATATAAGAATTAGTTTTCATCTACCTTTTACTCATTTTATTAATAAATTTATTTTCTAAAATTTATTTTCTAATTATAGTTTCGGAAAATTAGGTTTTAGAGTTAGTGATTTGGATTCTATCTTGGGTGATGTTTCTCTTGAAATTGGGACTTGTGATTAGACTTCCCACTAGCTTATTAGATTATGAAGTGTTATAGAAAGGCGGGGCATCAACATATTTTTCTTTAGGGTTACTCATGTGGATATTTTAAATCTCATATAATTAAAACCTTTATGTGATGTATTTTTGTACCTTATTATTGAGGTTGATTTGAATATGTATGAATATTTTTGAATTTTATTTTTTTCTTGAGTAACACAAACATGTAGATTGTGTAAAGAGTTTCAAATAAATTTAGTGTCGATACATCAATTTGGGGGATGAAAGAAGGATTCTAAAATTAATCATTTAAAGCATGAATTCACAAAGTAATAAAACATAAAAATATTAATGTTGAATATTATACACTAGTTATGGATTTAATATTCATGTTTTGTATATTAAATTGATGATTATGTTAAAAAAACCATAAAATACTAAGTTTGAGATACCTTCCAAATAAAAAATATCCAATTACTTTATCATTTAATATTAGTTACCCTGGCTGTTAGTTTCCCATGGATTATACTATGTTAGGAAAATGAGTTATGAGGTGACCCTAACTATTAGGTTATTTATTCAGGGAGTTTTATTTGGGTTATATTTTACTATAAAAATGTACCTATTAGGATTCCCAAGGAATAGAGTTAAGTAAACCAAAATGATGTATTTTGATAAAAGAGATATCAACCCATCATTCTAAGAATCATATATAATATAATTGAAAATATTTTTCTACCAGATAGAGTCATGGATTATTTAAATTCTCAAATTGGTGTAAATAATGTTTAAATATTGTTCATATATTTCTAAATGGCTATGATGTTTAGGTTAATAATATTTAGTGGGAGTAAACTCATTAAAAATCCTTTATGAAAAAAGAAAACATGACACACACCCATATATATATACCTTTTCTGTAGATCATGGATCGCATAATGAAAATAATTTTAATATCCCATATATGTATAAATTACAAGATAGTTCTCGATTGGTATATATGGTTGAGAAGTGTTCTAAAGGAAAATAATTATTATAATACAAATTTTAATGTTATATAGGTCAATTACACTAACTATAACTCAAGGTTATAAGATATTGGGTGTGCATCACACATTTTTTGATAATAAACACAACATCAAATATAAGACTGAATTAAAACATGGTGAAGTATACATGTTGATAATGGTGAAAGAGTTACTACATTTGATGTTATAACATATGATTTGAATTTATCAAGTGAATTAAATATGTAATTGAAGAACTGTTGTTATGTTCTCATTATAAAAAAATTAATTTCTATATCTTCACTAGACAAGATAGGATTTTTATTTGTTACTAATAACAAGAGATTTTCTATATAAAAGAATAAATTTTTTTATGTAATTAGAGATATAACAAAAATTTTATATATTATAAATATGAACAATCCTATCTATAAAATACAAAATAATAAGGGGAAATTTGTTTTTAATCCCACTTTGGAATTGCCTCCTTAGATATATAAATGAGAAATGCTTCTAAATAATACATAGAGATTGATTTTTAGAACCATTGAATTATGAATCATTTCATACATGATGATGTAGTCTATTATAAAAGATGAGAATGATACCATTTAGTGAAAAAGATGAAAAGGATAGTGGATTATTGGATCTCATAGATAGTGATATGTGTAGATCAATGTTTACATAAAGTGGTTGTTTAAGGAACTTCATTACATTTACTATTGAACATAATCAGTTTTGTTATGTGTTTATAAGGATAAACAAGTATGAAGATTTTGAAAAGTTTAAATAGTTTCTTAATTATGTATAAAATCAATTGGGAAAAATACTAACATTTTACAAATATATCATCTATGTTAAATATTTGATCTTAGAATTCACTGATCATCTAAGGGGTCATGGAATTGTTCCATAACTCACTCCACCTAGAACATCATAGTGGAATGGTGTGTCTTAGATGAGGAATCATAACTTCCATGACAAGTTTTGTAGAATGATGGGTTATTGTGACCATTATATTTCATTTTTGAGTTATTATTTAAAGACTATTATATTTATATATAGTTGTGCTCCATTTTAGTAATCATAATGACACTATATGAGATATGGATTAAAAAATATGCCATCATGACTATTAATAAAAAATATTAATACTTTCCAATCATATTATAGTGGTTAAATTCATGATCTATGAATTCACTTATCATATGAGGGGGTATGGAATTGTTCCATAACTCACTCCACCTAGAACACCATAGCGTAATAGTGTATCTAAGAGGAGGAATCATAAAATGTTTAACATCATTTTTTTAATGATGAGTTAGTGTTGTCTTTCTATTTTATTAAGGTTTTTGATTTAGATATTTTTTTTATACTACATATCCATGTTCTATCTAAAGTTTCCATAATGACACCATATGAAATATGGATTGTTAAACATCACAATATGACTTTTATTGAAACTTGGGGTTGAAAACCTTATGAATGAAATTTGGTTTCTGATAAAATTATCAATAATTAAAATAAATTATTATTATTTTGTTTTCCTAAAGAGACTTCCATATATTAGTTTTAAAAGCCTACTAAAAAAGTGACTGTGGACTGACATGTTGTTTTCCATGACAATGAACACATTATTTTAGGAGTCAGTTGGAGGAAATATGAACATAAAGAAGTTCAAGATCAATAAATATGATTTATTCCTAAGATAGATGTTGATCATGTTCCATATAGATTTATAGAATATGGATCAATTTATGTTACATAAGAACCATTAACATTTAGTGATATTTAATAGGAGATCACGAGATATGGATTTATCTTGGAAAATTATAATGAAATAGTGTTATGAGGAGATGAACCTAAAATCAACTATGAGTCAATTGGGAGTTTAGATTTAAAAAAAAGTTAAAATATATAGAATTTGAAGTGGAATATATATACACTAACCAGTTTTCGAACTTAGTGGACGAAACAGAAGGGGTGAGACCCATAGTGTGAAAGTGAGTTTTCTATAAGAAAACAAGCATGGATGGTAGAGTGTATAAATTTAAAGAACCACTGGTGAGAAAATGTTGTAGGAATATTTATGGTATTGAATATGAAGAAACCATTTCACCTATTACATTGATAAATTGTATTTCGATATTTATTTTCATAATAGCTCATTTTGATTATGAGATATATTAATTGGATATAAAAACTACTTAATGATAAATTTTTCAAGGAAATATTTATAACATAACCTAAAAGTTTCTATGTGTTAAATGAGTCTTATAAGGTATGGAAGTCACATAAATCCATTTATGTATTGAATAAATCTTCTTGGAGTTGAAATATAAAATTTGATGATGTAATCAATGAGTTTAGTTTCGTGAAATTAAATAATGATTATTTTTTATATTACTAGATTAATGGAAGTGTTATAGTGTGTATGATATTGTATCTATATTTCATACTTATTATCATAAATGAAATCCCAAATTTTCATTATATAAATATATGGATTAGTAAATTCTTTTCAATGAAGGAAAAGGTGAAATAGCCTACATACTGGGTATAAAGATCTACAGAGATAGATCAAAGATGATATTTAGATTATGTCAAGAAACATATATTGACAAAGTGTTAAACCATTTTAACGTATAAAACCCCAAAAGGGGTATTTATAAGTGTTTCATGGCATGAATCGAAGGATGATTTAGGATCCTTATAAGGAGTCATGATGGAGGGATAAAAATCATTATGTGTTTACTATAGGCTCTTTCACGTATTCCATATTGTGTACTCGACATGACATCACCTATGATTTTAGAATTATTTGTATATACCAATCAAATATTGGCGAGAGTCACTATATTGTTGTTAAGAACATCCTTATGAACCTGAGTACAATGAAGGATATATTCTTAGTATTTTGAGGAGATGTTTATCTAGGTATAAATTGTTAGATAAAGGAATGTTTAAAATTAAATAAAGATGATATAGAATATCAATAAATTTTCATGTTTATCCTGAATGGTGGAGTTATTAATTGAAATAGTTCTAAAAAAATACACAATAGAGGACTTGAAAACAGAGGCATAGTTAATTTCTATATCAGTTGTTATAAAAGAGTCTATTTATATCAGGGAGTTAATTTCTGAACTTTACGTGGTTCTTATAATTGAGGGAGAAATCAAAACTTACTGTAAAAAAATAGAGCCTCCACTCAAGCCAAGGAACCCTGATCTCACCATAAGACCAAATAGATCCTTCATGAATACTATCTTATATGATAAATCATTGATATGTGGGATGTTAGGATCTATTGGGAGTATAAAAATGATAATTAAATGGATCCACTAGTGAAACCATTAGTTGAATATAAACATGAGTGTCATTTTGAGTTTCTTGGTGTACAATATATATTAGATTTATGTAATGTTTGGATAATGTATCATGATATTATAATAAAATTTAATTTATATTTATTAAGAATTCATATGTTTTACAATGTAATTTTCATTAATTTTGGAATGATATCCACTCAATGTTTGACTTGGAGTTTTCCCAAGTTGATGATTATCACTAATTGTTATGAGTTGATGATATATTAAATATTAGCATGATTAGTGAACTCATTATATATTGAGTGGATAATTATTACTTTGAATAACTCACTAAATTATATTACATGGAATTTTATACAATCATTATCAAATATAAGAATGTATTCTTATTATCAATCCTTTTACATATGGTTGGCAAGATACCTATATTGGAAATAAACATTCATTGATACCTTTATTAAGAAAAAATAAATACTTATATAATATAGTGGTGGTTGAGTATGTTGATGATCGTGTAGTCGGTTAGATCTCAAACAAGATTATATTTTTACATTTATGTGACGACACTACTGGAAATGAGGATTTTTCCAATGGACATATCCCAACGATTTTCCCTAAATGTTGGGATAGATTTTTATACCAAAGTCTATCCCAACGGTTTGTTAAAAACCATTGGGGTAGCCTAATATATTCCAATAGTTTTTAAAAAAATTTGGAATATAGATTCTTTATTTCACTTATAGCCATCACTTCCCCTTCTCCCATCTCAACTCCCACTTCTACCATCCCAACTCCCAGTAGCCACACTCCCCGACTCCCTTTCCCAAACCTTGCATGCGGATCCCCTCCTCCCATCGCACTACCCCTTCTCCCATTATCTTATCCCAAACCCAATCAACCACACTTCTCTCTATGGATCTTGACCCCTAGATTCATGTTCCCCTCCTCCCATCCACAGCCCTCGCATGCAGATCACTCCTCCCATCATGATCCCATCCCGAGTGATTGCTCCTCCCATCGCCAATTGGTAAGTGATTATTTGATTATTTTTTCAATCATTATTATTATTAAAACATGTATAAGGATATATAGGTCCTTAAAATTCATATCCAATTGGTCCCTCCAATTTAGGTACTCTATATTTGGGGGAAACAATTCATAAAAAATCTCACTACTTTTAACCCTTAATTTTTCAATGAATTCATGGATTTCCAACTTTTCATATGTTTTTTCGAACCCTCCATAGTATTTTCATGTGATTCACCCAATTTGGATTGATATTAATTGAAAATTTATCATTTAATAAATGATTTCATGGAATTACATTTTCCTATAATAGATATATATCAATTAAACTCGTGTATGAATTTCTACTATTTCCTTGATCATAGTGTCTTAAGAATGAGTTTTTCTCCAATGGTTTATTTATAATTTTTATAATGTGTTTATTTCACCATTAAATGATGGTATAAAATCTAAATAATGGTTAATAAGATCATAAATCATTTCCGTTAGTGTAAAATTGATCCAATATTGATTCCCACCCACTTGGAGTATTTATAGTTCACCAGTTGTTTGAGAAACATGGTTAATGTTTTGAATATAAAATCTATGTTGCTTCATTAAAATTATTTAGACAATATGGTAAGTTTTTTTGTGATCAATTGTGTTTTCTTTTCATCAATAGATATTCTCTGCAATTTCTCAAATCAAGGGATTTATTTTTTTGAAATAGGTCTCCCAAATCACTCAGCGTACCTATAATCGGATTTCCATATATGAGTTCCCAAGATTGTAAATATTTTTAAATAGATATATTGGCTATGAATATAAATAAAGAATTTATTTTTGAGAGTAAACTATATTAATATAGAAACTATAAAAATTTACAAAAAAAATATAAAAATTTAATTGTTTTCATTAAAATAAAATGAGATTATAATTTATATATAAATTGTAAATTGTAAATTGTAAGATTTAAATGGTTAATATGGTCATTAAGTGGTTTTTAATTTGTATTTTATTTAATATGTAAACTATATAAATGAATATATAAATTATAAATTTTAATAATGAAGAACATTCTATAAACTAATATAGTTTACATATAAATATAGTTTACATATGAATATATAAATAATTTACATTTTTACATTTTGATATTAAAATTATATTTATATGTACATAGTTCCAATTAATATCAACATATAAACATGCAGATAGATTCATTTAATCTGAAAATTAAAGTTGTAACCTATAAAGTATAACTAATCTGGTATGAATATAATGAACCTAATTATAAAAAAACATAACTATCTATACTTGTCCCAATTCAAACATACTAAATCAAAGTTGAACCCAAAGAGAATACACTTTCCCTAAGAGGCCTAAACCAACCAGAACTGAATAAAATTAAAATGAACTAATATCAATAAAAATAAACCTTAATTGAAATGAATTATAACAACATGTAAAAAACATTCTAAATAATGTTTTGTGGAATTTAATTGCACCAAATGGAATCGAATTGAACCAAACAAAAATGAGTGGAATTTAATTAAAAAGAACCAAATTGTATTTAATCTATATTTACAAATAAGACTTGAATTAAAAACCACAATACAACTATAAAGTTAACCAAAACAAAATAAACAAACAAAAATTAACCAAAACAAAACTGAATCAAATGAACTTGAACCATGCCAAATTGAAGGGGAGGATAATTAAGGAATATATTTGAAGGTCCTGTATGACTCACCTATTTATAGTATTATATATATATATAGTATTTCATTGTCTTTTATATTTTGATTCTCATATAGACTAGCATGTCTCTTATGGTTACATATAAGTTGATGATTTCTCAATTCATTAAATATTTTTTTTGATTAAACATTAATATTATTTAATTTTTTTTATGAAATGACATATAATTTTTTTATAGAATGGATATAAATTGGAAGTATGAAACCGTTGTGATCTTAATCAATTTTCAAAACAAGTTGGAGAGATTTTTAGATTTTTCATTTAACCATGCTTACTTTTCCCACGTTATTATTATTTTGGAAGATTTTGGTTGAGCTATAAATAATTTAGATACCAAATAATAACATATGCAATGTATGTGGCCAGACATGGTTTTCAAATATACTACAATGTGTGGTATCAAAATAGGGATAAATTGAAATCTCAAAATGCTCATGATCCAAATGATGGGACTGAATTAGAGAATTTTTTGGACGACTATTTTTCGTGAATTCATCATCAAGAGAAAGAAGGGATGTAAACCCAGGAAGAATTAAATATGAGCACAGATTATGCATTAAATATAAATGATGATGTTGATAGGATGAAAAAATTAGATGATACTGTGCTAACTCTAGTATATCAACAATTTCGTAAAATGAAGAAGTTTGAATTTTTAATCTGATTGTTTCATGGGAAAAAATTTATGGTATTTATAATACTTCCATTGATTAAATTATTAACTTTTTGAAGGACTTGCTTCCATATGATGCAGATATTCCTCCAATCCACTAAATGACATGGAAGTTTGTTGAGGATATTTTATTTTTCAAAAAAATCATGCTTATCAGAAAGAGTGCACATTATTCTGGGGGGAAACTACTAAATGAAATGATTGTATAAAATGTGGAACATCCACATGGAATAAAAAATATAATGGAATACTATATCATATGCCACATAAATTAATATATCACTTTCCATTGATACCCATACTCCAGAATATTTTATTGTCTGATGAAATATCAATAAAAATGTGATGGAATGATTCCAAGAGAAAAAAGAATAATGATGAGTTGGTTTACCCTGAAGATGGATTTTCATGGAAGATATTTGATGATCGGTATCCTAATTTCAAAAAAATCACGTGTAATGTGAGGACGAGTCTTTAATGTGATAGTTTTAATCAATTTGGGAAGTTTCTTACTTCATATAGAAGATGACCAATTTTCATACAAATTTATTACCTCCCTCCATAAATGTTTATGAAAAACCTTTAAGTTTCATGAGTATACTCATATTTGTGCCTTATGATTCTCACAATGATTTAGATGTATACATGAAACCTTTAATAAAAGATTTGAAACATCTTTGGAATATGGGTGTGTACAAAAATAATGCATGTTCGAAAGATATAATTCAAATGTGTGTTGCGCTTATGTTGATAATCAATGATTTTCCTTCTTATGAAATGATTTCTAGATGAATATCAAAGGGAAAACTATCATGTTCTATTTGTATGAATAATACATGATCTAGAAGATAGAAATATCACCATAGTTCTAGATTTATGGGACATTAGTTAATCTTGCCAATGGACCATCTATTTAGGAATATGCATCGATGATTTGAAAATATCCTGGAGAATGAAAATACACCTCAGAATATGTAGAGAATTTATGTGCTTAGTGAATTATAAGATTTTAGTTTTACATTTGGTAAGGTTCAACTGAAATCTAGAAAGAGGAAGAATGCTTCCATTGAAACATGTTACAATTAGAATAATAGGATTATCTTATTTGAGTTTCTTTATTGGTATACCAATTTGTTACATCATTACAAAGATATAATTCACATTGAATAGAATATATGTGAAATATTGATTTATATTCTTATAAAATTCAAGGGAAAGATAAAAGATGATTTATGATCTTGGAGTTACTTGGTGGATTGGGGAATCAGAATAGAATTTCATCATTTTTGTATAAGTAAAAATGAATGGAATGTTCCATGTGCTTTATATGTGATGAAAACTGTGGAAAAAAATTAATTTCTAGAAGTACTATAGACTATTAATGGTCCTAATTTCTATTCTAGAAACATATCAAAATGGTACAATAGAAAAGTGTTGAAGATGAAATATTTGAAAACCCGTTATTATCACATCCTTCTGCATGAGTAAATTCCAATAAAAATATGTCATCACCTATCCAATAATGTAAAGGAGTTAGTTATTTGTTTGGGAAATTTTTTAGAGATCTTTGTGATAAGAATTTATCTAATCCTTTACTGTAAAAACATGTTGTCATAGGCACCATTAATTTTCTATGAGTTAGATAAAATATTCCCTCCATCGTTTTTACATGAATGATGCATCTAACTATCCATCTTCCAACAAAAATACTTCTTAGAGGTCCTATTTATTTTTGGAGATGTATCCAACTGAAAGAAACATGTTCACATTGAAGTATTATGTTTATAATAGAAATTATCCTTAAGGTTCTATGATAAAAGGTTACTTAGCTTAAGAATATATGGATTTTTTAAATGTATTTTTCTAATTTGACTATGAGACAGAACATACCAATGAAAAACAAATAAGAATGATATGATAAAATTGAACCCAGTTTTCTATAACTTCCCAAAATATGGGGAATTACTAGATCATATACATTGATGAAATTACACCTTGAAGAGCGGGAAATGGCACATCACACATTTTTGTTTAACTGTGATTTGTTCGATGACTACATGAAGTATATAAATTGAACATGTATATCTTATTTCGAATCACTTAATTTTACATATATGTAAAACTATTTCTATTTTTAAGTAGGGAACATAATAAAATGATAAATATAAATTCACCATTCTTTACAATTGAGAATCATCAAGACTTTTTATAAAAAAGATCTTTTCAATTGGTTGAAATTGATTGTATAAATATTTCGGTAACAAATTAATAGAATCAATTTTTTTTTATGTTTCGTATTAATTTATATTTTAGGTATTGAGTTTTCCTACTATCTCTATCTCTAAGGAAATGAGTGATTTGTCTTTTGGTCCTAATTCTATGTCTCATGAAAGAAAATCAATCATGGTCAATGGGTATAGATTTATTATCACTCATTGAGAAAAGAACATGAGAACACAACATGATGGTGTTATGTTAACTTCCATAATAGACTATTATTCCAGTGCATTAGATAGTAGAACTCGATTTGAAATGAATCTTGTTATGGATTCCTTGATAAAATATTAATATTGAATTATTACTTTCATGGTTGATTCAATATTGTGAAATCCCAATGGTTTGATTCGATGATGAGGCATGGAACATTCATTGATTATTGTAGATTTTGATTTATTGACATAACTTGTACCATTTCTACCGATGATCTATATTTATTGAAATCAATTGAGAAATATGTTTTTTTATGTCATAGATCATCTTCAAACTGAATTCAGTTTCATTATTGGATTAATACCAAGACATATTTTTGATTATGGTGATGTTGGAATTGAAACCATCCCAACTCTTATTGTCCCCGATTCATTTATTAATTATCGTGACTCCAATACTTCAATTGTTAGATTTTATTCCAAACCTTATGTTTTGGTGGGAAATATATAGAATCATTCTTCTGCGTTCAATGTTCTTTTGGTTTTTCTTAACCTGATTTGTTGAGGTTGGTTCTATAAAAATTGATTTACTACTAATTACAAATATGTTTTTATCCTACTAGACCTTCATGTACATTTCCAAATATTTATTTAATGTAGTTTTCTTTGAGTTTAATTTTCTAATATTGAATTGGACAGTATTCAAACCTACCAAACTAAACCAAATCAAAATAGTTAATTTTTAAAAAATACAAGATGAATTGAATTTGACATATTAAACTAATTGATATGAAAATCAAAACCAATGAAAATAATTACATAACAAAAAAATCAACATAAAACCTAATATAACTTGTAATAATTTTTTCTAAAAATCCAATTATTTCATTTAACGTGCTTGTATTTCTTAGAATGGGTACTACTATTTTTATATTGGATTTACAATACATTGTACCATTTTTTGGTTTTGTGTTATTTTTCTAACATGATATACTATAGCTATATGGGTTGGGTTTAATTGTTTTTTCTTATAATCTCTTCTCTAGTGATACAACAATATAAGTATATTCTCTTCTCTCATGTGAAATATTTCACAGTATTTATCAGTTTCTTCTTGAGATTAAGATTCTCACTGATCTCTTTTCTTATTTACTCAAATAGGTACCTTCTTTTTGTATCTTTATTTCTTCTGATTTTATATCCTCTTCACAGTAGTGTAATAATTTTACCTATTAGGTACATATTATAATTCATCATATGTGTGTCCATACAAGATTTAGTTCTCACATAAGTCCAAAAATATCTCAAATTTATTTCCCATAGTTGATTAATTCCATTCCATGAGTTATTTCAAGATGATTCCATTGAATAAATAACTCTGCTTCCCCTAAATTCTCACCATTTATGAATTACATATGTTGACCAATTTTACCAAAGATATATGGAAAAGTTTAAAAATCTTTAATAACACTAGAAGTTTCCAATAAAATGTTTTTTCTTATAAGAAAAATTGATCTGGAAAAATATTCTTAACATCCTTTCCATTTTTAGTATGATTTGACACTCTTTTTCGGCGCCATTTGGGGGAATTCTTCACCTAAAAGTAATTTTTCATCAAAAAATTCCATGAAAAAACTAATTATATAAGCTTTCACAAAAAAAGGAACCTTATTAAAAGAATCTATAATATGAGTGTAGATGTCTTTAATTATTTTGATCTCTTTATACTCTCCACAAATTGTACTTGAATTGTTAAAAGGATCTCGATAAATAGATTCTACAGATCTACACATACCACTTTTTTCAATTTCGGGAAGTGGTTGATCTTTCTCTTACTTTATATTTTTCCATGCCATATTTTCCTAGTTATTTTGTCTATAAATTAAATTATCCTTTGATACATCAATTTATAATTCATCACAGATAGAAAAATAATTCTCTATTTGATTTTATTATTCATACATCTCAATAATACAAATTCTATTGAGGGTTCTTAGGTCTTTTTTGAGGTAACCTATAATTTTCTATGATACCCAGAGTTATACATGTTTCATGGATTCACACTATATATATGAAAGTGATTCCTTTTATATCCTCCTTAGAATTGAATAACAAGTTTTGTATATGATAATTTTTCACCAGGAATATATATACCCTTATTCTCCGTAAAAGGTCTCTAAATTCAATCAAGTCATCAATAATGGTGAATGTAACTTGGTTTTTCTTTTAGATCAGCTTCAACTCTTCAGTAGAAATAGTTCACTAAACATATCAGCTAAAAATAGGGATAATAATATTGGATGATGAGGTAAATACACAAGATTTATTTACTCTATCCTTTCCAAGAAAACTAGTTGATTCCTTTAGATTACTTTCACCACCTACTCTCTCCAACCCTCCCTTTTTAATAGCCTCACTGCCCAATATTCCACACATAAAACAACTAAAAAATAGCTATGGGGACCCTGACAAACGCAGTTGTTATTATTTCTTTCCAGGCTATATTTTATTCTATTGTAACCATGATTACCCCTTATGGAATGTTTTTTCTACATTATAAGAGTACCACATACTCTATCATTGGCCAGATTATTTTCGAGTACACACTCCTTGGTCCGAAATAGAAAGAATGGTATTATATAAGGCCTTTTTATTTCCCAATACATTATTCTTTTCCTATGATTCTATCACAACCAGTTATTATATTTTTAAGTATACTGTTTTACCCATATTTATATATATCACATTCAATATTTATTGTACCCATTTCTTAGCCTATGTACATGCATTATAATGAACACAACTTGGATTGTGTATATCACTATTCAATAACTTGATACAAGGCCAATTGAATTAGAAATCATGGAAGATTACTACTATGGAGTACCTTATTCGGTGATCCAGGATTAAAATTCAACAGAGGGAGGAATGATATCCCTATTTTTCCATCAAAAAACATAACTTTTTAGACAATAATATGTATTCATCATGGGTATTTGGTGTTTTGTCACCACTAAATATCAGCAACCAAACATTTTCATCATTATTATGGATCACCACCAATGTTTAACTCATGAGTATATAAAACATTATAAAATAATCACACATGGAAAACCCTATAGGATATAATACTTTTTATCAAAAATTTAATAATATTTCAAGTTTATCTTACATAAGAGGCCCTTTTGCAATCACCCCTAGAAAACTAGACGATTCCATTAGAGTATTTTTACCCCCACTCTCTCCAACCCCCCCATTTTAAAAGCCTCACCTCCCCTTAAGTGAAACCCATCTCATGTCGATAAAATTATCATTTATTTAAATATTTTAAAATATTTTTTTGAGAAGAATATTATTAAGTTATTTTATAACATATCACAATCTAGTAGCCTAAAATTACATTAAATAGGATTCAAATCCACCTGTAACAAATTTATACCTGAAATAATGATCAATGTAAAATGTATTCCCAATTTTCACCTAAAACATACGTGGAATAAATTTTTTAATGATTCCACATATAGATTTATGAGTATCATAATTATATAATGATGGAGAAGAGGAATAGAAGATGATAGATACACAAGATGTCGTTCCGATCTCCCACCAAAGCCAATGGTATAATTCCTTTAGAATGTTTTCACCCTATTATCTCTCTCCATCTATCCTATTATTAAAGCCTCACCTCATCTTATTTCTCATGTGGGACTCCTAAAAAATTTTTGTGGGTCCATGAAAAACAAACAAGATGTGGTTTTTTTCTTTCTAGACTATAGTTTTTCTTGTAGGGACCCTTATTACCCCTACATGAATGTGGTTTTTTGGGTTGTAGGGCTGATAATATATTTATAATTGGCTTATTTATTTACCTGTACACACTTCATGCCCTGAATTAGAAAACATGGTAGTCTTATAAGTCCATGTATTTCCCAATACAAACTGTTTGGCCTCTAATTCTATCAAAAGATCATTTTTTTCTTTAAAGTACTTTGCATAGCCTGTATATATCACATTCCACACTTCTTGTACACACTTAATTCCATATTTAAATGCATCATAGTACACACTAATTGACCTGTGTATATTAATTTTTTACATCATACTGTACGACCAACTGAATTAGAAAACATGGTAAATTACTTTTTTGGAGTCTCTAGTTCAATGATCTAAGACTTAAATTCAATATATAGAGGAATAGAGTATCTATTTATTCATCATAAACAACTCGTTGTCCAGTAATGAGAATTAAATATGAGTAGGATGTGTTTATTTAATATTTAATATTAGCAACCAAACACATTCATATTCATTAAGACCATTGCATGTACGACATCCAACACATCCAACCCTATCTTGGTCATGTCTTATCTATTTTCTTGCACTTTCTAGGCCTTGAAATCGCTTCCCAACTAGTCCAAATGACAACGAACCATGATGGTTTATACCAACACATTTTTCCAAACACTATTCTTAGCATCCATCCTTATTGATCCACCGACCACACTTCATTATCCCTCAGGATCTCACTATCACAGAACCTCACCAATGTCCTTTCATCATAGTCCACCACCTACGTCACCCTATAGTGGCATCCACCAACTGACTAGTTAGTGTGAAATGATGACAACACAATGATAACCCACCCCCACCCCAATTTTGGAAATATACAATCAGGGGTTTTTGAACCACCCTGACCAAGATGTAGATCATCATCCCCGATTCCACTGGAATATTTGTTTGTATAAATATTAAATCTAAATTAGTTTATGTTATTTGATTAATTAAAAATTATATCTAAAAATTCAGTAGTGAAAATTAATTAAATTTAATAAATATTATAAAGCATTATATATTAATTTCATATGTTCTAATTCTTTTTTATGTCTTTTAAAGATATAAGTAATACTCTAACCACTGATGGAAATATTTATATATCTTATCATGATAATATATATGATAAATTATAATCTACCCAATTATTAACACAGTTGAACTTAGGTTAAAATATTTTTTGTGAGATTTCATATAATTATATTTCTATTATTATATAGTTGAAGGTTGAAAACCATTATCAGTATAAACCACATCTTTTTAGGTTGTTTAAGAGAGTTGGAAAACAGACTTTTAAAATCATACCCATAGCTACAGTCCAGTCTCATAATAAAATTGTTAACAATATCATACGCCACCAAAATATATTCGATATTAAGATAGAGGATATGAATCAAACCATTATTTATTTAACTTTATTGGATTTATCATACAATATTTTTAGAATATTTTTATTTCGAATCACACTTACAAAAAGGATTGATAAAATATATCCTTATTTAAATGAAACATATGCATGTAAAATGACACATATATATTGGAATCATCTTTGAATGACACTGAGTGGTTTTTTATGGTATATTGGAATGGTCCCACTTCCCTTGGTAAACATGTTAATTTGAATGTATTATTTTTTCTATGACATGTATTCTGCTTTGATATTATTCCCACTAGATAAAAAAAGTTTATGTTTTATCAGTGTGTATCATTCATTTTTTTGAAAAGTGGTATTTATTAATTAATTCACATCATGTATTCTTTATTATTTCAGTTACACATTAGTTATGGGTTTATAATTATTTATATATTTGTTTTCAAATGAAGGACATGAAAAACACTGATGAGCAACAATGTAAAATTAATTCATACAAAAATTTTCCAATTAGTGAGATTGGTTTCCTTCCTCTAGTGCCTCTTTCCAGTATTTTATTTCAAAAATATATATTAATAACATATAATTTCATGCAGTTGATTTTGTTTTAACTTTTAATCGGGATCCAAAAATATGGAAGCGGTTGTTCTTTGACCAGACTAGTTGTTTTAATGATCAGGATGGAGATTTGAGGGTGTGGTACTACAACTAAGCATTGGAATACCCGATCAAACCCTATCCCTCCCCCTAATGTACCATCTACCACAATTTCTGGTCTTGTGGTGTCATTACTGATATCCAATATATTTAGGCCACCTATTTTGTGAAATCCATTTTTATTTGATCCTCTTTGACTATCTTTCCAATATCAACTAATGATTCCTACTCCTTGATTTCATTATGAATTTACACAACCATTTGTGTCATAAACATTCCCTTCTACTTCGTTCTACCATGGCTACTACATTCCTTCTTCTTCAATTGCTGCTTTGACACCTTCTGACCTTGCAGAGAATACACCTGGACCCACTACATCGATATATATTAACGTTCCTTTAGTTCCTGGGCATCCATATATGCCTATTGATTAGAATCCCTTTGGTATATTTATAGAACAACTATTAATTTTTTTATCATCATTTATTTTCATTGTAATATTTATTGATATAATATTTGTTTTTTCATTAACAGTTGGATCTACCAAAAAGAGGCATGGGATTACATGTATGCGTGCAGTGTGGAACCACTACACACAACTGATGGTGAAGTACAATAAAGACAATCATATGGTTGAAAGAACATAATAGGAATGTAGATGTTTTTTTGTGATGATTTCCAAATACATTAACATCGTTCATATCCATCCGATCTCCTTACAACACCTTCCAAATTAAATAAAGGATAATGCTTATGCACAAATATGAGAAAACAAATTCATTGGATATAATATAACATTATTATTATATTTATTTGAAGTAATATTTTGGTTCCAGCTCTAATTTAATTTTCCCAATCGAGAGGATGTGAAACGAGTACATTTTAGGGAATTAGGTGAGCTCTAGAGAGGCTATAATCATTCATTGTACAGTTTCCAGAGTTATAGTATTGGAACAGATTTAGAGGACATGCCTATTATGGATGACGTCCCGGTAGAATATTACCGAGAATTGATTTCTCATTGGATGACTGATGAGTTCAAGGTATTAATAAAATTTGAGTTTTTTAAATGGAACTTACCATGATTTGCATTAATAATTACTTTTTATTATTTTTTTAGGAATCATCACAAAAAAATAAAAAAAACATGGGTGTTCCAACATACATCCGCAATTTTGGGTGGACTATGATGTTGGAACATTAGAGGAAGCATGTACAACACTTACATAGATGTAATAAATTTTTTATATCTGATGTAATTAATGGGATAATAATCTTAATAATTCCTTTGAAAAAATGAATATCTACATGGATAGGTTCTAAGGGTATACCATAAGAATTAAAATTACATGTTCCATGTTGCGCCTCAAGAAGCCATGTAACATGGTTGTAAATTAAAGAAAACACCAAACTTCGTATTAAAATAGTTTTTCAATGATAAAATTTTAGAAATTAAACAATGTATTTTTTCCTTTAATCCAATTAAGTTTTAGTTGAATCATTTTAAAATCATCACATTTTCCTACTTATGATTATCCCGTGTTGATACTACCATGATCTAGTGATTATGTTTTCATTGTTCAATCATTTTTTATTATTGGTATTAGATTTGGATATTGAATATTTTTTTATTTGTTTTATATGATTAAAAGTAGAATAATAATGTCATTTTGGAGGGTGGTTTTAAAATATTGAAGGATATATGCCTCAAGCAAAACTATTTTTCTTGAGAAGAAAGAAAAAATATGGAAGTGTAGTAAAAAAACTGACACAAGAAAATATTGTAAGTACTTTGTTGATTTCAATTTTTAATGTCACTTGTTTAAATTAAAAGTCTATATATATTTGTAACAATCTTCTATAGAGGCCCTTGATTCTCTGAAACCATAAAAGTTTGGTTCAAACGATCGATTACATCATATTTTTGGAGATGAGCATCATGGAAGAGTACACTACAGAGTAGGGAATAGCATTGTCATGTTGAGTTATTGTCCTAGTTTTGGATAATGTTCTAGTAACACCAATTCTGAATGGGTAGAACAGGAAGAGGAAAAGGCTGAAAAGGCTAAAAAAGGGACCTATAAGTGGAATAATAAACTCAAATAGAGAATGATGAATTTCTGAAACTGATGGAAGTATTATGTCCATTACTTCCACCAAAGACTATTGCGGATTGTGATGCATATGTGTTGAGGATGTGTATGTTTTATAGTGCATCGAGTAGTAGTACTAGTGGTGGTATAGATGATTACATTTCCAGTGATGGTGATGGTGAGGATAACTGTGAGGAAGAGGGAAGGGATGATGGTGAGGAAGTGGGTGGGGCTGAGAATGAGGACGAGGACAAGGAAAACTATGAGGATGAGGACAAGGTTGAGGAGGATACTGAAGATGATGTTGACGATAGTTATGGTGATGATAGACATATTAATCCATTACATTTTTGACTGATTTGTGACTTTTTTGATGATTTTGTGTTAATGAATATATGTGATATTTTGTATTTTTGATATCATTTTTAAAATTCATCAATTGATTTCCTCTATGCAGGTGTTCTGTTATGTTGAGTATTCCCACAAGAGTGGGCATTGCAGGTGTAAGTGTTTTGGGTAGGTTATTTGTAGTGTGATTGTAGGTGCAAGTGTTATGTGAATGTTGTTCTATGTAGTTTATTTGCATCAATTGACTTTTCCTATGTGAAATTGTTCATTGTATTTTTAAGTGTTTTTTGTAATTTTTCTGTCATTAGAGGTGTAAGTGTTTGTTTTCAAGTGTTATGTGAAATTTTTGGGTCATTTCATGTGCATGTGTTTTTTTAAAGTGTTTTGGGTTGTCTAGGAATTGCATGTCGCAAGTGAAAGTGTTCTATGCAACCGTTCTGTGTTGTTCTGGGTTGTCTATACATTTGAAGTTGTAGGGGGATTGTGAGTTCATGTATGTGTTTTTCTGTAATGGAGTTGGGAATTGTAGAGTATTATTGCATTGTTGTGTGTTCTATGCAATTTGTTAGGTGGTGTCCTACTTCTACTACAATGGAGTGGCATGGTGGACTGGTATGTTGTTGTGAGGTTGGAAAGGTCTATACTAATGGTTCCATAACCATTGGTATACACCTGTCAACCTCTCTATACCAACGATTCCAGGTGAACCACAAGGATAACTATCTATCCAAACCCGTATAACAATGGTTCAATTGAACCATTGGCATAGGCCTCTTCCCATAGTTTCAAACCACTGGGGTTGATTTATCCCAATGGTTTGAAACATTTCCTTGCATCTATTCCAATGGTTTACAATTTTTGGAATATATCCTTCCCAATGGTTTAAATTAAACCATTGGGAAATTCAAATTCATACTTAATTGGATATTCCAACACTTCACACTAAAATATTTTAATAGGGTTATCCCATCGGCTCATACAACAATCGTTGATGAAACCATTGGGATATAATATCTCAATGGATTCAGGTCCTATCCCAACAGTTTAAAATCATTGGGATAGGATACATTTTCCACAGTGTGAGAAAATTCAACTATCGCTTGATTGAAATAATTTTGTAAATGCATGATCATTATTAGTTGAGCCACATATGATGTGTTGAACTACTTGGATGAGGGGAATGTGATGTGATAATCAGCTATATAAATGACAGATGATGTATTCATTAACTAGGATAGTCTTTTTTATAGAATCAATAATTTTTGAGATGGCCTATAATAGATTGACATTATTCCACATCTAGTGACCACTCGATGGAATAGAAAACAGGATTGTATAATCATATATATGATGTATATGATACACCTTACATTGGACCTATTTTATATGGATATATGAGCAGGTTTAATTTTGATCAAACTAAACCCCTTAATTGATTCAGTTGCATTGATTATTTATTAGAAGCCACTATTTTCATACATTACTGAAATTAGAATTTCATATTTTTCTTCAATACTAATAAGGCCCAAAGAGTCACACAATTTGAACTTTGTATAAGAATTTATTTTTAGACAGAGTCCTTTTTTTGTAAAATGAAGAGATTTGGCCATTTTTTTATAGTTTTGGATGTGATCTGGGTTGTTAAGGAGAAATTTGTTTTTTATGATTTTAGAGGTTGGTATTTTTTTGGTCCCACTTAACAAAAAAGTGACTAAAAAATGAAAAAGGGACTTGGATGAAGTAAAATAAATTTAGTTGGATTCATGAAGAACTATAAAGTTTTTTATAAAGCTTTTATGTTATTTTAGTGAAAGTGTGAGATTTTTGTAATTGAAATAAAATGGAATATCATATTTAATGAAATACCCTATATTGTAACTAGAGACATTCATGTGTTTCTTGTTGTAGAATATTGTATACTTATATCATAAATAATCACTTGTTTCTTCTATTATTATCAATAATATATTATGATAGGGTTTACAATATATGTTTCATTGTATGTGAAATCATGTATTTGGACATGTAACCCACATGGTTTGTAACAATCATCATTCATGAGAAGATTTATTTTTCGATTTTGAAACTATATACATTAATGGAAACATTCAATGAAATAATACTCAATGGGAAGTAATGATCAAATACCATGAGATTGTAGCTAATGTATGAAGCATTGTTCATTAAATGAAGAGTGGATATAAAAGGAGATGTGATCCCACATATTTTAGAACCATTGTTACAACCATAGATAATTCAAATTATCCTTAATCTAACATCAATATTTATCTTGAGAGGAAGGTTCTAGAACCCATTCAATTATTATGACTCCATATGATACAATCATGGAAATTATATCATGTGTATTACCTATAGAGGATATATTCTTTTATCACTTCAAGGATCTCCATTAAGAATTGAGGAGTTGAAATGAAGGTAGTCATATTTCAGGTACACTGTTATGTTCATAAATTTTCATTCAATGTCACATATATTGAAGATAGATCAGGATTATTCATGGGATTATTATTTTTTTATGTTAATTATATAAAATTTAAAAATCCCATCACATTTCCATTAGAGGAACCAGATCACTATCTCCAAAATGTAATCGATTGAATACATCAATCTACTGTCAATGGAAAGCCATGATTTACCCTTTAGAAGCACTATTTATTACTCTATTCTCATAGGAAGTGAAACCTCATCCATTCATGTGGTTGATAAATTCATGATTAATTTCTAATGTCTAGAAGACTATAACTTCATGAAGATGTGTTCCCCTACCCAAACCAGGAGATTACCCCCTTTAAAGTAGAACATATATATTTTACTCAATCTATAATACCTCAAGGCACTATAAATGTGTAATAAATATAGTTCTATGGTAGGTAATGTTAGATACTTTCTATACCAATAGGTGATAATTTTAAATTATTCTTTCTCTACTAAAGATTAACTTGATTCACCTGAAGGGGTGGGTGAAAGATAGTCTCTGTTTGTGGAAACTATCTAACTGAAAGGGGTTAGGCTAGGTGTTCCATTGGAATACCCAACTCACAAAAATATGTTTCATAAAAGAATAAATCTCTATAAAAACATATTGTATGAGGGATCATGAAGAGGGGGAAACTTATCATACTCTAAAATGCATATATTGATGCTTGGACATAGCCATCCATTACACACATATTTACAAAGCTTTAACAGCCAGCACTTCTAGCTTTAGAAGAATTAACTAAATTTGGTGATTATGAGTGGTTATGGTAGCATCATCTACCCCATATACTCCTACACCACTTGTATACTAATTAAAATTGATCCATCATAGGCCATTTCCTTATATTGTAAGACATATTATTTTGGTGCTATCTTCCATGATGAGGTTTTTCAATGACACCACCCAGTCTATCTTCAGATAAAATTATAACCTACTCCAAAATATAATGTTAATACCTACCAATAATTTCCAATATACTATTAACCATCCAGGGGACCCTGATATAGTTATGTTTTCTAATAAACACAATTATAGATTTTAACCTCTCCATCCAGAGTATTTTTTTTAAACCATTGAAATTGAAAAATTATACCACAAATCATAAATAGAGAACCAATTTCATGGTCCATGAGATTCATCACATACTAAAACATAGTCACACTACCCTTGATGAGCTTCCAACTTTCTATGATAATACCACATCCAGAACATGGGTTAAAAATCTTACCATAGTAGATCACATGCATCACAAGTTCTATAAAAACATTTTACCCTAGCAGATCACTATACCAAATAGGGAAAACGAAAAAAAAATCATGGAGACAAAAAAAGTTCGAACCTGATGGAAACTTGATCCCCAGACTCAAGTAAAATATTTATTAAAGATCATACTCTCATTACAAACCCATAATGACTCTATCATCATAACACATGAATCATATCCCTTCTATATGTAGTATTTTATAATTAAATGGAAATTACCTTTCATAATAAAATAAAGATATTCATAAAGTGTTAATGGGATTGAAATTGCATTATATTATGGGGTCATAATACAACTCATCCAAACATTGAAAACAATTCCTCATCACCAGCTAAACAACTATGAGATTCCCAACTACATGCATAGTCTTTTCACAATTCTACATTCACAAACATTTCGTGTATCAATGTGTAGAAACAAATAGTTAATTGGATAAAACCTGAAGGGTGAGAACATATCTGGGTGATCTAACATAGTATTTTCCTGAAAGATCATAACTGAGTGGTATATGATACATGTACCAACATCCTTTTACACTTTAATGACATCTAAGATATTTGTGTCAACTAATATTTTATTATAGTACTAATAAAAGGATGAAACAACCATTACAACTACACTAGTCTCCCTTGTCTGATAGTTGAACAAAAAACCCCATTAACATGATCACGCTAAATTCCCAAACCTGTTATCATGTGACTACTAACTCCAAAATATTTCCCTCTAACTCAATGACTCTGATAACACTATGAAATTATCTGACTCACTAGTCTCACCTAGGTTGGATGTATGTTGAGTGTTCCACCCTAGACATGCCCCTAAGAGTATCGGGAATAGTGACTAACACTAACTAGGTGTATCACACAATATGTAATGACTTAGTATATTTTATCTTGAAACAATACCATATAGTGAATTCATAAGATAGAAAACACCACTAATATATATATATATATATATATATAATAAATTTAACTACATACAACACATGTTTGAGACCTCTAAATAAATTTCAATGCTATAAAAGAAAATAAAAAAATGAATTATACATTTTAAAATCCTATAAATATGCTAGTAAAAAGACATTGTAATGTTTATCCTCAATATTTGCTCTCTTGTATTGATCTCTAGTTTCCATAATTACCACCCCCATAATAAAAAATCATGTTTTATTATGTATTTCCAAGTTCATCATCTTTAAAGATAGAACACACATAAAAAAGGCTCATATAGTGGTATGCATAAACATACTTAGTAGGAAACCATAAAACCACAAATGAATAGTAAGAAAAATAGTCAACTCAAAACAAAATATTAGGATGGTAGTTAAGAGTAAGTCATAGAAATATCTAGATATGGTCAGCCATTATAAGTATCAGGGACATAGAGAAGTCATCATCAAGTCTACTTTAATCCTCATGAATTTTACCTCATTAGAAACTAAGGATTATTCAATAACTAGAAAGCCCAAAAAGTCTGAATCCAATAGGCTAGATCTACTTCACTTCTCGAGGAAACCATGTGATGCATATAGATCATAAGTCTTGAATTATCTGATCTTCCTAATCTTTTTTCTACGTCACCAATAGAATCCATAAAGGGGGAATACACTCCTTACTGAGGTAATCACATCAATCAAGGAGTTTCATATGGTAAAATTCATTGCATCATAACACTATTTTGGAAACCCAAAGAGAAACTCAAACTGAGACTAGGGATACAAGTCAATCAAGGGAGTACTAACTATTATTATCATAACCACCTAACTATGCCTTAAGAGAGAGAATATATACCGTGCGAAAAATTATTACCCTCATAGATGAGCCATTGGATAAAACAACAAACAGACCCAAAAATATATATTACCCAAATAAAATAATCCACATAAACGTTTTTGGAATCAAGAAGGATGACCCTCATCTCATTACGTAACACGTGTTGAATGAGAGTAACACATAAGTGGTGGGAGTAACAAATAACAGATGAGAGTATCACTTAAATTCATATATAGATGGCCTCTACCATGAATTACACACAAAAATTATATAATAGAGGGGGTATCTTAATAGGTAATTCAGGGGACCCACACCTAACTAATCCCTCTGTAGTAGAAAAGGGGGAATCTCTTACCATGTGAATACACTGATCACCATAACGGAGCCCTATCATCATCCATGCCAAGATAAATCCAAAAATTGATTATTTTACCTCATAAATATTCTTGAAAAGCCTATTATACTGCTTTATCATGATAAACATGGAAAAAAATACTTCGAATAAACTATTTATTTTTGAAAACCAACACATGGTGAGGAAATGGTGAAAAACACACTAGACAAGTAGTGTAGGATAGGTGGTGACCCCTAGGTGTTTCCAATCAATTTAATTCTAATATATGCTTGGGGTAGTTCCTTGGTGAATATCATAAATAAAAAGTATACATTTCTACCCTTCCCTTGTGTCTGGTTGATAGGATCCAACTCAGTTCCATCACTTGCTTTGTTTCTTGGCTGGGGGACCTAGGTTGGTGCATGCTAGGTCAGACATGTGTGGACACCATGCACCCTGACCTATCTCACAATTGGTCTTGTACTAGAACTATCATGTTTCATCACACCTTCCATATGGTGGGTGGGTGGCCATCCTATCACAGATGATCAGATGAAGAAGGATGGTACCCCCCCCCCCCCCCTCATTGACTCCTCACATCGTGTCGCAACATAATCTACGTAGGCCACCACTTTCACTACTGACCACTGATTTGATCAGCATCTCTCATATGATGAGCTCACTTTCCTCACATCACATCACCATGTCTCTATATCCCTATTACTTTGTAATTGATCTCTTCATTGTAGACCACCTTGAAGAACATTCCCCTTAACCGATCCAATACACATCAAGGCTACCTTTTCTGATCCACCCCATGTTGTATGAAGAATATGAGGGATAAAGAGAATAAATATATTGAGATAAAATCTAGCCCCTCATTCCTCATTAGTATTCTATCAAAATAAAATAATCACAAAGAACATAAATTAGGGATAAATGATATCTACATTAAATAGCACAAGGTGTTGGATTGAAATCCAAAAATGGGGATCAGATAAACCATAGAAAGGATTAAAAAAATGATAAAATATTTTACCATGATTCAATTATAAAGGATAGTGGTTTCAAATTCATAATCATAGCAAAAAATTCATGAATAATGGAGTGAAAATTAAATAGAAATATCCTACCTTGATTTTGGATGATTTATTAACAAAGATCATATCCATGTTAGTTTTTATCAATGATGTCAACAGTTCCTTCCTTAAATTTCAATATATTATATTGTTTCACCAAAATAATCCCTAGATATCTCTTAAACCTCTATCTATCTTTCTTTATAATTCTATAGATTATTTTGGATAACACAAGAATCATAGAAAAATAATTTAAAAATGAGAAAACCCTAGGGTTTGTGATATTTCTTTATAAGATCTCCCACTAGGGTCGACCTTGGGAACTACTGAAATAAAATCAAATTAGAACTACTAGGGTAAACTCCCCATTTATAACACAATTGTGGGTTTTAATTTTCCATCTACGTCTTCAATTGGAAGGAAAAAATTTATTCCCATGAATGTGCGTGTGAAGGCTAAAAAAATATTATCTGAAATATTTTTTTATTGATGCTCTATAGAACACAAAAATCAATATTGGCTTAGCGAACCATCTCGAAAATACTATTGTAAATATGTTAAAGGTTTCAATTGAAAATATATTGGTCACTACATGGGATTATAAATATCACCATTCATTTATATGTCATTAAAAATGAATGTTTTACAAATGTGTATACCTTATATTGGATGGAAATTTTTTTCCACATGTGAACATAAAATAAACACCACAATACTAGGAAAAACAACATAGAATCAATTTATTGTATCATATACTTAGACTCAACACATTCCATCTAATTCATTAAATCAACACCATAGAAACATAGAAAAAACATCATCGACATATAATCAATTTAATGCACCCCATAACACTTGAGCTAGCATAAAACACCCATATAACATCAAAAAACATCATCAATACCATTTTATCAACATAACAAATATTAACATTATGCCACGTGTTTAGTGAAAGAATGATTCTATTTTATTTATTTAAACTGTGGGATTTTAATAATGCATAATAGATATTGGATATGATCTATAAATTTAGTTAACAACACCCTTAATCAATTATAAGTGTGTGGTTGAATTTTTTTATATAAGTTGAATGAATGCGAATGTTAATTAAGCTTCCAATGTTTTAAGATGTTTTGGATACGAACAAAAACATGACAATAAATCCATAGATATACTCACAAGAAACCAATGTGAAATTATCAAATTTCATCCACTAAAATTCATTTTTTGTATTAAACTAAATTTTGAAATTAGTATCAATGATTACATGTGAGGATATTACATCATCCCTCAATAATTACCCATTAAAGCTGTATAACACCTAGGATACATATATCTAGTTATAATTGAAGAATTTGATGTGGAATAACTACTCACATTTCTTCCATATGCTTTCAATATTTTTTGAGAGCACATTTTACCTTTTTATAATGGAATATATATCATAAGACTATATTATCTTTGCAGAAATAGTAAACTCCTTGTGAGACCCGATACCTCTATTATGTAATGAATAAATATCATTTTATTTATTCATTATATTACACTATAAATGAAAAATAAATATACTCCATAGAATTAATATAATTATAACAGGATAAAAAACATAAGTAAATGATTGAACATGAATTTTTAAATTTGATGGGTCAGGGTGTCCTATAAATACAAAAACTATGAGAATTTTTATAATAAAAAAATATTATGAATAAGGTTTATATTTTGTGAAATAAATTAGGATAATCGCAAGCGAAAACTACCTGAATGAAAAGTGAAGGATTTAAGTGGTATATATAATATAATAAAAGATAATATGATTGAATTAAGAATTTTTTTGGTCTAGACTTAATGGTCTAACCCATTTTAGGTATACTTATTTTGGACCATTATTTCCTTAATCTAAAATTCAAGTGGTCAACATGTTCTCACATGGGTTGAGTAAACTCATGATCTGGCTCTTTTTTACAAGGTAGAAAAGCATGAACGTTAAAAACCCTATCCAATAATTACTAAATGTGTAACCAAAAACCAAGGGGACAAGGTTGAGTTAACTATTCAAATAATCAAGAAACACTAGAAAAACCCAATGGACTCAATACCATCCCTGACAAAAGAGAATTCCACCAAGAACGATGAAATATGAAGGATGATTGTATTATAGTTTCATCCCCGATCAAAGATGATAATGGTCTAACTCTACATATAGATAATTGGAGTAGGAAGGATTTCCCATCCTGAGAAAGATGCAAAATTCAATTTCAGTCCCCAACCCCAAGAAAATTCAACACAACATGGAGTGTAAGGAAAAAGTATTCATTAATCAAACTAAACACTATAATTTCTAAAATGGTTCATAAAATTTATAATCAATAGCGAGTTATCAATATAGGGAATTAATAAACCTAGGTCGAATCATGTTTTTCATCTATTATCACATCCCCTTTACTAGAGGAATTTGATGATCTTGTCCCTCCACATCACATAACTACAATCTAACCTCGTCTCCCTATACATTGAGAATTTCATATTCATATAAAGTTATGAATTGATCCGTGAATTATAATAAAACTAAAATCTATGGAGATGGATGGTTCGTTATGGGTGGTTAGGGATTGAGTTGAGTGGGAGAGTAGAGAATATGTATGTTGGCTGGGAATGAGATAGGGATGAAGACCAAGTGAGAGAGGGAGGGGACAAGGAGGATGGTAGAAAGGTTAGGTGCATAAATGGAGCTATAATGTTGAGGATTGAAGAGATAGAGAGGGGGGTGTGGGATAGTAAGAAGTGGGGTAGGGATCGAGAGAGATGAAAAATGAGTTGCAATGGGGAAAAGGGAGGGAGTCTATGAGGATTGAGGATGGGTACATGTGGATACAAAATCTCAATGATTTTAAAACAAAAAGTGGTTTAGGTAGACCCATAGGTTATACCATGTTTTGATATGTACATATAGACACATTTTAAATATTGTTAGAAAAACATGTAATTGACATGTACCATAACTATGGAATGGCCTATAAATTCGATAGTCTTTGGCACATTTTATCATGCCTAATATGAAAATTTTAAGGGGTAAAGTTATAAAACCCTATGTCAACATAAGTTATGGAATTACAGTAAGTTTTATTTTTGTCCATGAATCAGGGATCATTTTGTGAATTGGGATTCAAATCAAAATTCCAATAGTCAGATTATGTTAAGTAGATGCTTTAGGATACAGATCATGGCTTAGGTGGTGTATGTGGGCTTTAGTGAATCCTGGGAAGTACAACTTGATGTTTTAAAGTTTGAATTGGTTTTACCATATCACATAGTTACTACATTCTTTTGGAAAAGAGTTTAATTTAACCATGTGGGTTGTCTTTTCTTCAGATATTGGAACATGATTTGCACCCATTTTTAGAGAAGTTGTAAAAAACCTAAAATTTGAGTTTCATAGAGATCTGTATAGTTAGTCTATAGTTCATAAAACCTTACAGACAAACCATATGAGGGGCGGTAGGTCATATAGTACCAACTTCATGGTTAGTACATAGTTTATTAATCTTTGAGGCCAAACCATATATGGTGTGTAACTATTGGGAAAAAATCCCTCAAGGTAACATTGCATTATTTTTTGGTGGATTTTATTTTTTGACAAATAAGGTTTCAATGGTTAGTTGGGGAGTTATAGAAAAACTATTGACAACCTATGTTGACAAAGATCCTAGAAAAATAATTAGATGCTCTGGAGGCTGTACAAAAAACACATACATAAGGTGTCATTGATTCCTAGTGTTTGATAAATTTTTGGGTCCAAAATCTATGTAATAGAGAAATGTGTTTTTGGAAAATGAATTTTCATGCAATATTGTAGGTGGTTTGGATTTTTTCATGAAATTAATGTTTTGGGATCACTACATTAAAATATGGAAAAGGAAAAAAGTGTGCGCAAGATTTGAATTTGCATGAAAGATGATTTAGAATGGAAAAGGTAGAGTTGTACAAAACAAGGAAATAAAGATGAAGTGATATGCATGAAAGATACTCACATGCCCAATGTAATGTCTAATATGTTTTCCATTCTTGGAAGAAATGTTGTGCGCAAGGAGGTCAATGGGAGGGAAACATGCATGCATAGTCGACAATGTCTATAATTAAGTATCTACCGCCCCATTCCGTAGCTCAACCATTAGAAAAAATCTGGGCTTTGAATCACGTATGATTTTCATACAAAGGGAGTTTTACATAAGAATAGAGATTCACATAGGGTTTTGTGGGAAAAGCATAAAAGTTTTGTACGTGTGGTTTTTCTATGAAAATGTGCAGAAGTTGGGAGTTCTATACCTAAACTAAAATGTTGTGTGCAAGGTGTTAACGTTGCAAGCAAGACACCCAACGGTTGCACACAAGATATAATTTTCCGAATATTTGTTTTGGTAAAGGGATATTCATCAAGTTGATGAAATTGGAATTTAATGATATACTAAATGAGGTGTTATGAATATTGATTCTAGATATCAAAGTGGATTATTTTAAAGGAGTAGTGAGAACACTTCAGTAGAGAGGGTAGTGATATTTGAAATTGTGATTGGTTCTAAACCAAGAGGTATAGTGAGTCCACTCCAAACATTGAAAAGGCTGCGAACCTTGGCATAGAAGTGCTCAATCCCAAATATTGAATTTGGAACTGAGAATTAGTGTATTTTTTGCGTTGGAAAATTGTCATTGTATGATCCTTGGACGTAGCTCAGTGAGGGTGGACCAAGTAAAATTGTTATATCTGGTTAATGATTTTGTTTATATTTATAAATTTCTATGAGAAAGGAAGTGAAGAATGTTTTTTTTGATAATGGAACAAGTTCCAAAGGGGTAGTCATTTTAATCTTTCATACCCTGATTCACCCCGTGTAGAGTATTTAACCTAGTTTGGCCAAGAGTAACTTAAGAAAATGTGGTATTCATGGTTGTCACATTGTTTGTAAAATAATAAAACAACTATGATACTATCTATATTTATTCAAAAAATATCATTTCCCCAATTAAATTTTAATTCACCTACCACTACTCTTCTCCTTCCCACTGACTCATCGAACTAGGAAGTCCCCTCTCCTTATCTCATTCAACCCCCTTGGTTTGAGGTTATTTCTTGGAATTACTTTAGTAATTTTTGGGGTGCTCCATCCATTCATTCCTTTATTTTCCTCCCCTATTGTATGTAATGACTTGTAGTTGTCTCTAGTAAGGTATGTGTTCATGATTCCACTATTCATGGTGGAATCATCTTGATATTATAGAGTTCTTTCTCAACATGGATAAATGGAATCCCTAGAAGTTGTTTGAAAACTATTTCTCACTATTTTGTTAAAATTATTCCACCATATATATTTTTAGTGTTATAAATTTAAATTTAATTAAATTGGCTAGTCAATAGACGTCGAGTGTTAATATTATTTCTCATAATGATTTCAGGAGTGTACTTTAGACCTTCCATTTGTGGTTGGTATTTTTTAGTGTAATATGATAACTCAGTGAGTGTTTTATTAGTTATACTTCATTGTTTTAATTCATATAATTAATTATAAATGTTTGTAATTAATTAATTTTTGATGTGTTTTATGAGATGGTACTTAAGATATTTATGAAGCTTGTTAAGGACTTGAATGATCATGGGTTAAAGCATTTAATCACTATTTTAAAGGAAATAACCTTAATTTAGGTAAGGGTGCCTATACATGTAAATACCAAACAATATGATACATAGATATTTAAACATAATATATGAATATTCATTATATAACATAATTATCCATGCCATAATTGTTTATCTCTAGTGCCTTTGGAAACATAGAGACACAAATAATTGGTCGATAAGGGAGATACATCATATCACACTATGTTCTTAATACATAGAACCCTTCATAGACACATCACACATTATAAATTTAATCCTAACTTGGGGAAAGGAAACATAAGAAAGGGTGATCTCAAATGATTAGTAAGGATAAATAAGGGATATAACAATATATGATGAGCATAAGTGTATGCGAACATGAGAATAACATTTGAAAACCATACACTAGATATTATTGATAAAAAATTTGAGTCATGGAATGAATATTGGAAGTTCATAAGATATTATTAATAATGGAATTACTGAACATGAACCATGAGATAATAACATTGGAATAAGACAAAGATTTGTGGATACAAATAATAATAGAAAATCATGTCTTTAGTAGTTCAAGGATCATTTACATGAATATCCTAGTGTATTGGGTTCACTCCATGAAATATCATAGTAGTCAAGGTTGACTCCCAAGACTACCATATTGTAAAGATTCCCTTAATGAACTGAGTTCACTCCCTATTCTAGTCATATTTATCTTAGGAGATATCAATCTTTACTAAATAAACTGGGGAGAGATATAAGTCGCACCCATCACTTAATGGTAATCATACATATGTATTCCACAAGATCATAAAACATTCATCATATCATAACCCATGAAAAGAGATAGCATTCCTAAAAATTTCAACATAACATAACTGGTGGAAAGGCAATAGGTTTCATAACTAATTCATCATTTCATCAAAGTATAACACATGGAAAAAAAGAGGGTTTCATAAACATTTTATCCTAATATAACCTATAAAAGAGGGGTTATATATATATTTCATCCTAAAAATAAACTATCAGGATAAATAATAAATATTTTATCATTAAATCATATCCCCAGTTAAGATTGTGTGGCATAAAAAGATTTTATCTAATATGTAATATGATTTAGAAAGAAAATTTCCTAGGAACATTTTTTGATGAAAATATGAATTATTTTCAAATCACTTTTTAAAAATATAAAATTCATACAATATTGTGGAAATAATTTTCTTTTTTAAATAAAATTGAAAATTTATAAAGGTTACTTCAAATAAAATAATGGTATTGATGTCAGAAAATTTTCATTAATATTGTACACATTATAATACAGATTCCTTTCATGTTTTTAGTAAAATTTAAATGTCCCTTGCATGAAAAAAAACAACAATATTACTTTAAACCCCTTTTTTAAAATTTAAGAATGGGGTAAGAATTTATTTAATAAATTATTGAGTGAATTTAAAAAATATTTTTTTTGAAATAATTCTTATAAAACATGGTTTTGGTAGGAAAAGATTTTTCTATCGAAGAGATAAATAAAGATGATTTTTCTTAAAACCTTATTTTGAACTCTTGAGTACAGAAATAGTTGAAATTGAATGGGAAAAATTAATTCTCATCAAATAACTAGTGGATACGAAAATACTTGAGTTTATTGATATATGGACCATATAATTTCATCATTGGAATCATAATCATTAGCTATCTTGATAAATGATGATTTTAAAATAAAACCCTTAAAACATTGTTACATTTGAATCATAAGCCCCAATAAAGAATAAAAATGGATGAAAAATATAATATCATGGGAAAAAATATATTCATTACATTAAATCTCAATTTATATTTATATACACCTCATAAAAGAAGATAGGTGTATAACAAAACATATGTCTCAAAGAAGAAAAATTGAGACAAAAATCTCTTGCCACTTTGGAAATGTTTGAATTATAAACCTCATGAAATAGATATCTTAAATTGGGTATATAAATCGCTATAATTTTATGTATAATAGTCATAACATACATTCATGTTCATTATATATACCACATAAAAGAAACACACTGCGAATATGGTTGTGTCTCAAATAGAATAAAATTTAAATGGAAGTCCCTTACCAGAAGTCTCATCTCCCTTCATACACATTGAAAAATCCTGTATAATAATAATTATTTTATTATAAATATATCAAATAACCATATATTTATATATCATACCATTTATTATTTACTTATTACCTTATATTTCCCTTTTATTATCAAATCTATGTTAATGTTGTGTTTCATACATAACTACTTTATTTTTTGTATATGTTTTGATATGTTATTTTTTAGTCGTAATACATTGATAATGGTTAAATAATATCTATAATTTTACACATGATATAAATATTATATATATTCATTATATATTTATTTATAGTAATCCATAAATTTTAGAGATAGAAAATTAAATACATTATTCATGGATATGGTAGGCCGTAGGTACACATAAACATTGCTTCCATTTTAATAATTAATTGAATGAAATAATATTAAATAATATTTTACCATTAAATAATAATATTTATTTTATATATGTCACATATGTTCATTAAACCCATCCATTTTAACTTCCATGAAAAGCATGAACGAAACACATTGCTTCATGAGGTGGAAGTCTTTCATACACTCGAGCGACATTATTATATTCCAAAAGAATGGAAAATAAGAAGTTACATGTGATATTAAAGTAAATATGTATAATAATATCGTAAATATTATATTTTAACATTTAATCCATCATTATATCCATCATTGCAAGGTGGGGATGTAAAATGAATAACATCGGGTTCTGAGGAGGTAGTCCACCATACAAATGGATGATGATTTCATATACAATTTGATGGAAGTGGAGGTGTTTTTTGGTAATTACATTTAAATAAAAAATATAAATAAATTAAATATATATATGTTATTATATAATCATTGTTTAAAAGTAATTTAATTCTTTTTAGGAAGAAATAAAATAAAAATGCTCGTTGAAAAATGTTACCTCTTATTCAGGTAACCTCCTTAGATTTATAATAAAATCCTTACTTGGTTGGTCTTATGGACAAACTAAGGATTATGGAAATATATTAGTGATTTAAGGAAGATATTTAGGGATTTATTAACAAAACCATATTGTTTTTTAAGTGTTAATATGATAGGAGAAGTGGTGTCCCTTTGTAAGTGAGGTGAGTGGCACACTTGTAATTTTTGTAATGAAAAAGGTATACCCACCTTTTTCAAATTCCAAAAGGCTCTAAAATGGACCATTATAGAGCCTAAGATATTATAAGATCTATATATGTTCATAAAATGGTATTTTGAAAATTTTAATAGTCATTTTATTCCTTATAATTTTTGTTTAACCCGTGGTAAACCCATTTTCACCTTAACTGCAATAATTAATATTTTCTATTTTACTAATTATTATGGAAATAAATTATAATGAACTTATTAGATAGTATGTATTATTATAATTTAAAATATGGAATCCATTTCCCAAAATTCCATTTACACATGGGGACAAATATAAATTAATATTAGTCTCACATACGCGATGAGAAAGAGGTTTTCTAAAGATAAAATGTTCAAAAGCATAAAAAGATTGTATATCGAAACTCAAAATGAAAATTATTAAAACTAAATGAATTGGATAAATTTATATATAAATAAAATAATTTTAATTTTAAACTCATTTTAAAAACAAAAAGAACCTTATAAATTCGTTAAATAAAAATTTAGTTTTCAATGAAAACCATTACTTTTAAATATTTATTGAAACATTAATCTTTTTAGAATGATACCAAAAAATAACCCTAAGATAATTTTGATATTATAATTTAAAAAATAAATTTTATTTTATCAAATTAATTTTTTAAAAAAATAAAAAATTAATTTTATTATTATCCCCAAAAATAAATTAATAACATATTTTGAATAGTATTTTAAAAATATATGTCTTTTATAAAAATTAAGTATTTTTTATCAATATGTTTTCTATATGTAAAATCATTATACATAATATTTAAAAAAATATTAAAATTAATATCACTATGTTTAATAGAAAAGTTATAATATTCTCATTTAAATAATAATATTAATAATATATCATGGTTTGTTGAAACTCAGTGTTATATGGAACACGTGTTATCCAAAAAATTAAATTTATTGGAAAAACATATTCCATAAAATCTCAAGGTGTTACATACCCCCTTAGAATGATTTTTTCACTCAAAAATTAATTAATTTGATACAAAAAATTGTGGATACGTTTGCCTTATCATATCCTCGAGTTCCCACATGGATTCATAAAACTAGTGCTTTCACCCCAAAAATTTAAACAGGTGAGTGGTCTTGTTTCACAGTAATTTATCTCTACAATCTAGAATCTCCACTTGCTATTACTCATAAGAAATACATCCTTCTATCATTATGAACTTTGAGTTCAGGACATGTGAAGGATCAGGTATGTATTTCCTAATGGAACACATCATGAATATGAGAGGGGTTTGGTGGAAGCGCCAATGGATAGGATACCATATTGATATGATTAAGAATTTAAAAGGGACTGATATAACTAGGTATTAGTTTTTAATTATTTAAAAATATAATTACCTTATTCCATGATGAAACTCTTATAAAAACATTGTAACAAACTTTAAATTCAAGACCATCTCAGAGATTGTCAACATAAATTTTTTTCCAACACTGAGACACCTTAATATGTTACTAAATAGATCTAACCTTCTATACCATTTGTTTTACTATCTTATTTCCAAAATTCATTCATTCCACAAATTTATTCTAGCACATATGAGATCTTCACTTATATTTATAGAGGGCTCCATAAAGATCCATCTGAATACTCGAGTGGAAGCAATTGTAGTATGAAAAATAAACGAGAGGATGGTGTTTATCGCAACCACCTTTAATATATATATAATAAGATCTGAACATATCCTTTATGGATTTAATTGTTCTTTTAGGATTCCCATCTATTTGAGGATGATACATAATACTAAAACTCAACTCCATGCCAAGATCATTATGAGTAATTAACCAGAACATTATAGTAAACCTAGGATCACAGTCAGACCCAATTAAATGTGGTAATCCATTAAACCTTACCACATATTTAATGCATATCAAGGAAATATTATCTAGAGGAAAATATTCTCTAATAGAGATAAACTGTGTGACTTTGTAATATTTTCTATAATAACCCCTAGAGAATTATTTCATTTGGACTATCATATACCAACTTATTGGAGAGGTATAGACTTTTAATTTATTTCTCAATTCCTCTTGTTTTATTCTATTAATGAAATATAAATGGAAATAAGTGGTTCGAGAGAGTTCGATGCTTGTTCAAATACCAGATCTATAAAATTAAAGGTGGTAGACTAAGCCACAGGGTTGGCACATGGTTAGTTCTAACTGTGTGAATCAACTATGCTAGCACCTAGTGCATAATACGATGCCACAATGTTTTCCTGCCACTGTGTGAGCTAGGGAATATTCCCATTCAGGATTATATACCACCTTGAAAGTGGAATTTTTCATATAAAGGGAACTGTTAGTCAAACTATGTGCATATCCCATGTGAGGGGTGTTCCTGGTCATGGGATGGCACACAGTCGACACATAATTTGTACAATTCTGTATCCCAACTATGTGACCTCTTATTTGTGGGCGATTTTACATATTTTTCACTAAAAGGTTTTGAATCACAAATCATTCTTCCTCCTTTTTCTCTAACATACAAACCACTCTCCCCCACATGAAGAACCTCCCTCAGACCGACTTTGGATATACAATTCTTTCCTTTTCTAACATCTATTTTCATCATTGTTGAGTGTGTTGGATACCTCTTGGTGAGCTTTAAAATTTTATTCCTTATATTCATTGTTAATATTCTTCCATGATTCACTATTTTAGTGTGACATCATTTACCCTATTTTCATGTATTTTGAAGACTGTTCTGATATCTCTTGTTCTAGCTCAATTCAAGGGCTTAAAATGGATGAGGTTAGATCCCTAAACCTAATGTGAGTGGAATAGGTTTTCCATTATGTTTTATTGTATCCAAATGATTAATTTTTATGATTCATTTCAAACTTCTCTAGTGATTCTTCCAAATTTCTTAGTAAATTAATTTAAATGGTTCCTCCTACTTAATGTGACCTTAGATTATGGTGAATCACATCCCAGGTTGTTCTCCTTAATATGGGACACCCCTATGGGTGTTCCATTCCTTGATAGCCTATTTCCCAATTTCCATAATTTTTTAATCCATTTACGAGGGGTGTGTTGTCATCTAATAATTGTTTTAGTATTAATTGAAATAAGAAAAATTTTAGGCCACAAGTTAGGCCTTAACATTTCCTTCCATAATTGACTTATTTGTCTAAATGACTGGATAGATGAATTAAAGCACCACTAATTCCATGAATAGATAAATGTGTTGAATTTTGATAGATAAGAATTTATCTCATACCTAATATCAGAGTGATAATTGGATATTTATGGGATTCCTTGGATGAGATAATTGATCATTTTTATTAGAATTTTTAAATAGTCTATATACATTCCTGTAACGATAATAGGTTTGTCTATGATGAGATTATAATGTATATTCCTTAACTCCATCTGAGAGATATCAGTTCCCTATGGGAGACATTATGGATGTGCTCATTCGTTAGATGGTAATACTTGGTCTTGTGTGATAATCGGTAACCTACATGATATTCCATAGACATGCTTAGGGGGTTGATTACACACCACACCAAGAGTGATACTCGGAATTCCATTATGGATCACATTGGAAAGACTATGACGATACTGTACTTTTATAGTTCCGCTAGATTAATACATGGGATTGCTTTTGGATCACCACAGATAGGATCAGGGTACTTCTTCTTATGTTATAAAGATGACATTTAAATTAAAGAATGTGATGGTGTAACTAACATTCTGGGAGGCGTCTTCCAATAAAATCACATTCTTGGGGATGGTCCACCTCTGGATTCTCAATTATGATGTCCCATTTAGAATATTTATTACTTTCATTAGTTACCTTGATTCAGAAACTTCCAGCTTGGGCCAATGCAGGTAGATTTGGTCTCATATCCCACAAGGATCCCGGTTTAGAATTTTTATGTAATTATTTTCTTTCACTAAGTATTATTGGCACACTATTCACTTTATATGCACTGACTATATTGATCAAGAAACTGTTGGTGGTGGCCTAATGATTATATCTCATCCCCTTATTAGGATTCACTTGGTACTGAAGTAGACATCATGATTTCATGTTAGGTAAAGGAAAAAAAATAGCTTCATATCATTAATTCTATGTTCTAGGATAGAGTATGGGAGAATATGACCAAACCTATGCTCATGATACTAGTAGTGGAATATTTTTATCCTTTTTGTTGTTTTATAGAGAATTTGGTATATTACTTCCCACATGTACCCTATATACCATATTTTTTATAGCTACATGACATGATCATCATTAACATTTTTGTATCTATTATTATTCAACTTCCACTAATTTTTTTCTCTTGGATGATTTATCATTATTAAGTTTTCTACTAATTTGCGATTATTTTTCTTTATTTATTATATTATTATTTTCTATGGTGATACACTCTAACTCATGAGGGAATATTCTCCCCACAAAACACCCAAGGACCTCTCTTCTAGTCAGTAGCCTCTGGAGAATGGGGAGGTTCACTTTAGGTCCTTTGGTCGACCGTCTCACCGCACCACTAAGTGGATTCTCGGTTTGGATGCTACAAAATGGTATTAGAGGCACTTTTCCATTTTTTCTTGCTATTTTGGTATTAGAAAAGATAATAGGAGGTAATATAATTTCATAATGAGTAATTTTCTGAGAGTATCTAACCTGTATATAAACAAAAACCAAATTCCCTAGGACGGTTTGATGTTTCTATGGGTTGTGCTTATTACAATTGTTCTGATTTCACCAATGGGTGACACATATGATTCATGATTTTATCATTGTTTATATTATTAATATTGTATTTATTTAACTTGGACTGATGTGATAAGGGCGTATCAATTCATGCATTATACTAGGAACCTTAGTCCTTAAATGTAATTTATTACCCCCTGACATATCTATATTTCTACGTGCATTTCCTACATTGAATGTGATTGTTGGGAGTACCTTGTATGTTATGTATTGAAGTGTGCTAGTATTTCCTATATGAATAACAAAATTGGACTAATTTTGGTGCCTAAATAAATCTAAATGGTGTTTTCCTTCAATTATTGATGATGGAACATTAATGAACGTATTTATTCCACCATTGATCATTGAACCACTAGTTATACAGATTGAAATATGAGTTTATTTTATTGAAGAATTACAAATTTAATTTAGGAAGCTATTAATCCGATAAATTTGGAATGGTAGTTCATTTAATCAAATTACTATACATAATCTTTTATATCTTCATACCATACATAATGGTTAGGTAGCAGTTATTTGGTATACCAAATAAACTTTATAATGAATATGGGCCATTTTATATTTGGAATGGTGAGACAATTAACTAGATTTAGAGACCAATATATAAAAATAAGATGGAATTCAATAAATTAAATTTTAAAAATTAAACGGTCACTACTAAATGGGATTATAATTGGAAAGTAAAGGTATTTTTCTTTATAACATTGAATTGAAACTCTATATACCATAACCTCTGTTGTGTTGCATGATACCTTAACCCTAACACAACCATAGTAGTGTGTAGTAGGTTGTGTGTCTTATAGTTTATCCAGATATTCCCTATCAACTAGATCTGTCTTCCAGAGAAGGTAGGGAGGTGTGACCTATTTATAGGGAGGTTTTTACCTACCCTTTTTTATTTTTCCTATTTCCTATCTACTTTAAATCATATCAGAGGAATTAGAATGGGAATCATAGACCTATGAAGCCTCTATATCCATGAGTTGTAGGCTTGGAGTGTGGAGAAGACCATGCTACAAAGGTGGTGTGCCATGTAACCATAGGTATTACCTACTATAGTTCCAATTGAGGAACCAATGAAATATCCTCCACTAGGCATTGATTCTTAGTTCCATGATAGCTTTTTATGCTTTTTGTACATATTATAGGATTCTCCCTAACCTGCCACTACCATGGAAGAGCAACTTGGGAAATCAATCAGTACCATCCTCCCACCTTTTTGGGCGGTGGAAGACCTCATGTTGCTGGGTCTTGTCTAGATTCCATGCTTTCAATATGAAATCATCTTGATATTTCTCTAGAATGAAGATTCATGCTTCCTACCTATGTGTTTTATGATTCTGCTAAACATTGGTGGGATGTGATTACCCAGGTCAAGAGTCATCATGTTACAATTTGTGTTGGCTTTCAAACATCCTTTTATGACCAGTTTTTTCCTTATGATGTTGCTAAAAAACCACACTAGGGGGTTTATGCACCATTAGTAGGGTCTCATGTTAGTGATGGAATATTAATATCACTTCACTGAGCTCTAGTATTTCACACAGAATCTAACAAGTGATGGGCTAACAACTATTAGAATTTTTTTGGATGGGATTGTGTACTCCATCTGATCACAGGTGAAAATATTCTAGTTGACCACCATTATAAAAATATTGAACATGTCCTTCATCATAGTGCAGAACATGGGGGAATGTTGGAATGTGAGCTCAGATGAATATACTTATAGGTAGGGACATGGTTTGTATATTGGCATGAAAAGACATTTTTCGGTGCACATGGGGGAATTTCTATCCAAATGAAACATAGTGATAGTTATGTTGTGTGTCACTAGTGTGGAAGGACATGGGAAAAGAAGCCCCTGTACATGGGGATGTTGATTGAGTGCTGACATTACGACATGATGGGTCACCTGAAGAATTTATTCCAGAATTTATATCTTATATCTAGTGATAGTTGATAGATACCATCATCAATTTCTAGTATAGAGTCTACAGCTCTATGTCAATCTAGGAGTTGTTTTACTACTGGTCTATTAGGTCGAGGTAGTCAGAACTCATAGGTTCAGTGCTAGTAGAGAGTGACTTCCTAGGTTAGTGAGGTTGTATCTCAGGGCTAAGGATTATGTCATGTCTATGTTGTGAAGCCTATGTTTGAGGGGAATATTCTAGGTCATTATACTATAAGTGATACTATTATAGCATACTATATATTAGTTTTTTCCCAACTTGATATATGTGCATCACACTTCTTCATATCTACTTTAAATACGGAATGTTTGGACCTAGCAATGGAGTATTTTTGCATTGTGATGACTCTAAAAACACCGTTAGGTGATTGATATGATAGTATACTTCAGTGTAAGGAGTTCCACATTGAGATATGTGGGTACCATTTCATTTGTAATATATTCATCCTTGATATTTACATTTTTTTACTTCATTATTGGTTTGGTCAAGATAATGCCTTATCCTTCCCTTGTTGACTGCTATCACCGAAGGGTGTCCTTAACATCACCTAAGAGTAGTTCTTATATTCAAACGGTTCATGGGATATCTTGGAAATTTGAGTTGGACCCTAACTTACTAGGTTGGGTATGGTGACATCCCATATGGCTAGTCTATATATGATCGATCACATAATGGGGCTTGTAGAATTCTCCCACATGGGGATTCATTTTAGGGACGTATTCCATGATGATTCCTCAAACCCACCTCCCAAGAATGAAGTGTAGTTCACCATCATATTAGAGCCAGGTGTAGCCACAGTGTCCATTATTATTTATTCTATGACCCCTACAAAGATCCATGAACTCAAGAAGAAATTAGAGGACTTAGAGTCAAAGGGTTTCATATGACCCAGTACCTCACCATGGGGTTTACCTATACATTTTTCAGAAAAGAAGATGGTACCCACATGTTGTTCATGGATTATCAATGGTTGAACGATGTTAAAATAAAGAACTGATATCCATTTCCTCTTATAGATGACCTCTCCCACCAACTATGAGGTGCAATGGTTTTTTCTAAGATCAATTTGAGGTATAGGTACAATTAGGTGTATGTTAGACCATTTAAAATACCGCATACAATGTTTCATAGTAGATATAGCTTGTATGAGTATCCGGTTATATTGTTCAGCATTAGGAATGGGACAACTGTATTTATGGCTTGGATGAATTGAGGTTTCCACCCAAGACTAGATTCATTTATTATATCCTTTTTAAAAGATTTCATAATGTATTCTTGCACTAATCGCGACCATTCCATCCATCATGAGACCATGCTGAATACATTGATAGAGAACCATCTTTATGAGAAGATTAGTATATGTATCTTTTGGAGATGTAAGGTTCACTTAATGGGTTATATCATTTTAGAAGAAGAAATATTTTTTGACCCAAATAAGGTGAGAACTATGGTTTTTTGAGGGCATCCCAAGAATGTGGTTGATGTACACAATTTCTTGGGTTTGGATTGCTATTATAGGTTATTAATTCCATACTTCTCACTCCTAGAACCACCTAGTATGAGCATGCCTAAAAGGGTGTAATCTTCATATAGTAAAAATAATGTGAGTTATCATTTCAAGAGTTTAAGGGGATACTTACTTTAGAGGTGATATTGATTCTATTATATATGGTAAGAATCTTTAATGTCTATTTTTATGCTTCAAGAGTTGGGTTGGAGTAGTTATGATATAGGTTGATCGAGTTATGGAATACAAGTCCCCTCAACTAAGACTTAATTAATGCAATTACCCCATGTAAAACCTATATATATTAGATATGGTCCACGATTTACACTATTGTAGAAACTAATTATTGGGGGAGAGGTTCATTGCCTAAATAGATCAAAAAAGTTTCAAATACATATCCACACAGTGAGACATGAATATGAGGCTGTGTAGGTAGGTAGAATACCTATAATCATTCATCTTTGAGATTTATTATACACCCAAAAGGGTAATATTGTATCTGATGGATTGATATGAAACACTCATAAATAGGCCCTCCATGAGGCTATAAGTGAGTGGAAGTTGATGGATCTATTTTCTAAGAAACGCTTACAGGTTCTGTAATTTCATGGGAAACTTGTTTTGGTAGCTCAATCTATGACATCCACTCTTCTGGAACTATTATGGAAGAGACAACTATCAGATCCCAAGGGCCTCGTCCCGAGGGAGAGTGTCTCTGGTGGGAACCCACCACCTGGATGGGATATTTATGAGAATAAGATATTTTTCTTTAATGGGCTTGTATGTGTGCCTCTTTGAATATAAGAAGAGTATATGGGGAAATCTTATGCCTCTATTTGAGAAATTTACCCTAGGATTACCAAGATGTATTGAGACATAAATTGTCAGTATTGGTGTCCAAATATAACGAGGCATATTTCTAGTTTTATCATGAGGTGTTTAACCTATCAGTAGGTGATGACATAACCCTTAAAACCTATTGGAATAATACAGTCTCTATATATTACTTAGTGTAAATGGAATGATGTCATCATGGATTTTGTGATGGTATTACCAAGATTACCTTGAAGAAGTGATGTAATATTGGTGATTTTCAATAGGTTTAACAAGGTCCCACAATTCCTATGAATTTGAAATACCTTCTTAATTAATGATCGTGGTAGGATTTGTATTTGACAGATAAATCGACTTAATGGAGTTCCTAGTTCCATCATGTCAGACTGAGATGCCCAATTTTCATAATTGTTCTAAAAGCGTATATTGATGTAATTGGGTTTAAAGGTGATCTTAATTATAACTTATCACCCTCATACCAATGGGAATTATGAGCGGATGATATGGGTGTTAGAGGACATGCTTGGGTAATTCATAATTGATTTTAGAGGTTCTTGGGAGAAAAATATACCTCTATTAATTCTTTCCAACAATAATAGCTTTTAGGAAGTAATTCAGATGGCTCCAAATGAGGCCCTTTATGGTTGGATATACCATTCACCTATGTGTTGACTAGAGGAAGGTTAGGTAGCACTTTTGAGTCATTTCCTTCTGTAGGAGACTTTAGAGAAGGTATAACACATTCAACAACTTATGTCTACATCTTTGTATAGGAATAAGTCTTATACATATCACCACCACTGACCTCCGTCGTTAAATGTGGGACATTAGGAAATTATACATGTATCACACAGATTCGTTCATATCCAAATTTAGAGATAGATAAATCTATCACCCTATTATGTCGGGCCATTCGATATAGTGGAGAGAGTCAGGATGGTATCCAATTGTTTTTATATACCACAGAGGTACTAGTCCATGGACAATGTCTTTTAAATATGAAAGATTCACCAGTAACATGTCGGACTATCTCATTCGTTTCATCCCAAGGATATTGATCAAGATTCAGATGTGTCATGTGAGGATAATCTTATACATATCATTGATTAGAGCACGAAGCCTCTCTGATGTAGGTTAGTTCCACTAGGTTGGGTACTATGGTAGAGTGGCCATGTATAAGAAATGTACTAGGAGTGGGATGCTGATTTTCATTCCCAATGGAAGGATATTTTCTCAGACTATTATTAAAAACCCTTGTAATTGAAGCTTTGGGATTATTTGTTTTAATGAGGTTAGTTTATAACATCCAAACATTTTAAGAGGTGCAAACTTTTAATTTAGTATTCAAAGCATCTCATTTTATGCTATTAATGAACTATAAATGCTAATAGCAGTTTGATAGAGTCTGGGGACTTTTCAAATCCTGAATATCCCAACTTGAAGGGGGTATAATAATTCGTATGGTTAGTGCATGGCTAGTGTTAATTGTGAAACTCAAGCATGCAGGAAGCCACTACAAAAAAAGAGGTTACATGGTTTGTCTGCAACCATGCAATCCAACATGCACACCCGTGCATGATTTTAGACATCCATAAAAATAGAATTCCACACAACTAGTGCATGGTTAATCAAACCATGCACTATCACGTGCAAATGATTTTCTTAGTATGGGGTAGGTGCCCAATTGGTGAATGGTTTAGCCAACCGTGCAACCAAACCATACAAACCCTTGTTTGAGGGTGTTTTTTTGTATTTTCCCCGGAAAATTTTTAAAACATAAATCCTCCTTCCTCCTTATTTTTCTCCAGTGTAAAACCATGTTTCCCTCAAATGATACACCTACCTCCAAGAAACATAGGCTTTTCGGTTTCTTCCTCATTCAACCTCTCTTTTCATCATCGTTGGGTTCATTGGATCCATCTTAGTAATCTATACACTCATATTCCTTATATTCCAAGATCATATTCCTATATATAGTGTTTTTTTATGTCACCTCATTTACCCTATTTCTATGTAATTTTATGATAATTCTTATATCTCTCATTCGATCTCAATTTGAGGGATAAAACTAGACAAAGAGAGCACTGTGAACCTAAGGTAGGTGGTCTAGTTTCTTTCCCTAACGTTATTTAACATCAATATTATGCACCTTCATTCCACATGATGGATATCACTAGATATGATTCAAAAAATACAAGTACATTAATTTAATTGATTCTCCATTCTTAATGTTACTATAGCTTATGGTGAATCACCTCCCATGTTATTCGCCTTGGTATGGGCCACCCTTATGGGTGTGACCTTTCTTGATAACCTATTCTTTCACTTTCATAACTTGTTAAACCATCCTTGAGAGGTGTGTTATTATGTAATAAATTTATTTAAGTGTGAATTGAATCATATAAAAGTGTATTCCATGAGTTAGGCCCTGGAATTTCAGGACATAACCAAATTATTTGACCAAATGATTGTCTAGTTGAATTAAAGAATCGTAAATGAAATGCCTTTCTAATTGAATTTAATTGTGACTTATAATACATTATCTCATACACAGGCTAAGAGCTATACTAGGTTCTTTATGGTATGCCTTGGATGGGATCATCGAGCTGTGTAATTAGAATTTGTAAATGGTTTGTGTACACATCGGGAGCGATACTAGGTATTCTTGGAAAGGACTCACCATGAGTTTTCCTTACCTCCATGTGATCGACACTAGCTCTATATGGGAGACACCATGGACGAGATTGATGGATAGATAGTCATACCAGGTCATGATTAATACTTGATCCCCTAAGTGAGATACCAGGGACATTCTCAGTTGTTTGATTACATGCCACACTGAGAGTGATACTTTAGATTGCCTTATGGATCACCTTGTATGAACTCTTACAGTATTGGACTTTTACAGTTCCCCTAGAGAGATGCATGTGATTCCTTATGTATCACATTAGATGGGATTAGGGTGATTATTCTAAAATTATATTGATTACATTTAAATGAAAGAATGTGAAGGTGTAACTAAAATTATATGGATTCATCCACCAAGAAAAATTCCATGCTTTGGGATGGTCTATCACTTAATTCATAACTATTATGGTATATTTACAATATTTATTACTTTCATAGGTTTCCTTAGTTTATAGACATTTTCCTAGGGCTGAGGATTGAGCCTATGCTCATGATGCTAGTAGTGGTAGCTTTTGGACATTTTTATATTTTTATAAAGAATTTGGTATATGATTTCTACCCTATATCCCATGTACCATATTTTTTTATAGCTGAATTAAATGATCGTCACTATTATTTTTGAATCAATTATTATTCAGATTTTTCCAGTTAATTACTCTTGGATTATTTACTATTATTATTCCCAATACCACTTACCTATTATTCTACATCGCTTCTTATATTTTTATTTACTAATAAGTTATACTCTATGTCATGAGGGGATATAATCACCAAGGACACAACATATAACATCACTACTAGTCATCTTCCTCTAGCGTATTGGGAGGTGCGCGTGAGGTCATGTGGCTGACCATATTGGGGCACTGATAAGTGGCTTCTGGGGAGGGATGCTGCAAAGTGATATTGGGGATTCTTATGAAAAAAATCCACGGTGATGTTTTCCAATTTCAATTATGGTATAGGTAATGGATTAAACTTATACCTTAGAAATTTGTCTCTCATCCTTAATTTACTAACATACCTCAAAAAAATATGAAGAATCTAAAATATCACTCTTCATTCAATCCCAGAAGAAGTAGTCATTCATATCTCTATCTATATTTTTACATCTATAGTGAATAGAGAAAAAAGAACTATGAGACTCCTCTAAAAAATAATTCATCAGATATGGTATGGAAATAACACATACATTGTTCATAAACCTTACAATTACACCATGATCATGGTTAAACTCGTGAATATTTTTAACCTTCTCTTTCACCTCTACATCTTCCTTATGATCCTATTTAACATTCAATTTGATTAATTTTTTAACATTCAATTGAGAATGATAATATTTCTCCCCTTCCATTAGGATTTTTTTATCCATGCGTCGAAATTTTTTAAATATTGGATATTTGGTGGTCCTTATCATGGATAATCTAGCATGACCATTTTGACTCAAAGAATCAACCACCTTGTTTTCTTTCTTTGGTTGGTAATGTATAGAGAAATAATAATCTTTAATCAGTTCTAACCATCTTCTCTAGAAAATATTCATCTACTTCCATATGAATTTATACATTAAATTTTTGTATTGGTATATATATCACTCCTTTCTCCATAAAAATAACTCAAAAATATCAGCAATGAAACAATTATCACATCTAACTCCAAATGATGAGTCGCGTAATTTTTATCATGACCCATAAATTATTGTGAGGAATGGGATATAACTATGTAATAAAATATAAGAATACATTTCAGTCCCTTATTGGATGCATCATAATAGATTAAAACCCCTTTTCCACAATTGGGTAATGTAACCATAAGTGCACTCAATAATCTTCTATTAAGTTCCTTGAAATGTTTATCCTATTCAACTGCCTTATGGAACTTGGCTCTGTTTGGAGTTAACTAGGGGAGTGCATTACATATTCATGATAAATTATCTACAAAATGTCAATAATATCTAGCAAAACCATGAAAAATATAGATCTTAGTGATCATGGATGTTTTTTTTCAAAGATTCAATAGCCTCCATCTTTGATAGATCTACCGATATAACCTCTCTTGATTTACAAGGACCCAAAAATGATTTTGTTTTAACAAAAATTCACATTCTCTAAATTTTTTATATAGTTAATCCTTTCATATGGTCTTTAGTACAATTGTCTAGTGATCTTAATTATCTTCTTTTCAGTTTGAATAGATAAACATATCATATATAAATACTACCACAAATTAATCATTGTAATATATCTAGGCTCTATTCATCAATTCCATTAAGATGGATGGAAATTAGTAAAACCAATTGGAATTACAAAATATTCATATTATCTATAATCTTTACAAAATTATCACTTGGTTATATACTCATTCATGACCCTCAGTTGATGATATCTAAAATGATTTTCAATCATGGAAAAGTATTAGTCTCCACAGAGTTGATCAAAAAGGTCATTAATTTGGGGTATAAGATACTTGTTCTTGATTTTGATATTGTTCAACTCCCGATAATTAATGTAGAGTTTCATTAATGCATATTTAATTTTTTTAAAAGAATTAGTGTGTCCCAAGGTAACACACTTGGCTGAATGAATCACTTTTCAAGTTTCTCCTAGAGTTTCTTCTTCAATTCCTACAATTAAATCTGAGCTATTCTATTGGGGGACTTTAAAATTGATGTGCAACTAGGTATGAGTTATATTGAAAACTCAACATCATGATTTGGTGGAAGAATATTAAATTAATCAATAAAGTCATCAAACAAATCCACCAACAATATTAATATAATTGATTTTGAGTTTCTCCTCCACCATATATGTTAAACACCACTATTGAATGGGAATCAAGACCCATAAAATAGATGTGATCTCCATCAAAAGTTAAATAATGTTTTTAGATTGATATATGGTCATAGGTGGGTTTGTAATATGAAAAATGACTTCCCTTATCCAACAATTTATAATGGATTCATGTTGATAATTACAATCCCTACCTAAGATAACATTAAATTCAACCAATGGAAGGATGAAAATATTTCTAATAAGAATTTTCCCAAAAACATCAACCATAGAGGAATATTATACTTGAGATGTGGTCATTCTAACATTAAGTGTTTTCACTTCTAATAATACATCTAATAGTTTGGGTGGAATCCTAATAACCTTAGAAATTTATTTAGATATGAATGATTGGATATATACGACGTAATATACTACATTAGGAGTTCCATATTGGATAGTAAGTGTACCTTTTAATACATCAATATCTAACCCCTCATCAAAAATAGTGATTGATGTGGCACTACTTTTACATACATTTGCCACATCATTTATTTAATTTTAAGGAATTTAATTACTTATTTTGGAAACTTTTTAATAAATAATGGCACTTTTGTATTTTTGTCACTACATCTTTTAAAAAATCATTTTTTATAATTAAATATGTTTTTTAGTCTTTTTATTTAGTTATTCTAATTATTCTAATTATATTAAATTTCATTTTATTTTAATAATCTTAATCTGGTTTAATTTTTAATAATTTTAAATGTCTATTAATTAATTAATTGTTCATTTTTATTTGCCTTAATCTAATTTTGTTTTTAATTTAAAAGTTTACCCTTTAATTTAGATTTATTAAAATAAAATAACTTTATTTAATTGGTCTAATTACTCGGTTTAATAAATAATTTGACAATTTATGTTAATTTTTAATCAAATAATGTGTTTTTAATTTTAAGTTTGATTTTTTCATTTAATTAATTAACTTTTTTGTTTAATATCTTTGTCTAATTTAAATTTTATGTTTGCGGATAGTTCTTTTTAAGGGTTTTTCATTTATTTAGATATTTATTTAATTAATATTAACATTTATTTTCTTAGATAATAATTATGTTACCTTTATTTTTTTAGTCTGTTTAATAATTTAGTTAAATTTTAGTTAAAAATATTTTTTTATCTTAAACAATTTAGTTAATTTCTCTTTTTTTAATTAATTAATGTTTTATTCATTTTATTATTTTTCAAAATTCAGTTTTATTATTAACATCTAATTTTTTTCTGTCGGTGAGTTGAGGCACCGATGTCATGACTCACATATCTTTTTCTACACCAACTTTTATTATAATTATCGGTGAGTTGTGACGCACTGATTACATTGAAACATCGTCGGTCTATCACCTCGCACCGATGTTGCAAGGCACCAATCTTTTTTTTTGCATCGGTTTCGGTCTCTCATTTTATTGGTGATTTCTAATTTTATTTTCAACTATCAGTGAGTCACTGACTCACTAATCCCCCAAATCATCATCGATTTCACGTCACTCCAATTTGTTTCCTTTTCGGTCTCTCGTTTCATCGACATATTATTTGATTTCATGTATCAATGAGTCATTTTATTTTAACTATCAGTGATTTATTGTCACCGATCTTTTTTATTTATCAGTTCCTCATTGTTTCCCCCTTTATTACAATTCTTCTATCAGTGAGTCAATGAGTCACCAATCCATTTCCTCTATCAGTTTCACGTACTCACCAATAGTTATTTTTATTCTTCTTTTCTCAACCTTTTTTATTTCTTCTATCAGGGTGTGACTGTACACACCGATTGTTTTATTTCCATCACCTCTTCCCTCACGCAGCTTCCTTGTTCTTCACAGAAACAACAAATCATATCTTTCTCCACTTCAGTTCCAAAATCAATTCAGAGAATTCATAAAATAGAAAACCAAACTTTTAAAGTTTCACACCAGAATTTCAACCATATTTGAAGGAGAGCTCGAATAAACCGCGCCATCTGTACTATTGACTTGATCTTGACAACTCGAGGAAGATGTGACAATTCCACAACTTGATGTGCACCATTGATGTGGGGAACTCCTCATGTATTCCACTTTAACATCCACTAGGGAAGAGGAAACACATGCCATCAAGCTGATTTACGGAGGAGGGAGAGCCTCTAGTAGTCATTGAACCCACCGTTGGTTGAACCGCGCTGCTGCGGATGGAGATGTGAGGGTCTGCTGAAGATCCCTAAAACACTGATTTTCTGCATCTGAAGAAGAACCCAAGCTGCCAATCCGAATCTTCTCTGCCTACCGAGGATGAACCATGTTCTCCACTGAGCAGAACTCAAACCATCTTCTACACATGATATAGAAGTCAACGCCCGAAGGAGCTGCAGAACCCTTTCAATTCTATAAATCAAACATCGCACATCCGCTGTGTGGAGTTAGAAGCCTCCACAAACCTTTGTCGCTGGTGATGGGAACTCGAGCTGTTGGAGTTATCACGCCACTGAGGAATTAGAGGATAATGCCGTCAAAACCTTTGGGAGGAAGAAGAAACCCTCCCCTTCTGTGCGCCGAAATTGGGGGAGGGGGAGATAGATTAGTCTTACAAAAAATAAAAGAGAACTAAACATAAAAATAAAATAAAAATTTAATTAAATATAATAACTTAACTAAATATATTAAACATTAATAATTATTTAAAAAATAATAGACATATGATAAATAATTAAATATAATTACTGATTTAATTAACCTTAATTATATTTAACTAAATTAGATAAACTCCTAAATTAATTGCATATTTATTTAATAATAAAATTTATAAATAAAATAAATTTTAATAAGGTTCAAATCTATATGAAGTATTCTAATTAAATGGAAATAATCTTAAATTTCATAATAGTAACAATTGACATAATAATTACAATTAACATTTTGAATATTAAAAGAAATCAATGACTTAATAAATATTAACATTATTAAATATTTTATGACTTTTAATAAGCTAATTTATTTAGTTATAAATAGTTATTTATTATTTTTTTTGTTTTATATTGTACAGGTTCATTCAAGAGTCGAAAACACATCTAGGATCCCACAACTAACTCACCTAGATTTAGTTACAAGGGTAAAACTAGTGCGACGTGCCAAATGCAAAAAAAGAACACGTGTGCGGTGCACGACTGAGGGGCTTTTGAAGTCGGTGGAAGTGTTCAGTGACAAACAACAGATGAAAGTGGGATTAAAAATAGACCAGTAGCAGAATCTAGAGGGAGACTCTCATTTAGAAATTCATTCATTCCATGATCACATCCATTGGAGAACATATTTAGAGAGACTCTCATTCAGAAACTCATTCATTCCACAATCACATCCATTAGAGAGTAGATTTAGAGAGACTCTCATTCTATTTCAATGACACACAATTCGAGAGAGAAACTGTTGAGAGACACCAAGAGCGGTACAGGTGACATGGAGTTGCAGGAGAAGGGTAGCAAATCATGAACATCATTCATAGAGAAAGGCATATTATTCCTTTACTCTTCTTTATTTATGTTTTATTAGCTTCTTTTCAATTTAAAATGATTTTCTCTTAATTAATTTTTCAGGAAATTGGAATTTCTATTGGTTTATATTTTCTTATTCTTCATTAAATTTCTTCCAATGAGATTCAGATTCTTTCAGTGAGATTAGATCAAATTCTCAAATCTAAAATTGACTCTGATCCTTCTTGAAATTAAAAATTCAACCCTTGATCTTTCGGTGAGATTGATCTTGGATTATTTTTATCAATTATTTAAAGTGCAAACTACAAAAACATTTGGCAAGATAGATTTTTGTTATCATAGTTAAAAAAACTTACTGTATGTGGTTTTTGATGTGGTGAACTTCCAGAATTGTAATACAGAGTGTTATTTCTTCTAGAGATGAAGAATTAACAACTAATTTTCAAGGTGCGAATTCAATCTAATGAATAATCATTATTATAACCAGAAGATTTTGATTCAACCGAGCTTACCATTTGATCAACTCTCAGCACTTCGGTTTACTTTTTCTCTTATCCCTAGTTAGTATTATTACTTCTAGCTATTTCATTTTCCATTTAAGTAAATATGAGATTTATTGAATTAGTGTCACTTGTTTTCACTTCATAATAAATAAAATATTAAAAAATATATAAAAAGTTGAAAAGTAAGTAATTATTTCCCCAATGATGACAACACTGGGGGTTGTAAAAAACCATAGAGCACTCAGTTTACTTCTCTATGGATCAACCCTGCACCACTATGCTAGTGTAGGATTATAAATAACATTTTGAGGGATGTGACAACCTCCAGCTTTCATCAGTGATCTCATATATTACCCATTTTTACTTAGCTTAATAGGCTGCTGATGTCGAACATCATCATTAATATTCTTATTTGAGAACTGATTATCATAGTTCCCATACTCCTTGTAATTGAATCACTAGATATTTGGTGGTTTATTCTGTGATGTTTTACCTCTATTCACATCGTTATCTAAATTATTTCCATCAATTTGGAAATAATTTACTCAATAACCTTACTTCCCACATATAAAACATTTATTATTCCCTTTAAGAAAATTTCCTCTATGTTTCCCTAAATACTTTTATCATGAAGAAAATATCATCATACAATCTCTACAGTTTTTAGATTTTCATTTCAACTCCATATTCCTTTTCCAATAAAAACCATGATATTAAGGGGTAAACATGATCTCCATTTATACCAAGAGAGAAAATTTAACTAATTCATCATATATACTAAAGTCCCTTATAGATAAAACCCATTAGATATTTGGTTTTATTCTAATAATGAATCGATAAACCTTACTTTTAGGTTTGATGATAATTCCAGATGCATACCTCACAAGTATAGTAAATTATTCCTTATAGATGCCAATGGATTCAATATCCTTATTCTTTTGGTAAAGAAATTCATTATACATTTTTTTAAAAGGACATGAGGGAGGTACTTAATGAAAAATAATCTCTTAAACGCATCCCATTCCATCATGTTCCCTTTTATTCTTGATGATAGTACACTATTTATCCACTTCACCTTCCAAATGATAGACAACCAAAATGAAAGTTTCATTTTCCATACACTAGATAATTGAAAATATATTTTTAGTGGTACTAATCCATTTCTCATTAACAAGATGATCCGAAAATGTGATTTCCCAGACTCGGATGCCACTTAGAAGGTGCCCTGATCTTGGTGGCCCACATGGCCTTAAGTGAAACTCCTCAAATGCTAGAGGATTATGACTAGTAGTGAGGGCCTGGGGTGTGTCTATGGGGAGACTATTCCCTCATTACTAGAGTGAAATGTATTCGATAACATATATGATAAAATATGACATAAATAGAGGATGAAATATTAGTAAATAATTCAAAATGGAAGGAGTCAAATCAATAATAACTGAAATAACTAGAATAACATACAATATCAATTGATGTTATATGGTATATCACTAGAAATCTAGAAATCAAGGATACAAAGCAGAATACATACATTCAGGAACTAATGTAGAAAAAATGAAATACATAAAATATCCCAAGCATCTTGATAGTATAAATAAGAAATCAAGTGCCTGAAGCATTACACTTCCCTTTTCCAACACCTACCTATATGTTATCTTCATCGAGTGCAAAAATTCACATGGAGAGGGTGTGAGATAAATCTAAATAGACCACAACCAACAGTGTATATAATATATGGATCGTGTAATGGAAATGTAATAGTGTGTAGGCATGCATATATAAATAAAAGTAGTATAATATAGCTAAATACCCAATTACCTGATTCATCCCTTAGCTAGTGTCCAATCATGTAACCTAATCATTAATTAATAAATTACCAATTTATATAAAAAAGTCATGTGAGGCATATCTAGCACTTACATCACCTCATGATAGTATAAATAGGGATGGTTCCATGGTGTAACATGGAAATCATAATTGATAATTAATATGAAGTGGTTCTATGGTAATCACTATGTAAAACTAGACCTTTGGGGATGTTAACTCTGTTGTAAATAATTATAGATAAGGGGTAATAGTGAAATCGAAGGGGTATCATCAAATTAATTCCTATAATAATGATTCTAACCAAGTCCAAGGAATGCATCCATGGTAAAACATGAGATAAGTAGTGGTCGGGCCTAAGGATGCAACCAAGGAACCTCATGTGATACTGGATCAAACCACTGTATCTGTGGAATCCAGTAAAAATAATGAAGGCATCCTATGGTTTCATACCTGGCATCCAGAGTTATACAAGGATCGGGTTACCAGGTAGGTCTCACCCAAGGCAACCAGCATCCTTGAATCGGAATAATTTCCTCAAGCACCCAAGTAATTCCTCTGAGAATACAAGAGACAACAGGAGTAAATCCTTTCTATAAGTATTTTAATGCCCATGTTAATATATAAGCACCATACATTAAATTAATTACAATTCAATTATTCAAATGATAACTATTCCATTAAAAAATTTAGTTGGTTCAAGCCTTGACTTTCATTAGATTTATAATGCCAAGTATCATGCAAACTTTTAATTAAAACCACGCTAGTCAAGTTCAATTGATAAGGTTCATGATGGATCAATGTTGTCAAAACACTAAAAACTAATTATTGCATATGACCCTATATTTGGTGTTAGGTGTTGTGGATAAAACAACAAAAAATCCATCACATTTACAAAAATATAAGATCATATGATTTTAAGGACTATAAGAAAATCATATAAATTAAATAAATGGAACTCGATGAAATCGATGGGATCCAAACATCTATTTCCAAAATCAATGAACTTTGGGGATGAGTAATAGACCACCCACCTTGTACTAATGTGATTATTATCCTCATGTATCATCCTATAATTTGGATTGGATCATAGTAGTTATAAAAACAATAATAGAAACTCACACCTTGATAACTAGGTTGATAGAAATAGAAATGAGGAATGGATTAACAAGACTCAACCACTTAATTTTGTGCATCCAGTTTGAAAAAAAGATTGATCATATCCCATATGAAGGATATCTTTCAATCCCAAGCTTTGTTTTTCAAAGAGAGAAAAACGGGGAGAAATGGAGGTACATCTCACTGTAAATCGAATTGGGGAATAAGGGTTATGTTAATAAGATCATTAAGGCTAAAATGTTAAAATCACCCAAAAAATAGTTTGTACATGGTTTGGCCGCACAGTTTTCCAAACTGTGTTCCAACCATGGATGGGTATTTCTAGAAACGGGGTTTATCACATGTATAGGGCAAGTAGTTAGGGAAGCCATGCACAAACCATGTGGAATGACTCTACCCAAAAATATCGACCATCTGTGCGGTTAGATCTAACTAATCACCATTCTTGCATGGTTTACACTCACCATACGATAATCCAAATTCCCCCAAAAATCTAGGCTTCTAGAATCCAACATGCCCTGGACACCCCTGATACCTTTTTGAACTTGTTAGGCATTAGAAAAAGGCCCATAATAAGGAGTTGGACTGAAATTTATAGGATCCATACTCGATTCAAAAAATCAAGTTCTTATAGAAGATATGCTGAAAAAGAGTGGTTGTTTCCTCATAAAGGACTCAACATAATGTTATTCCCTCCTTTTCTTATATAGAATATCAGCATGATTCGTAGATTGGGAAAGTTTTATAATCAGGAAAATGATATTTTGATTCCATATCCTATATAATTTCGCTACTTAGGAGGAAATTCATTGTATTTCCCATCACACATAGAATTATTAAGGTTTATTTAGGTTAATTAAATTGGATAAAACCAAAAATCATAGCATATGAAAAAATAATCATATTGGGGAAACACATAATCATGATAAATTACTTATAGGATATCGAAATCAGGACACATTATTTTTAATTTATGACACCATATGGTTGTCCTATGTTATTCATTATTGTATATTATTTAACTCATTCTAGATGGTTTATAAGGAGGCCATGAGTTTGAAAATTATATCCCTCACATGTTTCAATCCATGTGTGAATCAAGGCCCATTTTCGTATATTAGGTGACATTCGAGTCAAGCCCACCACGCCTTTTTCGGAGTTATTACCTCTAGGTGTCTCTATGCTCGTGCCACATCTACTTGTAATATCTAGAATGTGGTGTAATTTTTTAGAATCCAATTTCTCTATCATTTACCTAAATTCAATGACATTTTCCAATACTTTGATGCATACTTAGACATATCCTTAGGGATGACACTAATGTTTTCTCATTAGAGTTTCCAAAGGCTAATTACACATTATTCTAATACCAACTATATTGACCTAAAATTACCATAAATAAATATTTCATCATGATAGAATAATATTTATTACATAACATAATGATATAGAATCATTTAGTTATAGTGCAGTTGGAAACAAGGACAGATAAAAATGTGTTTTGTAAGTGAGCTACATCATCTCCGACTATATTCATCAAAACTCGAACTCTTCTTAGAAATATCATACATAATACCTTTCAACATAACCTAGGGAAGGGAAAAATAATAATGGGTGATCTCTTATTTTTAGTTGGTGTAAATAAGGGAGATAAAAATGTATCATGATCATAAGGGTATGAGAAAGTGATATTAGAATTTCTAAGACATACCCTGCATATCATAGATCATAAATTTTAGTCATGGAATAAATATTTTTATTTAATAATACATGAATGATAATAGAATCAAATAATATCAACCACTGGATCATAACATTGGAATACAACATTGATTTGTATCATACTCATAAGAATAGAAATTTATTTCCTTAGTAGTTAAAGGCTCATAATTAATACTATTATAGTGGATTGTGTTCACTCTAGAAACATTCATAGTATTAAAGTTCCACACACAATATTACCACAGTAGATATATTCCCTTATTGAACTAGCCTCACTCCCCATTCTTTTCATTTTTTTTCTCAAGGAATATCAATCTTTACATAATGAATTAAAGGGGGATGTAGGTCCCTTCCATCACATAATAAAAATCATAAATATATATACCTCAAGATCATAAAAAATTAATCATGTAAGATCCCATGAAAAGGAATGGGTTTTAAAAACATTTAATCATAACATAACTTGTGAAAAAATTGTGTTTAAAAATCATTTCATCATTTCATCAAAGCATAACCCATGGAAATACAAGCTGGTTTCATAAGAATTTTTTCATGGTATACTCTATGGAAGAGAAACATATTTCATAAAAATCTTTTCAACATAAACATAAACTATCTTGATAAATAATAAAAATATTATCATTGTTTCATATCCCATGTAATGATTAAGTAACAACAAAAGATGTTATCTTATATGAAAAAAAATTTGAAATAAAAATCACGTAAAATGTTTCTTGAAGAAAATAACCTCTATTTTATAATCACCTTTTAAAATAAAAATTCGTAAAATATAGTGGAAATATATTTCTTTGAAAATAAAATTGAATTTTTTTAAAGTAATATTAAATGAAAATAATTTTCATGATGTCAGGAAATTTCCATTGATGTTGTACATGTTAAAACAAATATTTCATTCACAATATCAGAAAATGCCAAATGGTCAATTTTTGGAAAATTATAATAAGATTCTTTTAAAAACCATTTTTAAAAATTAAAACATGGATAAAAATATCTTCAATAAATTATTATGATAATTTTAAAAATAATTTTGTGAATTGTTTATAGAAAACAAGGTTTTGGAAGGAAAAGGGTTCTCGACCGAAGAGAGAAATAAGGAATATTTTTCTTAAGAATATTATTTTAAACTATTGAGTACATAAAGCTATGAAAATAAAGAAAAAAATATTATAATTATATAACTAGATAATAATAAAATATATTATTTTACTAAGAGATAGATCTTATGATTTCATTATTTGGATAATAAGCATAAGTAATCCCGATAAACAATGAGATTGTAACCTAAAACACTTACCACTTTGGTAAATTTTAATCATAAACCATAGGAAATAATAAAATTAAATGAAACCTATAATATAATGATAATAAATAAATTTATGATATTTCATGTCAAATGGGATGTATAATCACCTTATAAAATAAGATAAGCGCATAACATAACATATGTCTCAAAGAAGGAAAATTGAGACAAAAAATCCCTTACCACTTGGGTAACTCTTGAACTATAAAACCCATGAAAGTGATACAATCAAATTTATATATAAATACACTTAATATTAATATTAATAATCATAAAATACATTCATGGGTAGTATATACACCACATTAAAGAAACACATGGAAAATATGGCTTGTGTCTCACTGAAAATTAAACTGAGATAGAAACCCGTCACCTTAAGTCTCGAATTACTTTGTACAAATTTAAAACTCCTTTATAATAAATATATGTCAATTATAAATATTATATATATATATCATACTATATTTTATTTACTTATGAGTTTTTATTATCCAATTATTAACAATTCCATATTAAATTCATGTTTAAAAAAATAACGACTTTATTTTTCCTGTTTATTTTGACTTGTTATTTTTTTATCGTCTTAATTTTATAATGTTTCCATAATAACTTAAATTTTAACTATGATATAAATATCTTATATATTGAATATATATTCATATAGATTAATCTATAAATTTTATAGGTAGAGAATGAAATACAGAACTCAAGGAGACGGTAGGTCGTACATACGCATGAACATTGTTTCCATTTTATTAACAGATTGAAATAAATAAAGTTATGTAGTATATTAAAATTATTGAATAATTTTTATGTCATATATATAAAATATTTTCATCAATACAACCCTTATTACCTTCCATGAAAATCATGAATGAATCACATCTCTTTGTGAGGCGGTACTCTACCGTACACATGAGTGAGGTAAACATATTCTCACAGAATGTAAAGTAAGAAGGTATATGTAATATAATAATTCCACTAGTATAATAATATTATAAATATAAAATATAAACATTTAATCCACCATTATATCTTACCTTCATAGGTGTTGATTGAAAATGAATAACATTAGTTCACGAGGCGGTAGTCCACCATATACATGAATAATGATTTTGTATCCCATCTAATGAAAGTTGAGGTGGTTTTAGGTTATGAAATTTAATTAATAACATCTAATTATATATAATATTGTTATTTATATATATATATATTAATGTTTTAATAATAATTTATGTAGTTTTAGGAAGAAATAAAATAAAACACGCTTGTTGAAAAATGTTACCTCTTATTCGGGTAACCACCTTTAGTTTTCACCAAAATCCTTCATATATTGAATTTATGACCAAAATAAGGCTTATAATATTATAGGATAAAATTTAGGGGTATATTTGGAAAATTTTTGGATGAACCTAATGGTTTTGGATGTGAGAAGTGGAGAGGATAAGGGGTGGTTTTTTCATAGGTGAGGTGAGTGGCACACTTGAAATTTTTGGAATGTAAAAGGTGTACCTAAATTTTTTCACAACCTAGAAATAAAAACATAGACCGTTATTGGCAAATATAAATAAAATGGTCAATATATTGAAACATAATGTGTTTTATAAATGATTATAGGTCATTTTATCCCTTATAATTTTAGTTTAACCCCTCTGTAAACCCATTTTCACCTCATCCACATTAATTAATTTTTACTATTTTTAATATTTATTTTTGTAAAAACCTGATTTGAACATATTATATAATATAAAATATAATTATTAAAAAAATTTAATCCATTTTTATAAATTTCATTCAAATAATTTATAAAATTTAATTAAAAATTTATCTTGTAAATGCGACTAGAAAGTGTTTTTAAAAAAAGAAAATGTTCAAAAGTTTAAAAAGATGTTATATAAAAATTCAATATTGAAATTATTCCCATAAACTAAATTGGATTAATATAAATATAATTGAAATAATTTTACTTGTAAACCAATTATTGAAAAAAATATACCTTATAAATTCTTTGAATGAAAATGATGTTTTAATAAAATAGTATTTTTCACTATTCATCATAAAATTGATCTTTTTAGAAAAATCATGAAAATTAATCCTAATATTAATTTGTCCTGAAAATTTGAAAAAGAATTTATTTTATAAAATTACTTTTCTAAAAGTAAAAAAAAATTATTTTTGTTATTTTTCAAAAAATGAAAAATAGATTTTTTTGAGAAAATTTTATTTTCAAAACATATAAAGACTTTTCAAAAAATTGTGTACTTTTTAAAAAATATGTTTTATTTATATAAAAAGACTATAATTCATAATAATTAATAATTTATTAAAATTCATATATCGTTGTTTAACGGATAATTTATAATGGTTGTATTTAAATAAAGTAATTAATAACATTTTGTGAATTGTTAAAACTCAGTGTTGCATGTGACATAAGTTATCAAAGAAATTAAATTTATTCCAAAAATATATTTTGTAAAATAGCATGTTTTTATAGGACCTATCTCATGGTAAATTTATTTCATATGTTCTACTGGTATTTATTCTCACCACCTATGATCGGACGACCCACTATTTGAAATAAACTAGAACATTTATTTAAATCAATGTGAAATGAATAGAGTGATAAGGGCCACGATGGACCTTTGAATAATAATTTGATACCAAGACCACTGATGTCTCGGGTATTGATTCTATAAATTTATTATGAGATATATGGATCCCATGGGGTATGAATTAAATTAAATGTATATATGAATAGAGATGACCTTAGCATAGGTTCCTTGGCTTCCATAAGTAGGGAGAAATGATGAATCAGGTTTGTATAACCCCAATTATAACCCCAGAACATGATTATTGGACAACTGAGATGTAATAAACATAGATAATTGTCTTACATTTTTTAAGAGTGGATAATGTGTTCCTCCCACATTAGTATGTGCTCACCCAAGTTGAAATAACCTAAGTGTACTTAAAAGATGTTGGATGAGAGGATTGACTTAGAATGACCTCAGTAACTCAGATGGTCATTATACAATCAATCCATAGTTATGTGGGTATGTATTTTCATAGTATTACTAGGAGTAAATGTTATGATTATAGAGTTTTTTTAAGGGGATTGTCTTTTTAATGAAAGGTTTTGACCCTAGGGTTCGAAATGAGATTGAGGATCCCAAGTAGGGTGTCTAGATATTTTTATGACCTAGGGGACCTTGGTGGGTTCCCTAATTTGTTATTGACCTTTATGACATGGTTAGTGAATATTTTTATGTATTATTAACTTAAATTTGACATTGTAATCTAAAAGTAGATAGTGTGAACATATTATATTCATAGACCCAGAAACATGTATGAAGGAACGTAGTGGAAGTATTACAAATTATGTGAGGGTGTCGTTCTATTCTACATGATGGTATTGATTGACTGAGTCAGTATTGATATGTTTAATCCATGTTTCTAGGTGTTCATATAGGTATTTCTTGATATGTGGGGCTTGGATTGAGTGGTTATCACCCTGGTGACAAGCTGGTAAACAATATGGTTGGGATTTGATGTTATATGTGTGTGTGTTGTGTGATGGACCTAAGGATAGAGGATTAACCAAGTGAGTAATGTTAGTGATATTTTGAGGTGGAGAGTGGGTACACATCTAGGTTCTAGAATATTTGATTATGTTTGCTTATAGGGTGAATACAACACTCTATGTTTATGAAATTCCTGATTTCTAGGGATGATGTGAGTGTTAACCTGAGTATAGGAATGATATGATACATTATATATAGTTTCTGGGAAGGGTTCGTGTAAACCCCTATGTTTCTAGATGATATTATATATGGTTTCCTATAAGGGTGTGGGTATTCAGCTATGTTTTTTAATAACATTATATATGGATTATAGGTAGGGTGTCGGTACACCCCTATGTTTATTATTGAAATTATATATGGTTTATTTATGGGGCATGGGTATTCCCCTAAGAATATATATGAAATTATATATGGTTACGTAATAGGGTATAGGTACACCCATGAGTTTCCAGATTAAATTATATTTGGTTTCCCAACAGGGAATGGGTACTCCCTATAGTTTCTAAATGACATTATATTCAATTTAAAAGTAGGGTGAAATCATTACACTGAGTTTACACATGATTTAAAGTTTATAGGTAGGGACCATACTTTTCCTTGAGTATCCTGATGATATAGGGGTTATGTTTATTTATGTCGAGAGTCTTCCTCTATGTTTTAAGATGATCTAGAATATGTTTCCTAATTGAGAGAGTCCTCCCCTAGGTTCTTTATAATGTGTTTCTAGGAAGTGTTTGAGTATAAAATTGAGTCCCCCGATAACTATATTAGATTCTCCAAGTCACTATGATGCATGGAGAATTACATAAGGTCAATCCCATGTGTCAACTTAGAACTCAATGAACTTTGGTGAATATTTTATTATTTTCACAGTATTTTACTTATTCTGAGCATATCAATTGTGTATAAATTATATTTACTAGTTATAATAGAAACCCTTTTAGTGGTACCCTACTGAATTTTACTCACAACTAACTCAAGAAGGCGTGAAAAATAGGTAATTTGGATGAATTCACATTTAAAAAATTCAGGTAGGTTAGAATCCTATCATTTTATAATCAAATGGGATAAGTTGGATGGGTCTATATATTTTGATTAGGTGAGGCTCGAGGAGGGAATTTGATCCTATTTTATATTTTATGTTTCTTCTATTAATTGTTATTTTTCCTTATACTATAGTGCGATCACTCGATATGTTTTCTTTTATTCTTTTACATTACATTTTTTATGAAATTATTATTATTTATTTATGAATACTCATATTATTATTGTGATGGATGATTTTTGGTTATTTACATTATATTATTCACTAAAATATTGGTTTATTTTATATCCATGGTAACACCTTACACCCTCCCTATTAATAGTTATCTTATGGTGTATAGGGAGTTATTATTAAGGTCTTTATCACATCATTGGTTCAGAAACTAATGAGTGGTCATAGGCTGGGGATGATATAAAGTGGTTCTAATGAATTTTATTTTGTCTTACTATTTGGGGAGATGGTAGAAAAGTGATACAGGAATGGGTTAGAGCTTGCAATGGTCCTATAACTGTTGTATCACATATAACTTTTTTCAAGAGAATTCTAGGTTACTATGGAATTGAAAATATGATTCCTGATTTTTCCGATTATGATATAGATATTTATTTAATTATGATGTGTGTATTTTTAATTGATATTTATGGTTTTTTTCTCTTGGATCATTGTAAATATGATAGTTTACATAAATAATTCATAGAACATAGTACTCACATAACATTCATGTACTTATATGTGATTTATATCACTAATGATGAGGGTTTAACTATTTAATGTTTAAACAAAAACTTATATGGTATTTTCCAATAAAAAATATTGGTGTGATTCTAGTCACCTAAACCATAATATATTTTCTTCTCATGACATGTACTAAAGATTATATATATTGATATTATATAATGATGAATACACCTTTTGACCAATTTTCCTTGATATGAGTAAAAATAATTATTTAATTTTCCTACTTAAAACTAGTGCAGTAGCAAGAAGTGGTTGATCCCCGAAGGGAGATTTGGGAGAAAAATCCATGAAACACAACTAAAAGGAAACAATAAGACAAATTGAATATGTTGTGTTGTATAAAATGAAAGTACTATTGAATACTAATTAGGAAAATAAATAAATGTCAAACTGTAATGATATTTATGAATTTTAATTAGTTGGTCCATGGTAGAAACAAGTGAAAAATTGCGGGGAAATTTCTATTTTTTTATTTCTAAATTAATTTTCCATTATTCATAGAAAATTAAAAAAATGGGTTTTTAATAGTCAAATATGTCAAAAACACCTTCTTTCAAGTAATATAGAGCATAAATGGTGAATTCATTAGTCTTTTAATCAATAAATTTTTAAATACAAAAAAAAAGATGAATGTTGGTTTTATCAATATTAAAATTTCATTTGATTTTTACAAATAATAACCGAGTAGGAGAAATGAATAAAATATAGAATAACAATATGAAAAATCAGAAATATTATTTTCCCAAAATATTTTATTTTATAAACTTTTTTATATCAACAAAATAAATGAAATTCATATCAATAAAAGAAAAAGTGTATAAGGGAAAGACTAGTCTTTTATATAAATCTAGCTCTATTTCCCAAGATTTACTACTCATATGTCTAATTTATACAATTAGTTATTATTTTTCTCAATTTATAAATGATTAAATTATATCTCAAATTATTAATATCCCATTTATTATTCATTTACATGCCTTTGGTAATGGAATTCCATCATCACAACTCACAATTCCATCCTTAGGTTGAATCACTAGTCTCTACATGGTGAAAGATATTATTGATCATCTTATTCGCATACTTAAATATTATTTTAGCATAATAATATCTCAATCCCAAAAGATCTTGGTTATTTTATTATATTCTTCAACAATATCTAAAAAGATATATATAGCCATCTTCAAAGTCTCAGGTTTAGCATAAATTTTCTTCAGTTTTTAATTTTACAAGATGGGTAACCTAAGTATATCTCACATAAAAAACCATGAAATAGTTCTAGAATGTGATATTACCCTAACACAACACTTATTTGACCATTATGTAGATTAAATAACTTTGTGGTTCACATACGGAAGTCCTATGATGCACCAGATATACCCTTATGTGAGCTTAATCTATCGCTTGATACATTTATGAAACACCCTTCAACATTGGTGATACCCTAATACAAGTTTGACATAACCTTGATATATCTTAGTCATGTAAAAATTACCCTTATATGAATCTCATTCATATAGATTAACTTTACAAGAGGTATCAAATACCTTTACATGTCCTTCCATGACCTTTATTCAATGCCTTGGGGTGTTGGATGACCCTTATATAAGTTATTGAGTTTCAACATTACTCAAATCCTCTAATTCACCCATAAAAACTACTTCATATTTAAATGAAAATCAATAATATCATTAATTTTACCTTTATGTAGTTATCTACCATTGACCCTTACACGTATCATTCTTTTACAAATCATAAACAAACACTAATGAAAATAATCAATCTAATATAAAAAATAAAATATAAATTCATACCAACTTCAAAACGAGAATAAACATTTTCCCTACTGAATAATATTAAGACTACAAGCATGGAACCTATAAAATGTTTATTCCAAGAGAAAAAATCTACAAAATAAATTATAAAATATTATTTCAATTAATGTTTCAAAAAACTCCCAAAAATATAATGGTTATTAAAAAATATAAAAAATAAAACATAGAACATTCAGAAAATTTATCACTAAAATCAAATTTTCAAATAATAATTCAAAGGATTAATAATTTCACCACAAAATAAAAATACATAATGAACATTTATTCAATATAGGAAACATCAATGACACTATATAAAAGGGAAATTTATTTCCATCATTGGGTCGATATAAGAACTTGATTCCTTCATACTATTTATAGAGTAGAATGTTGTTTTTTAGATAATGTGTTAATAATAACATATTTTGTGTATTTCCATATAGTTATTAAAGTAATTTTGGTTAACTGAACTATATGTCTATGGTATTAATTTACATGGATCATCATGGGATGATTTTGTAACGCCCCGACCCCAGTTACCCAGAGTTGGTGCATTATTACATAATATTGGCATGATCACAAAACATAATTTCTTGAAAGACCGATTAGTTAAGTATCTTGGGAATCACTAGATACATTAATAAAGTTTACATTACATCATAAAATGAAAACTACAACAAAATAGTCCCCATATTCCACACTCATATCCCCTCAGACTATCCCTGCAGGTCGATCATAAAATACTTCTTCACATCATGAGAAAAATTAAACATAGAAAGGGGTGAGCTCAAATGCCCATTAAGGATAACAATATAGCGAAAAATTTCATAAATAAGCATAAACATTTAAGGCAATGTATAAATAAGAAAAATACTTTGAAACTTGAACTTTAACATAATATGTCTGAAATAATATGAAATAATTCCATTTACTTATTCACAAGGATATTCTACTAATCGAATAATCACATTCAATATCAATAACCACATTTATAATGATGGAATGCATAATTCCAGTCTATAATATACAAATAGTCAAGGAATTGTGCCAAGAATACAAATAATATGTCGTCAAGGCCTTGTGCCAAGACACTAGTTTGTCTCATGATACCTACCGATGCTTCAAGGAGCTATAGAGGGCTACACCCGTCACTTATTTAGTCCAATGCATTCCGCATATGAACAAGTTTAAACATAACATAAACATTCGTATTAAAAATAGCATACGAAATGTCAATAATTTATCCATAAACCATTAATGGTATAAAAATAACACATCCACAGTCAAACATATCAAAAAACCTTTGATACTATATTGATTTTTTATATCATAATAAATAAACTTCAAATAAGCTTAAAATCCATCAAAGGATGTTGACATAGATGAAATCAAAACTATTTGATAGAAATATCTCTGTTTTTAAATAATTTAAAAGTAACATAATTATAAAATAAAACATTTACTTTGAAAATATTCATATAATCTTGTAAAGGGAAGCTTCAATGATTTTATAATACCAGAGAATAGCTTCACCCGCTGTATAAGTTAAAAAAGACATTCTTACCTTAATTCCGTCGAAAACGTTAAAAAGGACCTTGTTTTGAAAAAAACATAAATATTCCTTTATAAACATCTCATAAAAATAAAAAAAAGGTATAAATGAAATTAAACCATAGTCTATAAAATAGTAAGAATGATTTGAAATACATTTTTAAGAAACATGGATGTGGATGATAAAGAGGTCATAGTAGATAATTACGTATAAACAGCCTCGGATAATGAAGAGATTGTGAAATAAACCCTTACCTTGTAATTTTCCTTTGTTGAGGGTAGTTTAACCTCCTGTATAATGGTGAAATAATTTTTATTAAATTATACAAGAATAATATACATAAATATGATATCATATATGATCTTTTAATATTGCTTTGTTAATAATATTTTAGTATTACCATCATTTTGTGTGTTCACTTACTCATTTTCTTTTATATGTTTTATTAAATAAGTCATGCTTGTTATCCATAGGTTGTATCTTATTCATATAAAAAATGATATCAAGTCCTTAAACATCATTTTTTAATCATCAAATTAAAATTTGTCTTGAATTGAAACGATGGGTAATGAATCAAATCACGTTCGTGGAGACGGTAATCTGTACGTATGCACGAGCAACAATATAATTCTTTTGATGTTATAATAATATATAATTGGATGGTGTATCATATATAAATAATAATTATCATGTTATACTTATTATTTACATTAATTAACCATCATTATTATACCCATCCAAATAATAATTTATTGAATAACAATTACACCATGACGTGGAGACGGTAAGTCGTACGTATGCACGTATGGTGACATGTCATTCAAAGGATAGATAGAATAATGAATATGGTTGTACGATATTTATAATAAAATAATAGTATATAGAAGATACTGGAGTTATTATTTTAGAATGAAAATAACAAAGAAAGAATACGTGGAAAAAGAAAGGAACTTGAAAGAGGGTGGTTAAATCATTACCTCTTCTTCTAGTTCTTCCTTTTTATTTGATCAAAAGGGCTCTTTATGTCGGATTTCTGACTTAATTAAGGCCTCTAAGATGAATTGAGTGAAGTTTAGAGGATATTAGGGTGGGGGTTTGCCAAACCAAAATGCTTTTAAGGTTTGAATTTGAGAGAAGGGGGAGTGCCATTTTATAAGAGGCGTGAGGGGCACCTAAGGAAAAAATTAAAATATTATTTTATAATAAATTCATATTCAGTTTATAATGGCTCCAATGTGACTTATTTCGAGGATAAGGTGGGGATGGGTATATATTATTTCAACCAATATATTTTAGATAGGTTTGGGTCACTATATTAACCTTATCATTTATATTTAACTCTTAGTTAAAAAGTTTAACATTTACCATGTCTCTTTGTATTCATATATTATATGGTTAATTAACATACTATAACAAGAAAAGAAAACCCCAAGTGGTTAATTATTAATATATATAACCTTATATAAGTCATTTGGTAGAACATTATATTTTTAAGAATAGAATATCAATTAATAATATAATATTTGTTTTAAATACTTCTTTATGTCAATTTTGACACTATTTCATAATTGATTTTTTTTAAAGTTCTAACAACTTTATTTATTATAAATAAATTCATTTAATAAATTCTAACACGTCATATTAACCTTGAAAATTAGTTTAATTCAAAAAAAGTCTCAAATTACATTTATTTGGATATTTATAATATTAATTATTTTAATATTTCATTAATTAGGTAATTACTCCATCACCATTGTGTCATAATGAAACTATATTATTTAATGTCTAAAAATTATAAATAAAATACCATTATGTAGGAAATCGGTTTAGCTTCCTAATGAAAATTTTTAATCGAATTTATCTTTTTTATGACCCTATATTAAAATTTATTTATTTATTAAACATTGATTTTTACTCTTTTAACTCTCCCTTGAATTAAATAATAACAAATATCCTAATCTGATCCAAGTGGATCAATGAGGTTCATATTTTATTCATAAGGTTGTTTCTGGTCTAATTATACTTATCCAATAGAATTAGGACATGTGTTAGGGTAATAATAATATCATTTTTACCCTTAATTACCCTATTCACACTTAGCAGTGGTAAATAAAAGTAAAAAGTTACTATTCACAAAAAATTATTTTTATCTTATTGAACCACATTTTACTCTTTGATATTAACCGTGTCTCTCGGATTATCTAAATTCCACTCAAAGAAGTGGTAAAATTATGTGTTATGTGAATTTGTAAATTCTTCTAGGAGATGGGTAAAAGACGGTGAAAAGTTCAATAAAATTTTAATATATCTAAAATTATTATAAAATGACTCCAATGAATTAAATTGAACTTATATAGGTATTATGTATCTATTTGGACCTAAAATAAAATTAAATGAAATAAATAATTTAAAAAAATCCATTTTAAACTATAACTCGGTGTTTTTTCACTATTCATCAAAAATTGAATGTTTTTAGAAAAATACCAAAAATTCACCCTAAGCTAATTTCGATATTCCGAATCCAAAAATGAATTCAATTTTCAAAGATAAAATTTATAAAATTTTAAAAAGTGGGTATTACTATTCATAACGTCTAGTTTGATTGGTTGTGGTGTGTTAGAACTCGAAGTTGCGTTCAATAGATGCTACTGTATTATTTAAGGGGAAGCGTACCGTGGAAGATTGGGGTGTTACATTCTGCCCTCCTTCAAATAAATTCATTGTCTAAATTTTTAGAATATTAATGCACAAAAAACATAGGTGGTTCTTCATCATAAGTTTCTCGGGTTCCCACGTTGCCTCTTCCATCTAATGGTTTCTCCATAGAAATTTTACTAGACGAGTCATCGGGTTTCTCAACACTTGTTTTCTGGTATCAAGAATCTGGAAGGGCTCTTCGCAATAAGATAGATCGAGTTCCATTTTTACTTACTCATAGGTGAGTACAAGCGTTGGGTCAGGCATGTATTTTCTCAACAGTGATACGTGAAACACATCGTGAACTTGGGAGAGATTTAGCGGCATTGCCAAAGGGTAAGCTACAACCCCAATTCGTTCTAGAATTTCGAAAGGTCTGATGTACCTGGGACAAAATTTACCTATATTACCGAAACGTATAACTCCCTTCCATGGAGATACCTTCAAGATAACATGATATCCTACCTGAAATTCCAAATCCTTGCTTTGATTATCGGCGTAGCTCTTCTGCCTACTTTGAGCTGCTTTGATGTGGTTTTGGATTACCTTTACCTTTTCCATCATTTCCTCCACCAGTTTTGTGCCTACAAGTTTTCTTTCACAAACGTCATCCCAAAAAGTTGGTGTGAGTCATCTCTTTCTGTATAACGCTTCATATGGTGCCATCTGAATACTTGAATGGAAGCTATTGTTATAGGAAAATTCCACCAGAGGTAAGTATAGATCCCACATATCCTGAAAGTCAAGTGAGCATGATCTCAACATGTCTTCTAAGGTTTGAATAGTCCATTCTATTTGTCCATCAGTTTGGGGGTGGTAAGTAGTGCATAAACGAAGTTCAGTATCCAAGACTTTCAGAAGTCTTTTCCATAATCTTGAAGTTAAACGTGGATCACGATCAGAAACAAATGATAATGGTACTCCATGAAGTCTTACAACATCATTAATATATAATTTTTCTAATCGTCCTAGTGGTAAATCTTCTATTATAGAAATAAAATGTTCTGACTTGGTAAGATGATCAACAATGACCCATATTGCATCGTTCTTTCTAGGAGTGTTTGGTAGTCCCATGATAAAGTCCATCGTAATATTATCTCATTTCCACTCAGGTATGGGAAGAGGTTTCATGACTCCTCCAGGCTGTTGCCTTCTAGATTTAACCTATTGAAAAAGCATACATCTTAACACCAAATCAACAATATCCCTCTTCATGTTGTCCCACCAAAAATGTTCCTTCAAATATTTGTACATTTTGGTGCTCCCATGGTGTATAGAGAAATTGGAACTATGAGCATCATCTAACAATTTCCTTTTTAAATTAGGTATATCGGGAACACAAAGTCTCTTCCCAAATTTCAAAATTCCTTCTTCATACACAAATTCACTCAATATCCCATCATTCATAGCTTTAATAGTATTTTTAAACTCTTCATCATTGGTCTGAGAATTCTTTATCCTTTCTAGTAAAGATAGTTTGACAACCATTTGAAGAAGTATTGAGGTTTCACCTTCCATGGTGATCCCCATATCCATCTTTACTAGATTCATGTATATAGGATCTTTTTCAACTATCATCTTGTTCAAAACTCTATGATCCTTTCTGCTCAAATCATCTGCCACCTTATTTTCCTTCCTCGGGTGGTAGTGTATCGTGCAATCATAATCCTTTTGTAGTTCAAGCCAAATCCTTTTCCTCATGTTGACTTATTTTTGTGAGAAAATATACTTCGAACTCTTGTGATTGGTATATATCTCAAAATTTTCACCATAGAGATAATGTCTCCATAAATTCAAAGAAAATAATACAACAGATAACTCAAGATCATGAGTAGGACCGTTTTGCTCATGAATTTTCAGCTATCGTAATACATAGGATATAACACTATCATTCTGCATAAGGACACAACCAATTCCTTTCTTTGATGCATCATTATAAATAATGAACCCATAATTACCCGATGGTAGAGTCAATATATTATCATTGACTAATATTTTCTTCATTTCTAGAAAACATTCTTCACACTCTTTTGTCCAAACAAATTTAACCCCTTTACGTGTGAGATTTGTTAATGGGTAAGCCAATCGGGCATAATTTGGAACGAAACACCGATAATAACCTGATAAGCCAATAAAACTATGTACCTCAGTTATACTCATCGGTGCTGGCCATTCATGGATTTCCTTGGTCTTAGAAGGATGAACAGAGATTTCATCCTTAGAGACAATATGGCCAAGTAAAGAGATCTCCTGAATCCAGAATTCACACTTGCTAAACTTCCCATATAATTCATGTCTTCTAAGTGTCCTCAGGATAATGCGCAAGTGATTTTCATGATTTTTGTAGATTTTGGAGTATACCAAGATATCATCAATAAATTCCACCACAAAATCATCGAGATATTTCTTGAAAACTCTATTCATTTGATCCATGAATGTAGAGGGTGCATTAGTCAGCCAAAAAGGAATTACTGTAAACTCATAATTCCTGTACCTAGTTCAAAATGTTTTCTTTGGAATGTCTTCCTTTTTCACACACAACTGATGGTATCCTGATCGAAGGGAAATATTTGAAAAGTATTGACCTCCATGTAGTTGGTCAAATAAATCATCAATGCCAGGTAAGGGATACTTGTTCTTTATTGTTATAGCATTGATTTCCCTATAGTCGATACATAACCTCATAGATACATCTTTCTTATTAACAAAAAGGACAAGGGATCCCCATGGAGATACACTAGGGTGAATAAATCCTTTATTACTGAATTCTTCTAGTTGTTTCTTTAGTTCAACTAATTCCACAATGACCATTCTAGAAGGTGTATTTGATATGGTCCATGAACCAGGAATTAAATCAATGAAAAACTCAATTTATTATTCTTGAAGATGTCCAGGTAAATCCTCCGGAAACACATCTACATATTCTTTCACAATAGGTACATCCTCTATTTGAACATTCCTTTCCTCACCCACATTTATTTCATTCTCTTCCTCCCCGATAATTGAATTTAGTTGAGAAATAGGGGGTGGATCTATATTAGAATTGGGTGGTGATGATTCTACTCTAAAGATAAGGTGTTCTTTATCATCATCATCAAATATCGTAACCTCCTTCGTCTTACAATAAATATTGGAATCATGGTCCGAAATCCAATCCATAATGAGGATTATATCAAATTAAATCATGGGTATGATGATCAGATCAGCAGATAAGGAACATTTATGTACTCTAATGGGGACTGATTCACAAAACATTATTCCAATGATACTTCCCTTAAAATTTTTGGCTGACAACTCCCTTGTTAAATCAAATTGGAATTATCTAATTTTCTTAGCAAACTTGGAAGACAAGAAACAATGCGATGATCTAGAATCAAATAATGAATTTGCTAAACTTGAGGAAACCATTAAATTACCTGCCACCACATTTTTCAGAGCTTCTTCCTCAGCAGTAGTGATAACATAAGCTTCGCATTGATCCCTTGCAATTTTCTAAGGTATGTTCCCTTAACTCTTAGGACATTCATTTTCATAATGTCTCATCTCCCAGAAATTGTAGTGCTGAACATCAGTAGCTTTTTTCTTCCCCTTGAAATCATGATCTTAGTGGCCTTTTTCAGCACACTTGTAACAAACTCCTGTTCTCTTCCAGCAAGTACCAAGGTGTTTCTTACTATATTTACTATAGGTTGGATATTGAACTTTTTCTTTATTCCACTTATTTCCATTCCCATTGTGATCAGCAGATCTCTTCTTCTCTTTCTTTACTTTAATGTCATAAGACATAGAGAATTCATTTTTTTCTTGATAGCACATGAGACAATATCTTCGTACAATGAGAAGCATTTTGAGACTAATGCTTGACAGAGAAATGGATTTTACCCACCAAATAAACGATCAGTCTTACTCCTTGGGTTACATATATAATCTGTTACATGCCTCGCTATCCTTGTAAAGCTAGCCTCATACTTTGCGACATTCTCATCCTCCTTTTGTCTCAGACTCAGAAATTGCCTTTCCATATCTGCTCGATGGTCATGAGGAAATTATTTTTCTAATAAAATCTCTTTGAACTCCCTCCATTCCATATTTGATACTTCATCATCCTCCTTTGAGTTTTGAATCAATGACCACCATTGGTCAGCATCTCCAGTAAGGCGGTAAACTACCATGATAAGTTTTTTTCTTTCACTACTCCCCAAGGCATGGAATATTTTCTCTAAGGAATTTATCCATTTCTCAGCTTCTAATGGATTTTTAATCCCATTGAACAATGGTGGTTGTTTCTTTATGAAGCTATCTAACAATTATTCTCCACGCTGTGGATCTGGGTGCTCCATACGGGTAAGGTTATTATTCATAACCTGTGTGAGTTTTCCCAGTATGGTGATAAGCTGATCAAGACCAGTTCTATCACCAGATCCACTATAATTATCTTGAGCAGGAGGGAAATCCCTACATGGAGTGCATTCATTGATGTGGTTTCCATTTCTTCCACTAGGCTCTATTTCTAAACAATGGAATACACTAGATTAGTTTTTGAATCACAGTACATAAATCCAAACATGTAAAACACTTAATATAAATTGAACAGTTTATGGATATAATCCATAATAATAAAAAAACGTTTTTTTTGAGGAAGTATATACTCATAAACCCATCATAATGGTTTGTATGGAAAATGAGAATTATCCTAAGCTTATCCCCAAGGAGTGTCGTAACCAAGAGTGTAGCAAGGCCCGTTGTCGTGCACCGGTTCCCATTCGAGTCAAGTTCAAAGTGGTGTTTTCGTGTTTTACCCCTAGGTACATCTGTTCCAGAGCCGCCTCTACTTGCTCGTATCCAGATAGGGATGTATTTCTCAGATATCTAACAAAATCTCTACAATACCAAAATTCTAGAAAGTTCTTCTATACTAATCCTCAAATTCCATCTTAGTTCTATGTTCTCTAATCAGATTTTACTTAAATCTAACTTCCAAAGTTTTTAATAAACTTCCTCTAATACCAACTGTAATGCCTTGACCCCAATTACCCAGAGTCGGTACATTATTACATAACATTGGCATGATCACAAAAGATCATGTCTCAAAAGACCAATTAGTTTAGTAGCCTTGGAATTACTAGATACATTCACAATGTTTATATTAAATCATAAAATAAAAACTACAACAACATAGTCTCCATAGTCCACACTCATATCCCCTCAGACTATCCCTACAGGTCAGTCATAAAATACTTCTTCACATCCCGGGAAAAATAAAACATATAAAGGGGTGAGCTCAGATGCCTAGTAAGGATAACAATATAGGGAAACTTTCATAAATAAGCATAAACATTTAAGGAAATGTATAACTAAAACAAAAGACCATTAAACATGATCTTCAGCATAACATGGAAGAAATAAAATGAAATAATGTCATTTACTTATTCACATGGATATTCAACTAATCTAATAATCACATGCAATATCAATAATCACCTTCATAATTATGGAATGCATAATGCCAGACTATTATAACCACATAGTCAAGTCATTGTGCCAAGACTAAAAATAAGATTTGGTCAAGGCCTTTTTCCAAGACAATAGTTTGTCTCATGAGACCTACCGATGCATCAAGGAGATATAGTGGGCTCCACCCATCACTTATTAAGTCTAATTAATTCCTCATATGAATAGGTTTAAAAATAACATAAACATTCGTATTAAAACTAGCATACGAAATGTCAATACTTTATCCATAAACCATGAATGGTATAAAAATAACACATAAACAATCAAACATATCACAAAACCTCCAATACTATATGGATGTTTTTTATCATAATAAATAAACTTCAAATAAGCTTAAAATTCCTCAAAGGATATTGACATAGTTGAAATTAAAACTATTTGAGAGAAATATATATTTTTTTAAATCATTTAAAAGTCACATAATTATAAAATAAAACGTTTACTTTGAAAATATTCTTATATACTTGTAAGGGAAGCTTCACTGAGTTTATAACGGTAGAAAATTGATGCACCCACTGTATAAGTTAAAAAAGACATTCTTACCTTAATTTTTCCGAAGAGGTTAAAAAGGACCTTGTTTTGAATACGACGGAAATATTCCTATATAAACATCTTATAAAAAGTCAACAAGGGTATAAATTACATTAACCAATATTCTATAAAATATTAAGAATGATTTGAAATACATTTTTATGAAACATTGATGTGGATGATAAGGAGGTCCCAGTAGATAATTACGTATAAACAACCTCAGATAATGAAGAGAATGTGAAATAAACCCTTACCTTGTAATTTTCCTTGGATGAGGGTAGGTTAAACTCTTGTAGAATGGTGAAATAATTTTTATTAAATTATAAAATAATCATATACATAAATATGATATCATATATGATATTTTAATATTGCTTTGTTAATAATATTTTTGTATTATCGTCGTTTCGGATGTTCACTTACTCGTTTTCTTTTATATGTTTTGTTACATAAGTCATTCTTATTATCCATATATTGTATATTATTCATATCCGGAATGATATCAATTCCTTAAAAATTATTTTTCAATCATCAAATGAAATTTATTCTTGAATTGATATGATGGGGAATGAATCTTATCGCGTTTGTGGAGACAGTAATCCATACGTACGCATGAGCTACAATATTATTATTTTGATATTAAAATAATATATAGTTGGATGGTGTATCATATATAAATAATCATTATAATTTTATATTTATTATTTACATGAATTACATATCATTATTATACCCATCTAAATAATAATGTATTGAATAACAATTACACCACGATGTGGAGACGGTAAGTTGTACGCACGCACGTATGGTGACGTGTCATTCAAAGGATGGATAAAATACTGAATATGGTTGTAACATATTTATAACATTATCTCAATATATATAAGATTGTGGAGATATTATTTTAGGATGTAAATAACAAAGAAAGAAGAAGTGGAAGAAGAATGGAACTTGAAAGAGGGTGGAGAAATCATTACTTCTTTTTCGGGTTATTCCTTTTGAATTGATAAAAAGGGCTCTTTAGGATGGATTTATGACTAAAGTAAGGCCTCTAAGATAAAGTGAGTCAAGTTTATAGGATATTTTTGTAGGGTTTGTCTGAAATAAAAGGCTTTTAAGGTATGAATATGAGAGAAGGGGGAGTGCCATTTTATAAGAGGTGTGAGGGGAACGTTAGGAAAAACATAAAATATTATTTTATAATAAATTCATATTCAGTTTATAATGGCTCCAAGTGACTTATTTAGAGGATAAGGCGGGAATGGTTCAAAATATTTTCAACCAATTGATTTTATGCAGGTCTGGGTCACTATATTAACCTTATCATTTATATTTTACTCTTAGTGAAATAGTTTAACATTTACCATGTCTCTTTGTATTTTATATTATATGGTTAATAAACATACTATAACAAGCCACGAGAACCCAAAGTGGTTAATAATTAATATATAAAACCTTATATAAGTCATTTGGCTGAACCTTAGATTTTTAGGAATAGAATATCAATTAATAATATAATATATTTTTTAAATGCTCCTTTATGTCAATTTTGACACTATTTAAAACTTGATTTTATTAAAGTTCTATCAACTTTATTAATTCAAAATAAATTCATTTAATAAATCCTAACATACCATATTAACCTATAAAATTAGTCTAATTCATAAAAAGTCTCAAATTTAATTTATTTGGATATTTATAATATCAATTATTTTAATATTTAATTAATTATGTAATTAATGCATCACCATTGTTTCATAAATAAATTAAATTATAGAATGTCTAAAAATTATAAATAAAATACCATTATGTAGGAAATAGTTTTATATTCCTAATGAATATTTATAATCGAATTTATCTTTTGTATAACCCTATATTAAAAATGATTTAGTTTTTAAACATTGATTTAAACTCTTTTAACTCTTCTTTAAATTAAATAATAATAAATGTCCTAATCTAATACAAGTGGACCAAATAGGTTAATATTTTATTCCTATGGTTGTTTGTGGTCTAATTATACTTATCCAATATAAATAGGACATGTTTTAGGGTAATAATAATATAATTTTTACCCTTAATTACCTTATTCACATTTAACCGTGGTAAATAAAAGTAAAAAGTTACGATTAACCAAAAATTATTTTTATCTTATTGAACCAAATTTTACTCCTTGATATGAACCGTGTCTCTCAAATTTTCAAAATTACACTCACAGAAGGGGTAAAATTATGTTTTATGTGAATTTGAAAATTTTTCTAGGAGATGGGTAAAAGACGGTGAGAAGTCCAATAAAATTTTTATATATCTGAAATTATTATAAACTGACTCCAATGCATTAAATTGAACTTATATAGGCATTATGTATCTATTTTGACCAAAAATAAATTTAAATAAAATAATTAATTATAAAAATTCGGTTTTAAACTATAACTCTGTGTTTTTTCACTATTTAAAAAAAATTGAATGTTTTCAGAAAAATACAAAAAATTCACCCAAAGATAATTTCGATATTCCAAATCTAAAAATGAAGTCCATTTTGAAATATGAAATTTATAAAATTTCAAAAAGTGGGTATTACTGTTCATAACGGCTAGTTTGATTGGTTGTGGTGTGTTAGAACTTGAAGTTGCGTACAACACAAACTACTGTATTATTCAAAGAGAAGCGTATCGTGGAAGCTTGGGGTGTAACAGATTCCATTATATATGTGTGGATGATATTATGGTCCTCAATAGTATAGTTTTTTATAAGGATGATCAGTGTGGATTAGTGCCCTAGTGTGGGATGATTACTTATCATGTGATGTCTGGTATGTATATGTATGTTAGAACCATAGATTGGGCATATTAGAATGGGTATGGCCTTATGATATTTGAGTTGTTAGAATGGATTCTTCCTTGTTATCTATAACCTTTGAGAGGCATGATTTATGGGATAAGTGTGAGTTCCTAGTTCTTTGAGATTCAACTCAGGATACCGGTGAGCTAATTGATATATATGAGGGTAACTCAAGTTTGGGTATTTCTTAGATTTGTGAGATTATTATTGGATGAGATAAAAATCCTTGATACCATGAGCCATGCTAAGTTTTTATGGGAAGGTTTTTTAGGATTTATGATCTTTTTTATTTTGAGTTTGGATCTCAATGAGGTTACAAATTTTGATTTTAGATGGTCATATCTATGATGGAAATATAGTGGGTAGATAATTTTGTTTTTTAAATGATTCTAATATGCTGGGTGATAGTGCTAATAGACTTATCATGGGTTATATACCTTAAGATTATTGGGAAAAAGGAATCATGTGAGATGCATTTGGCTAGATGATATTGAAAATCATGGTGGGCATGGTTTGTGATATGGGTGCATGAGTCTATGTTTGATAATTTAAAACTCATGGGAGCATTAGTTTAGTTATATGATCAGGTGGTATGATATTTTACAACCCTCAAGTTTGGATGAGATTGAGGATGTATACACTTGTTGCACTTAGTTTACTAGGGTATTGATAATATTGGGAGGTGTAACTCTATTGTGATGATGACATTGATGGTGTCGAGGGTTGATAGGTGTGAAAATATATTAGGAAAAAGTTACACACATCTAATATTGGATCATTTTAAGACTAGACATGAGGAGTGATCTGAATGAATGTACATGGTAGGAAGGGCACTATCAGCTATTAGACGTTGTGACCCTCATTGCAGTTAAAATTTTAGCAAATGATTCTGATGATATTCTTAGTGATACTAGAATGGAAATAGGTTGATGTTTAATATTGGTGATAAAGTATGAGTAAGAAAATCATGTCTAGTTAGTATGTCTAGTAATGGATGGATCATGGACCCTAGAGATAAAACCTTTGGTTTAGTGTGGTGATTTTAAGAAATTACCTATGTTAGGTAGTGTTTTATCAGTCATATATATAAAAACTCATATCGGAAGGGTCATGGGTGTGATAAGGTCGATTGTTAGATAGTTGTGTATGAATTTGGATATCGTTGAACTAATGGATTTTTCTCTATCTAGTCATTATGGGAATACCTGATTTAACCCTCAGATATAGAAATGGATAGATTCTTTTAATCAACATCTGGCTCTAGGTGGTTTAGATGTCATTTGAGGTTGAGTTGGATCAAATATGCGATGGTGCTTATGGTGAGATCATGTGATGGAGTTTTATTGATTGGTGGTCCAGTCATGTAATTACACAAAGTGTCATGTTCAAACTTTGGTGTGATTATTTAGATGATCTGGTGATTCCCTTAAGAGTTAAGGCAATATAATTAGGTGTTGAGATAACACGTTGGCTACTATGGATGAGAATTTTTTGGAAGAGTAGACCAATGCAAGGATAGGAATTATTGTTGGATGAAATTAGGAATGGTGATATGGAAAACCACGAATCATGTCACTAAACTACTAATAATGTGTTTTTGGTAGGTGATTCAGATGGTAGTGAGAATAGTTTATCAAGACCATCCTCTATTAGTTGATACTTCTGGTGGGAAGCACCATGAACATGATGATTAATTGATCAATGAGACCTTATTTTCTTAGGATAGATGATTTTTATTGATCAAAATCTCAATATTGGTGATGATTATGGGTGGATATCTCGGTTTGTGAGGGATAATGCACTTTCATTTGGGAGTTTCATAGCCGAATATTTCAAAATGTATAGGGTTATATCATAACATGTTGACTATGGTATGATGAATTATATTGGTCAGGATTTGTGGGTAGAGGGTCACTGAGACTTTTCATTGATGAGATGTTTTTGGTTGGGGATGTTGTAAAACCACATGGTAATATGGGTAATGAAATTTTTTGGATTTTTTAATTTTTGGTTCTATAGTAGTGGTCTATTTGATAATTGTTATTTGAATTTGAATTTCAAGAGTTGGAAAATTTCAAGTAATTTTTTTTGGATATTTATAAAGGTACGGGAGGTGTTTTTAGTGCTCAGGTGAATCTTGTGAGGTTGAAGTAAAATATTAATATTTTCAAAAGGGTCTACCCTATTGGTTGGTTTCCACACAATTAGTTAAAACATTATGAGTAACTCTTGTGGATTAATTTTTCTTAAGGTGTTCTACCACTTTTTTTCATAGTTGTATAGAATCCATGAAAAAACTATAATTTGACATTTGGAAGGATATGTATGGTTAGAAAAAAGTTTGTAAAACTGTTTGGCTGAACCATGAGATGGGTTGTGTGTTAGAAAGTGTCAACCACACAGTTGGCACATGATTTGTTAAATCATGTGACTAAAAAATACGAGGTGTGAAACATTTGTCTATGAAGTTTTAATAGTCATAAATTTATTTAGAAAACCATGAGGAGACATTGTAAATTCCATGGTTTCTAAAAAACTAGAAAGTTTCCATCTGTACTTGTGGATTTTTTGGTCACCCACCACTCTCTTATTATTCCCTCTCACACACCAATACAGCGAGTTCCCTCCCATTATTTCTTTTAACCCCCTTGAGTGGGGTGATTTATTGAAATTAATTTTGTTTTTTAGGTGATTTAAATCTGATACTTCCTATGCTATTCTATTCTATTTTTTTCTCTGATTTGAATTTTTCTTTATCCAGAGAATCATTGAAAATTCAACAAGATCTTAGCAAAATTTCCCTGATATGATGGTGATTTTTCATAGTGTTCCTAGATTAAATTCCAAAACTATGAATTCATGCTATGTATTTCCATTTTTTAGGTACATATCTCTATCTAATTTTCTAGGGTTTTAAATCTAAATTGAAGGAAATTAGCTATTGACTATGTGTCAGGTGCTAGATATTTTTTCCATAATGGGTTTGGGAGTGTTCCTTAGATCATACATGGGTGGTTGGTAATTGTTTTGGTGTGTTGAGATTTCCTAGTGAGTGTGTCAATAGTAATGTTTTATTAGTTTAATTTGGATAATTAATCATAAATAATTACATTTAATTATTGATTATTTGTGGATTGAGATAAGAGATAAGGAATTTGATAGAGCTTGTATAAGGCTTAGATGATCTTGGGCAAGAGAAGATTAGATTTTTTAATGGAAATTACTATAATTAGGAAAGGTGGTCCTTGAATATCTCTTGTTGGTAAATACTTTTGATATGTGCCTCTATTATGTGGTATCACCACCTAAGAGGGATTGAACCTCTATTTAAAATGAAATGAAATATTTATTTATGCCTCCAATAAATGAACAAAGTATCAAGGGACATGATTTAAAATTAAATTTTGGCTTTATTCCTCAGCTACCAAATTCTGAGTGATTTATTATGAAAATGCCTTATGACATAGATAGAACATTGGGGTATGAACTAAATAAAATTAATATATATACACATTTAATAATTTGATATAGGTTCCTTATATCCTTTGAGTTGGTTATAGTAATGACTGGGTATGGATGACCATGAGTGTCATCGTAGAACCCAAGGATAGGCCATGTGACCCTTGAGATGCATTAGTGCCTTAGGCTAGAAATTTTGATAGTGAGGTTAGTGTTACTCCCCCACTAGTGTGTGAGATCCTAGGTGGGCATATGTTTCGTTTATTTATGTGAGGTTGGGCGAAAGGATTGACCTAGGATAACCTTGGGAAGTGATATAGTCATTATGTTATTTATCTAGAGTGTTGATGGTATGGTTTCTCCATAATGGTCAACGATTCCTTGACATGATTATGGAATGGTTGAGGGATGGGGTGGCCCCCAAATGAATTGTTTTGGTCCTTATATTGGGAATTACATTTAATATCTGAAGTAGATTTTTTGGACTATGGCGTGGCCTAGGGGGCCTCATTAAATTACCTAATTTCAGTTCAACCTTATAAAGAGAAGTAGTGTCTAGAGTAAGGTATTATTGATTTTGGTGTCACCTTAAAAACTAAAGTATGATGATGTGAGCATGTTTTAGTGGTAGATTTTGAGACAGGTCTATAAGACCTTACTGTATTCCATGTTGGTGAGATGAGGGTGCTGATTTGTTTGGCGAGATGATCATGGGTAACAAAGTCGATCTTGTGGAGTTATGTAAAGACTCAAACACCTGTATCCCAAATTAGACGCCTTACATTATTATATTAGCATAGAAACAATATTAAAATTCCAAAGGACCAAATAGTTTAGCAATTTTTAAAATAAAAGATTAAATACATGATACCCATTTTACTTTGGGAATAGTAGATGAAACATAATACATAAAAAATATTAATAAACTGAATTCTTCAAAACTCATTCAAATATCTATTATTTATAACTTCGTGGAAGGAATAAAATTAAGGGTGAGCCCAAATGATCAATTAGAGTTAATAAAAATATAATCTAACTTAAAATAGATAAAGCATAATTGAAATGTTAAGGTAAATAATTGATCACACATGCCATTTATTCAATAAGCTGAGAATGGAATGTATCCATAAATATTTTCATTGTGAAAATCCTCGGGATAAAAATAATTTAATTTTGAATAAAGGTACTTCTTAATTTTTGGATGTCATGTATCTGGTGTATAAAGCAATACCATCAAGACCGTTCATACGAGATTTTAAATTTTTGTGTAAAAATGATTTAATTTTGGCCACATTATTCATCTCATGATATTATCGATGCATTGAGGAAATATTCTATATACTTTCACCACCCGTTCATTAATTTTCAATGAATTCATTGAATAATTGATTTAATCAGTATGTGTGAACCAAAAACATCTATATTGAGTAGAAGATATGGATTTAGCACTATTTCCCCAATTAATCAAATGACATTCAAAGTAAACACCATATATAATAATAGTATAAATAATTTGAAATTATTATATCTATCAAAGAGTAAATATGGATATTTAAGAGAAATGAAATTTTCAACGAATGATGAAGATAAATAAAACTAAAGAATAATATATACACTATAGAAAATAAATTAGGTGTATAATATTGAAATTTTCTTCAATTTAGTGAAATTGAGATGAAGTCCCCTATTAAGATTATATCGTTAATCAAGTAAATAAATTGTGTTTATTCACAATAAATCAACATAAAAAAGTGGAAATATAACATGATATAGTAAAAAATTCATTTCATACATAACCTTATCATGACATAATCAGTTTAATGGAAATTTAACCCAATTAATGAAAATTGTGTTAAGAAATCGCTTACCACTTGTAATCAGTCGAATCAAATGCCCCATAAAATTAATAATTATCAAGTGAAACATTTAATAACTTAAATTTAATGTTATTAATAAAATTATATATCAAATATAAGTAATATTTAATTTTTTTATAACATCTTATAAACAATTTATAAATAATATTTCATTATTTTCATCGTTTTTGGAGCTTTCATTTCATGGTTTCATGATCGGTTTATTTGTTTATAATTATGTATATTCATGTAAAATAGGATTGAAACTCTAAAAGTTGAATAAATAAGTATTCAACCACTTACAGAAGTATAAATGGCCCCATATATCCTTTTTATTTTGTTTTATGTGTATGATTTATTCGATAAAATGTTAATGATAAATGTTTAGTTTATTTTGGAAGTTTTTTAAAACACCGCAAACTAGTTTCATTTTATTTAATATAGTGACTTAATATTATTTAAAAAATATTAAATAGGCTATAATATACATATTAAAATATTATTTAACCAGAATGATATTTTAATGACCATCCATGAAGGAAGTAATGGAAGACGAACAAAATCTTTATTTGTAGTGGAGATTAGCTAACATAATTTGGACAATAGTTTTGTTTCTTTGAATAAGAGGAGGAAATAAAAGGAATAGATAAATTTTATTATATTAGTAACATAAAATTAAATTATATATATTTTTATGGAGTTATTACTAGATGATGGATGAAGGATGTGAGGATAAATTAGAAGAAAAAATGAAAATAAGAGAGGTGGTTTGAGAAAATTACCTCTAGAATATCACCTCTATGAAGGACCCTTGAAGTACATGGATTTGGTATTTTATTGAGACTAGAATAACTTATATACAAGTTGATTGGGTTCGATATATTTTTGTATATACTGTATGAGATTCAAGGATTTTGAGAAGAAATGGGGTGGTGATATGTTGTATTTGGACTTAAGGAGGGGTGGTTTTAAGTGTTTAAATCATGAAAATTTTATAATTAAAGAAAAACACATTATAGTGTAATTACTTTACCTGAATTTGGATGATATTTAATGTTGTGATAGTTGTTTAGGGTCGATAAACACATCAAAAAAATCAAATGTTGAATTTTTTAGGTATTTTAATCTGTTACTTTTAACTTTAACCCGTCACATTATTTTTTCAAAACCGCAATAAATATATCATTTCACCTTGGAAAATTTTTTATGTATAAGAATAAAAATAAACTTATAGACTAATTTTTACCTTATTATTCTAAATATGGAATTCATTTTATAAATTTCAACTCATAGAATTGGAAAAATTATATTTAAAAAAATCCCACAGATGCAACGGGAAAGCAGGTTTTTAAAGTGGAAAAATTCAAAATATGGATTTGTTTTACAACCAATTTCAATGTGAAAATGTTTTTAATGATATAAATTGGATTTATTAATGTATAATTAAACTAATTATGCATTTAAAACAAATTTAAAATATAATTTAACTATATAAATAAACTATAATAAAAATAAGTTTTCAATTAAAATTAAATATTTTTCATTATTCAAAAATAAATGATACTTCTCAGAAAAATACCAAATTTTCACTCCAAGATAATTTTAATATTATGATTTAAAAATAAAAGTTTATTTTTTCAAATAAAATTTAAAAAATTGTATAAAATTAGTTATAAAATAGGCACGCCATTAAAAGGCTACAAAATTAACTTTTAGAAAAATATAGCTTTTATGCATAAAATTAGATTTGTTTCTTACATTAAGCCTCTAAAACATATTTGGATAAATGTAAAAACATTTTATTTAAGATATAACATAGAAATTTCGTTATTATATTTCACTAATAATGATTAATTTAATTTGTTAAGATAATATTCCATTGTGTGCATAAAAATTGGTTTTTAATAAAAACACGTCCTTTATATTCAATTTGTTTTTATTTTCATTTATAATTAACTAGTAACCAGTGAATTAGTTTTATGAGAAATTGTAAAATATATTTTAATAATTTAGTTAATCTCATTCATTCTATCCATTCTGACATCTAGGTGATAATATTTATATAATAATGTATAGTCATTTGTTTAAGATTGATGTGAAGTATCTTGTATAATATTGAACATAGAGATTAAAATTAAAAAATATCATGATATTATATTACATCCTTTTTCAAAAAATTCTATCCTCACAATTTGAAATTAAAATTCAAATATCAAAGGTTGATACTTGAAAATTACTTTGTGGGAAACACATATCGTAAATAGGGTTAATAAAACATCCCATTAATATGAGGGAAAGGGAATTTTGATGGTTGCCACAAAATTAGGCTTTTAAAGAGGATAAAATCAGTGTAAAGTGAAAACCTAGACATAGAGAAGAAACATAATTATAATGTTATGAAGGATAGTTATAGATAACATGGTCATTAGAACGTTAATGTGTGCAAAACCATAGACCTAATAGGTATGAGAAACATCATTAATATCATAAAAATGATGGTAATAGAATAAAATTTTATTTAAAATCATTTGATAAGATATAATTACTTGATTTCATCTCAAAAATACAATCTCAATCTTTGTTTGTGCTTCAAAATATTTTCACTACATCCATTATGCTAAGAAATGAATGTTCATAATGAATATTTTTATACCTAAGGAACTTTAATGAATTATAATATCAACAAGTCATTCCATTGGAATTTAAATGTTTACTAAAACCAAAAAGGATATCACATGATATCAAACATAATAAATCATTCATTAACCTCAATAAATAATATCCAATATTCAACTTAATCAATTCCATAAGAAGTTAATTTTAAGAATCATCTAAAATAAATCTATCCAAATTGAATGTTCAAATTTTTTGAAGGAATGTCGCTTGATTTCCAAAATCTACATAACGGTATATTTCCGAAAGAATACAATATAGCTCTTATTTTTAAATATAATATATATGAATACCCTAATCACCTTAAAAACTTGATGTAAAAATGACTAATTCAAAATACATAAATAATAAGTACTATTGTACATTCCTTAAATATTTCATGATTCTTATAACATGAATATCATTGATAAAATATATTTACAATATAATAATTGAGTCCAAAAACCCAAATACATTAATTATTCCACTTCGAATGTTGTAACATTCTAAGATTTACCTTGATCCCTTTGATTCTTATTTTGTATATTCCCTTGATAAATTAATAATTTTTTTCCATATTTCCCAATATCATTATAGTTGAAATATTTCAAATTTATTGGTTCTTTATTTCCCCTTTAATCATTAATCTTGTGACCTTTCTCTTCGCACTTATAACAAAATCTCATTCACTTCAGGCATGTACCGAGATGTTTCTTTCAAAAATTATCACATGTGGGGAATCCTACCTTTTCATTTTCCCTTTATTCATCTCTTTCTCCATATTTCTCTTCTCCTATTACTTTCCCTTAAAATCAGAAGTCATAGAAAATTCATTCTATATATTGATAACACTTGAGACTATATCTTTATTAGATTAGAATGTTTTGGGGACCAATTCCCTTCAAAGGAAGCAATTAAACTATAAAGTAAATGATCAATCTTGCTTCTTGGTTATGTTTTTAGTCTGCAGAATGCCTTGAAAATCATGTATTGTTGGATTTTTTACTTAGAAAAATTCTCATCCTCCTTTTTTCTCAGACTCAATAATTGTATTTCTGTATCATTTTATTGTTCATTCGGTATATATTTTCCAGGAAAATTTACATAAAATATTTCCATTCCATGTTTTCTATTTTCTCAATGTCCTTAGTGTTTGGAACAAATGTACACCAATGATTCACATCTCTAGAGTGGTGATAAACTACCCTAAAAAACTTATCCCTTTAATTACATCACAAAGTGGGAAATATATTATCTAATGAAATTATCCATTGCTGATATACAAATGGATTTTTAGTACCATTTAATGACGTAGTTTTTTTACACATGAAACGGTCTAACATTACAACACCATGTTTCGGAATTTGATACGCTATATGGGCATGGTTATTGTTCATAAAATGAGTCATTTTTCATAATATAGTTATAATTTAATTATGACTAGTTGTATCTCTAGCTCCATGCCCAACTCCATTATCATTCCCAGGAGGTAAATCCTTATATGGACTACAAGCATTAATACGGTTACCATTCCTTCCACTATGACCCATTTATAAATAGTGGAATGCACTTGATTAGATTATAACATTATGAAAAATAATTCATAATATCAAAACTACTTAAGATAAAATAATCTCTAATTGATAATTTTTTTTCCATTAAGAGCATTTCCAAATTCTTTTATTGTGGTTTTCTCTCTAATATATGTTTTTCTAAATATAGTTCTCAAGGTCTCTACTAAACCTCCTTCGATACCAACTGTAATGACCGAAAATAAATTATCCCATAGTCGGTGTCATACTTTATTATATTATCATAGATACAATATTCAAATCCCAAAGGATAAAATAGTTTACTAGTTTTGGAAAACAATATTTCCTACACGATTCCCATTTTATATTAAGAATATAAGGTAATACATAATACATAAAAAAATTTAATAAATTGGATCCTTGAAAACTCATTCAAATATCTCTTCTTTATAACATGGGAAAAGGAAAAAAAGGGTGAGATAAAATGATCAGTAATTGTTAACTAAAGTAGAAGATAACTTGATATAAATAAATAATAATCGATATGGTAAGGTAAATAAGTGAGCACACATTCCATTTATTCAATTAATTGATAATGGAATGTATCCATATATTTTTTCATAGTAAAAATACTATGGAGAATAATAACTGAATTATTAATGAAGGAAATGCTTAATTATTGGATTTCATGTATCTGGAATACATTCCACTACCATCAAGATCTTTCAAAAGATATTTTAATCATTATTGGTAAAAAAATTAATTTTGGCCATATTATTCATCTCATGAGACAACTGATGCATTGAGGGGATTTTCGGTATAAGGTACCAACCCATAATTTCATATCCAAATCATTAATTGAATAATATGTTGAATTATTATGAATTATAAACAAATATTCATATTGTGTAGAAGATACAAATGTAAGATTATTTCCCTAGTTAATCAAAAAACATTCAATATAAACACCACATATAATAATGGTATATAAATTAAGAAATTATTATATCCATGATATAAGAAATATGGATATTTAAGAGAAATTAATTTTCATTGAATGATAGGGAAAAATAAAACCAATGTTTATTATATACACGATAAAAAAATTAGGTTCAATATATTAAAATATGCCTCAATGTAGTGAAATTGAGATGAAATCGCATACAAAGATCATATCATTAATCAGATGAATCGATTATGTGTATTCACTATGAATCCACATAATAAAATTTTAAATATGACATTATATAATTATAATTAATTTCATACAGAAATTTATCATGGAATAATCAATGAAATATTTGTTTAACCTAATTATGTAAAATTGAGTTAATAAATCTATTACAACTTGTAATCAGTCTAATCGTGTGGCTCGTAAAAGTAATAATTGTCAAATGAAACATTAAATACCATGAATATAATTAATATAATTATATTTTTTATCAAATGTAAGTATATATACACCACACATAAGAAATAAGTAGTGAATAAGGAATATATCTTACAGAAGTGAAAGTGAGACAAAATATCCTTACCTCACGCTTCCCTTTACTATAGCATTCTCGAACCTACTGTATAATCTTTTATATAATGTTATTAAATAATTAAAATACTATATTGATATTTATAATATCAAAATTTATGATTTAATGGCATTCTATGACTCATTTATTAATAATATTTCATTATTTTCTATGTTTCAGTTGCATTTGTTTCATAGTTTCACCATCAGGTCATTTGTGTATAATTAGGGATTTTGTTGTAAAATGTATTTAAAACTCTATAAGTGGAATTAAATAGTATTAATTCACTTAAATAAGTAAAAATTTTCCCATATATAAATTTTCATTACTTTATGAGTATGATTCATTTGATGAAATGTCAATGATAAATGTTTATTTTATTTTGGCAGTTTTCTTAACACACAGAACGAGTTACATTTTATTTAATATTATGAGTGAATATTAGATAAATAGAATTAAATAGGTTATAAAATACATATTAAAATATTATTTAACAAGAATTTTAGTTTTATTACCATCCATGAAGGTGGTAATAGAAGAAGAACAATATAATTATTCATAGAGGAGATTAACTAGTATAATTTGAACTATTATTTAACTTATTTGAATAATAAGAGGTAATAAAAGGGGTAGATATAATATATTACATTATAAACATAAAATTACAGATGATAAATTATTTTGGAGTTATTATTCTAAGATATATGAATGAGGTGAGGTGAAAGAAGAATAAGAAAACAAAATAAGAGAGGTGGTTTGAGAAAATTACCCCTTGAATATCACCTCTTTGATGGACCCCTTGAGGGACTTGTATTTGTTATTTTTTTTAAAATAGAAAAAAATTGATGTTATTAGAGTGGTTAGGAGAGGTTTTGGAAGTTATTTTTGAATATTCAAGTCTTTTTAGGTAAACTGGGGTGGTGAAGGGTAGTGTTTGTATGTGAGGAGGGGTGGTTTTCAGTGATTAAATAATAATAATTTTATCATTAAATCCTACCATATTGATGTGGAATTAGTTTACAAGTATTTGGATAATAATTTATCTTTTAAATTCTGTTTATTTTCGACAAACACATCAAAAAAAAAAAAAATTTGTAGTATTTAGGTATCTTGAGACGTTACCTTTTAAAATTAACATGTAATATTAATTTACCTATAATGCGATAAATCAATCTTTTTACCGTGGTAAATTTTTTATGTATAAAAATTAAAATGACCTAATAACCTAATTTTTAACATATTTTTCAATATATTTAATCCAAATTCCAATATTCTGCAAAATTAGATTTAAAAATAATCTTGTAGGCACGACGGGAAAGTGGGGTCTTAAAGTCCTAAAGTTGAAATGTTCAAATTGTTTCTATAACCAATTTCAATGTGAAAATGATTATAATGACCTAAATTAGATTTATTGATTTATAATGGAACTAATTATAATTTAAAACAAATTTAAATTATAATTTAACAATATAAATAAATTAGAAGAAAAATTAATTTTCAATTAAAATTCAATATTTTTCATTATTCATCAAAAAATGAATCTTCTTTAAAAAATAAAAAAATTTAACCATAATAAAATTTTGAGATTATGATTTCAAAAATGAATTTTTTTATAAAAAATTTATTAAGGTTTCAAAAAAATGTAAAATAGGTATGCCATTAAAAGAAGGAAAGTTTTACTTTTAGAAAAATAAAACTTTTTATGCTTAAAATTACACTCATTTCTTATACTAACCCGATAAAACATATTTTATGAATTAAAAAAATTGATTGAATGTATAACATCAAAATTTCATTAATATATTTCAATAATTGTGTATAATTTAATTTATTAATATAAAATTCCATTATGGGAATAAAATTAGTTTTTAGTAAAAACACATCCTTTATATTCAATTGGATTTTATTTTCATATCTAATTAATTGCTAACAAAAGAATTAATTTGATAAACTTGTGTAAACTATATTTTCATAGTTTAGTTAATGTCATTTATTCTTGATATTCCAGCATCCAGGTGATAACATTTAAATAATAATATCTAGCCATTTGTTTAAGTGAGATGTGGTGTATCTTTATATGATATTTAGTATACTGTTTTCTTTTTAAAATAATATCGGTATTTTACATGCAAAGAATTTGTGTCTAGGAGGACATAGAGGCATGCCTTGAGATATGGGGTTATGTCGAAGTGGATAGTAGCCGGGTAAAGTGTTAGTGATATTAGGTATGGGTAGTGATTCTCAATGTGTGTGTGCCATGTGACGGTACTAGGGAGAAAGAACATCATTTGTGTTTGATGTGATTATTATTTCTTAGTTGGGATTTGGTATACCCTCATACTCTATATTATTTGTGTGAGTTTCCCAATAGGGTACAAATAATCCCTTGAGTTTCCAAATGACCTCATTTCCTTGTACGGTGTGGTAACCTCCCCCCCCCCCCACACCCAAGTTTCTAGATGATATGATTCATTACATATGGTTTCCTCATAGGGTGAGGGTAAACCCCCTATGTATCTAGATTACATTATATATGGTTTCCTGGTAATTTGGGATACTCCCCTATGTTTCCAAATGAAATTATAAATTCAATCCTTGTATAGTGTGGGTACCCCCTTTGAGTTTCTAGATTAAAATATATATGATTTATTTTTAGGTTATAGGTACACCCACTGAGTTTTCATATGAAATTATATATTGTTTCCTAATACAGTGTCAGTACACCCATGAGTTTATAAATGAAATTATATATGGTTTATTGATAAGTTTTTTGGCTACTAATAAGTATCCAGATGATATTATAATACTTATATTAGTATAGGCAAGTCATTGATTTTTCAAATGATATCATATATGATTTTCTAGCAGGGTGTAGTCAGAACCCTGAGTTTCTAGACAATTTAGTATTTCCAAGTAGGGATAAAAATCACAATTAAGTTTCTTTATGATGTAGGTTTTAGGATTCATTGTTGGCGGAGTATTCCTCTAAGTTTCTAAATGATTTCGTATATGTTTCCCAATAGGGATAGTATAGCCATTGGTTCTGGTTGTTATGTTACAATCTAGGGAAGAGGTATGCCCTTAAGTTCCATGATGACTATGTTACATGCTCAGAGACACTTTGGAACAAGTTTAAGAATGTATGACGAATCCTGGGAGTCACCTTACAACCATAGGATTTGTAATAAATTATTTTATTATAGTTTAAACTATTTTACTCATTCATTACACAACAATCATGTATCACTTCATTGACTGGTTATGTTAGGGTTGTCATTGGCAGTTCCATATTGATTTGGACTCACACCCTGCTCGGGTGTCCAAGAATATTTAATAAATGGCCAAAATTTATAATTCAAAGGTTGAGGTAGGTTAGTGGCCTAATGTTTTGTGATTAAATGGAACAACTCATATGGTTCTAGATATTTGGATGAGGTGGGGATCAATGATGGAAGTATAACCTATTTCATATATTTTTTTTTCTTTTGTTTATTTTTATACATGGTCATCCCAATTGTTGATCAATTGGAATATGTACCTGTATTCTTCCACTTTACATTTTTATGACTTTTTTTGTATTATAATTATTTATTTAATAGATGATTTTTGGTTATTTGCGTTGTTTTTTTTCCACTTTGATATGAGAGAATAATCTCCACAAGGTAACACCATATACCCTCAATTCTAGTCTGTAACCTCTAAAAAATTGAGAGACACACCTAAGGTCCCTATATCATAAATGATCCAAGGACTAGTAAGTGGTTTCGAGACAGAGAAGTTATAAAATCATCCAATGGAAATATGATCATTGTAATATTAACCTAATTATTAGAAAATTAAAGTGATTATTATAGTTGAATGGTGAAATAAAAATAATGTAACCATTAAATATATTTAACCTCATTAATAATTAAAAAATATTTTATATATAATAAGTAATTAATATTATATAAATAATAAAAGAAAAAATATGATTAATAATAAAAAATAAATATTTTATTAATTAAAAATATCAAGTTCTATGTAAATGAGATGCTTTATTTAAAAATTAAATCTCATACACATAGATATTTATTCTAAAAATAGACTTAAAATTTAGATTTAGGGAACCAAAATTATGAAAGAGAAAAGTTTTGGTATTTTTCATGTGTAATGATCTAACCCATATTTTCTAATTGACACCCGTTAGGGAACCCAAGCGAGGAATCCACAAGACCTTAAATGTGACTCCAATATTCTAAAGGCCACCAACATGTAGTGAGATCTTAGAACAGTTGTGTGGATACTATTACCCACAATATAATCTCCAGTTTCATTCCTCAATCTACCCAAAATTCTTTATGTCTCATCTGTGGGATGAGAGAATTCAAAACCAGTAGTCAATAAACAGGGATCAAAGACGGTCCCCATAACCCATAGTATAAATCATAAAAATAGTATATCTTATGCCTCAAAATATAATAAATCTATAAAGAAGATAAATTTGTATAGAATACATCATCATATAAATAAAATTATTGTACATTGGCTAGTTTATGTGAATAATTATATCTAATAAGTAAACTTTAATGGAAACTAATCCAACTCACATAATTACCCTCCCGAATCATTGACCTCCACAACCATATAGAACTGAAATTCTTGTCTATCTCTAATAAATTCTTATTCCTAAAATAAAACAAGATGTTCTACCCATGTACATCAAAACCCATGTTATGTACATGGATAAGGGTGGGTCCAACAAAAAAATATGAATCCTAGATGCCTCAAAAAACTAAAAGCTTATATGATCAAATAAATGTTCATTTAATATATAATGGTGAAGATAATAATTTTTGAACACAGTCACCTAGAATCATAACATAAGATGTATAAATAAGAAAAAAAAATTATGTCATCATTTTATAAAAAGGACAACCCAACACCAAACCTCATTTTCATTGGCCAATACTTGTAGATGAAGTCACCTCGTGGAACAAATCCTGGCCCATATCTATGTATATAAGGTAGGGTGTCATACCAAGCTTGAACACAACCCTCTTACCCTTGTTAGGTATCATACCAAACCTTTACCACATCACACCAATTCTTGACCTGTATATTATTACTCAGGACAGGGTTCCATAATCACATTCTGTATCATAATTTATCCTAGACTTGTGTCCTTTCACTCATGGTAGACCTTCATCAATAACCAAGTCATATTCCATTTCAATTACCTGACCAGACGCTTCCCACTCCAGGGAGTCCATCTGAAAATTCTCATACCATGTTCTTAAACACACCTTCTCAATAATGTATATCCACTCATATTCATCTTAACCTAACTTCTCACTCAATGTTGGTCATATATTAAATTTCAACCACTACCTTTTCATATATGATAGGTTCATATATCACAACCTAACCACCACCTTCCCACTAATGGTAGGGTCCTATATCACATCCTGACCAATCTGTTCTAACTCAAGGTAAGGCCCTATATCACATCTTGGACACTATCATCTCACTCATGGTAGGGTCATATATCAAACCTCAATTACTACCTTCTTACTAATGGTAGGGTAACACATTACATCCTTACAACTACCACCTTATTCAAGGAAGGGTCCTATATCATAATCTCACAGACTAACATTATTACATAATGTTTCCCCACATCTGCAATCACAAACTATCCTATAATGACCCACTATCCTCTTACTCATGACGTAGTCACAATTATCAGTATAAACATGTCAGAGAGAAAGTAATAGGAATGTTGATAAAATAGTATAATAACCAACAATATTCCATCAATACACATTAAACAAAATCACTATTGGGATAAATCTATTGGTTATCCCTTACTAACCCCTCTAGGTTACTCGCTCACACCATGTCTATGAACCCAACCCTTTCAATACTAAAGGATTTACCATCCAGGATCTAGTGTCGAACCACTAGTTCTTCCAATCCCAAAAAGTACCTTGAAAACTCAGTCTAGGCCTAATATATCCAAGAGCACAACCAAAACCCGCTTAATGATTTCATCAAACCTAATAAATTTTACCCATCACTAACCACTAAGGGGTCAGTTACCTCATCCCAAATCCACTTAGTCACTTTGATACCAAAAGAAGACATTATCAAGGAAACACATGCACCCATAAGCACAAAATTTAATAAAACCGCACAAAAATTCCACAACATGGTAAAGTATTCCTTTATAATCTTGTATAAACAAGGAACAAGAGAAAAATACCATGAAATAATAATAAACAATCATATCCCATTAAAAAAATCCTTAGAAAATTGGGTGTTTCCCATATGAGTTCAAATAGACCAAAAATATTCCCAAACTAAGACCTCTTGAATTTTCCTTGAAAACAAAGTCAAATCCTATTTATTAGATTTTTTGAAAAGGAATCACAAGTAATCTTTACTCCTGTGAGGGCCCTTTTCTAAAATTACAGAGACAACATTCATTTAATTGACCCACATTTTTCTTGAAATATAATTTCAAAACCATCACTTAAAATCATACAATTTACCTTGAAATGTTCTTTTAAACCATTACATTATAAGTACACTTTATTCAAACTCACCATTTTAAATAAAAAATTTAAAGGAATCAAATTTTACTTGAGTATTCCACTTATAAAACTACTTAATCCATAAATAGAAACACCAATGCTCATTTGACCAAGGCACCATCAACAAACCATCTAGCAAGATATGAGATCCTTATTGCCTATCAAGTTGATGAGAGCTTTCTTAATTTTTGTGTAGAAATGAGAAAAATCATGATACATGATAAAATTAATTATAGTTATAACATAGAAACCTAAAATGGAAAAATGAGTAAGAGACTAAATAATATAAATTACACCTACCTCATTCAGGGTTAACAAAAAATATACTCTTCAATAAAATCAGGTTAATACTACTCTAATCAAATGAAATTAGGTAATTTGAAAAAAAATCTATAGTTTTGGGCACCACTATCATTAAACAAGAGAATGGTGAGAGAAACCATAAATCATAACCCAATGGTAGTTGATAATTACTATAGATTTTTCCTATAATTAGTGGTGTAAATATCTAACAAGATTTGATGAAGATATTCCTTACGGATAATAGGTCGGGAGAGACAAGACATTATTGGAACATTTATCATATTCAGGTTGAAAATGGGTTAAATACATATTTCATTTTATCTAATAAATTTATTTTTATTTTATAGAAACTGGAAATATCTCATCAAAATTGATTTTTGTACAAAACTAGGACCATTATTTAAGAACCTTCCATATAGGTTGACCCTTAAATATCACCCCATTAGGTAAGATCCATCCCTAATTTTTAAGTATGGAACCATTATTTTAAAACTCCCTTTCTTCAAAATTCATCTTTTGAAACTCCATATTAATCTATCCTTCCTAAAATTATCTTCTGTAACAAATCTTCTAATATCTTTGAATAAGTCTTACATAAGTTCCAAAAAATACCATTTAACTTTACATATCGATTGAGTAACCCTTATGTATCATATTATATCTCCAAAACATAACCATTTTCTAACATTTACATGTGAGATAAAATCCATACATACAAAAATAATCTTTATGTATCATAATTTAAATCCTTACATATCAACCTATGTAATATTTTTATTAATTTGTATCATTTTTAAGTGTGGATAAAAATTAATATGAAACATTTATTTCAAATAATAATGTTTTTCCCTTACATAAGGTTTTTACCTTAAACAAAAAAACCATATATGCAAATTTTTTCCTTAGATATAACAACCGATGTATAAGGATTTTACCTTAGAAAAACCAACTATTAATATATTTTTTAATACATATGTTTTCCTACATAAATAGAAAACCAAAACATATGGTTGTTGGATTAGAAAAAACTTCCATGTAATGTATGATGCATGATCATACACACTCATTCCAACTCAACTATTAGTAGCCTTTCTTATGATAGATCTTATTTTTATTGATTTACTTATAGTAGATTTACTTTTATCGGATTTTGTTTTGGACTTCCGAAACATGGGCGTAAAACTCTACCAACACCATATAGATTTATAAATTAAACCTTTGAATTATCTTCTTTTGTTATCTCCGACTCTTAATTATAAAATTTCTTCCCATGGTTGGTCATTTAAAAAATTATAATTACAAAATTACATATGATCTGTAACACCCATGCCAGTCATAGCCTATGAGTTACCCCAGTAATACACCATGACTAAAAACCAAACATTTACAAAAAAAATCTATTACTCCAAAACCACCGTAATTAATCCCCAAACATCCAAAATCATCTCCAATAGGACTCATCCTCTTAAAATCACTTCAAAACACCTCTTAGAGATGTTATAACCTTCAAAACCCTGATTTGAATCTTAATTCTCAGAAAATCCCCTACCTCGTGATAACAAATTCAAAATTTACCTTAAAATAATGACATATAAACAATTTCATCGTCAAAAAATCCCCACCATAAAGATTATTATCCCTGAGAATCACCCAAATTTTTTTCTCATCTTCCCATATTCTAATCAAAATACACGACCAGTATTCATTCGTGATCCCAAACATAACAAAATTCCGCTAAATTTTCTAACTAAAAAACTTTTATACACAAAAAATTTCTAAAAAATATTTCAATGATCCCCAAAAAACTTCCGTCGCATCCAAAACAATGTTCTTAATATGGTTTCTAACTCACCAGATCCAATTCCATATAATAACCCCATTCATTTATCCTCTAGATGTATTTGTTGATAACACATAACCACACCTTCCAATGCATTTTCACATATCCCAATCATGATACCTTAATTACTATAGGAATAAGAGAGTCACCCAAATTTCCACTCAAAAATCTGAACCTAAAACTCAGTTTAATTTCATAGTTTGACTCTTGACTTCCCAAAATAGCCATAATAATTCACCCACAACTACCAAAACTTATATGATTTGACTCACTCTTACATTACACCAAATTCTACCCCAACCCTAATTGCTACACCTAGACTACATATGAAATGACATCCAAAACATCAATTTTGTATTCACCAAGGAACTAGAGAAATTTAATCTATTAACTAACCAATATTCTGATTACATTTTGACTATCCACTAATGGTTTCAATCATATACATGACCCTTTCAACATTAGGGTTGCAGATATATGAATAATTGAATTCTTCCACCATAAGAGTATCCCCGCCCTCTCCCTGTTAAACCAAAACTCTTAATATTCATAGTTTATGTCCATTCTATTACTCAATGTAATGACTAAATGTGACCACCCAACTCATACCAGAGTCCCAACACAAAATATTGATAGTTTCCCATTCCTCACATACTATGATTTTTTTTCCTAAAACATCCCCAAAATTCACCTACAATGATGGTCACACCCTTTAATAACCAATTGTGAACTCACAAATTTTTGGATTCCCCTTAAGTTGATCTTGGTGTTCAATGATCGATAGGTTTAATCATCACACATGTGTTACTCAACCCGATCCATGCTCATCCTATCCCCAACAACCATATCAAGGAAGAATCTCAAATTAATCATACCACAATACTTCAATACACCTTTGATGTCACTTATTTTCATATAGGAACACCTTCCATTTCACTAAAACATTAGGAAACAATTTTTCAGTTATGACACTCAGATCAAACAATTATTTTTATTGCCTCACCGGTATTATTTCACCTCAAGCTATCCATAACCAATCTTATATCCCAAAACCAATTTTCTGATCACCCCAATGATCATAATCACTAAACAGAGAGGAAATGATCAACCAAACCCATAAATCCTAAGATACCAACTCTAATAAAACTGATTCATCTCTAGGATTGGGTAACTACCCACCATAAAACTCCACTCATAATGATCAATTATAGGTAATAACAATCCCCATTATAAAAATAAATTACAAAAAACACACTTTAAGTAGTCCAATCATCAAAACCATTAAAACTATCTTCTAGAAACTCATTACCAACATCAAAAATCCATCCCATGATCCAAAAACATATGGATATATTAAAATAACTACATCATACCCACTAAATTTATAATTAATACACCTAGGTTATCCCTAGTATACCTCATAAAAATAATAAAACATACTCTACAGGTGTAATGATTTCTTATTCAACCCATATAAATATTTTTTCATCAATCAAAATAATATTTAGTTTCCAAAAAACCCCTTTAAACCTAAGGGTTTTCTAAAAAACCCAAATCTCAAGAATCCCTATCCTAACTGGTCCTTTACATGTCCAAAAACCAATCCTATTTTCAAAACAATTTTGAATCCAACTTCCAAAAAACATTTTTATAATATTTCTCAAAACCAATGTATCCCAATCCATTTTGAGAAGAATGAACATATAAATCCATTATGCATTCCTCATTCCACCACATGGGGTTTATTTTTTATAATAGTATTTTTTTTTCTCAGAAGTCAAATATCTTGAAAATAATTTCATTATAGAGGTCAAATAATAAAAATCCATATTGTGTGAAAAATCCTTTTAAATAGATATTATCATAATAATTAATTGTTATATATTTTATAAAATGTCAAATATATTATAAGTTTTTTCAATTAATAAGAGATCCATATGATGTAACATGTCAAAAAAGACTTCATATAGAAGCATGTATCATGTCCAAAATGTGACACTATTATAATGCATGAACAAGGTCACTAGCTTAGGACAAAGGCATATGATTCATCTTGAATCTCATATGTTCCACATTAGGATTCTTGGTCTAAAAAATCACTCATACTATAGTTCATAGTTGCAAAAATAAGAATCCATGTAAACATGGTTTTCAACTGAATCACAACTGGGTATGTATTATACTAATCTACCTACCATGTTCTAAAAATGTATCACCACTTCTAACCAATACTGTCATAATTAAACACGTTCTTTGATGCACTTTTGTAAGGTCAAAACTTAGATTACTAGAACACAACTCATGTAGGGGTCTCTACAAGACCATAGGTGCACCTCCCTATATATCTGAGTATATTTACTAATGTTGATGACTAAAAAATTCATAGAGTGAATATTCTATCAAAAATAATCTATAGGTTCATATGTGAATCTACATAAATTTCTTTATGACCCATCTATGTGGTGTATAAAACAAAAACCTATGGATAATAAACATGGATCCAAGAGGGCCTCACCGTCAAGAATAGAAAGTGGTAAAATATTTTATATGATGTGTCCAAACCTAATAGAGCAGCGAAAATAGAATAATATTAATAACATGAATCACTATATAAATACAATAATAACACATGGGAAGGTACATTTTTAGAATGTTAACTAAAAATTAAATTATACCGGCCTCTGGCCCGACTCACATAATCACCCTACAGAATCCCTCACCTCCAAAACCATTTAAACCCAAATGATAAGTTTTTCTCCATGAAAATTGCAGGCCAAAAGTAAAATATGAAGGTCTATTCATATACATTAAAAACATATCGTGTACATGTGTACAGAAGACATCCCAACTACCCAGTAGGAACCCCTAATGCCACAGCACACTAGATATTGATATGATAAAATATATATTGATACAACATATATACGTGTGTAATTCATGATTATAAAACACAACCACCCAAAACAATTAAATTGGATGCACATATAAATAAACTCATTATGTCAGCAAGTGCTAATAATTCCACCATGACACTTAACAACAATAGATTAATCTAATTCTAATAGAACGAGTTGCTTCATGTCACAAATCATGAACCATATCTGAGGATGTAGATTGGGGTATTATACAAAGCCCCACCACTACCCTCTTACCTGGGGTAGGGCCCTTACCAAGCTTCAATTTCATCACAAAAGGTCTTGACCTCTACCCTTTTACACATGGTGGGCTCCAAAATCATATCATATATAAAAAATCATCCTGAATATATTTCCTCTTCTTAGGGTGGTCCCTCATTAAGCACTAACTCATATACCTTATCAACTATTTATCCACACCCTTCTCTCTCAAGGGAGGCCACATGTGATGTCCCATAACAAGTTTCCAACCACAACTTATCACTCATAGGTGCTCACACATAATCATCTCATCTCAATTTTATCACTCAATGTTACTCATAGATCACATCCTGACCACTATCTTCTCACTCATGGCAGTTCCCAACATCACATATCATCCCCTACCTTCTCACTCAAGAAAGGATCCTATATCACATCTTAGACATTACCTTCTCTCACAAGGTATGGTCTTAAATAATATCATTTCCACTACATTATCATTTAAGTTAGGTTCCAATATAAAACCCCGATCACTACCTTCTCATCATATGTAAGGTCCTATACCACGTCATGTCCACTACCTAATCACTCATTGTAGTGTAATATATCATTATATCAAAGCATAACCTTATCACTCAAGGTTTTAATCACATCTACAGTCAAACATCATCATATAATGACCCATGCTCCTCTAACTCAAGATGTAATTATAATCATTAGTATCAATATGTATCATATAAATCATTGAGAACAATAATAAAATAGTTTAATAACAAGGACTCACCAATCAACAAACTATAAAAATTTAACAATAGGTATATCCCTATAGATTCGTCCTCATTAATCCCTTATTCTTAGTCACTTGAAGCATATACATTCACTATACCCCTTCACAACTAAAGGATTTTCCATCCATACCCATGGGTCAAATCACTAAGTCATCCAAGCCTCGACCAATATAAGACAACACATTCTAGGCCAAATCAACCCAAGAGGAAAACCTACCACACTACATGGTAATAGGTATGATTACATTAAAAAAAAATATTCTAACTATATATACCCTCAAAGGGGTGAATTACCACTTCTCAAACACACTCAATCACTCTGATACCAATAACATTCATTATTAAACCAACTCATACACCCCATGACCAATATTCCATACAACAACACATAAAAACCATAAAATGTTTTGGGATTCCTACATAATTATAAATCATTATGAAATAAGAAAAAACTACCAGGAAATCATAATGAAGAAACATATCCAAATAATTCAAGCCTTGGAAAATAGGAAATTTCATATAAAAGATCAATTGGACCAGAAGAATTCTCAAAACATACCCTTTTGTCTTTTGCTTAAAAAAATAAGTCAAATCTTCTTTATAATACTATTGAAAATTTTTCACAAGTTATTTGTTCTCAATAAATTTCATGTGGCCAAAATCATAGTGAAAATTTAATTTATAAAATCCTACATCTCTTTTGAAATGTCATTTCAAATCCATCACCTGATAACATTCCATTTACCTCAAAATTTCCTTTAACTAATACTTTAGAAATTCATTTTCGTAAAATCACCCTTTTAAATATTCATTTAAAATGAATTAAATTTTACCTTAAAATCTAAATCACATGTCCAAGAAATCTGTAATGTGGGATGTGGACAATCATTCTTCAATGGAACCCCTAATCAACTGTCTCTCAAGATATATAATCTTTTTTGACTATTAGGCTGACATGATATCATCCAGATTTATTGGGTGAAATCAAAAAAAAATATTCAAAATTATTGATAGGTTTCTGAGGGTTTAATTATCTCTTAATCATAAAAAAAGTGATTTTATGCTATATTTCTAATCTTACTATGATTTGATAAAAATAAAACATAAAGTGTAGATGAAGAGAATTATAATCTTCTGTACCTTACATTGATGATACCTATGAGAAATTTTTATTTTTAACTGATGTGGTTGATTAATATTAGTAATGGTTAGAAAAATATACCCCCTATCTATAGGGATGTCCACAGTTTGTGAATGATTCATCAATCATGAAGTGGGACTTATCTTCTATTCATGATGTGATAGCACCTCAAATGAAAATAATGAAGAGATGAGAGCATAGGTTTCTAAAGATCAACTAAACCTTAATCACCCCTACCTATTAGCACATGAATATTATATTTATATATATTATATGAAACCTACTAGATCATAATGTGCATTAACTCATGTGATTTTTCATGTGAGTTAATACGTTGATCCATGAATGAATCATATTCATTTTATCCCTTATATGTTTTATCATATAGGAAACTCTTTTATTGATTTTCAACATGAGAGGATCATTTGAACAGAAAAACATATGTTTAACCATATTATCAAAGGTGTTTGTAACATCACATGCATATCAAAATACATTGGTGAAAATTTATTTTTAATCCTCTTCTTAAGGTTACATTAGATTCAATGTAATCTCAATGAAATATTCATCAAAAATTACATCACATACAATATTGGATTTAGGGAATATTCTTTTTAATCTCCCACTTTCAATAAATCCTAAAATTATTTGTTTCATTTAACATTATATTGAATCCTATGTAATAACTTTCAAAATATTATCCAAAATCATTTTTGTACATCTTCCAAAACACTTTGGGAAATCTGTTATTAACTTAACATCATACCACTTTATATTTAACACTATGTGAATTCACATCCAAAATATTTTCTGATTAACTCTAAAAGACTTTTACTATATCTCCCTAATTAAAACTCATTTCACATTCAGTTATCAAAAATGTGTGACCTCATAGGCCATTATATCTTTGATAAAAAATATGAATCTCTATATCCATATATTTAGAAGATAAATTCCTTTTGAAAAGAATCAATTCTAGTCGAGCTGTAATTGGTTAGGACTTGATCTCCACTAAACACATGTATATATATACCAATGTTCACCATTTTTCATCATATAAAAGTGTGAATTCTCATATTTTCCATTTTTTGAAGATATTTCATATCCATGGGACATAGAGTTTGTGAATCTCAAATGGTAAAATCATATGATCTTAATTATCTAAGTATATACTGACATGGTCAATGAATACATCACATTTCATTCATATTTACTGATGATCACATCACATGACCCTCATTAGAGTATATATCCACTTCTTATTTTCTATCTAGGAGTGGGATCATAACATAGATATTATTTCAATTGAAGGGAAAATTTTCATAATTAACATACAAGAGAAAAAAATACCATCATGGTTAAACTCCAACTGAAGAAATGATCAGAAAAATACCCAATACCCCCTAATTAGCTAAGTTACTTTTGAATTTCATAATAAATATATCAAATAATAAAGGTTCTCGTGTTTATTATATCACCTAAATCATGTAATGGGTACTAAATAAGATCAATTTACCCCAAGTATACTAAATATATTTTTTATGAAACATCGTGTTATATATTAAGTCGGTCATCCAACACAAAAAAAAACAATTTATATCTCATGAGTATATTTTTTATATCTATAAGTGAATCCTACTCATGATAACCTAAACAATTTAAAAAAATATATAATATTTCATGATAGACATTAGTTATAAAAAAATCAAAGTCTTTCTTTTAATGATAAAATATTATTAAACTTCATGAAATATATATCTATATATAAATTTGTATATCCAACATTGAAGAATGATAAAGTGGATATTTCCAACTATCACGATACATTTTATATTCTTAAACTCTTTTAAGAATACTTGAGAAAACATATATTAGTTCTTGTCTGACATGTCATATATGATAGACTACAAGACCATCCTTATGATTTCTACACTTTTGGATTTTTTTAAATCATTAAATCAATATAGAATTCTTTCCACATCTCTATGTGAATACCTAATAAGACCCTGCTTGTATATTATTTTATTGAGTAAAATATATTATATAATACTAATTTGAAAAATGGTGAGATTTAGGAATCCATTTCCAAACATTCAATAGCCTGAAAATATTAAAACTTCTTAACTTCACAACATCAAATTTTATGATCCCATCTTTTATTATCTATATATAATTCCTTCCATGTTCATCAACATAATCCTTGGAACTTATTATATCAATCATTTCCATTTAATAATAATCTAAATATTTACATTACCATCAACCAACACATACTAAAATTATTTAGGATAAAGTAAAATTTATATTGAATTTGATGCGCATTATATTTGAGGAACTAGGGATATTAAATTTATCAGGGTAACTAAATTTAATTTTAATATTTTTTTTCTATCACATAGCCGAAAATATTTAATATATTAAAGATATATGAATTTAACTTTAGACTGGTCTATTATTTTATTTTTCAACATTGAACTTCTCTAAATTCAAATATACTCCCACAAGCCACCTAGACATTATATTAGTTTTATGAAATATTTTCTGATAATCATCGCATACTCTTTTGTGCTATACAATAATATTTATTTTATTTTAGTAGGAATATAAAAGAAATAAGATATTTATTCCATAACATATGTGGTATTCTATGTGTTTGGATAATTTTATTTTAAAATAATTCATTATTAATATATTCCATAGATTGGTGGTGGGGGAATCTTCCCTTAAACATTACCTAATATCTGGATAAAAATATTTATTTAATATTTTTTATCTTTGTATCCTTTTCCAAATTTGTTATAGAGTCCAATGAATCACATACCATGTGTATAAAATTAATAATTAAAATTATTTATAACAAATATTTGTTAATAAACAACTCCTCTTATCACATAAGAGAAATGAGATAAAGGTACACATACCATTACATCTAAATATATGATGCCAGGACAATTTGTTTCATTACATGATTGATAATTATATTTTTATATATTCTTCACTTTATTTTGAAAAAATGTATTTATAAAACACTTTTAAAATATAATGTTGGTACCACTTATCCTTAAATACAAAATAATTAAATTCTATAACACAAATACCTGATATAGACATTCTATGGAGATCCAAAAACTTATTCATCTATCCTAAAAAATCATGTATGATGGAATTATCCCTCCTCATTTTTTATTTAATTTTTATATATCAATGACATTGATTGGATACTATAAAAACCTATATTGTACTTTTTAACTAACATTTCTTCTTATGGTTTGAAATTTTATCCATTTGCACTATCTACACATCACCAGAAATCAAAAATCGTATTCCTACTTTATCTATTCTCAACAAATTAAAATACCATGTAACATTTCTCTTAAACTCATTTATATTGGTATAAATTTTCCATTGATAACAAATCAAATTAATTATTTATCTTGAACAAGTCTTATAATTATCTTTATTATCCCCGAATCATTAGAATATTCAATCATATTGAATATCATTAACATACCCAATAAAATTTTGTGCATGAGAATAGAATGAAATTACTTTAGCATTTTTCATTTAATTCATTTGAAACCATAAATTAATCATTATATGATTTATAATTATCTAGATTCACTTATTTAATAACATAAATAATTGATTACTAGTGATGTTATTTCTCTAGTAAAAATTAATTTTTTTATACTTAAGACCTTTTCTTATGTTAACTGACCTCAATATCTTATTACATAATTCATTTCTTTTTTAAATATTAATATCAATGTTAATTTTTTATAGTGATACTATTATCATAAATATAAGATTTCATTATATGAGTATCATGTTTTATTATCATTTAATATGTACTTCTATTAAATAGGCTACCACTAAAATGATGACCCATTTTAAGTTCATCATATCCATTTGTGGGACAATATCTATAGTTCACTAAAAATGATTACTTTAGAGTGATCATATCACCAATTAGTTATTTAGGTAGGTCATTATCCCATTCATATCGTATATGATTCTTGGATAATTGAGTGGACAAATACTTATCTAGTCTATCATATGGATATACCAGACTCTAATACTATTGTATCCTAAAAATTAGTGTTTTCTATCTATGTGTAATCCAAAGAAGACACCAAGAATATGGTAACATAATAAAATACAAGGGACACCATTTATAACACAAAAAATCATGAGTTCAAAAATACAAGGCCATCTATTACTTTCTTACCTTATAGAAGATAATCTGGGGGTACCCAACTATAACCCAAAACTACCTCGATGGATGATCGAGGTCATGACAAGATCCTATTTTGAAGAAATATAATACTTAATATTTTTATGGTAATATATATCACAATCTATTATTAAGTCGTTCCCTTGTGTATACAGGTTTCAAATGATTTATTTTTGGAATCCTTTTACCTCCACCAAATTAATATTTTTAATCCATATTGACGTGTATCACATTACATGATCTAAAATAATATATTACTCACCAAAATATTAGATCTAAACTTATTCAAACATATCAAAATAGATCCTATGCATATGGTATATTAACTATTAATTTAAATGTTTATAATTATATGTGGTTGTTAATATTTATATGAGTATGAGTAGAGAGACATATAAGCCTCTAGGATGGTAGCTTATTTTCCCGAAATTCCCTATACCTAGGGATAAATTAATCATCATAGAATTCAATTAATAATATTTCTAAACCCAAATTTGAAAAAATATTCTCAAAAACTAAATTCAATCTAATAACCCAAATTAAAAACCTAAGATTAGGGCAGAAAAAAATAAATCATACATTAATGTTCCTAGTATGTAATGTAGGGAATATGAATTTCAATAGAAGGTATTTATAATCTCTCACTAAAGTATACACATATTAATAATACAAAAAAAATTATAACTATAAATAAATCATGTAATTCACATTTAAATAAATGAAAATTCCAAATATTTAAACATTAGACAAACATTTATGAACTATTCATGAATAAAATCTAACTATAAAAAATTATAATTTCAGAATTAGTCACTATGGTAATTCCATAATAATAAACATAAACAATTTATATTCATTCTAATATGAAATATTTTATATTCTTTATTATATGGAATTTTATTTTAAAATAAATATTTCAAAAAATATAAACAATTTATAATCAAATTTATATTATGCATACATTTTAAATAATCTAAATATCATATATAATCAATATTATTTAAATCATGGTTAAATGAATCATCAAAAATCTTTTTTGATATGATTTAAATAATATCTCAGCAAGGTCCTTCAAATTGAGGTATTGAAATTAATGTATTATGAATATTTTATAATTAAATTTAAAATCTTTATATTTTATCCATGTTTTTTAATTTATAAACCCTTTATAAATAAAACTTATAATTTCTCTATAAAAAATTTATATCAAAATTATAAATATGAAATATAATATTGAAAAAATATTTGTAATATCAACATCTTAATATTAGGGAATTTTTATTAATAAACGTCTCAAAAATATTTTAATTTTAAACACTATAAATATATAATTATAATCCTTTTATAATTAATAAACTATAAAATATAATATATAAAAATTGAATAAAGATTAAGAAAAAATAACTAAATATAAAAAATTAATTTTTTTAAAGAATTTCCTTTTGAAAATACATTGACCATCAACATATTGTCATATCTTTTGTGATGGGTTAGTGAAGGTCAAAATAGGTATATAGAGCCTCAGTAGATTCTAGGGAAGGGTAACCTCCTTGTGGGGTGGAACAGTGATAGTGATCACGCAATGGAGAGACTATATAGAAATTCAAGATACTCCTACAACATGTGTGGGGTAATGATTCAGTAAGTATCTCATTGAAAATACATTATGGTTTTAAATATATATTTATACTATTTTTTATTTAACTTTAATTCTACATGAATAAATTAATATTGTGTTTTCTAAAAGAACCACATCAATCTTGCACCTCATTGTTATGTTGACACTCAACGTAATGTTAATTTGAGAAAAACCAATGCTTCGTTCTCCCCAACCGCGACAAGTGCTACATTGTTTTCTTAAGATAAGCCACACCTCCCACTCAATATTACTTGACTTAATAATTTTGTTCCAACATATCTCAATATTTCATATGTTTTTGTTTTCATAAAATATCTATTTTATTTACTGATGGATTTTGTTTAAGTGTTTTCAAGCCATTACACATTTTCTTAAAATAATATTTTACTTAAATATCTTTATTAAAACTTTGATTTTTGATGTTCTGAGAAAATTTACAATGAAAAAATCATATGAATGATATTTTATCATAATAACTTCTATTTTTTTATGTTTGTAGGATTTATATTTTATATCATAGGAAATCATTGTGTGAGCATACATAAAACATCATATCAGATTTCAGTTTCCAGACTATGTAAATTATCCTATAAAAGTATCATGTATGTGGTTTATCATACAAAGTAGAAGAATATATTATGATTTATGCTTTTTTAAATTGACTTTATCATATAAAGACCCATTTTTCATATGAAGCATAAAATTTTCCTATGTACTCAAAAATTTAGAATACTAGTACGTGATGAAGGAAATTGTCATGCGAAGAAAAGATTTACGATACTAAGATAAAAAATTCAATCAATGAAAAATTTTATCTTATAGAAAATCTTTTCCAATTATATTATCCTATAAAGATAAAATTATCTTTTGAAAGTATGGAATATCATATATAACATATTACATTAAGAAATTAAAGATTTATCTCTAAGTAAATGTACTCTATAAAGATTCAATTTAGGAATTTTTCTATGTATTATGATGTTTTGAAGATAGAAATGACCTATGAAGAATATAATTCTTTCTTAATATAATTCCATTAAAATATATTATTTTCATATTACTTCATAAGTATTTTGTGGTATTTATTACTATTGAATAGAATAAATATAATTCCACACCTAATTTTTTTTTTATCAAAAATATTGACGGCTATAAAATTAAAGATGAAATAAATAATATGTGTATTTCTAAGAATGTGTATAGTTCCAATGGAGAAATTCATTAGTGTCAAGGGTTATCTATGTGATTGATATTTTTTAAATAAAAGGTCTCGTGTGGGAATAGATATTATCTTATAGGATTTTTCTTTGTTATCTTGATCATCATATTATATATAAAGTTTTAAATTCAAAATTCAAAAGCATAAATAAAAAATAGAATAATACAGAGAATGAGAGAAAACTAATGAAATAGAGTGTTATCTAAAAAATGTATATGATAAATTTCATTCTTATATATACAAGGGATTCTTAATTCTATGTGAAAAAGATACAATTACTACTACTATTCCTTAAGGAACATATCATCTAAAGTTGAGTTACCTTCTAGAGCTAATCACTAATGTTTTATTATTTCCTCAGAAAATCCTCCAATCTGTTATCAGATTCAACATTCAACATTGAGCTAAATCTGAATATTAATTCTATATAATTTATCTTTTTTAAATATTGTGGATAATAATTATAATAATGGTGATCCTACTAAAATATCCTTCCATATTTTTATAACATGTTTTAGTTGCATTCACTCAACTATTGAGGTCCCTAGGAAAATAAAATGCATAGTGAAAATCACCAAACTCATGGAGAGAGTGATGATGGAGTAGACTATGGGATGTATGTTCTTCAAACCACTATAAATTCTTTTTATTCCATTATTCTATTTTTATTTTTATTTTCCAATTTCATTTGATTAAAATTTTATGATCTATTTGATGGATAATTTTTTAGGTTTAAAATTTTGAGAACATAATTCATCCCCCAATTTAGTCATTACATAACTCCCTCTATTGAAAATTTGGTATCAAAGATAGATATTTTTGAATTACGAACTCTAAAAGGATGAATTCTGTAATATCATTTTAAAATTTCTATAATGGATGAAAAAATATAGGGAATTCCAAGGATCCAAGATCCCTATTTCAATGGAGAAAACTATGGGTTCTAGAAGTCCAAATGATTATCTACTTAAAATATCATAGTTTAATGGTTTATTTTAACATCTTCAACTCTTGTGAAATTATGGAAGGAGAGAAAACAAATGGGATGTGAAAACATAATCTAAAGATGATCTCAACTCCAAAGATGTCAAATCTATTATATATAGACTTGTTCTAGATGAGTTTAAAAGAGTTTCTCAATGGGATAAAACACATTAAATTTGGTGGTAATAATAATGTTATAAAGCACATGTAAAATACTTCAAATATAAATTTCAATAAATCTAGAATTATTTATAGTGAGAGAATCACTCAAATGAATGGAAGGATGTTTGGGATCTTTAAAAAAGTAGATACATAAGGGGCTTAGGTTCCTGAAACCGATAAATCTTTTTATATTCTCATAGTTTTTTCATTCAAATATATTGTAACACAGCTACTATTAGATAATCTATTACAGTGATTGATTTATAAATAAAATATCTCATCAGTACACTCATTATGTATGAATATGAGATGAAAGATGTGGTTGGAGATAATAATATGATAAAAATGTAGATCACTTATTTGAATACATCTACTTTATAATATGAAAATAATAAAAAATGGACATTATTTTCATGCTCATATAATGAAGAAACTTTAGGCAATTAAGATTCAAGTGATGAGATCAATCAATTTTCTACGAATTTTAAATGTTATGCAATAAGATAATAGTATTCAAAAAAGTACTTCAATAAGTACAAAAATTATAATGTAAGTACTAGATATATATGTAGCTCTATATTTAAGAATATTGGGAATATCAAGCCTTATTTCCCCCAACATAAGGATATGAAGAAGTATGAAAATATGTATAAACAATATTCAGACTATAACAGGGGAATGATATCTATAAAATTTACATAGAGTTCTTTAGAGGAATCTAGTAATGACCCTAGTTAGGATTATAAATCTAATGTATCTAATAATAAAGAAAATATATGTTTCATTGAACAAAATGATGAGGTACACTCTACTAATTCTTCGTCTTCTGACTTAGAATATAAAAATTATCTTATGAAACATTCAATGAGTATTTTTTAATATTATAATACCACCATGATCCATTAATGAAAAATGATATCACTATAAATAAATATTAGGATTCTATTGTCAATGAAAAAAAGTTTTATATAAAAATATTTCTAAACTCAAAGTAAAACTAGTTGAGTCCGCTTCTAGTAGAGTTTTCCATGACATCAAAATAAAATAATTAGAGATTTATGGTAAAAGTATAACAAAATGTAATAGTGTTTTTACTAGTGGGGTGATTAGAGAATATTTAAACAAAATAAATAATGAGAACAAATAAAATAAATAAAAATAAGGAATATGATGTAAGTGAGAAAAAAGAAGGATGTATAAAAATTATATTATACATAGTTCTAAAACTAGAAATATTCATAATATTACATGTTTTCAAAGTGTGAGAAAAATTAGTTTTGAAAATGAATGTTTTATAATAAACCCTCATATATGTGGAATATAGAATCCATTTAATTTTGAAAATTTATCTTATTATAATTATAGAAATTTTGTAAAATGTAAACCGATTTGGTTTCCCAAATCTTTTGCTGCTAACACTACTTGACCCAAAAATATTTGGGTACGAAAATATTTTTTTAATTAATTTTTTATGGAATAATAAACATAATGTTTAATATAAATTGGTTTACAGGAAGTGTTTATTCTCGATAAATGAGTGTAAATTTTTGTAAATTTTACTCACTATCAATGATTGAATGAAGACATGTCACATTCAGTGAAAATTCCAATAGAACGATTTTTTTATAGGATCTATTAGATATCTTTATTAAATACTCATTAGAATATAAATTTATATTGAAGTCTTTAAATATAACCAGATAAGTATTTATCAATTTTTTATGATGGATATTTAGTGGAATTTTCAAATAATTCATGTTCTTTTTTAAGAAAAATTTACTTAAATTTAGTGACCAAAAAACTGAAAATATTTATACAATAGATTTTCATTCATTGTATATACAAAATGAAAAATATTTGATATTTCAAATTTATGAATCCTAGATTTATCATAAGTGTCTCGAAAATTTTAATGTCTACTTTTTAAGGAAAATGTATATGAAAAATATGAATTCTTATTTTCCTCAACTCAAATTCTATAAAAAGAAGATATGTGATTCATACCAAATGGGAATGAAAAAAATATATTTTTAGTTACTTAAGTATGTTTGTTCATACAAACCACTTGAACATATTCATATCAATCTGTTTGGACCTCATAAAACTAAATTCCAAAACATTAAACCCTTTTTTATGTTTTGGTTTATTATTTTTCATGGTTTACATGGGAATATTTCTTGGGATGTAAAGGTTAAACTTGTGTTTTTTATTAATTTTTTAAAATATTTTTTAAAGAAAAGGTACCCAAATTATTTCCCAAAGATGTGATCATAGGAGAGAGACTATTAATAATGAATTTATTTCATTTTTATCAAAAAATGGAATTAAAAACCCCTTCATTTTCCATGGAACACATTAATAAAACAATGTTATTGAATGAAGAAATTGGACCTTATATTAAATTGACTAAAAATTATTTTGTGAATATATAATACCCACCCATTTTTAGATGATGTTATTAACACAACATACTATGTCATAAAAACAGTTATAATAAGTCCTACCATTATAAAAACACCCAATGAGCCATAAAATAATTGAAAATCAATTGTTGGATGCCGTAAAGTTTTTATACGGAATGATTATATATTGAACACAAAGACAATATTGGTAAGTTTTATCCAAAGGATGATAAATGAATATCACAAGGCTATTCTAATAATTATAATCCCAATATAGTTCTCTATAAAAATTTAATGGTATTTTTATAATATAGTAAAGTGAAATTTGATGAAATTTATCCATTTTATCACAAAAAAATCAAGTTGATGACATGAGTGATTCAATGGATAACTTGAGACATGAGCCACTTTTTGAAAATAAAAATAATGATGAATTGGTATATGATTATGATAAATACTTTACTAAAAGGGAATAAAATGATGAAACTGAAAGTGTACATCTTAGATAGTCTAGAATCCTTAAAATACATCCTCTAAAAACTGGTATAATAATCCTAGATAAAGGAGTTATGATGTGAAAAAAGTGCAGGAAATATTTTTTCATTTCCTTCATTTTTTCCAACTAGAACCTAAAACTATATAATAAGCCTTATATAAAGAGAGTTGGGTTGTTTTTATGAAATAAGAATTGGACTTGTTAAAAATGAACAATAAATGAGAATTAGTTGATAGACCTTCATATTATGTTGTTATTGGAATTAAGTTGGTATTTTGAAATAAAATGGATAATCATGTTGTGATCACTTAAAATAAGGCTAGATTTATTTCCAAAGGTTATAATAAATAATAAGGAATATATTATGAGGAAACATTTAACCAATTTTCTAGGTTAGAATTGTTATAATTATATTAGACAATGTATAATATATGGATTTTAAATTATAAAATATTGATGTTAATACAATGTTTCTAAATAGGTTTTAATTAGTTATGTATATGGAGAACAAAAAAAAGTTTTTTGAGACTCGAATTTTAAAAATTATATTTTCAAACATACCAATGATTTTTATGGTCTTAAATAATCACATAGAGCTTGGTATGAAAGACTATGCACATTTATTTTAATAAATGGTTTTATAGTGGGTTTATAAGAACCCACATTATGTATGGAAAGAACTTTAATAGATATTTTAATTAAGAAAATATATGTAAATGATGTTTTTTTTGGGTTCCATGAATCAAAACCTATGTTATAAATTTTCAAAACTCATGAAAAAATAATTTTAAATGAGAAATACGGGTAAGTTAAACTATTTACTTGGATTTAAAATTAACAAAAAGGATTTTGAGAATGTTTTGAATAAAAATAAAGAAATTTAATATTTATTAAAGAAAATTAAATAAAATGTAGTAAGTAAAATTCAACTCTTATGTGTTCCAATATTAATCTTGACTGGGATTATGATAAAACTATTGTCAATAAGTTGTATTGAGGAATAATGGGAATATTTATTTATCTAACTACTAGTAGAACTTATATTATGTTTTCAGTTTGCTTATGAGAAATATTTTAATATAATCTAAATAAATATCATTTAATAACTACCAACTTAATTTCAAGATATTCAAAAGGAATAATTTATGTATCTATACTTTTTTTATAAATTAGGTTTTTGATTTAACTTCATAATTTGATGCTAATTTTTGTGGTTGTATAATAGGTGGAAAACCAACCTTTTGAATTGGTGACATTTTATGGAAATCACTAGTTTATTGGTCAAGTAAAAATAAATATCTTATTGAATTATGAACTACTGAAGATGAATGAAGTATGGGTGGTAGTTATTTTGCTCATTTTTTGTGGATGAAACACACTATAATAGAATTATGAATTAATTTTAATCATGTCCCAATGAAAGGTGATAACATTATTTCTATTACTATTTATAAAAATATGAAAAATTATGTTGGAACAAATTATGTTCATTTTAGAAATAAATAATTAGTATATCATTCTAAAAATGATTATATTTATCTTTAATTTATTTCTTTTTAAAATTAATTAATGGTCATATTTACTAAATCATTTCTTACTGATTGGTTTGATTTAATTAAAATTGAAATAAGTTTATTTAATTTTATGTAATTTTGTTTGTATATTTGTATAAATTCTATGTTTTGATATTTATTTCTTTATTACGAGATGTGTTCAATTAGTAAATTTATGTTTAAATGACATGATTTATTTGATTATTAATAAGGTTCCATGCATTGTATCATACATTTATTTTATTTTATTACATCTCCCATGTAAAGCAACTCTGTGTACTCTAAAAAGAGATAATTAGTAATTTTAAACCATTGAATCTTTACAAAACCTTTAAAAAATTTCCATCCAATATCAAACCCATTATACCCTAAAAAACTCCAATAAAACTTAATACATTTTCATTCTTACTAAAATGGAAAAATCAAAGAGATTTTTGAGATTGCTTCCAAAATCATGATGAGGGTAAGAGTTCTATGAAAATGTCTAAGCATAAATAATATAGATTATGCATGGTTGGATCAAAATAATTTGTATCTAAATAAATTATTGGGATTCCATGTAAGAAGGTTTTTTATGAAATGATAATTGAGTTTTATCATAAGAATAAAGTAAGAGTGTTTTATAAAAATATTGAATTCATATTTTCTGATCAAAAAGACCTAGTCATATAAAAAGTTGGTGGGATGTTCTTCTCTATATATTCTATTGAATTTTCCCATGTTATTTTCTATCTCTATGATGGATGTTTTATGTTTAGTGTGTCACTGGTAAATGAAGATAAAATATGACCAGATAAGATTATGGAATCTCTATTCGGTTCTCCTGTTGTAGAGAAGAAAGATGTCAAAGATTTTGAAACTAACATAAATATTTTGGTTAAATCCATTTAAATATTCAGAATTCAGTAGAATAGTGAGTTTTATAAAATAATAAAATTGTATATCCAGGTTCTTTACATACTATTAGTCTTGATAAAACTTAATCTTTTGAGGTACATTTTTCGATATATTTACTTTTACTACTAGAAATAATGGATGTTATATAATTATGGGAGTATTTTGACCTTACAATTTGAAATTATTGATTAATGATGAGTGAGGTTAAGACAAACAAGTGAAATGGACTAAATAATGTTGAAGTTGGTTTATTCTACAAAAGTAGATATTTTTGGAGATACTCTTTTAGAAAGTTAGTCCATGTTGGTTCTAAATAAACCAAGGATACACCCACTCTGGTTGAGGAGGAGACTATTGATGTTGTCACTCTTATTGAAGCTCATGGAGAATTAGAGGACTCTTTTGATAATTAGTCCAAAGATGTAAGACACATATTAAGGATAATTTCATCTGGATAAATTCATTCTCTAATTTCACACAGCTTAGGAATTGAGTAATAATATATTTTCAATATAAGTTCTTTAAATGATGTTTCATCTGGTTAAGAAAACGAAGCTACTAATGCTCAATTTGATAATCAAGAAATTATCTTTGAGGTTACTACACATCAATTTTTTTTTAATGAAACTCTTTTTTACGAAGATAAATTGTAGAGAAACTATTTTATAGAAGCTATTGGTGATACCTTTGAAGGCTATTTTCTATAGAATGATATGAGTCGAGGACTATCTATTTTCATAGTGATGTTTATTAAAATATTTTTCTATCCTTTTCAAACAAAATAATCTTTTTTTATGAATGAAACTTCATTAATATCCACAAGTTTTGAAGATTATATTAGAGTAAGACTTAATATTTTAGATCATGTGGTTTTTGAATAAGAATAATAAGATTTTAGTTAAAACCCATCTCTAGTTATGATTGATAGAAGAAGAGTACCACCATAGTAACCTAGACTTATTAAGCTATGTTGAATAATATTTAAATATACTATGATGGATAATCCTGAGAACTATGAGGAAGATTAATATGTTAAATATTTTATAGATATCGTTCTTTATACATTTAATAGTATGAAATATGAAGTTTATGGCCTGTAGAGTAAAATGGCTAATATGAAAGATTTTTTTGCTAATTTAGATTTCAATGAGATGAAATATTCATTAAGAGCTCAGTTGGAGATGATAAATAATATTCTAATAGTTCAATCAAACATATATTCTTTAGTTTATGAATAATTAAAATATTTCAAGGACGATATGGAATGTTTAAATAAAATTATCATTTCTAATGTTTTTTTGAAGAGAATCCCTTCTATTACTACCTCATCCTTTGAAACTGATTCGAATGCTATTTATGATTATATAAAGAATTTATCACTCATATGCGATGATGCTATATGGAATATTTTAGGATATTAAATTTGATATAGTATCCTTAGAGATAATTCAGTATTTTAAAAGATAACCTCTCTAAACCGAACCATGTTAAATCTAATTTTCAATTGTGTATAAAAGAAAATATAAGAAAATGATTTAATTAGTCAGTTCTATTGAATAAGTTTTTACATATCTTATGGAAACTTTAGTAGAAATCCAATAACATACCTAAAATATTTATACTTCATTTTATACATGGGAATATTACTTCAAAAAGAATCTACCATCCATCAATGATTCACTACAATAAATTTTGAAGGAAGTTACTAATTTTTATTCCTCATAATTTTTGGCTTATCAATATGAAAAAGTAGTAAAACCCAATGAAATATATACTAGAATTGTAAATGTTGATACAATCGCTGATAAAGGAAAGAAATTTTACTCAGAATAGATCATTTTTGATGATGGTCTCTAATTGAAAAAGAACATAGTTAAGTTATTACCATTTACCTTCCATGGAATTAAACTGCTAAATAATAACTTGTGTGATATGAATTATTTTTCTAAATATGTTATTTATACTTTCAAAAATTATTTTGAAGATAAGATTGATAAAAGTACTTATTTATCTACTAGTCTGCTGTCAAGATTCTCTTGTTTCCATATTAGAAATGAATAGAAATGCATTGTTTCATATTATCGGATGGATAACTCTTGTGGATAATATGAATATATGTTTTGGGGATATTAGTGAAAGGATTAAGGATTTATTTCCTCCACTTATGGTAATAGATATAGACAAATCTGTAATAGATTCATAAATTCATATAGAATTATATACCAATGGTTTGAAAATCCCTTTACCATATTCACTTTCCAATTCTCTACAGATGATGATTTTGACACCAAAAGAGCTAGGAAACTTCATGATTATATTATGTACATGCTCATGAAGACGAATTATGACACTTAAAGTCTCTCTTAAGATGGAACTAGAATTTACTTGTTCATTCCTAACCACAAATTTTTTCCCTACCTCTATCTATTTAAAAGATAACCATGTTCCATAGGACGGATATATTTCTCTAATTGGTCTAAATGTTTTGATATATTGCACTATACTGATGTAATATTTTTATTTGATTTAATGGAATTCGTCACAATGGGTTTTATTATTTATATATCCTTATCATTTTCATACTCTTGTTTTTACATTTATTTATCCATGTAAAATGTTATATTATATTCAATTTAGTAACATATATTCTTATAGTTCATAATTAGTTGTGCTGTAATGAATTTATTATCTCACATGACTTGTTCTTATTTTTAATATCTTAAAAATGGAGATAATATATTTTATATGAATTTTTACATTTTATAATATAGATGTAAAATATTTTATTTAATTTATCATGGGTTTTGTGATCATCAAAAGGGGGATATTTTTGTGCTTACTAAAGTTGTTCCAACATATCTCAATATTTAATATGTTTTTATTCTCCAAAAATCGAAATTTATTTTATTAATAAATTATTATTAGTTGTTTTTAAGCTATTACACATTTTCATAAAGAAATATTTCATTTCATTATGTTTTGTTGAGATTGTATTTTGTTTTTATTTGAACGAATTCTCTAAGGACTAAATCATATGTTGTGATAAATTACCTTAAGAGGTGTCAATTTATCAAAGGGAATTTTATTTGTCATAAAATTACATGAATTATATTTTCCATCAAAATAAATCATCAAAGGATTAGACATACATATTCTCAGAGTATTTTAGTTTCCAAGCTGAGTAAATTATCTTACTAAAGTCTCACATATGATATTTATCCTATGGATTAGAACCGTATCTTAGGATCTTTTCTTTAAAAAATTATCATATGAAGATCTCTGTATTATATAATTAAAAAAAAGTCCTACATACCTATAAATTTATATTGTTGGTACTATAAAATGGAAATTATCATAAAAATCAAAACATCATATGATGAAATAATTTTTCTACAAGAATAGTGTTTCAAGAAAGATTATCTTATGAATAAAATATTATCTTATAAAAGTATGAAATATCTTATAGAATATATTATATTGTGAAGTAAATATTTATCTCAAAATAAAATTACTAAATGAAGTTTCAATTTATGAATTTCACTGAGTCTTATAATGTTTTGGAGATAGAAATAACCAACAAAAAGAATAATTCCCTCTGAAGCTAAAATAATTTTTTGGTGAGTATTTTAATTATATTTTATAACTCTTTAGAGGTATTTATTACCTTCTAAAAAACTCAAGAAAATTCCACAACTAATTTTCTTTCAATTATAATTTTTTAATAGATAACGAAAGATGAATTGAATAATTCATCTATTTATAAGAATGGATAAATTTCCAACAGAGACCATTGTTACCATCACTAATGATCTATTAAATTTATATTTTCATCATAAATGATCACATGAAAGAATTTATCTATTGTTATAGGATTATTTTATGTGATCTTAATGGTTAGATTATATATATGAGGTTTCTAATTCAAAATTTAAAAGAGTACAAGAAAAATTGAAAAATATAGAGAAATTGATAGTACTCATTAAATAAAGTTTTATTTGACGAAAATATATGATACTCTACATTCCTGTGAATATAAGTGATTATTTATTATTTTTGAATAAGAAACAATTATTGTATCTATTCGATAGAGGGCTTATCATACACATTTTAGTGACTTTATGAATCTAATAATTGAATTTAATTTCTTTATCTAGAAGAACCTATCATATTTTTTCAATTGAAACTTGAAACTATGATATAAATATAAATATATTTTTTATTTTTTCTTTATTTTTTAATGGACATGGATAAATATTGAAAACATTGGGATCCATGTGAATGCTCTTTTAACCTTTATATAATATGTTTTTTCTACTTTCACTCAACTATCAATGTCCCTGGGAAAATTACCTTCAAACTAAAAATCACCAATCTTATATAGAAGGAATTGGTGGAGTTCAATAGGATATTCTTTATTCCTATAACCACTATAAATCCTTTGTGTTCTATTTTTCTTTTTACTTATTTCTTTTCTGCAGTCATTTTATAAAATACATAAGGTCATTTAAAGGGATTATTTATTTAGGGTAAAAATTTTAGGAACTCTATTCCCCCCACTCTTGAATCATTTCATAAATACAGAATCTCTTGATATTATTCTTACTCTTAACATATCTTAATATTGTAGAGCCTCACATCACATTATCACTTTTCATAATGTAATGAAAATTATTCCTCATTTTTGAAACCCAATTTCAAAGGACCAAAATTATGGATAGTTTGATACCACTGATGGGTTTCTTGGGGGTTTATTAACACTTAACAATGAAAACATAATCGATTTAGAAACTATATTCCAATATCACCGTTAATAACTCTATAAACATGTGTACCTTACACTAATGGTGCTTCCATTATTCCCTGATCTTATATTGATTTTATTGATAAATATCACTAAAGGGAATCCAAAAGACATACCCTCTTAATAGGTATATCCACAAGATGTTCTTGAATTATTAATCATAGATTTGGGAATTCTCTTCAATTCATGATTTGACAGAATCTCATATACAAAGAAGGATGATATGAGGCCTTAGGGTTTGGAGTTTTTACAAAATATCAACATCAATCATATGGATATAGGTTTTATATATACCCCAAAGATGATCCTCAGTCATTATTTTTATTAACTCATCTGATTTATGACATGAGTTAATAACTTGGTTATTGCATATATCTCATGAATTTGATCCCTTTTGAATTTAATTATATAAAACTCTCATTTGATGAAAGAAAACACAAGAGTATAATCTGAATATTAACCAATAATATTCATCCATATGATCAGTGGTGGAAAAAAATCACAGGCATACAACAATACATTTGCAGCCACATATTCTTAAGCCTTTTCTTAAGTGTACGTCAACAAAAATAAAATATTAAGGAAATAGTGACTAAACATTTCATCACATGAAACATTGAAATTTGATAATATTCATTTTAATGATAATAATAATTATAGTGATAACAAACAAACATAATATAACTAAATAAGAAAGAGTCTCAAGAATGTGAATCTTAACAACCTTATTATATGTTAAAAATATTATAATTTTCAAGAACCCTTAGTCAGTCCAGTTAAAATTAGAAGAAATGTAAAAATAAAAAAAAATCCCTACTATCATTCATAACTCGTATAAAATAAGATAATTGTGAGAGAAAACGTAAATAAGAATTTAAGAGTGGCTTTCCCCACCAACATAAAGTCCCTACAATAGGTTTCATAAAGATCCAATAAGATTTTATGAACAAGTTCATTTGGGGTGAAAGTAAAAATATGATAAAACAATACAGGTTTGTGCTCTATGTTATGGATGAAAATAGATTAAAACACCTTCTAATTTTTATTTAATAGATTTTTTAATATTTTAGTAAATAAATACAAATATCTTCAAAAAAATATTTTTTAAATCATTAGTACCCTTATATACAGACACTTACGTATCACCCATGGGGAACCTTATTTCTAATTCATAAAAAATTGCCAAGTATAGAACCATCCTTCCAAAACTCTCCTATATTTTATAAATCATGTTCTTGAAGTCATTATTAATATCTCTTTCCATAAATCATATTCTAGAATAGCTCTACCAATATTTAAGAACTACTCTTATATAAGTTATATATATTACCATTTAACCTTTACATATCAACTGATTAACCCTTATGTATCATTTGGTGACTCCCATACATAAACATTTTTAAATTTTTATGAATAAGGGAAAAATATTTACATACCAAAATAATCGTTTGAATCATAATGAAAATCCTTATGTATCACCATATGTAATATTTTCCTATATAGGCATGGTTTTTATCTATATCAAAATTAAATAGGTAATATTTTTTCCAATATGTATGTTTTTACCATGTATATTATTTTCCCCTTAAATATACAATTTTCTATGTAAAATTTTCCCTTATATAGAATAAACTATATTTAAAGTTTTTCTCTTAGAAATATATATATATAATTCATTTTTCAATATGTATGTTTTAGGAGAAATATATAAAATAAAAATTCAAGTCTTTTATTTAGAATAAATATTCACTAGAATGTAAGAAACATGCTCATTAACCCTCATAAAAACTAAAAATTTTATGACCTTTCTTCTATTAGATATTATTTTTTTAGATCTAATTTTGGTAGATATACCTCAAAAAAATCAAACCTTGAATGTGCTACTCCACTAAAACTGTCCAAAATTAGATATTAAACCTATAGATTATATAATTATGATAGTTATAACTCTTTAATAGAAAAAGGTTTTCAGATGATTAGTAATTTAATAAATAATACATTTTGGACTAGTTAATATATACAACCCTTAAATCTGTCACAACCCACAATGTACCCCATTCATCCTGCAAAAGAAAAAACAATAAATATATATAATTCTCCTATAATTCCATATACAAAATAATTCATCTCCAAACTTCTGAAATATGTTCAACAAAACCCAATTACTGAAACTCACATACAAAACCTCTCTTATATAATTTTTGACCCTCATAATCATGATTCCAAACCCATTTTTCCAAACATCCAATTCCCCAGGAACAAAAATTAAAATTTCTACAAAAAATGACATATAAATTTTTAGGCCATTCCTCCATGAGTAGTAAAATATGAAATTGAATAGTGAAATATGAAAAATACAACATATGACTCTATAAACCAAAACTTTAAACTAAAATATAATGCAACGTGAATGATCTAATCAAGATAAGTCTTGGACTACATGAGAATAATTAATATTCATAGTCAAAAGAATCATTATTATTCATTATATTTAAAAAAAGATAATAAAATAATAAAAAATTTATTCAAAACATTTCTCCCCATTCACCTATAAATACCTACATCCTAAATCCTTTCTCCTCACATACAATTTTACTTTCCCCTTAATTTATCAATCAAAAAATATTATCATAAAGTTCCCTCATATATTTGTTTTAATTTTAAAAGTCCATACGGGTTGGTTCTAAAGATAGTAAATTTAAAAATATGTTAATGGTTCTTTTACTCTTTTGATTTTATCCTCTTTTAATTTCTCTTGTAAAAGTTTGTTTAAATTAAATTTTCATTCAAATATTATTTTTGTTACTATCTATTTTTTATCATTCTAATATGTTACCTAATTTATTTCTATGATCTATGTTCACAAGAAAAATCTTACTCATTGCATTCGTTATACCTCATTGTAGTGGGATTTCAGGGGCCTCTAGTATGAAAGAGTAATTCTAGGTAAGTATGTGGTAACCAAACAACTATGGATTTTCATAAAAAATATCTCATGTCCTTTGAATTCTCCACTGAGAACTCGATGGGATCTTGTCCTTGATTTATCCTTCTATAATGAAATATTTGATTGTAACATTAATAATCATTTCATAACACCCATTTGTTAAAATATTGATTAATATATACTCCACATTATAGTTTACTTGTAATTAATTCTTTACATTGAAGTTAATTCCCTTATATATTTATACTATTCAATTATGTGGTGAAAAATATTGATTAGATTATATATACCTTTATTGAATGTGGTAAAACCATGAAAATACCATCCTTAATTATTAAACCAAGTATTTTATGTTTTTCATTATTGAAAATTGTGTTATATATATAATTCATTCACATTTTTCTTATACGATGGAGTTAGATTGAATGATTTATGAGTTTGGTGAGGCCAAAAATTATATAATCTCTCTGTTCAATAGTAGGTCTCATGAAGCAACTAATATATTGTAATAAGAGTTTATTTACCTTTATATATGATTTCTTTGAATAAATCCATGATGATATGTTTATGAAGTCCAAAATTATGATATATGTTTATTATGTAATCCAATATTATATACTCATTATATTAAAAAATGTATTATTTATACATATATGTGGATTATTTGTTATTATCATGTTTTATATTCCATGATCATGATGTCTCAAGATTCCTTCATGTTTTATACCTTACCAAGCATTTGATCTCATCCAATTGTTATGTTTTATCTTTCCCCAGATGATAAAGAAAAATATTTTTTATGATATTCTCTGGATAACATGAAGAATGAATAAATATAAATTGTATCACTGTTTGTTTACATGACCTAACTAAGTGGTTGGGTAACCATTTTTGCACTACAAGGTCATAAGTTCAATCCTCTACTCCATTAATTTTTCAATTATCCCCATGGGGTACTTTTGAACCCATTTTTAGATTGATCCATTTACCTAGATATGTGGTAATTTCCTCATTACATTAGTCTAAACTACCATTGTGACCCCATTAATAGGTGGCGTGGTTCTGGTTTCCAATATATCTGATGGGACATTCTTTCCTAGGAACTATAGTTAAGATGGCTGGGTTGGGGTTCCCCATCCCCGGTGATGTATCAACCCTAATATTGGAATCCAATGTGGTGTTACCATTCCTAGAGAGTGTAATTTTTTACATATATCATAGTTTTTCCCTTCCTTTCATTTTTCAATTACCCACGCCCCCACAGTGGGGGACTTATGATCCCTTTCACCAATGGATCCCTCTCTCTGGATATGAGATCCCCTCCCCATTAAAATTGTTGATTGTCCCAATGTGATGCCCTTCTATAGGTCACATAGTTCGAGTTTATAATATATTAGTCATGAATCCCATTCCAAATAAGTAATGTTATGATGACTGAGGTGGTGTTTCCCTTCCCATGAGATGTGTTCGGCCAAATTTTTCATCTGATGTAGTGTTCCCCTTCTTATATAGTGCAATTCTAATATCTATCATAGGTTTCCCCATTTATTTATATTTTAATTATACCATCATGGGGTACTTTTGATACATTCCCTAGATGGATCCTTTTCCCCATATTTGAGATCCTTTCTTCATTCCTATATTTTACATGACCAATGTGACCCCTATAAATAAGAAGAATTGTTCTTGTGTCAAATATAATCAGAATTAAACCCCTTCCCAATCTATATAGTTACATCAACTGAGGTGGTGTTCCCCTTCCCAAGTGATGTTTCTGGTGGAATTTTTGGCATCCCATGTAGTTTTACGATTCCAAGATATTTAAACTACAACATATATCATAGATTTCAATGTCATTTAATTTTTCAATTATTCTTCCTTGGTTGAATAGTAATCCCTTTTAAATTTGGATCCCTTTCCCCAAAGATATGATCCTTTACTATTTACAATATTCGACATTCCCAAAATGATCCCTTTCATAGGTGGTGAAGTTCTAGTGACTAATATATTTGGAATCACACCATTTTCAAGGTAGTATAATTTTGATGACTGATGTGGTGTTCCACATCCTGGGTCGTGATTATAACCTGATTTTGGCAGAAAATGTGGTGTTCTAATTACTAGATTGTATTATTATGAAATCTATCACAATTTTCCCCTTTTTTAAATTTTCAATCATCCCACACCCCCATGGAGGTCTTTTCAACCCTTCCCTAGATTGATCCCTTTCTTGAGATATAGGATCATTTTCTCATTAAAATATTCAAAATTCCCATTATGATCCCCTTCGATATGTTTCATAGTTTTTGTCTCCAATATATTTGGCATTACACCCTTTCCCAAGTAGTGTAGTTATGATGACTGAAGTGGTGTTACCCTTCCTAGGTGATGTATCTAACCTTATTTTGGAATCTCATGTGGTGTCACCCTTCCATGATAGTAATGTTTTTACATATATCATAGTTTTCCACATCATATATGTAATGTAAAATGTGATTCTTATGCTTCAAATTTTGTTCCCTTTCCTTATTGGTATAGTTATAGTATCTGATGTGTTGTTATCCTTATCATGTGGTGTGTCTGGTGTGATTCTGACATTCTACATGGTTTTCCCATTCCTCGGGGACATATCCTATATGATTAAATTTACCAGTAGTGTATCTGTTCAAATTAACCCCTTACTCATAGGAAATATCCCTAGGAATATTTCATTTCTAGTTCTATCATTTCATTGGTTTTACTATATGTGTTTGGTATGAAATTCCCTCGTCTGGTTCATTTAACGTAATCCCCTTCCTAGTTAATTGCCTATGCAGCATGAAATTATCTCTTATTTAAATTATTTTCTCATGTTTCAATTAAAATGTACATAAAAAATTGAATTATCTTTTAGTTTTTCCATTGGGTGTGGGGGTGAGGATTATCCACATTTAAAAAATATATTCCGTAATTGTTCAAGAAACACGTATTCATTGTTTTTGTAATGTATATTTTATTATTATGTCGGTATCTGGTATTATAAGGGGTAATAAAATTTGGATCCAAGATATGTGAACTTTTGTATTCTATTTCAAATTAATAAAGATCCACCAACTCTAGGTGAATAGAGTTGAGCAACATTTTAGTTGGTATCAATTTAGATTAAGAACAAAAATTAGGAATTAGATTGATAAGAACATACATAGAGAATTAAAGTCTTTATATTTAAACCTTATAATAATATAGAAAATATTATAGAATGAATATAAAACATGATATTAATTTATGAATAAATAATTTATAATTGAATACTTGAAGTACCTAATATGATAGTTTCATTGAAAAACTAATTTGTATATGAAGTTATTTGGTTAATGATTTCTATTGGATTAAATAGAAGTGGTATCAAAAATCGAGGTTAGTATCGGGATTTTTAAAATGTGAAGTCAATTGTGGGAGTTGATCAAATTATTACTATACCAAGGATGTTTAATTAGATTTAAAAAAAATTCCAATATGAAGTATCCCATTTTTTCTAAATAAGGTATAAATGTCCTACACAACTTCATGAGACAATAAACACAATCCATTAAAGGGACCAACAACTAATTGGTAGTAGAACAATGGATTAAGTCTTTGGAAATCATTTTCATAATCTTGGGATGCATACAAAGAGTGAAAGTTATAATGGAAGTGTATTGATTATGGGGAGATTTTGATCAATTTTTTTAATTAATTAGAAATAGTAAGGAGTATAAATAATTTACAAACATGGAGTGAATTAATTTTAATTAATTATTTTATAGATGTATTTACCATGGTATAAAATATCTATGTTGGTAATAAAATTCTTGAATCTATGAAAAACTGAATGGGAGAATATTATTGATTATTAATATATATTCTTAAGTCTATTGAAGCATGACTATAACTACACACACAACTCAACGAGTAAGATAGAAAACTATTTTTATGGTTTAAGGAAAAGTATCTGATGGACATTAGTTATCCAATAAAATCATACATGAGGTGATTGAAAAAAAATATGCTGGAGAAGAAATTGTTAAAAAAATACATAAATAAAAAAATATTAAGAATAATATAATGGTGGAACATCATGTGGGAGAATATTGTAGAACACACAAGAAGGGAAGAGTGGAAATTCCTATATTAAAAAATATATAAAGAGAATACCATGGAATTTTTAAAAGGATTGGGTATATGCATCAAATGTGGACAATGTGGACACTGAGATCATAATTTCAAGGGGAAAAATAAGAAACCAACGAATAATATTAAAAATGAAAGTAAATAGACCATTATTCAAATAATCACCCTATGATTCATGGTATCTTGTGCGGGTATATTCCAAGGTAATAGGTTTAGGATTTTACTATGATAATTGTATAATTTGAATCTCCAAATTATTTCATCATAGATACCATGGTTATCCATTAAAAATTAACAAATATATTATTTAATTAAGGCACCACATACTGTTTTATCTCTTTTATGGTTGAAAATATTATTGGGTAACCTCATTATATGTTAAATAATTAATATTGGAAATATAAAATAAATAATCAATAATAATGTAGTGAGAGTCACTATATCATACATTACATTGAATCATGGTTATTGATACTAAATTATGGATCTCATGTTAAATTACATGGGATTTAATTTAGATAATTTTACTATCATAATTATTATGGTGTATTGGATTATTAAACATCATTTTATGATGTATAGTGGGTTTATTTATTGTTAAAGAAGTTTTAAAGTCACCTAAATAAATGAGTAATATTATAAATTAAACAATGGTAGCAAGTAAAATGTTACCTATTTCATAATTTATGAAACATTTGGACACTAAAAATATCATTATTTCAAAAAATGATATTTGTATAATTAATTCATGAACCTCATTTTTAGACACAACATAGATGACTCACCCACTCATAACACTCGTATCTTTATTTTCTTTTGCATAGGATGTTCTTAAACACCTCTAAATAATGAAGGAGCCTAAAAAGTATTTGATGATTCCAAAAGATATTGGATAATTTTAGTGTTAGTAATTTATTATTTACTATAGAGAGATCTAAAACAAACTCATTGTTGGTGAAATTTTTTTAGTGATGTACAGTACTCAACAACAACTAAGTTCCCATATATTTTTTAAAAAATATTTTAAATCAGAATATGAAATGGGAATATTAGTCTAATATAGGACTCCTATATATACTATGAATACCCATAATTTATCACATGTATAACATATCTATATCATCCACTAACTAGGTCTCACAGATAAATAGAAACTTTTTTAACCACTCTAAGTCAACCTAGGCCAAAATCTGACCTCTAGGTGCTTGCATAAAACTAGTGATGATTTATCTAGTTACTTAATCTTACTTATATTCATTCAATGAATGTGAATAATGTAATCGTCCTTTCTATAAGTTATATTCCTTCACCTATTAGTAACTAAAAAATTGAAAAACAAAATCTGATATGTCCCTCCTCATTGTTGGCCATCAAAATTATGTGCATGATATCATGGTACTTCATAGTTAACCCCTAGTGCATGACCCATCAGGAGGTATGGGAGTCCCTCAACAAATACTCATTATATAAGTTGGTACCACCATCCTCCCATGTATATAAAATACCCCACCATCATCCTAGTTATATCCTAGAATATGATATGCACCAAAAAGGAGAATCCTTGTCACAAAACAATCAGAATCTGAATTTTTGTTGGCTTTAACCCAATCACCAAGATAATATGTAATATATAGAGAAAAAAATTCTTCACCTGATACTTCACAATCATTTATAGTCACTAATTTACAAATTGGATCATAAACATGCACTCCTTACTAAGTTCTAGGATCACATGATCTCGTGCCATCACCCTAAAAGAATCTATCATGAAGTTACCTTTTCCTAGAGAATAATACATCTCATAATTGAACATATTTAAGTACTCCACCAAATGAATCTACTATAGGTTTATATCTCACTAGGATAACATGAATCAATGTCACTTTTGGTATATGTTAATATCAAATTAATCACCAAACTGAAAATGACACAAATGTTTTGGGTACGGACTACAAAAATATGATCCAAATAACATGTAGGGTAGTTATACTTGTAACACCCCAAGATTTAATGTTATGTTATCTCTTCAAATTAATTAAATAATTTGTGCTACATGCAACAACAAGTTCGAGCGCATCATGAAATACCAAACTAGCCGTTCATAAATCTGTTATGAATAGTATTAACTGCATTTAGAACATTATATATAAACTATATAATTTTAAAGTTCATATTTTGTGTTTCTCAGACATGATATAAGGAAAATTCAATTTTGAAAATAAATGAAGTATTTTTCAAAAAAATCAATTTTACTGCCAATTTAATGGAGAATCCTTTTTAAAAACAATATTTGACACTTTTATATATTTAATTTAATAAAACTAAAGTCTACTTTAGAATCGCGACATAAAAATTTAGTTTGGATAAATTTTTGGTACTTTTCTGATAACATTCATATTTTGATGAATATTGAAAATACTAAATTTTAATTGAATTTTTTTTAATCGAAATAATTTATAGTGTTACATTATGAATTTTAATGGTTTGGTAGTATAATTGGATTATATTTTTATCATTTAATACAATTTATGTCATTATAAGTAATTTCACATTTAAATTTGACATAAACACATGTCAATCTTTTGATAGTTTTTACTTTTTAAAAACCGGCTTTTTGGTTTTGACAATGGGAATTAATTTTAAATTAATTAATGAAACTTCTATGATTTTAATTTCACAAAATATAATTCATTTTTTAATTTGTAATATCGATATTATATTAGGTAAAATCTTTTGTTATTTTTCTGAAAACATTCAATTTTTTATGATAGTGAAAAACACTGCGTTGTTGTTTAAAACATTCTTTTTATTTAAATAATTAATTATTTTATTTAAATTTATTTTAATTAAAATTAGACATATAATACATATATAAGTTCAATTTAATTCACTTGAGTAATATTATAATAAAATTAGATTTATAAAATTTTATTGAACTTTTTACCATCTTTTACCCACCTTCTAGGAACATTTTCAAATTTGCATAAAACTTAATTTTACCACTTCTATGAATTGAGTTTCTAATATTTAAGAGACATGGTTAATATCAGTAAGTAAAATGTGTTTCAATAATCTGAAAATAGTTTTTTGGTGAATAGTAACCTTAGACTTTTATTTACCATGGTTAAAAGTAAATTGGGTAATTAAAGGTAAAAGTGATATTATAATTACCCTAACACATGACCTAATTCTATTGGATAATTTTAATTCAACCAAAATAACCTTAGGTGTAAAATATTATACTTTAGGTCCACTTTTATTAGATTAGGACAGTTAATATTATTTTACTTAAAGAAGAGTCAAAAGTGTTAAATTCAATGATTATTAACTAAACCATTTTTAATATAATGATATACATAATATAAATTCAACTATTAATAATCATTGGAAAGATAAAAATATTTCCAACATAAAGGTATTTTATTAATAATTTTTAGAGATTTAATAATTAAATTAATTTATGACACAATGATGATGTATTAATTACCTTCTTAATGAAATATTAAAATAATTTATATTATAAATATTAAAATAAATCAAATGTAATAGTTTTTATGCCACCCACTCTTTTATAGGTTAATATTAAATGTTTGGGTATATTAGATAATTTTTTTTTCGAAATGATAAGGTTGTTATGACTTTTACAAAAACAAAATACCCAATAGTGTAAAAATTGACATAAATTAGTTTTAAAAAAATATTATATTATTGGTTGATTTAATATTACTAAAAATCTATGTTTTCTCCAAAGGGATTAAAAAATATTACTTGTGTAATTAATTAACCACATGAGTTTCTCCTGGATGTTTAGAGTAAGTATATTAACCATATAGTGTAAGAATACAAGAAGACAAGATAAAAGTTAATATATTTAACTAAGAGTTAAATATAAATGGTAAGGTTAAAATGGTAACCAAAACATGTAAAAAACTATTAATTGAAATAATTTCGGCTCATCCCCACCATAGATTATAAATCAATTATTTTGGAGCCATTAGAGACCGAAAAGGATTTTATTATAAAATTATATTTCAATATTTTCCTAAAGTGACCATCACATCTCTTATAAAAGGGTACTTCCGCTTCTCTTAATTTCACACCTCCATATCATTTGGCCTGGACAAACCCTATCCAAATATTATACCAACATCCCTAAATTCAACCTAGAGTCCTTAATCTGATAATAAATCCAACCTATGGAGTCATTTTGATCAACTCTAAAAGAAACACCTGAAGAAGAGGTAATAATTTCACCACCCTCTTTCAAGTTCTTTTCTTATTCCACTTCCTCTTTATTTTTTTTCCATACAAAAATATTAAATATAGTACCTTATAAATACTTTTATGTTATTATTAATATGTTACAACCATATTCATTAATCTATCCATCCTATAAATTACAAAGTCAGCATACGTGCATACGTATGGCTTACCGTCTCCACGTTGTGATGTAGTTTGTTATTCAAACACTTCATTATTTGGATGGGTATAATAATGAGTATAACTAATGTAAATAATAAATATAACATGTTAATGATTCTGTATATATGATATACCATCCAATTACATATTATTTCACCATCAATATAATGATATTGCCGCTCGTGCGTACGTACGGATTACCGTCTCCACAAATGCGATGAGATTAATTTCCCGTCGTAATCATTCAAGAATTATTTTCATTTTATTATTAAAAATAATTTTTAAGAACTTAATATCATTATGAATATGAAAAAAATACATCCTTTTCATAACAAACAGGGCATACTTAACCAAGAATATAAAGGAAAACGTATCAGTTAACACCTGAAACGATGATACTACTAAAATATTATTAAGAAATAAATATTAAAAGATCATATATGATATCATATTTATGTATATGATTCTTGTATAATTTAATAACAATGATTTAACTATTATAAATGAGGTTAAATTACCCTTGAACAAGGAAAATTACAAGGTAAGGGTTAATTTTACAATCTCTTTATTATCCGAGGTTGCTTTTACGTGAGTATCTAATAGAACCTCTTTATCATGCACATATGTGTTTCTTAAAAATATGTTTCAAAACATTTTTACTATTTACTAGACTATGTTTTTAATTCATTTAAACCCTTTTTTTAATTTTTAAAAATGGTTTGAAATGAATCTTTTTGTCGTTTTCCAAACAAGGTACTTTATGACCTTTTCGACAAATTAAGGTAAGAATGTTTTTTAACTTATACAGCGGGTGAGGTTATTCTCCATAGTTATAACACCTTTGAATCTTACCTTAAAAGCTTATAATAATATTTCCAAAAAAATGTTTACTTTTATAATTATGTGACTTTAAAATGTTTTCAAAATAAAGAGAGAGGTATTTCTTTCAAATATTTTTCATTTCATATATGTCAGCATTCTTTGAATGATTTTAAACTTGTTTGAAGTTTATTTACTATGATAAAAATATTCTATATTGTAATGAAGGCTTTTAGGTATGTATTACTGTGAATGTGTTATTCTTATACGATTCATGGTTTATGGATAAAGTATTGACATTACATATGTTAATTTTAATACGAATGTTTATGTTATGTTTAAACCTTTTCATATGATGAATGCATTGGACTTAGTAAGTGAGGGGTGGAGCCCGTTATATCTCCTTGATGCATCGGTAGGTCTTATGAGACAAAATAGTGTCTTAGAACAAGGCCTAATAAAAATCTTATTTTTAGTCTTGGCCCAAGGCCTTGAATATGTGGTTAGGATGTCTGGAATTATGCTTTCCATCATTATGAAATTGGCTATTGATACTACATGTGATTATTTCCCTAGTAGAATATACATTTCAATAAGTAAATGGAATTTTTTGATTTATCTTTGCCATATTATAATGAATTTTATGTTTGAAAAGCTCATGTTTTAGTCTCATACATTACCTTAATTGTTTATGTTTATTTATGAAATTTTCCACTGTGTTGTTATCCTTACTGAGAAATTGAGCTCACCCCTTTTAATGTTTTATTTTTCCTAGGATGCGATGAAGTATATTATTACTGACCTACAGGGATAGTCCATGGGATATGAATGTGGTCAATGGAGACAATGTTTATTTTGTTTTTGATTATATAATTTAATGTAAAACTTATGAAGGTATCTAGTACTTCCAAGGATACTAAACTGATCGGTCTTTCGATATTTGATCCCTTGTGATCATGCCAATGTTATGTAATAATGCACCGAATCTGGGTAACTGGGGTCCGAATGTTACAGTTGGTATCATAGGATGTTTAGTAAATCCTCAAAACTGGATTTAGATAAAATCGGATTAGATAACATTACTCTAAGATAAAAATTTAGGATTAGTATAGAAGAACTTTCTAGAATTTTGGTAATGTAGATATTTTGCTTATTTTCCAATCATATACATACCTATATAGATTCGATCAGGTAGAGGCATCTCTAGAACATATATACCTAGGAGTGAAAACTCTGAAAATGAGTTTTGGGCTTGACCTGGGGTATCCTGGTACACGACAACGGGCCTTGCTACACTCATGGTTACGACACTCCGGGGGGATATGCTTTTGATAATTCACATTTTAATTACAATCCATTATGAAGGATTTAGAGTAAATACCTCCTCAAAGAAAACATCTTATTATTATAGATTATTTTCATAATCTTTTCCACTAATGTTATGTATTTTCCAATTTTGAAATTATGCATTGTGATTCATAAACTAACCTAGTGTATGCCATTGGTTAGAAATGGTGCTTAGTAGAAGGAATGAGAACTATAGCAATAAGACTGATCCAAATATTAAGAAGGATCATATCTTTCACGGTATTAAGCCAACATTTAGATGTGAAATAGTCTCCCATGTATTCTCATCATATGAAGAAATAGTATCATGTGTTGATAAGATAAATAAATAATTCTTTGAGTCCTATGGATTTGAAGGGAAGAAAGAGAAGAGAAGGATGGAAGGGAGAAAGATGGATAAAGGGAAGAGGGGAAAGAAGGATTTTCCCAAATGCGATAACTGTAGAAAGAATCACCTTGGTAATTGCTTGATGGGAATGCTAGTTTGTTATAAGTGTGGATAAAAATGACACCAAGTATGTGATTTCAAGGGTAATAAAAAGGTTTCAAATGTTCTATGATTCTTCTGCAAGGAGTTGGGACACTATGAGAATCAATGTCCAAATCATCAGAGTACACCCCAAATGCTGCTATTGGATACTAATCAGGTTATGATAGCACTGAAGATGAATAGGAATTGTTAGAGTTCTTATGTTGTTATTAAATTATTGTGTCATTTGAGTATTGTATTAATGATGTACATATTATAATAATTATATATTATATAAGGATTGTACTACAATAACATTTCATTAAAGACATGAGATTGTGTGGAACCAAGAAAACAGACTCAATATAAGGTTAATTTTTTTGGAAAATATATGGTTGAGAGAAAGATAAACCATAATATGGTTCTGATCCTGAGGTAGTGATTTTGGAATAATATATGATTGATTTGGATAAATTATGTTGGATATTCTTGACTACCTTGAAACTGATTAATGATTCGTATATTTCATCATTGTTGAGGTTTACAACATTTTTGGATAGTAGGAGTATATCCAGTATTTTATAAGGAATAAGGGAGCATGAATGTAATCGATAAGGTTTTATGGAAATTTAGGGTGTTACAGTGTTTTAAAAATACACATGATTAAGGTATTCACATTCTATTACATGGAACAAAAGGATCTTCATTGTGTTTACCTTCCTTATCAATTTTGGAATGTGAGTTTGGAGAGAAGTATATTGGATAATTCTAATACTTGGAATTAATTAAGTTTGACCTTGGATACTATTATTAAGGTTAAATAATTTCTTTATATTATTTTTGGATTTTTATAAAAAGGACAACACGAAGGTCGGGCAACAACCTGTGGCGTCTGGCAAGGCCGTGAGACTTGAACCCTCAACTGAAGGGCGACAAAGGTGTATCACCTTCCACTCACCTAAGTGATGTCGTAGTTTGTATAATGTAGTTTTTTTTAAATATTATGACAAATGAATGATGAATTAATTATTTTTGAAACCCTATACTAATAGGATAAATTGAATATTTTTTTATTCTATTATCTTTTGGAGTGAAAGATGATTTTTGGTAAGAATTAGTTGAAGGATGAAACTATTCTTATCAAGTATATTTTTTCCTCTTATTCTATGAATAAATTATTCCTTAAACTTCAGGGAAGGGATATTAAAACCAAAAATGTGTTATACTAATACCCTATGTTTTGTTGAACCGATGATATTTTAAATCATCATAGATTGACGGCTTTGAGGCCCCCAATTTTACACTTGTTTGTGATTGGTGAACACAATCACCCCCTTTAAATATTTATGTTTTCCCTCCAATTAAGTGTCTCTAATTTCCACCAATGTTCTCCTAATCAAGATCTTAATTTGGGGGTGACTTTTTCATTACCCTTTCCCTCTTATTAAGACTAAATTTTATTGAACCAATTTCCAAGGTGGGTTTTCCACAAAGGTATTTTTCTATTTTTAAACATTTTATTTAGAAGGACAATTTAAAATTGCAAGGACACATTTTATTGAAGTAGGGTAGAATGAAACACCCCATGATTTCATAGTATGTTATCTCTTCAAATTACTTAAACAACTTGTGCTACACGCAATAACAAGTTCGAGCGCACCGCGACTTACCAAACTAGCCATTCAAAAAGCTGTTATGATTAGTATTAACTTTATTTTTAATTTTATATATATCCTATATAATTTTAACATTCATATTTTGTGTTTATTTTACATAATATAACGAAAAATTCCATTTTTCAAATAAAAGAAGTATTTTTCAAAAAAATGTCATTTTACCTCCAATTTAATGGAGAATAATTTTGAAAACAAATATTTGACACTCTTATATATTCAATTGAATGAAATTAAATGATTATTTAGTATCAAGGAATAAAAATTTAGTTTGGATAAATTTTTGGTACTTTTCGGATCACTTTTATATTTTAATAAATACTGAAAAATACTAAATTTTAATTGAAAACAAATTTTTTAATAAAAATAAATTATATGGTTAAATTATGAATTTGAATGTTTTGGATCTATAATTAGATTATATTTTTATTATTTAATACAATTTAGGTCAATATAAGTAATTTCGCATTTAAATTTGACAAAAACACATGGCAATATTGTGATTGTTTTTACTTTTTAAAAACCCGCTTTTCGGTTTTGACAATCGGAATTAATTTTAAATTAATTAATACAACATCGAAGTTTGTAATATCGTAAAATAAAATTCATTTTTTAATTCTGAATATAAAAATTATCTTTGGGTAAAGTTTTGGTATTTTTCTGAAAACATTCAATTTTTGATGAAAAGTGAAAAACACTACATTATTGTTTAAAACCAAATTTTCATTTAAATAATTATTTATTTTATTTAAATTTATTTTAAGTCAAAATAGATATATAATAGCTATATAATTTCAAATTAACCCATTGGAGTCATTTTATATAAAAAATTAGATGTGTAAAATTTTATTGAACTTTTTACTGTCTTTTACCAACCTTTTAGGAGCATTTGCAAATTTGCATAAAACATAATTTTACCACTTTTATGAATTGTATTTCAAAAATATTAGAGACATGGTTAATATTAGTATGTAAAATTTGGATCAACAAGATTAAAATATTTTTTGGTAAAGAGTAACTTTTGACACTTATTTACCATGGTTAAAAGTAAATAGGGTAATTAAAGGTAAAAATGATATTATAATTACTCTAACACATGTACTCATTCTATTAGATAAAATTAATTCAACCAAAAAAATATTCTTAATAAAATATGATCCTTTAGGTCCACATGGATTAGATTAGGACATTTATTATTATTTTATTTAAAGAAGAGTTAAAAGTATTAAATTCAAAGTTTATTAACTAAACCATTTTTAAAATAAGGTTATACGTAAGATAAATTAGAATATAAATAATAAATATAAATAATAAAACTATTTCATACATAGTTTTATTGGATTTATAATTTTTTAATATTAAATAATTAAATTTATTTTTAACCCAATGATGATGCAATAATTACCTTCTTAATGGGATATAAAAATAGTTTATATTATAAATATTAAAATAAAGGAAATTTAATAGTTTTTATGCCACACATGAATTTTTCAGGTTAATATGACATGTTAATGTTTATTAGATAAATTTTATTTCGAAATAATAAGGTTGTTATGACTTTTACAAAAACAAAATACCCAATAGTGTCAAAATTGACATAAATTAGTTTTTAAATAAAATACTATATTATTTGTTGATATAATATTCATAAAAATCATTTTTTTGTCCAAGGGGATTAAATAGTATTATATATTTCATTAATTAACCACTTGAGGTTCTCTAGGAAGCTTATAGTATGTTTATTAACCATATAGTGTAAGAATACAGGAAGACACGGTAAAAGTTAAACTATTTAATTAAGAGTTAAATCTAAAGGGTAAGGTTAAAATGGTAACCAAAACATGTATAAAACCTATTCGTTGAATGGATTTCAGATGATCACCACCTTAGATTCGAAATAAATCATTTTGGAGCCATTATAAACCGAAATTGACTTTTATTATAAAATAATATTTCAAGATTTCCTGAAGTAACCATCACCTCTCTCATAAAAGGGTACTTCCGCTTCTCTTAATTTCACACCTCCAGAGTCATTTGGCTCGGCCAACCACTATCCAAATATCTTCCCAAAATCCCTAAATTCAACCTACAAGCATTAATTTTATAATAAAGCCAACCTAAGGATTCCTTTTGATCAACTCTAAAAGAAACACCTGAAGAAGAGGTAATAATTTCACCACCCTCTTTCAGGTTCTTTTCTTCTTCCACTTCCTCTTTATTTTTTTCCATACCAAAATAATAAATATAGTACCTCTTATATACTTTGATTTTATTTTAAATATGGTACAACCATATTCATTATTCTATCCATCCTAAAAATGACAAAGTCAGCATACATGCGTACGTACGATTTACCATCTCCACGATGTGGGGTTGTTTGTTATTCAAACACTTCATTATTTGGATGGGTATAATAATGAGAATAACTAATGAAAATAATAAATATAACATTTTAATGATTCTATATATATGATATAACATCCAATTATATACGATTTCACAATCAATATAATGATATTGTCGCTCGTGCGTACGTACGGATTACCGTCTCCACGAACGTGATGAGATTCATTCCACGTCGTAATCATTCAAGAATTATATTCATTTTATTATTAAAAATAATGTCTAAGAACTTAATATAATTATGAATATGAAATAAATACATCTTATTCATTACAAACATGGAATACTTAACCAAGCATATAAAGGAAAACGAATCAGTTAACACCCGTAACGATGATACCACTAAAATATTATTAAGAAATAAATATTAAAAGATCATATATGATGTCATATTTATGTATATTATTCTTGTATAATTTAATAACAATTATTTATCTATTATATAGGAGGATAAATTATCCTTGACCAAGGAAAAGTACAAGGTATGGCTTAATTTTACAATCTCTTTATTATCCAAGTTTGTTTTTAGATGAGTATTTACTGGAACCTCTTTATCATCCACATTTGTGTTTCTTAAAAATATATTTCAAAACATTTTTACTATTTACTATAAAATTTCTTAAAGTCATCTATACCATTTTTGGACTTTTTATAAAATGGTTGGAAAGGAATATTTTTGTCGTTTTCCAAACAAGGTACTTTATGACCTTTTCGACAAATTAAGGTAAGAATGTTTTTTTAACTTATACGGTGGGTGTGTTTATTCTCCTCCATTATAAAACCTTTGAAACTTACCTTAAAATATTATAATAATAATTCCAAAATAAATGTTTAATATTATAATTATGTGACTTTTAAATAGTTTCAAAATAGAAAGATGTATTTCTTTAAAATAGTTTTCATTTCATATATGTGAACATTATTTGAAGGATTATAAACTTGTTTGAAGTTGATTTACTATGATAAAAATATTCCATATTGTATTGAAGGTTTATTGGTATGTTTTACTGTGAATATGTTATTTTTATACTATTCATTATTTATTGATAAATTAATGACATTTCATATGCTAGTTTTAAAATGAATGTTTATGTTATGTTTAAACCTTTTCATATAAGGAATGCATAAGACTTAGTAAGTGATGGGTGGAGCCCGCTATATCTCCCCAATGCATCGTTAGGCATTATGAGACAAAATAGTGTCTTGGAAAGAGGCCTTCAAAAAATCTTATTTGTAGTCTTGGCCCAAGGCTTTGACTATGTGGTTATGAAGTCTCGAATTATGTATTCCATCATTATGAAATTGGCTACTGATATTACATGTGATTACTATACTAGTATAATATCTATGTGAATAAATAAATGGAATTATTTGATTTATCTTTTCCATATTATGATGAATTTTAAGTTTTAAAATATCATGTTTTAGTCTTATACATTTCTTTAATTGTTTATGTTAATTTATGAAATTTTCCACTCTATTGTTATCCTTAATGAGCATCTGATCTCACCCCTTTTTATGTTTTATTTTTCCCAGGATCTGAAGAAGTATATTATTACTGACATGCAGGTATAGTCTATGGGATATGAATGTGGTCAAAGTATAGAAATTTGATTTGGTTTTTCATTATATAATGTAATGTAAAACTTATGAAGCTATCTAGTACTTCCAAGGCTACTAAACTGATTGGTCTTTTGGGATTTGATCCCTTGTGATCATGCCAATGTTATGTAATAATGCACTGACTCTGGGTAACTCGGGTAGGGATGTTACAATTGGAATCATAGGAAGTTTAGTATAAACCTATAAAACTAGATTTATATAAACTCTGATTATATAACATTACCCTAAGATAAACATTGAGGATTAGTATAGAAGAACTTTCTAGAATTTTGGTAATGAAGATATTTTGTTTATTTTACAACCATATACATCCCTGTTTGGTTATGATCAGGTAGAGGCAGATCTCGCATAGATTTACCAAGGATTGAAAACTCCAAAAACAAGTTTTGTGCTTGAATCGAGGTATCCTGGTACACAACAATGGGCGTTGTTTCACTCTTGGTTAAGAATCTATGGGGGGATATGCTTAGGATAATTCACATTTTTATTACAATCCATTATCAAGGATTTAGGATTAAATAATTCCTCAAAGAAAACATTTTATTATTATAGATTATTTTCATAATCTTTTCAACTTACTTTAGGTATTTTCCAAGTTTGAAATTATGCATTATGATTCATAAACTAACCTAGTGTATTCCATTGGGTAGAAATGGTGCCTAGTAGAAGGAATGATAACTCTAGCAATAAGCTTGATCTAAATATTAATAAGGATCATATATTTCATGGAATTAATCCAACATTTTGAAGTGAAATAGTTTCCCATGTATTCTCATCATATGAAGAAATATTATCATGTTTTAATAAGATAATTAAAGAATTATCTGAGTCCTATGTCTTAGAAGGGAATAAAGATAAGAAAAGGATGGAATAGAGAAATATAGATAAAGTGAAGAGGAGAAATATTGATATAGGGAAGAGGGTAAAGAAGGATTTTCCCATATGCGATTACTGTAGAAAGAATAAACTTTGTAATTGCTTGATGGGAATGGGAGTTTGTTATATCTGTGGAGAAAAAGGACACCAAGTACGTGATTTCAAGGGTATGAAAAAGGTTTCAAATGTACAATAAATCATCTGGAAGGAGTTGGGACACTACGATAATCAATGTACAAATCATCAGAGTATACCCTAGATGCTGTTATTAGATACTAATAATGTTATGATACTACCAAAGATGAATATGAATAATTAGAGTTCTTATGTTGTTATTAAAGTATTGTGTGATTTGAGTATTGTATTAATGATTTGCATGTTATAATAATTATAGAGTATATAAGGATTGTACTACAATACTATTTCATTAAGGACTTGAGATTATGTGGAACTAAGAAAAGTGACTCAATAGAAGGTTAAATTTTTGGAAAATATTTGGTTGAGACAAAGATAAAACATAATATGGTTCTAATACTAAGGTAGTGATTTTGGAATAATATATGATTTATTTTGATAAATTATATTGGATATTCTTGACTACCATGAAACTGATTAATGATTCACATATTCCATCATTGTCGGGGTTTACAACCTTTTTGGATAGTAGGAGTATATCTAGTATTTTATAAGTAATAAGGTAGAATGAATGTAATCAATAAGGTTTTATGGTAATTATGGGTGTTACAGTGTTTTAAAAATATACATGATGAAGGTATTCACAAGTTATTACGTGGCAAAAAGGATCGTCATTGTGTTTACCATCCTTATAAATTTTGGACTGTGAGTTTGGACAGAAGTATTTTGGATAAGTATAAAGGTTGGAATTGATTAAGTTTGACATTGTATACTATTGTTAAGGTTAAATAATTTCTTGAGATTATTTTTTGATTTTCATAAAAAACGACAACCTGGAGGTCGGGTGACAACCAGTCGCGTCCGACAAGGCTGTGAGACTTGAACCCTCAACCAAAGGGTGATAAAGGTGCATCACCTACCACTCGCCTATGTGATGTCCTAGATTGTATAATGTATTTTTTTTTAAATTTTCTGGAAAATGAATTATAAATTAATTATTTTTGTAACCATATACTAATAGATACATTGAATATTTTTGTATTCTATTATCTTTTGGAGTGACAGATGATTTGTGGTGGGAATTAATTGAAGGATGAAACTATGATTATCTATTATATTTTTTCCCTCTTATTGTATGAATAAATTTATTCTTAAACTTTAGGGAAGGGATCTTAAAACCAAAATGTTTTATCATAATATCCTATGTTTTGTTGAATTGATGATATTTTAAATCATCATAGATTGATGGCTTTGAGGCCCTCAATTTTATACTTGTTTATGATTGATGACCTGAATCACTCTCTATAAATATTTACATTTTCCTCAAATTATGTGTCTCTAATTTCCACCAATGTTCTCATAATAGAGATCATAATTTGGGGGTGACTTTTTCATTTCCCTTTCCCTCTTATTAAGACTAAATTTTATTGAACCAATTTCCGAGGTGGGTTTTCCACAAAGGTATTTTTCTATTTTTAACATTTTATTTTCAAAGGACAATTTCAAATTGCAAGGACACAATTTATTAAATGAGGGTAGAATGTAACACCTCGTGATTTCATAGTATGTTATCTCTTCAAATTAATTCAACAACTTACGCTACACAAAACAACGAGTTCGAGCACACCGCGACTTACCAAACTAGCCATTAAAAAAGCTATTATGAATAGTATTAACGGAATTTTTAATTTTATATATATCCTATATAATATTAACATTCATATTTTGTGTTCCTTAGACATAATATAAGGAAAAATTCAATTTTTCAGATAAAATAACTATTTTTCAAAAAAATGCAATTTTACCGCCTATTTAATGGAGAATACTTTTTAAAACAAATACTTGACACTTTTATATATTCAATTGAATGAAATTAAATTCTCATTTAGAATCAGGACATAAAAATTTGTTTGGATAAAGTTTTGGTACTTTTCTGATCACTTTCATATTTTGATAAATACTGAAAAGTAATAAATTTTAATTGAAAACATCATTTTTAATAGAAATAAATTAAAGTGTTAAATTATGAATTTTAATGGTTTGTAAGTATAATTAGATTATGTTTTTATCATTTAATACAATTTCGGTCATTATAAGTAATTTCACATTTAAAGTTGACATAAACACTTATCAATCTTTTGATAGTTTTTACTTTTTAAAAACCCACTTTTCGGTTTTGACAACAGGAATTAATTTTATATTATTTAATACAACTTCTATGTTTTTAATTTCGTAAAATAAAATTACTTTTTTAGTTCAGAATATTAAAGTTATCTTAGGGTAAATTTTTGGTATTTTTCTAAAAACATTCATTTTTTGAAGAATAGTGAAAAACACGGCATTATTGTTTAAAACCGAATTTTTATTTAAATAATTATTAATTTTAATTAAATTTATTTTAAGTCAATATATATATATATAATATCTATATAAGTTCAAATTAATCCATTGGTGTCATTTTATAAAAAAATTAGATGTTTAAATTTTTATTGAACTTTTTATCGTCTTTTACCCACCTTCTAGGAGAATTTGCAAATTTGAATAAAACATAATTTTACCACATCTGTGAAATGAATTTCAAAAATATGGGAGACATGTTTAATATCAGTTTATAAAATTTGGTTCAACAATATTTAAATATTTTTTGTTAAATAGTAACTTTTGACTTTTATTTACCACAGTTAAAGGTAAATAGGATAATTAAAGGTAAAAATGATATTATAATTACTCTAACACATGTCCTAATTATATTTGATAAGATTAATTCAACAAAAAACAACATTGGGAATAAAATATGATCCTTTAGGTCTACTTGGATTAGATTAGGATATTTATTATTATTTTATTTAAAGAAGAGTTAAAGGTGTTAAATTCCATGTTTGTTAACTAAAGCATTTTTAATTTGGAGTTATACATAAGATAAATTAGACTATAAATTTTCCTTAGAAATATAAAAAGATTTCATACATAATGGTATTTTATTTATAATTTTTATATATTAAATAATTAAATTTATTTATGACACAATGATGATGCAGTAATTAGCTTCTTAATGAAATATTAAAATAGTTTGTATTATAAATATCAAAATAAATATAATTTAAAAGTTTTCATGAAATCCACGAATTTTATAGGTTAATAGGACATTTTAGGGTATATTAGATAAATTTTTTTCTAAGTGACCAGGTTGTTATGACTTCCACAAATACAAAATACCAAATAGTGTCAAAATTGACATATATTAGTTTTTAAAACAAATACTATATTATTGGTTGCTATAATATTCATTAAAAATATAAGTTTCGGGAAAAGGGATTAAATAATATTATACATGTCATTAATTAACCATTTTAGGTTCTCTTGGATGTCTAGAGTATGTTTATTAACCATACAGTGTAAGAATACAAGAAGACACGGTAAAAGTAAAACTATTTAACTAAGAGTTAAATATAAAAGATAAGGTTAATATGGGAACCTAAACTTCTCTAAAACCTATTGGTTGAGATAATTTCGACCCATAACCACCTTATATTCTAAATAAATCATTTTTTTTCCATTATAAACCGAAAATGATTTCATTATAAAATAATATTTCAAGCTTTTCCTAAATTGATCCTCGCCTCTCTTATAAAAGGGCACTACCCCTTCTCTTAATTTCACACCTCAAAATCCATTTGTCTAGGACAACACCTACAAATATATCTTCCCAACATCCATCAATATATCCTAGAGGCATTAATTTGATCATAAAGCCAACCTAAGGATCCATTTGGTCAACACAAAAGGATACACATGAAGAAGAGGTAATAATTTCACCCCCCTCTTTCATGTTCTTTTCTTTTTCCACTTCCTATTTCTTTTTTTCTTCCATACCAAAATAATAAATCCATTACCTTCTACATACTGTGATGTTATTGTAAATATGGTACAACAATATTTGTTATTCTAACCATCCTGTAAATGACAAAGTCACCATACGTTCGTACGTACGACTTACCGTCTCCAAGTCGTGGTGTAGTTTGTTATTCAAACCCTTCATTATTTGGATGGGTATAATAATGAGTATAACTTATGTAAATAATAAATATAACATTTTAATGATTATTTATATATGTTATACCATCTAATTACATACTATTTCACCATCAATATAAAGATATTATCGCTCGTGTGTACGTATGGATTATCGTCTCCACGAACGTGATGAGATTCATTCACCATCGTAATCATTCAAGAATAATTTTTTTATGACTAAAAAAAATGTTTATGAACTTAATATCATTTTTTATATGAATCAAATAAATCCTATTCATAACAAACATGTCATATGTATCAATGCATATAAAGGAAAACCAATCAGTTAACAACTGAAAGATGATACTTCTAAAATATTATTATCAAAGAAATATTAAAAAATAATATATTATATTATAATTATGTATATTATTATTGTATAATATATAACAATGATTTAACAATTATAATGGATTTTAAGGTACCCTCGACCAAGGAAAACTACAAGGTAAGGGTTAATTTCACAATCTCTTTATTTTCCGAGGTTTTTTTAACTGAGTATCTACTAGGACATCTTTATCATCCACATATGTGTTTCTTAAAAATTTATTTACATTATTTTTAATATTTACTATACTATGGTTTAAAGTCATTTATACCCTTGTTTTAATTTTTATTAAATGTTTTTAAAGGAATCATTTCTTTGTTTCCCAAACAAGGTATTTTATTACATTTTCGACAAATTAAGGTAAGAATGTTTTTTTAACTTATACAGAGGGTGCAGTTATTCTCCACCATTATAACACCATTGAAGCTTACCTTACAAACTTATAAGAATATTTAAAATATAAATATTTTCTTTTATAATTATGTAACTGTTAAATGGTTTCAAAATAAAAAATTGGTATTTCTTTCTCATAGTTTTCATTTAATCTATGTCAACATTCTTTGATGGATTTTAAACTTGTTTGAAGTTGATTTATTATGATAAAAATCTTCCATACTGTATGGAAGGTTTTGTGGTATGTTTGACTCTGAATGTGTTATTTTTACACCATTAATGGTTTATGGATAACGTATTGACATTTCATGTGCTAGTTTTAATATAAATGTGTATGTTATGTTTAAACCGTTTCATATGAGGAATGAATTGAACTTAGTAAGTGACAGGTGGAGCCTGCTATAGATCCCCGATGCATCAGTAAGTCTCATGAGACAAACTAGTGTCTTAGTACAAGGCGTTGACACAATCTTATTTGTATCCTTGGCACAAGGACTTGACTATGTTGTTATGATGTCTGGAATTATGCATTCCATCGTTATGAAATTGGCTATGGATATTACATGTAATTATTCGACTAGTAGAATATCCATACAAATAAGTAAATTTCATTATTTGATTTATCTCTTCCATATTATGATTAATTTTATGTTTTAAAGGCTTGTGTTTTAGTCTTACACATTTCCTTAATGGTTTATGCCTATTTATGAAAGTTTCCACTATATTGTTATCCTTACTGAGCATCTGAGCTCACCCCTTTCTATGTTTTCTTTTTCCCAGGATGTGAAGACATATATTATGACTGACCTGTAGGGATATTCTAAGGGATATGAATGTGGTCAATGAAGACAATGTTGATGTTGTTTTTCATTTTATAATGTAATGTCATTGTAACTCCCCAACCCAAGTTACCCAGAGTTGGTGCATTATTACATAACATTGGCATGATCACAGAAGATCAAGTCTTGAAAAACCTATTAGTTTAGTATCCTTTGGAACACTAGATACATTCATAAGTCTAAAATTACATGATAAACTGAAAAAAAAATACAACAACATAGTCTCCATAGTCCACACTCATATCCCCTTAGACTATCCCTACAGGTTAGTCATAAAATACTTCTTCACATCCATAGAAAAATAAAACATAGAAAGGGGTGATCTTAGATGCTCAGTAAGGATAACAATATAGAAAAAACATTCATAAATAAGTATAAACATGTAAGGAAATATATAACTAAAACAAAATCCTTTTAAACGTTAAATTAAGCATAATATGGAAAAAAATGAAATAATTACATTTACCTATTCACATGGATAATCTACTAGTCGAATAATCACATGCAATATTAATAACCACTTTCATAATGAAGGAATGAATAATGCCAGACTATCATAACCACATACTCAGGGCCTTATGCCAAGACTACAAATAACATTTTTTCAAGGCCTTGTGTGAAGAAACTGTTTTGCCTCATGAGACCTACCAATGCATCAAGGAGCTATATCGGGCTCCACCTGTCACTTACTAAGTCCAATGCATTCCTCATATGAACATGTTTAAACATAACATAAACATTCATATTAAAACTAGCATACTAAATGTCAATACCTTCTCCACAAATCATGAATGGTATAAAAATAACACATCCACAGTCAAACATATCACAAAACCTTCAATAAAATATGGATGTTTTGTATCACAATAAATCAACTTCAAATAAGCTTAAAATCCATCAAAGGATGTTGACATAGATGAAATAAAAACTATTTGAGAGAAATATATATTTTTTGAAATCATTTAAATGTCACATGATTATAAAATAAAAAATTTCCTTTGAAAATATTCCTTTAATCTTGTAAGGAAGCTTCGACGATTTTATAATGGTGGAAAATAGCCACACCGGCTGTATAAGTTAAAAAGACATTCTTACCTTAATTTTGTCAAAAATGTTAAAAAGGACCTTGTTTGGAAAATGAAGGAATGATTATTTTATAAACATCTTATAAAAATTAAAACAAGGTTATAAATGAATTTAACCCATATTCTATAAAATTGAAATAATTATTTGAAAAACATTTTTAAGAAACATGGATGTGGATGATAAAGAGTTCCCAATAGATAATTATGTAAAAACAACCTCAGATAATGTAGAGATTGTAAAATTAACCGTTACCTTGTAATTTTAATTGGTTGAGGGTAGGTTAAACTCATGTATATTATTTAAATAATAGTTATTAAATTTTACAATAACCATGTACATAAATATGATATCATATATGATATTCTAATATTTCCTTTTAGTATTATCGTTGTTTCGGTGTTAACTGATTCATTTCCCTTTATATGTTTTGTTACATAAGACATGTTTGTTATGGATAAGATGTATTGGATTAATATTCAGAATAATATTAAGTACTTAATCATTAGTTTTAATAATAAAATGAAAAATATTCTTGTATGGTTATGATGGGGAATAAATCTCATCGCGTTCGTGGAGACGGTAATCCGTACGTATGCACGAATGCTACTTCCATTTCATATTTAATTTTAAAAGGAATAAAAACCAAATGATATATTGGTATATTATTATTCCAATATAATACAATATCTTATATATGATACTTAAGTTCATTAACAGCATCCTTTATGTATGGTCTGAACGAGTGATATCACTTTGAGGGGGCGGTAGTCCGCACTTCCCCAAATGAAATTATCAAATATATATACAACATGAAAGGAATAATGTTATGACATAAAATGGAATTAAAGAAGCTTATATATAAAATAAATATCATAAATATAATATTTAATTATAGTTACATCATAATGGCCACCATAAGAGGTGGTAGTAGAAGATTGAACAATCATCATTTCGTGAGGTAGTAGTTCGTCATCCACAGAAACATTATGTTATATACCCATTAGAAGGAGGTGTGTGTAACTGTATTTAAAATAAATAACATAACAAAAACCTAGTATATTGAGTATACTATTTTTGTTATAAAAGAAATGAAAAAAGAGATTTTAGGGGGTTAGAGAAACAAAATAAAATAAAAAACTTAAGAGAAGATGTTACCTTTAAATCGGGTAACTCCCTTTGGTTTGAACCAAAAGGACCTATTGAAGTTCCTTCTGCCAAAGGTAATGCTTCTAGGAGGAGGATAGGGATGTAGGTAGATTAATTGGTCAATGGTTGGAAGAGACAAGGGTCTTGAGAGGTGTGTGTAATTGGTTAGAGGTGAGGTCCTTTTATAAGGGGAGGAGGGGCTCTTTAGGAAAGATTGAAAATATTTTTTTATTATATAATGATATTCAATTTATAATGGCCCAAAACTCATTAAAGTTTAAGATAAGATTTCTCATAATAGAAATGAAATCATCCAATAAGAATTGGAAGGGTTTTGTATATTATTTTAGTCTTTATAATATTATTTATTTAAATCATTTATTAATGAGGTAAACACTACATCCGTATTGTGTCATAAATAATTTAGTTTATTAGATGCATAAAAATTATAAAAAAATACCATGATGTAGGAAAGTTTTTTATATTTCTAATGAATATTTATAGTCGAAAAGATAACATATATAACTTTATGTAAAAATTGTTTTTCTAAAAGATATATGTTTATGTCATTTTTTCCTTTACTTTAAATTAATTAATATAAAGTGCCATTATCACTCTCAACTGGCTTAATGTGGTCTCAAAATTGACCCAAAGATGCCCATGGTCGGACATGTATCATTCAATAGAGTTAATACATGTGTTAGGGTAATTTTATATTAATTTTATATTATTTCGTTACCCATATTTACCGGATTTACTCTTTAACAATGGTAAATAAAATATTTATAGAAGTAATTATTCATAATGTCTAAAAATAAAAGGTACCTATTTACACAATTTGGACCTCAAGAATCCAAAAATGGAATCCATTTTTATAAATTCCAACCATAGAAGTGGCATAAATTAATTTAAATTTAATTCGCGTTGTCAAAACAAAAGGCGTGTTTTTTAAGAAATAATAACTATCAAAAGATTGACACTTGTTTATGTCTAGTTTAAATGTGAAATTACGTCCAATGATCAACATTGGATTAAATAGTAAAAATATATTAGAAAAATAATTTTAACCCACTATATAGTATAATTTAGTACCATTACTTATTTGGATTAAAAATGTTTTTTAATTAATGTTTAGTATTTTTTACTATTCATCAAAAATTGGAAGTTCTCAGAAAAAACCAAAAAATCAACCTAAGATAATTGTGATATTCCGAATTCAAAAATGATTTCCGTTTTAGAAAATTCAAAACATAGAAGTTTCAATTATTATTTTCAAATTAATTCTCATTGTCAAAACCAAAAGTTTTATTTTTAAGAAACAATATCTATCAAAAGATTGACACTTATTTATGTCCAATCTCAAAGTAAAATTTCTTACAATGACCATAATTGGATTAAATGCTAAAAATATAATCTATTTATACTTCCAAACCATTAAAATGTATAATTTAACACTATAAATTATTTTTGATTAAAAAAGTTTTTTCAGTTAAAATATAGTATTTTTCACTATTCACCCAAATATGAAAGTTATCATAAAAGCACCAAAAATTTATTGAAACTAAATTATTATGTCCCAATTCAAAAGAAGACGTTTATTTTTTCAAATAGAATATATAAAAGTTTCAAATATAGGATTTAAAAAGGGTTCATCATTAAAAGGTGGTAAACGTCCTTTTTTTGAAATAAATATTTCTTTTATCTGAAAAATGAATGTGTTATTACATTATGTCTAAGAAACTCATAATATGGATTCTAAAATTATAAGGATTATATATAGTTCAATATTCAATTAATACTATGCATAACTACTTTTGAACGGTTAGTTTGGTAATCTTGTGGTGTGCTTGAACCCGGTGTTGTGTGTAGTGAAAGTTAATGAATTTTTTTGATGAAATAACGTACTATGAAATCTCGGGGGTGTTACATTCTTCCCTTATTCAATAAATTTCATCCTCGCAATTTGAAATTGTTCTTGGAAAATAAAAGGTTGAAAATAGAAAATACCTTTGTGGGAAAACCCACATCGGAAATTGGGTTAATAAAATTTAGACTTAATAAGAGGAAAAGGGGAATGAAAACATAACCACCAAATTATGATCTATATTAGGAGAACAGTGGTGGAGATTTGAGACACATAATTAGTGGAAACATGTAAATATTTATAGGGAGTGATTGAGTTCATTAGTAACAAACAATTGTAGAATTTATGGCCTCAAAGCCATCAATCTATGATGATTTAAAATATCATTGGTTCCACAAAACATATGGTATTAGGATAACACATTTTCAGTTTTAATATCCCTTACCTAAAGTTTAAGAATTAATTTCTTCATAGAATAAGATAAGACAAATATATACTTGTCATGTAGAGTTTCATCCTTTAACTAATTTCTACCACAAACTCATCTTTCACTCTAAAAGATAATAGAACTAAAAAATATATTCTATTTATCCTATTCAAATAGGGTTCAAAAAAAGAATTTATAATTCATATACCAGACCCTTTAAAAAACTACATTATTCAATCCAGGACATATCATGGGTTAGTGGTAGGTGATACACCCTTATCACCCTTCGGTTGTGGGTTCAAGTATCGTGGCCTTGCCGGACGTGACTGGTTGCTGCCTAACCTCCGGGTTATCCTTTTTATGGAAATCCAAAATTAATCTCAAACTAGAATTATCCCAGATACTTCTCTGCAAACTCACAGTCCAAAATTTATAGGTAAGTTAAACACAATGATGATCCTTTTTTCCACGTAATAACTTGTGAACACCTTCATCATGTATTCTTTTAAAACACTCAATCATCATGAATTACTATAAAACTTTATAGATTACATTCATGCTCCCTTATTCATTATAGAATACTGGATATACTCCTTCTATCCAAAAATGTTGTAAACTCAAACAATGATAGAATATAAAAATAATTAATCAGTTTAAATTTAGTCAAGAATATCAAACATGTATTATTCCAAAATCACTACCTCAGTATCAGAACCATATTATGGTTTATCTTTCTCTCACCAATATATTTTCCAAAACTTTAACCTGTTAATGAGTCACTTTTCTTGGTTCCACACAATCTCACGTCCTTAATGAAATAGTACTGCAGTACAATCCTTATATACTCCATAATTATTATAACCAGTACATCGTTGATACAACACTCAAATGACAAAATTCTTTAATAACAATATAAGAACTCTAATCATTCCTCCTCATATGTGGTAGTATCATAACTTGATTATTAACCAATAACATCATTTAGGGAATAATATAATGATTTGGACATTGATTCACATAGTTTCCCAACTCCTTGCAGATGAATCAATGTACATTTCAAACCTTTTTCTTACCCTTGTTGTCACGTACGTGGTGTCCTTTTTCTCCACACTTATAAAAAACTCCCATTCCCTTCAGGAAAGTTCCAGGATGTTTCTTCCCATAGTTATCACATATGGGAAAATTCTTCTTTTCCCTCTTAATTTTATCCATCTTTCTCTCTTCCATCCTTTTCTTCTCTTTCTTCCCTTCAAAGCCATAAGACTCAGAGAATTCTTTACTTATCTTTTTAACACTTGATACTATTTCTCCAAATGTTGAGAATACATGGGAGGCGATTTCCCTTATAAATGTTGGCTTAATACCATGAATGATATGATCCTTCTTACTCATTGGATCATACATATTGCTGGATTTCACATTCTTCTACTCGGTGCCATTTCTATACAATGGTATACACTAGGAAAGTTTATGAATTGCAATGAATAATTACAAACATGTAAAATACCTAATGTAGATTGAACAGTTTATGGATATAATCCATAGAAAAAATGTTTTCTTTGAGGAAGTATATACTCATAAACCCTTCAATAATGGTTTTTAAATGAAATGAGAATTATCCTAAGTGTATACCCTGGGAGTGTCGTAACCAAGATGGAAACATGGCCCATTTTTGTGCACCAGTTCCCTTTCGAGTCTAGATCAAAGTGGTGTTTTTAAGTTTTACCCCTAGGTACATCTGTTCCAGAGCCACCTCTACCTGCTCATATCCAAATAGGGATGTATTCCTTGGAAAACTCACAAAATATCTACAATACCAAAATTCTAGGAAGTTCTTCTATACTAATCCTCAAAGTCCATCTTAGGTCTATGTGCTCTAATCAGAGTTTTTCTAAATCTATCTTCCAAGGTTTGTACTAAAGATCCTCTGATACCAACTATAATGCCTTGACCCCAGTTACCCAGATTCGGTGCATTATTACATAACATTGTCATGATCACAAAAGATCATGTCTCGAAAGACTGATTAGTTTAGTAGCTTTCGAAACACTAGATACATTAATAAGTATTATATTATATGATAAATTGAAAAACTACAACAATATAGTCTTCATAGTCCACAATCATATCCCCTAATACTATCTCTGCAGGTCAATCATAAAATACTTCTTCACATCCTGGAAAAAATAAAACATATAAAGGGTTGAGCTCAGATACTTAGTAAGGATAACAATATAGAGAAAACTTTCATAAATAAGCATAAACATTTAAGGAAATGTATAAATTAACCGAAAGAATTTTAATCATGAAATTAAGAATAATATTGAAAAAATAAAATGAAATAATTCCATTTACTTATTCACATGGATATTCTTCTAGTCGAATAATCACATGCAGTATTAATAACCACTTTCATAATGAAGGAATACATAATGCCAGACTATCATAAAGACATATTCAAGGCCTTGTGCCAAGACTAAAAATAAGATTTTGTCAAGGCCTTGATCCAAGACACTAGTTTGTCTCATGAGACCTACCAATGCATCGAGGAGCTATAGCGGACTCCACCCGTCAATTACTAAGTTCAATGCATTCCACATATGAACAGGTTTAAACATAACATAAACATTCGTATTAAAAGTAGCATATGAAATGTCAATACATTCTCCATAAACCATTAATGGTATAAAAATAACACATCCACAGTTAAACATATCACAAAACCTTCAATACAATATGGAAGTTCTGTATCATAATAAATCAACTTCAAATAAGCTTAAAATCCCTCAAAAGATGTTGACATAGATGAAATCAAAACTATTTGGAGAAATATCTCTTTTTTGAAATCATTTAAAAGTCAAATAATTATAAAAAAACATTTACTTTGAAAATATTCATATAAGCTATTAAAGGAAGTATTGATGATTTTATAATTACGGAACATAGCTGCACCCACTGTATAAGTTAAAAAATACATTCTTACCTTAATTTTGTCGAAAAGGTTAAAAAGGACCTTGTTTGGAAAATGACGAAAAGATTCCTTTATAAACATCTTATAAAAAGTAAAACAAGGGTATAAATTACTTTAACCTATATTCTATAAAATAGTAATAATGCTTTGAAATAGATTTTTAAGAAACATGGATGTGGATGATAAAGAGGTCCCAATAGATAATTACGTATAAAAAATCTCAGATAATGAAGAGATTGTGAAATCAACCCTTACCATGTACTTTTCCTTAGTAGAAGGTAGGTTGACATTATATATAGTAGTTTAACCATATTTATTAAATTATTAAAGAATCATATACATAAATATGATATCATATATGATCTTCTAATATTGCCTTTTATTATTATCGTCGTTTCGGTGTTAACTGATTCGTTTCACATTATATGTTTTGTTAAATAAGACATGTTTTTTATGGATAGGATTTATTTTATTAATATCCAGAATGATATTAAGTTCATAATCATTATTTTTAATAATCAAATGAAAAATATTCCTGAATGGTTACGATGGTGAATGAATCTCATCGCGTTTGTGGAGACGGTAATCCGTATGTACGCACGAACGCTACTTCCATTTCATTTTTAATTTTAAAATGAATCAAAACAAAATTATACATAGTTATATTATTAATCCAGTATAATATAATATCTTATATATGTTAATTAAGTTCATTAACACCATCCTTTATAAGTTCCATGAATGGTATGAACGTGTCATATCACTTTGAGGGGGTGGTAGTCCGGACATCCTCAAATGAAATTATCGTATATATATACAACATGAAAAGAATAATGGTATGCCATAAAATGGAATTACAGAAGATTATATATAAACTAAATATCATAAATATAATATTTAATTATAGTTCCATCATAATGGCCACCATAAGAGGTGGTAGTAGAAAATAGAACAATCATCATTTCGTGAGGCAGTAGTTCACCGTCCATGGAATCATTATGTTCTATACCCATTAGATAGAGGTGTGTGTAAGTATAGTTAGAATAAATAACATAACAACAACCTAGTATATTTAGGATACTGGTGTTGATATTAAAGAAATGAAAAAAAGAGATTTTAGGGGGTTGGAGAAGCCACATAAAAGAAAAGAACGTAAGAGAAGATGTTACCTTTAAATCGGGTAACTCCCTTTGATTTGAACCAAAAGGACCACTTGAAGTTCTTTTTGGCTAAGTTAAGGCTTATAATAGGAGTATAGGAATGTAGGGAGATTAACTGGGCATAGTTTTGATGAGTCAAGAGGCTTGATAGGTGTGTGTAATTGGTTAGAGGTGAGGGCTTTTTATAAGGGGGAGGAGGGGCTCTTTAGGAAATATTGAAAATATTATTTTATTATATAATGATATTTGGTTTTTAAAGGTCCAAAACTCCTTAAAGTTGAAGATAAGATGACTCATGATAGAAATGAAATCATCCAATAAGAATTGTATTGGTTTTGGATATTATTTTAGTCTTTATAATCTTATTTATTTAAATCATTTATTAATGAGGTAAACACTACATCATTATTGTTTCATAAATAATTTATTTTATTATATGTATAAAAATTATAAATAAATACCATGATGTAGGAAATCATTTTATATTTCTAATTAATATTTATAGTCGAAAAGATAATATATATAACCCTATGTAAAAATTGTTTTGCTAAAAGATATATGCTTATGTCATTTTTCTCTTTAAATTAATTAATATAAAGTTTCATTATCACTCTCAAGGGGCTCCACGTGGTCCCAAAATCGACCCAAAGATGACCATGATCGGTCATATATCATACAATAGGTTTAGTACATGTGATAGTATAATTTAATATTGTTTTTAGCCATATTTACCAGATTTACGCTTTAAACATGGTAAATAAAATATTTACCAAAGTAATTATTCATAATGTATAAAAATAAAAGACACCTATTTACACAATTTGGACCACTTGATCTCAAATATAGAATCCATTTTTTCAAATTCTAAACACAGAAGTGGCAGAAATTAAATTAAAATTAATTCCCATTGTCAAAACAAAAAGCGTGTTTTTTAAGAAATAATAACTATCAAAAGATTGACACTTTTTTATGTCTAGTTAAAATGTGAAATTACGTCCAATGACCAACATCGAATTAAATGGTAAAAATATATTCTAACTATAATTTAAAACCACTCAATATTATAATTTATTACTATAAATTATTTGTATTAAAACGTTGTTTTTAATTAAAGTTTAGTATTTTTCACTATTCATCGAAAATTGGAAGTTCTCAGAAAAATACTGAAACTTAACCCTAAGATAATTTTGATATTCCGAATTAAAAAATGAAGTCTTTTTTACCAAATTAAAAACATATAAGTTTCATTTATTAATTTAAAATTAATTTCTATTGTCAAAAACAAAAGGTGTATTTTTACGAAATAATATATATCAAAAGATTAACACTTGTTTATGTCCAATCTCAAAGTGAAATTACTTAAAATGACCAGAATTGGATTAAATGGTAAAAATATAATCTATTTATAATTCCAAACCATTAAAATTTATAATTTAACACTATAAATTAATTTGATTTAAAAAGTTGTTTTCAGTTAAAATATAGTATTTTCCACTATTCACCCAAATATGAAAGTTATTTGAAAAGCACCAAAAATTTATTGAATCTAAATTCTAATGTCACGATTCTAAAGAAGTAGTTTATTTTGTCAGTTTAAATATATAAAACTTTCAAATATTGGATTTAAAAATGGTTCGTCATTAAAAGGCGGAAAATGTCCTTTTTTTAAATAAATACTTCTTTTATCTGAAAAAATGAATTTGTTCTTATATTGTGTGTAAGAAACTCATAATACTGATTCATAAATTATAAGCATTATATATAGTTCAATATTCAGTTAATACTATTCATAACCACTTTTGAACAGCTAGTTTGGTAATCTTGGGGTGCACTCAAACCCCGTGTTGCGTGTAGTGCATGTTATTGAATTTCTGTGAAGAAATAACGTACTATGAAATCTTGGGGTGTTATAGTAAAACTTATTAATATATCTAGTACTTCCAATGCCACTAAATTGATCAGTCATTCGAGATTTGATCCCTTGTGATCATTCTAATGTTATGTAATAATGCATCGACTCTGGGTAACTGGGGTCGGGGTGTTAAAATACTCGTGGGATTATAACTGTTGAGACCCACATGTGACCACTGAATTATACTATATCAAAAATGTCCCATAAAACCCCTATATGAATTATAATATATGGTATAACCCCTTGTTATATAAAATAGATTCGGAATCAAAATGCACTCAAATTTCACTCCCTTTATAGTCAATCATAACAGAAGTGCTACCAGGTGAGAGAAATATTAAATTAATTATATGTAATAATTAATAATGATGTGGAATCCATTAATATCAAACACATTTTTTGATCATTAAAAATATTTCTCAACTTCTAATTTCTCTAGGTCAATAAAAATTTCTTCCTAAAATACAATTTACCCAAAAAAGTACTTGAAATGAATCCAGAAACGAATCTTCAAGATATTGGCATACAATCGATGTGATCAAAGCATAATTCATATAAACTCAATGTTATTTTCAAATATATATTGATTCCAATAATATAACAAAATATCAATAATGAACACCATGATAAATGGGTCTTGTTAATGTTTGAAAATCCAGTTTATCAGAGTAATAAAGATTGTTGGAAACTTTTCAGACTGAATGACATCACAATAAGCTTATATAGCCCATACCTACTCCTAAATACTATCACTGATATATCATATATCCTAAATCACAACTGATGATAAGGTGATCAAATATTAATATTGGAGAACCATTAGGCTCCACTTAATATTTCAAATAGATCACTTATCAAAGATACTAGATACTTATTCTTCATCATAAAGTGATTTATATTACAGTAATCCATGCATAAGAAAAAATTCATCCTATTTCTTAGTGAAAAAAAGACACATCCCAATGGGTAGTAATCTTATGGATGAATCCCTTCACCTCTATATCCTCAAGCTATACCTCTATCTCTCACAACTCGGTCAGTGCCATATGATAAGAATTTATCTATATGTGATTTACATTCAACCTAATATCAATCATAAACTCAATCTTCTTATTAGAAGTAAAAACTTGAAAATATACATAAAATAAATCCTATAAATGATTCACTGATTGAGGGAACGTAGATGGAGATGAAACCTAATACAAAAACTATCTTATATATCTATTCTTTAATGGCACCAAACAATCATAGATAATGTTCATCTTGACCTGCCTCAATATCCCATTTACAAATAAGGTAATATCCACATTCGTAAGGTAATTTAATGAAACATGCCACTTATATTAATCAATTCTTGCTCCAAAATTTGTTATCCAATTCATCCTAAAGATGACATAAAAATTGTCTATATACAAGACACATAAATCCCATAACTATAAATTCCAACTACTATGTTGCATCTTGGACATCTACTAAAATGGTTTAAAATATTCCTAATAAGAATATCTAAATTTAGAACACTTGAAAAAAAGACACTATGAACCCAAAAACGATTATAAAATTCACATTAAAAAATAATTCAAATAATTATATATGAAATATAGTAATATAAATGGTAAAATTAACTACAACCCTCTACCCACCCACTCGAAACATATTATTGTGAAATAATATTTCCTCCCACAGATTGATGGATCAGACCTTGTGATCCTTAACTAGCCTATGGAGTTTACCCCTAAGTTATCAACTACTAACATCATTGGGATCCTTGAATAGATTCTTTCCCATACCTCCCAAATGATTCCTAAATGTCTACGAGCAAAGATACTTAGGCTAGGATGAGAACCATGTTTCAGTCTTGAACCTCTTCCAAAAACATATTAAGGCATCATAACAAAGATATTTGACAAGTTCCCCCATCCTACCCCAAACATGGAACCCCCTCAGCGGGTGAGGACACAAATTATAAGAATAGAGTGACCAACCATATTAATTGTAAACCACAAAAAATCCCCTTAATGGAGGAACTAAAACACTACTTCCCTAGATTAGATTCCTATCCCCTTAATGAGGTTCTAAGCTTGAATTGAAATTAAAAGTGAATTAGAATTCTAGAGGTTTTTTAGGTTCTTAATCACTCAAATAGAATTATTCTATCTGTGGTTATTCTGGTATTTTATGTTATTTATGATTTTTTTATTTATTAATCTAATGATAACTATAAAAAAAATAAAATCCTTAACATGGAATTTGATTAAAAAATGGTTTCATGAATCGCAAAACATTAAATAAAAAAAATAAGGTTACTTAATGGTCATGTAATCCCAATTCATTGAATATACTGGGTTCCACGGACTTCAAAAAAAAATTTGGGGTTATTTAAATGGAAAAAAATAAGTATTTACATACATAGCATTATAAAATTTAGACAGATAAATGAAAACCCAATTAAACATTCATAATTATCGTCAAAACATCATTGTCCATTAAAACCACACCACTTACTTGAAAATAAATAACCAACCATTTTAAATCAAAGAATTTTGATAGAGAAATAAGAATAAATGTTCAGTAAACCCTAGATTCAATAGTGATCCAATAAGGTTCCTTAGTCCAAAATTATACTTTCTTAAATTATAGTCTAATATACCTTACATTCTATATAATAATGTTTTATTAGGAGAATAGTTGAGTTAGAAACCTCTTATGACCTCTCTTGAGTTTCCTCTGGTATCTACCAAGAGTTCTAGGTGAAATAACCCCTCAAAATGCATTATATCATCTATGAATTGGTGATTTGTGGGTCGCCAAGTAATGAATGATCAAGATCCAAGGTTTTTTAAATTGAAAATGAACTTTTTATATACCCATAGAAGTAGTTTTTCATAGTGAATGATTGAGGAATGGTTTTGGTAAACTATTCACTAACTGTGTGTGTTCTTATAACTCAAAAAAACAATATTTATGGTTCTTGGGTATCCTTTCATAGTTTCTAGAACATATATCATAATAAATTTTCCTATTTGATCCACAAAACACCTTCAAACCATACAATCTTAATATATTACTTCAATTTAGTACAAATACAACTGAATGAAACATTTAAACATGATAACACATAATTATAAATCATTTGAATTATTTTTACCTGAAAAATACAAAACAACTATGAACAATTTGGGTACATTAAACTTCCCCACATATAAACATTACCCTCACTCAAAAAAACCTAGAAAATATTTTACAACGGACTATAAAATAAAAAAGTAAAAATATCACAAATCATTTCAAATTGAAGAACATGAGTTTGAATGAATAATCCTTAAAATCCACACATATAATAGAAAGGAATCACCAATATACAGAGAAAGAAAAAATGTAGACTCTTGCCTAGTTTTTATCTTTTCATTATTAAATCATTATTGTTTAAGTATAAAATCCTAGATATCCGTTTAAAATAAATTTACCCAATTTGTATCAATATTTTCATTCACCCAGGTAATATAAACAAAAAAATTATTGATACCATAAATTGGGACACTTTTATATATGAAATAATCTAGTTTACATGGAACTTTAAAGTATAATAGAGGTATGTTCCCAGTGTATGATGAGGAGAAGTTCTGGTGGGGAATAGAACTATTTAAAATTTTAAAATATTATTAAAATAAGATTTCAGTTTAAAATAATATTAATGTTTGAATGAAGTTTTACTGTTCACGTGTAAGTGAAATGAGATTAAAAATAAACATGAATATTGTAATTTTTAGACTATATCAAACCAAGGCGAGCTTACATATATTCTTCACTTATCTTTAGACCTTGAATTAAATGGTATCATTATGAACTAACTTATGACAGGGTTGAAAACCTGATTATAGACCTAACATTCTACAAAACAAGGCACAACCAACAATACTTCCACTTCCTACCAGAAGGCATGATCCAATAAACTTTCGTTTTGTAGTAGGAGGCACTACCAAAAACACATACCTTTTCTAGTGGATGTATTACTGATACAAGTACCTTTTCAATAGATTTATAACTAGAAAGAACATTATTTTAGAAGTTAAAAACATAAACTAGAACAATTAAGAATAAATAAAAAGATATGAAAATACAACTTATTAAATAAAAAAAACATAATAGAAAATAGTAGAATATTGATGCAACTTGATCACATAAATAATGAAAATGCATGTTATAGCTTCTTAAGAATGACCAATATGTATGATATAATTCTGAACATTATAATTTATTAAAAAAAATTATTATCTATCTTATAAAATTGTTTCTTCATTAAGTTTATTTGGTTTTTATTTATAGAGAAATATTCAATGGAAAGTTCTACGTTTATTCCAAAACAGTGATCAATAGTTTAATCATCTAATGTTTCAAATTTCATATATATCTTTCATAACAGCAAATGTTTTTCAAAATATCCTTTTCTATTTTTAACCCATGTGAAACAAAAAAAAATATGAATGAAACATATTTTTATAATAAAATTAAATTTCATGGTGCAAAGAATACTTTCTTAGAAAAAATAATGGTCCAATACAATATAGATATATCATAAAATAATCACAATAATATATAAAAAAACATGCATAAAATCATATAAAATCAAACCAAAAGTAATTTCATTAATGTAAATCATAAAATTTAAAAATAATTTTCTTTGAAATTATAATAAAAACTAAAAGTAAAATAGAAATTATTTAAACTAATTTGAATTCAAGTAAGAGTAAGAAAATTTAGATCTATTTCATCTCCTCCATTTTTTAATGCTTAAAAATAAAGTTTTTATGTAATTAATTTGATAAATAAATAAAAACTAAATGTTCCATAAGAAAATATATTTAAATTTATAAATTCTTATAGTGATACTCATAAGGTTTATAGATTAGATTATAAGACTTTAGTTTCTCTCATATGAATTTTATTACCCCATAAGACTTTAAAACTATGTTTGTATGACTTTAAAATATTTATATGAATTTTAAGATATTTTTAAGACATTAAATAAAAAAATAATAACTTTTGAAAATTATAAGACTTTTAAAAAAACTGTAACACTTTATCCTTTTCAAAAAAAATATTTAAAATAGATACTTGAAAAAATAATATTAATATAGAAACTCTAATATAGTCAAAATAATTCATTATAAAAGAAAAAATAAATAAATTAGTGTTCAATGAAGAATAAAATGTTTTAGAAACCTAAAAATATTATTTAATAATATAAATAAATAGAATACAATGCACAAAGAGACAAATCAAACAACCAAAACTAATTGTCTCTCAATTTATATATCATCAGATCTCAAACACCAGGATGGGGTTCATCAAAATTTTCAGTATTCATTTTGATATCTCAAAATTTTAATTAAGGTGAAATATTAGAATTATATTTTTATACCCATTAATTAAATGAATCGCTTCTATTAATTTTAAACCATGGAAAGAGATTATAAAATTAATATCATATAATAACCACATGAGTGGTATTGATAATTTAAAGCATCACATCCTAAAAATTCCAATGTATGATTTCAATTTTAATATTTTCCTTAAATTAAACACTTTATTTTAATTTCATCCATAAATCAAATTCTCTAAGATGGATAATTAAAACAGTTAACATTAATTTCCATAATTTAACTCACTAAAAAGAAAGGTTTATGAATCCAAACATATAAAAAATGTTAATATGATTCACCTAAGATATTTATTATTTAAATAACTTTCATATATGATATTTATAATAATACCTTAAATTATCTCTTAGTAAAACATGTCATCATTGGTACTAAAGAAACCATTATTCATAGTGTGTTATATATGATAACCTCCCCAATACATAAAAGAAAGTGCTATTTATAATATTCAATTTCAAAGTGGGTATGCTTATGGAATATATGTCAAATCAATAACATTAATTCAAAAAATAGATTTAATAAAAATTAATTGGATAAAAATACTCCCCTCATGGAAAAACATGTCAATTCTCAAGTAATATATTAATGTAAGTCCTAAAATATATCACATGTTTTAATATAGGAACTGAAAATTCAAAGTATACTATAAAAACATAAGACCAATATTTGATGGTATTTATAATTCATGATTCTCTATATAATTTACACTAACTATTCATGATATCACCAAGTTAAACTAAAATTTAGGATCCTAAGGACAAAATTTGAGTGTCAATGGTGTGAAAGTTATTTGGAGATTAAAAAAAGACAAGGGAATAAATGAAATAGAAAACATAAAAATAAAAATTATTATTTTTTATTTATTGGATTTTCTCTCAGTAAGGGACTTTTTGTATGGTAATTTTCTTGACCATGAAATCCCCCACTCATTTATATTCACTTAGCAGAACATGTTTCTACTCAAAGCACAACCAGAGGTGTCTTAATAATGATTAGCTATAATTGGGATGATGAATTGGAAGTATACAACAGCCTTACTATGTGGCTAAAAACACTAAAGTTTGACCCATGTTTCTTCAATGATTCTTATATCATCCACCACCCATTGGATATATGGGGTAATCCAACATTAATTCAAGGGTGGTGGGTATAAAATACATGGTTCCTCCTTGGTTTTTTTCAGGATTCCAAATTCTATAAACCCTAAATGTATTAAAAAACCATTCTAGAGAAAGTGATATTTAAAATAAGATATAGAACAAAAAAGGATGTTCAAATTCAGTACACACATAGAATTATGTATTCCTATTTTCAATTTTATCACATAAACAATTAGTATCACACTAAATAAATTTTAAAAGAGTTGATTCAACATTATTCCATTCTCCCTTGATTAAAAAAACATATGGAGATTCAAATTCACCATTGATGTCATCCTCAACCCCATTTTTAAAACAAATATTTTTACATAATTTCATTAATAGGGGTTATCAAATTGTATGAATTATCTTTCTCATAAATTTTTTTGGTTTTAAAATATTTTCCCTCATAAAAAATCAATTAAAATTGCATCTCCATCCATATGAAAGATTTCATTGTTACTTACTATATCAGATAATTTCTCTACCAAAACAAACAATCATCCAAATGGGATATATTATTCCAGTTAGTGTTTAGTGGAAGCTTCCATAATTTGTTTTCAAAATTATTAATCTCAAACAAAATAGTTAAATGAAATAGTTTTGGTTGAGGTGAAAATATATTTAGTTCATTATAGTAATTACATAAAAATTCACCATTCCCATCTTATGAAATGTTTGGTTTCAATTGAAAATTATAAAAAATAATAATAAAATGAAGATTTCAATATGAGGTTATGGATAATACTCCACCCAAAATTTGTAATTTTTATGTATATAAACTATAACTGTGACAACTAATTAATGAGGTTTCTCCACCTATATACCACCTTGCTCAAAAATCCATATCAGCATATAGATCATACATGATTCTTTTAAAAAAGTGTCATATGATTTTTTATTCTTTAAGTAATTATTTAAATTTAAAGAAATAAATTAATAAACTAATTTTCCAACACATGTCCCATGTTTACTCCTTTGTGACCCAAAAATGGTGAAAATATTTTACACACCCATCACACAGGTTAGCAATTTAAAAATATATATTTTACCCTAAACTTACTAAATATGTATCTAGTGGAAGTAGTGGTCAATCCCATAGAGAAAATTTGTAACTATTAGGGCTATTTACTTGAAATATTTTCTGGGAGACACAAATGTGAGATATAAAAATGAAAAAAAATAAAACATTAGTTAGCCCTACCGGTGGTCAGGATCTAAGTTAGAATTGAAATACATGGTTCATGCTAATTTCAATGGTATTTTAGGCTCCAAATAAATAATGGGTTTTATTATATGAGTGTTTAGTATGGGATTCAAATTTATGCCAGTTTTATATGTTTTACACTCTAAAAATTACAAAAGAAAAAATATTCTATGCTGAAACTTTTATTAAACAACATTTTTTTAATTCTAGTTTCTTTTCAACAATAGTATGGGGACTTAATGGTCATTAAATCCCATATCCTCAATTTTTTGGGGTTTCTCTCACTCTAAACTATAAGATATGTTGATTTAGTGGGATTGAAATAATTATTTTTAGTTATAACACAATCTAATAGAAAACAAAAATGAAAAAAACAATTGAAGAATCAAAATCAGGTCCAAAACAACCTCATTAGTCAATAATATACCATTTAAAGTAAATAAATAACCATATATCATAGATCGATACATTTTTATGGATAATTATTAATAAAAAAACGTAATACCCTATATTTAGTTGAGGTCCACCAATATTCCTTGTTCAAGAACAACAATTTCTTTAAAAATACTCTAATACACTTTGGATTCCTTCCTCTAATGTTTTCATAGGGTTAGTATAAGGACCGTACTTAAATATTACATATTATAGTGTTTATTTTAACTCAAATAAACATTATAGGATCTTTTTAATTTATAGTTTTATGTAATTAGAAAAAAAATCTTACATAGTAACCCTATAAATTACAACTGGACACATAAACAAAATATCCATTTTTTCACTAAAGAACCCCCTTTTAAAATAAAACATGATTTATTTTCACAAAAAATATTCAATAATTTCATCAAGGAATATTTCTTTTCCTTACCAATATTAATACATGTGAAAAACATTTTAAAACATTGGATGTGAACAAAATCTATGTAAGGGATAAAAATAAATTAAATCCTCAATTTAGTGAAAACATGAAAACCCATTAAATTTTTTTTCTTAAAACCTCATTATCAAGCATAAAAAAATCACATAGGTTCCTTGGGAAATAATTTCTATATAACTATTACAAATTAAATAACCATATGTTCAAATTCCATCTCTTTAATACACAATGGATTGGAGAGCAATAATGGGGCTAAACCATTCATATAAGCTATATTGGGCTCACCCATGTGTTATAAAGGGGAAAAACCTTTGTATAAGACATATCATGCTCAAACATTAAATGTAAAAGCACCATAACATATAAAATTTTAATTTTCAACAATCCACTCAAACAATTTAATTTTCAATCATAAGATAACCAATCCATTTTCAAAAAACCAATTTTAAACCTTTATAAAATAGATTTTTAAATCATAGTTCCCAATACCACTTTGAAAATTTTAAAATAATATTAGAGAATTAACATTTTAAAACATTTATGTACATATAAATAAATACAAAAAATCATTTTGAATACATGGACATGAATGAGAAATATTTAGCAGAATAAATATGTAAAACACTTAAAATAATGTTTTAGTTTAAGAGTCCCACACCTCTTTGAAAATTTAAAATATAAGACATGTAGAAGTAAAAAAAATTAAAAAAACAATAAATAACATTAGTATAGATAAAATATAGATTCAAAAATTCAAAGGGGTTGTATATACCATTTATAAAAGAATAAATGTGTGTATCATCAAGAATTGTGTCAATGAAAGGATATTGAGACAAAATCCCTTACCTTAAATCTAACTCATCACATACAATATTTATCCTCATGAATAATAAATTTAGGTTAATTATTTAATTTCTTAAGGACCTTTATTAATTTTATTATTACCTTTGTATGACTATTATCATGTCATAATAATTACTTAATTATTTATGTTCACATCAGGAGTTTTGTCGATATTCAGTACTTGAGTTAAAAATGAACTTGGTAGGATTTCAGTACTCTATGAGATCATAATTAAATAATTAATAGAGTAATATTCATGAAATAAATATCACTCTTATACATCCATTATAATTTTAAATCAATATATTAATTATGGTTTTGAAAAATTAACAATATTACAGTCATGGAGATGATAGGTCGTATGTACGCATGAGTAACATCTTAATTTCTCATTGATCATTTTGGAAAGAAGGTACATATTGTATTAGCTTTACAAAATTATCATAAAATAATTAATATAATAATAATCAAGTGAATATACTTATTTATATCATAAAAGTGACATAGTGAATAAAAATGAATCACATCACGTCATGGAGGTGATAGTTTACACGTACACACGAACAATGTTACCATTTTTATGTACGAGGAAAGTAAGAACATAATTTATATAATATTATAATATAATTATTAATATATAACTAATATCACATATGAACATTAATTACTTTAGTATAACCAGTCTTTAAAGATGGTGTTGAAAAACAAACATATTAGTTCGTGAGGCGGTAGTCCGCCGTACACACAAATGAAAAGTTCATTTCTCATTTGATGAAATTGGAGATGGATTCATGTGATGATATTAAAATAATTAAATCTAAATATAATTATAATACTGGATTTATTATTTCATCATGTTTTTGGTGATTTAAGGATGTGTAAGAATAAATAAAATAAAAATACTTAATGTAAATGATACCTCTTCTTCTGTTGATCGCCATTAAAGAACACCATAACACCTCTAAAAAGAGTGTTCTTCCAAATATAAAGCCTAAAGAATGTGAGGAGATATTATAAGAAAACATTTTGGATAATATTTTCCAAAATAAAAGGTTTTTGAATTGTGATTAATAAAGAAAAATGGGTTTATTTTTAAAATAGAGGGGAGGGGCAACCTTGGAATAATTGAAACTATTAAATAACCTGAATTTCGATTTAGAATGGTCCCAAAATGATTTATTTAGAATGTAGGATGATTTTGGGTCAAATAATCGTCATCCAAATAATATTATAAAAGTTTTTAATTTTTTTAAAATCTTAACTTTTTGTTTTAACCACTTTTAACTCTCACTAATTTATAATGTAATTTATACTTTGAGAGTCCAAATATTTTCCAAATCATGTCAAACGACCAATTAATGAGTATTTAATGAAATTTTAGACTTATATTAACTTTTTGGAAGAATATTTGATTTTTAGAAATTTTATCTCATTTAATTAAATATTTTTTATTTTAAAATATGAATTATATCAATTTTGACACTATTCATACTTGACTATTAAAAAAATTCTTAAAAATATGATTCCATAACAAATCACATAAAATAAATCATAACATGTAATATTCATCCTCAAAATTCATGAATGGGATAAAATATATCAAATTATATTTAATTTAATCTTATTAATATAATTTATTTGATTCTTTCTTTAAAAAATCTATAATTGCATAATTTTTGTGTCACAATTAAATTAAATTATTTAATTCCAAAAAATTTTAATTAAATTCATGATGTAGAAATTATTTTTATATTTCTTAATACAATTTATAGTCGAAGAGATCCCTTGTATAACTCCATATTAAATTACATTACTTTTTAAAAACAAAAGTGTAACAAAAATGACTATTCATTGAATATAATATTATAAATGCATTAATGTCATATGAGTGAATCCCAGTCATCCAAAAATTGAATTAGGGATGATTATAGTTTGAAAAAATAATCCAATTAAATTAGGGTAAGTTTTAGGGTAATTATATATTAATATAATATTATTTTAACCTTTGATTAACTGATGTACCTTTAACAACGGTAATAAAATTTATTACTAAAGTTACAATTCATATTGTCCAAAAAAAGGAACCTATTTATATAATTTTTACCTTATAATTAAAAATTTGAAATCCATTTTTCCAAATTTAAAATACAGAAGTTACTGTAATTGAGTTAAAATTAATCCCTGTTGTCAAAACGAGAAAACATGTTTTTTAAAACTAAAAACCATCAAAATATTGACATGTGTTTATATCTAATTTCAATATGAAATTACTTAAAATTAAAAATATTGAATTTAATGATAAAAATTTAAGGTAAATATACATTAAACCCAATTAAAAGGACAATCTAACTATATAAATATCTTAGATGAAAAAGCTGTTTTGAATTAAAATGTAGTCTTTTTTCACTATTCATTAAAAAAATGAATATTATTAGAAAAATAGAAAAAACATATCCAATGTAAAATTTTAAAACCATATTAAAAATAATAATTTTATTTTGTCAAATATAACTTATAAAAGTGTCAAAACTATAATGAAAATGGGTTCTCCATCAAAAGGCAGTAAACTGCATTTTAAAAAACATCTTTTATCCTAAAAATATAATTTGTTCTAATATAATATCTAGAAAACATATAAGATTAATTTTAAATATTGAATTTAATATATTAAATATATATTTAATTAATAAAATCCATCAAGAGTGATTTTATTTTTTTATAAACTCTCTTATTTTCTTATAAATAGTTTTTTTAAAAAGCATTTCCTCTTATTTAAAAAGGGTTTTATTTTCATTTATAATAAATTATTCATAAAACAATTAATGATATACATGTTTCAACCATATTTTCATAAATCAATTAATTCTATTCATTCAATCCATTTTAACAGCTAGGTTATAAGGTAACATTTAAATAAAAATATTTAGTTGTTCGCTTAATTCTGATGTGGCGTAATATGTATGCTATCAAACATAACGTCTCTTTTTTGAAAAAAAAAACTCAAGATGTTACAGTTACAGTTGAGGTAGGAACTTCCTCTAACTACCCTTGAGTTACCTCTACTACCCTAATTATTTCAAGGGGGAATATTCATCTTAAAATGCATCAAAAATCAAGTAAAATGGCGGTTGGATGTAGGTAAGTGATGCATGATCAAGTTTTACAGTTTTTTAAACCTTTTGGGACACATTAATGTTCATATAAAGGTAGTTTTTTTGGAAAATGGATTCCACAAGAATTTTTTAAATCATTAACTAATTGTTTATATGATTTCACCTCATAAAATTAAACATTAATAGTTTCTAGTTAGCCTTACATGATTTTCAAACCAGTCATCATAGAAAAATGGCTTGTTTGAGCCCCAAAACATATCTAAATCATCCATTATTCATTAATAACTTCATTATAGTTTAAATACACATAAATAACATTTAAAATTGATAAAAACTAATTAGGAATAATTTTAATGGTTTTTCCATGATAATAATGAAAATCATTTTTGCACAATTTGGGCACATCACACTACTTCCAAACCATTAAATAATTGAAGGGAGTTTTCTTCACAGTTCTCTAGTAAAATATTCTTATTAGTAAGATATTTGCAGACCACACTGAAATAGTACATCAATTTGAACATCATCCCATGGTGCCTCAACCCTATTCAAAACCAATTTCGAACCCACAAACCTTTTGGGAATGATTCCTAGTTAGTAAAGGAGAAAATAAAAATAACTCTGAGAAATTGGTGGGATATCTTTACACTAATAATGCATATTGATGAAGTTCCATAAACATAAAATCCTATTAAATATTTATAAAATCAATTATTAACTCACCGAAGGAGAGATCATTGAAGGCATCCCGTGATAGATCATCATGAATCATGTCCAGTACCATCACACCAACCATATCTTTTAAGACCCTAAAGCATGAAATTTGATAGCATCACCCACTAATCATCGATCATATAAACCCGATTCATGATTACATCAATCATTAGAATCCATTTTCTTACATCCATAAAACTTGAAATGCCTTGTAATGTTAGAGTATTCTTCATTTAGAAATCCAAGGTGAAGTTCACCACACTTATTCTGCCTCTATATACACCTCCCCCAACAAATAACATGATTCACAAGACCCCTACCCGCATAGAATCAATATACTCAACCACTATAGAATCCTTACACGAATGCTCAGATCCCCCATCTTGATCAGCTATAGGTTATAGAGAGGAATTCTAAACCATGAGAGAATCCTCAACTTTTTCCTTTTATGGATCCACAAGACTTCATTAAGGTGGTGTTTTTTGAAATTCAAAAACACAAATTTTGGAACACATCACAAAAATAGAAATTTCAATAGAATTTATGAATATATAGACACAAAAAACCAAAACCACCTTACCTAGATTCTAATATCCACCCTAGAAGGCATCCCCAAATGGATTAATAAAAGAGAGACTAGAACAACATGAATCTCTTACCCAATACTTAATCTCAAAAAATATACTAGAACATTAACCATATTCATATCAAAGAAGTAAACATATAAAATCTATAGGTTTTAATTAATTAAATTCCACTAATAATGTATTTTTTTAAACACTAAATAGATTACTACTAAAATTTATCAGGACATCCATTTTTAAAAATGCTTGAAAATCACACTCATGAAAATATATAACATGTGAGCTTAAAAGCCAAAATGATACATGAAATCACAGTCTAATTCGACCCTAGTATAGTAGAAAAACTCCATCAACCACAACATACAAAACATCACTTGAATAAAAACCAAGGAACATTAAATTCACAACAATAAAAGGAATCCCACTACCTAGGAAACTTGATGTTTCACTATACAGATGTATTCTATATAGAATCATAGCTTTAGAACCAAGTATTGACCTAACTATATTATATATATCATGACCTAAGAAGAAAACAAATAAATAAGTTATAAGATATCATTTTGTAATGCTTTGAACTAGTTCATTAGTTTGGATCCTGAGTTCCACACGACCTCATGCATGCCTCCTAAAACATAAAATCTTGTTAATTAGTAGTGTGGTACTAGAACATACATTTTGGAAGCTATATATAACAACATGTACCTTATTCAACAAAAAATACATTATTTATAACAAGTTTTGTACTTTCATATATTTATAGGATCTTTTTGAATTAAAGTTTTAGAGAATTAAGTAAAACATTGTATAAAAACAATTTACATTTTGAAATATTACCCATTTTTTCCAAAAAAAAAGATATTTATAAGGATACACTTTCTACATTTAAGGTAACTATCATATATCGAACTCTATATTTTAAAATTTTTTCACTCTTCCTTAATCCCTATAAAAAATAATTTGAAAATTTTTTATGAGAAAAACAAATCATAGTAATGGAAATAATATAATATGAACTTATTAGTCCACATGTAAACTTAAAAAGTCCCTAAAAGAGTTTTAATTTTTTTTATATTAAACATATGACCTCAAATATCTATTTATTTTCCCATGAAAAAACTTAATTGTTTAATATATTTCATGAAATAATTAATATAGAGTTATAAATGAAAAATTATAATCATAAAGTTTTCTTGGAAGCCATAAAAACTCATGAATAGCTTTACTTTAAAAAGCTATTATTTCACCTCTATCATAAAAACAAAATTCATAAGCTTTACTTAAAATTTTTAGGTCATTTCATTACCTTTTTAATTAAAAATAATTCTTTAATAAACCATTGAAAGAACGTCATTTTGTTACATAGGTAAATTATCTTTATATTGATCGTTAAAAATACTTCATGATGGAATCACCTAACCTATTAATTCAAATATCTCTTAACCAGTACATATTAATGGTAAACTCCATTACTTCCCCTAATGCATTAGAGAGAAATATCGAGCTCACCCATCATTTGAGCCGTTTTGAGCTGAGCCACCATTATTATAAAATATCCAAGAACCATTGAAATAGTAAAACACACACATATATATATATATTTCACATTATTTATAAACCTCATTTTAATTATAGTTCAATCGCATAAGCAATAACAATTCCAATTATCTCATAAATATGAGAATAAATTTCCATTTCCATAGAAAAAATGTTAATACTAGAAATTTATTTAATATTAAGAAAGTATTTTATTTGAAAATAACCATGAAACATTTAAAGTAATATTTATAATCAATAATGGATAATGTAGAGGGAAAATTAGGTGAATTATTATATGTTTAAAAAACATTCTTTTGAACTTTGGGAAAAAACATCAAAATGACCCGTATAGTAAATGTTTAAAAGATTCCTTTTAAAAGATTTTAAAAAAGTAAAAAACTATTTTTAAATAAATTTTAATAATATTTTCTATATAAATAATAAAATTAATGGAACATTTTGATGAACATGGATTTATAGGAGAAATATTTGAAATGAATACTTTAAAACATGTTTTTAAATAAAAATATGTTAACTTAAAACATTGTGAATTATCTAAATGATGAATAATAAAATTAAATTATATTGATATATTATTAATAAAATTATTCACCAAAATTTAATTATTATTATTATTCTTTTATTTCATCTATTATAATGACTTATTTAATTATTAAAGTGGTTATATTTACGTTGGATGTTTTCAGATGTTTGGTTTATAACCTAAAAACAACATCAATGTATTAAATGAGTTTAAATGGGTTATGGTTCCATTAACTATAGAAACTTATAAATGTTATAATTTTCAAATTTATACATTATATAAACATATAAAACCAACCATATAAGGTTTTCATGAAAAATAAACCATGAAATTTCATGCAGAGAGTAGTACATATGTATGCATGAATTACATTTTCATTTTCCTATTGTGTAGAAAATAAATAAATTATATAATATTTAAATTTTAATAAATATATTATAAATTAAATATTTTTCATTAATTCCATTTTTATTTCATTCCTAGTATGGTCGATATGAAAAATGATTCAAATCACTTTTTGGAGGTGTTGTTCCACACAAACGCACAAGCATCATTATTAATTTCCAATAGATAGAAAAGGGTTATAATTTAAGTAATATATTATATATAAATAGTTATAAAAATTTCATAAAATATTTTATATTCATTAAGTATAAAATTATAACCATCCATGTGAGGTTGTAATGGAAAAAACACATCGCTTCATAGAAGTGGTAGTCTACATGTATGCACGAGCGATGTTTTTATTTACCATAGGTTGGAGATAGAATATAGTTTTCCTTGAAAATAATAACATTTAAGCATAAATAATATACTTATGTAATTATTTTATAGTGGTCAAAATAAATTTTAATGTTATATAAGGAGGAATAAAATTTATATAGGTCGATTATGATTTATGCCTCCTCCTCATACATCTCCCTTTAGATTTCACGTTATGGTTTCAAATATTGGTATTTTTAAAATAACAAGACCTTTATAACATGGGGAGGGATGTTGGGGTAATATTTGACTAGTATTTTATGAAATAGAATGATCAGAATGTGTGAGGAAATGATGGTATAAAGATATCTTTTATAAGTGAGGGGAACATCACATTTGTAATTTTTCTAAAATTTCAAATATTATAATTGTATTACCTAGGGTCAAGTTCCTCAGTAACTATAAAATTGAAAAGATAAGAATATTTGTTTCAAAAAACAATCATAAAATAATAATTAATATAATATTTTGTTGCCTAATCACATTTTTACCTTAATTAACCAAATACATTCTTTATTGGAGTGACACATTTTTCCATGGTTACAATTAAAAATGACCAAAAATGAAATTGAAATAATTAATAAATTCAAAAATAAATATTCAAAATATGGAATTAAATTTCATGATTTAATTTTTAAAAGAGTAACAAATTACCTTTAATATAATTGTGGAAAATTCCTTGAACAATGTTTTTAGAAAATTAGGTTTTTAAGCATAAAAATGAACACATTCTAAAATCAAAATATAATGTTGATTCCCAATGGAATAATTAAGAATTTTATTAATAAAATAGATCATATTTTACAATAAAACCAAATTAAAATCATAATAGGAATTTAATATTAATTGAAATGTGGAAAAGAAATGACAGTTGTGCAAAAATCCATATTTTTCATTGTTCGCTCAAAAATATATCTTTTTCAGAAAATTATAAAACATTATACATAATATTTTATGACATGATTGTTTAAAAAATTAATATCATTTTTAAAAATAATATTCATAAATGTTTTAGAATTTAATTACAATATCTATTCCCAAAATACAACAAAACCCCTTTTAAAATAAAATTTATTTTTGAAGCATAAAATGACTTTATTATCTTCACATGTCTAATAACAATATATAAATAAATATTAATTAATTAAATTGTATATATAATATATTAATTTAATTATAATAATTTATCAAGAACTATTAATTTAATCTATTAAGATAAAAATACATTGCACACATAAAAATTATTTTATAAAATATTTCTCTTTTAACTTCAAAATATTTTATTCTCATTTACAACCATTTGATAATAATTGTATGATAAATTATAAATTTTACTAATGAAATATTTCATCCGTTTATTTTATAATTTATTTATTACTATTTATAAATTCCAAACCAATGACTAGGTCATAAATATCATACTTAAATAATAGTATATCGTAGTTTGTCTAAACATTTGTGTATACCACATGTTGTCAAATATACTATTATAAGAATTAAAATTAGAGAATCATGGGGTGTTAAACGATACCCCCTTATAGTAATTTTTTACTTGAAATTTTATATCTTGTTTAATAAAAATGGTTGAAAACAATTTAAAAAATTACATTTCAAAGGAGTGGAAGATAAAACATACGATCATGAAAGGAAAAAAAATAAAATTTTAAAATATCTTTATTTTAAATCTAAAACCATTGTTAGTTATAGAAAAATTAAAATATGAAGGTCACTTTGAATTACCAAAAAAAATCCAATAAGAGGAGAAAATTGTTTGGAAGTTAAAATATTTACTTGGAAAGAAGCACCTTTTAAGGGATAACATTACTATTGTGAATAGGTAAGATATCATCAATTGATTAGAAATGATTATAAAAGGATTCCAGGATTTTTTTATCTAGAACTAGGGTAATCTTTTATCATATTTACAGAGAACGTGATTAAATATACCTACTTGATTTATTTCCATTACATAATCATAATTTCATCCATTGGTTGTTCTTTGAGACAATTTTCAACTTCTATCTCATCTAATACTCCAAGAAAGTTTTTTCATTACTAAAGCACTAAAATTAACTTATAATTGATCACAATATCAAAAAAGGGATAAGAAGTTATTCATTATATTTATCATAAGTAATTAAAAACAAAAAAAATTATCACAAGTTAAGATACTATCAAATATGTATAAACCAACATTTGAAGAAATATTGCATTAATCCCCAATGCCTCAACAACAACACCTAGAGTTTAATTATAAACATTATATAACTAAACATAAAAAATATTCAAAATATTCCAAAAAATAATATAACCTGGATATTAGAATGAAATAAAACATTATTTCAATATCAACATAACATATATCTATAAACAATATTAATCACTCTTAAAGGTACATACCAAAAAAGTGTATGCCCAAATCATATAATCTCTAAAATATGCTAAAATATTTCACAAATAAACATAATTCCCATAAAGGTCCACTAAAAATAACATATTATTATAAAATATAACTCATCCTTTATTACATAAAAAATCTCATCTTAGCCAATAATATTTCCATTTACCTTAATTATATAATGTTCCCAATAAAGTGAAATTCTTAAAAATAACATTAATCACTTAGACACCAAATCACTTTTCAATCCCATGGTTATCTATGTGATAAAAATTATATTCCAAAAATTTAATAACCTATTTATCTAAATTATCCATAATCACATAAACAACAAATATCATATTAATCTTAATGGTTATCAACACCTTTCAACTTATTTCAAAAAAAACTATAAAATCACTCTATCTAAAAAACAATTTTCATTTAAACAAATGTTAATCTTAAGGGTTACATATACCTCAAATACCTATTAAAAAATAATAAATGATTCTATGGTTCTCTAATCATATAAAACATTAAAAGAGTATTAATGGATTTAAACTTCTGATCATATGTAAATTTAAAAACCATTAAATAATATACCACTACATCATAAATCATGAAACACTATATGTAGACACTTAAATCATTCAATATTCTTTATAAACCAATAAACATGATTTTACATATTATTCATTAATAAATCCTTCTTATTTTCAAAAATATGAATCATGTCCTATGATTCATCAATATCAAAACATATTCCTAAATACGATCCATAACTTTTATATGTCATTCACAACTTCCTTATTTTTAACTACAATAGAATTAGACATTGTAAAAAGTTTTTATGTATGGTCTTGTTGATCCCTTTATCAATATACCCCTTAGAGAATTGATTTACATAATTCCCATTCTCTTAATATTTAAAACATCTTAATTTTCATTTGAAGCATTTCTCAGGGAACTTATTCCACCGTTATTAACATGTAGAAAATTTAATCATTTTTTCACAATGGTTTTTTTCATATAAGCTTCAATGAAATTCCATGTTTCTCTTTTTTTTGTTTTAATAAACTCCAAACAGATTAGTTTTATAATCATATATAGAGATATAAGATTAGTGATAACCATAAGATTTTTCTCTCCATCTCCCATCTCATTTGGTTACACATTTGGACAACCACTGCATTTTCCTTCACACCCATTGTTAAAATGGTTCCAACTGGATCCAACCATTTAATTAAAAAAAGTGTGATTATATAAAATAAAATAATAATAAACCATCTTATGAGGTAGATAAAAACTAAGGTATCCATATCCATTTCATCCTTTATTCAACTCTTTTTATTGGATAAAAAATAATCATAAATATCCATAACTTATTAACCATTAATGTTATATAAAACTTGTAACTTATATTCCCAATAAATTATGTTAATTCCTAAATATTTATCAATATTTTAAAACATACACATATAATAACTTCTTAACTTCTAATTTTACCTAAACTTTTTCCTACATAACAACTATGACGACTTTTACCTTATTCAACACATAAATAAATGCTTTATAACAAGGGTCTCACTTTTCTCTATTTATAGTATTTTTCAATTAATATTTATAGATAATTAGGGAAAAAGTTACAAAAAAATTTTGAAATTTACACATAGTTTTAAATTTTCCAACAAGAAAAGTTTAATATAAAGTAACACTTTCTTTAATCAAGGTAACTCCCATATCTGGAACTCTAAATATATTTAAATTTCTACTCATCCTTAGGCCTTGTGAAAAATAATTTGAAAATTTGGGAAGAGTAAAAAACATCATTAAGGTAAATAAAAATAAATAAAACCATTATTCTTGTTGTAAAATTGAAAAAATCCGTAAGAATTTTTGTAATTTTTTATAATTAAAATTTTACCTTATATATAAAATTACTTTTCCATTAAAACAACTTAATTTCTCAATAGATTTCATAAAATATTTCATATAAAACCATAAAGGAAAAATCATAAACATAATGTTTTATTTATAACAATGAAAATTTTAAATTAACATTCCTCTAAAATCATTTCTTTAAACTTTATTTTAAAAATGAGTTTCAAAAACATTCCTTAAAAACCTAAACTCATTTTCACTCCTTTTGAAATAAAAATATTTCCTTTATAAACCATTAAAAGCATATCATGTAGCTACCATGGTACATTTTCATCAAAATGACCCTAAAAACCCATGTAATGTAGTCACCTAACCAATTAATTATCATATCTATTTGGGGTGACTTATCTTATATAAACTCTATCACTTTTCCCAATGCATTAGAGATTTATATCAGCCTCACCCATTATTATATCTATTTCAAGATCACCTTTCATTCTAAAGAAATCAAGAACTATGACATGAATGAAACATGTATAGCATTCAATTTATCCATAAAACCACTTTAAATTATCATTTAATCCGATAATAAATAACACTTTTAGTTATCTCATAAAAATAAGAATACATTTCAACTAATTTTGAAAAAAAAATTAAAACAAATGATTTATGGAATATTAAAAAAATATTTGAAAATAACCACAGAAAAATTAATATTAATAATAAAAACTAATAATGGCTATGTTGGTGGTAAATATCATTTAATTTGTCGGTGTTAAATAACCTTGTTTTTCCACTTTGGTAAAAAAAATATAATAATGATCTATACGGTAAATTTTTTAAATAATCATTTTTAATCCTTTAAAAAGAAAGTCACGAGTAGTTGAAAATTACTTTTAAAAATGGTTGGTGTATAAATAATAAAATTCTTAGATCATTTTAAAGATCCTGGATATGAATGATAAATATTTGAAATAAATACCTTAAAATAAGGTTTTAATGAAAAATCCCTTACCTTAAGTCTCATCTAGCTTCTTATGTTCTCTAACTCTTGAATAAAAAAATTATATTATATTTATAATTTGTTTTTAATGTTTTTAATGTTAATTTCATTATTATTATTCCATATATTTCATTTATTACCATGATTTATTTATTTACTAAAATGATTAATTTTATGTTGGACGTTTTGGGGTCATTCAACATATAACCTCAAAAGAACATAAGTGCATTGATCGAGTTAATGTTTTTATACGTAAATTATCTCTTGAATATTAAACGTGTTATATTTATAATATTTATACACTATATTCACTTTTAAAATAATCCATTTAATGTCTTCATGAAAAATTAAGCAAGTTATTTCATGGATATGGTAGTATATATGTATGCATGAATGACCATTTCATTTTTTAACAGGTATGTTTCGATGGAAAAGAGACAACCAATAGGTACATTTGTTTTGACCTGGTAGTTGATTTTGGATGAGGGGGTTAAATGTGTTTTACAATATTTTATGTTGGGTTACCATTGTTGTTCTTAATGAAAACACTCAATGGTTCACAGATCTATAACTGGGTACAAACCTGCTTTTCCAAGGCAGGTGGATGGTAGTAGTTTTCGACCCAATGACACTTAGGAACTAACATTGATCAAGAGGATGGGAGGTTATGGTCATCATACCCTTTTGGGGGGATTGTTTCCTACTCTAGGGCTCTCTTATATATTTATGATATGTTAAATAATCTCTTCTTAATCCCGATATGGGATAGGTTACCCAAAACATTGATCGTAGGTTAACCTGTTTTATGTGTAGAAGAATAAGGGGATCTCCTTATTAAACCATCAATATGTATCTAAGCTTATTCATCCATTTCCCAGTAACTAATAGTTTCTTATATGATGAATCCACATAACCTAGTACTTCAGAATTATTTTCCATAAAGGGAGGTGGTTAATATTCTTAGGAGGGGATTGATCTATTATGAGGTGTCTTATATATCATGTTTAATGTATGAATAAAAACACACATAGTTTGTTAAACCTATACAGTTTAACATTGTACATAATGGAAGTATATGTGTGGGCACTTAGGCACTGAATATTTGAGCTTGAGTCTCAAGTAAACTCTCTATGTATCCTGGTTATAGAATGAATCAGAGTTATTATAGTCTATTCAACCCATATAGTTTAATGTCATTTAGAAATAAAATATGTGTGGGAACTTAGGAAGTGGATATTTTATTCTAAGTCTCAAAGATATTTCCTATATATATTTGTGGTAAAATGAATCAGATTAATCATAGTTCATTCATGCCCTTGGGATGGACCAAAATGTATATGACCTTATACGGGGATGTTTATATCATTCCACTCATTCAAGATTACATATAGATATTTCCCTAGATGGTGGAGATTCATGATTTCAATGATATGACCATTTCTACTCCTTAAGACCACATGATCTATTCTCATTGTGAGACACAATGGATAATAATTAATCAGTCTCACTGCATATTAATGTGGGACCTATGTACTGAGTCAACCCTTGAGATGTTTAATATTGATCCCAAGCCTTCAGAAGGTGTCCTACATATCCTAGTTATCATAGGAATCAAAATAATTCATAATTTAGTTGGATTCTTAGTCCAATGATGGATGAGGCAAAATTATTAGCACATGGGAATGATTGGGACCTATTGGTTGAAATGTCAGAGACATGAAGGGATTTAAAATGGAGTGGATGCATATTTGAGTTTGGGTTTGGGCCTTAGAAATGAATCCTATGTATCATAGTTATGAAATGAATTAGTGTCCTCGTAGTTCAATGATTTAGTGCTTACACACTAACATTTCCCTTATATGTTGGAAATATCATATTATGTTGACGATCACGGATTTCACTCTAAGGTTTATCTTATGAATGATATTTTTATTTCTACTCCCAAAGACTATATGTGCTATGCTCAGTGTAAGAAATAAGGGATGACAAACAATCAGTCTCACTACTTGTGGATGTGGGTCTCACATGATAGGATTTCCTTTTGGATGTTTTAACATGGAGCTCAGACCTTAAGAATGAATCCAATGTATCCTAGTTATGGAATTAATTAGAGTTATCGTAGTTCATTTGGTCAAGGATTACTCACTAAGATGGACCTTAAAGGTGGTACATGTCATATTATGTAGTTTATTGGGGCCTATACACTAAGGTTTACCTTATCCCAATATATGGTTTGTGATGTGAATGATATTATCATTATGACTCCCTAATCCCATGGGAGTTGTTCTTGGTGTGAGAAATAATGGTTGGAAAATAATCTGTCTCATTGCACATGGATGCGGTACTTATGTGCTGGGACTGCCCTTGTGATGCTTAATATAGATCTCATGCCTTGGAGAGGCATCATATTTAACCTAGTCATGAAAATAATAATAATTATCGTTGTTCCTTTCTAGTTGGGGCTTACAAACTGGGGATGGACAAGGTTTTCATGTAATGGGATGCCCGTGTGACCCGGCCTAGTTGTCTGACTGACCATCTTGACTGTCTACATAACATGCCTTGATTGTGTATCCTGATAAATTGTATGATATTTGGATATATTGTGGGCATGTCCAAAGACAATCATAAGATCCAGTTGGATTTTCCCACCTATGTCGCATATCCTGGAGGGCATGATTGAGGGACATCACATGATTAAGGTTTACATGTTCAGAGGACATCGCGAGATGTGGATAGCTGATCTTGGAATCCATAAACATATCCCAAATGACTTGTCAAGAGGTAATTGCATGTTCCAGCTAAATTTCACTGGTTTCATGATCAAAGATGGATGAAATTATTGGAGGGTATTACCAGAGTCAATGGGACAAGTCTAGAGGGTGATACATGATCCAGGCCGACATGTCTAGAGGACATCATAAGATCATGTTGGCTTGCCCGGAGAGCACTGTGAGAGCCAGTTGAAATTCCAAAGTACTATCATGATACTCTGCTAACATGTGTAGGTTCCACCATAACATTTTGGAGAAATGTTTGAAGGAAACCATAAGATTTCGACGATGATCCCAAAGAGCATCATGAGACTTCGGTGGCGTGCCCAAGAGGCTCTATGTGATGTGATTCGATATGTCCAGAGGACTTCACATGATCCAAATAGTATACCAAATGTGTGTTACGTGATTTTTGTGACATGATCGGGTGTTCTCATGAGACCTGGGTGGTTCACATGAAGCACATGAGGATCAAAATATATGTTCTTTGCATAAGTCTCCAACATTTTTAGTCATAGTTACATTCTTTACTGTGTATTCCTTACATTTGTTGAGTGTCAAATTGTTTTAGTTCTTCCGTGATCTAGTAGATACATGGGATGTTATTCATGGGACCTTCTATAAGTTCTTCACATAACCTATGATTTTTCATGTGATGTTATTATGCATGTTTCATGATCATTCCATTTTCTCACCAAATCTTACCTAATAAGAAGATTCCTCATTCGCAAGATCAACCACTCCAATAAATCTTATCTAGTACCGAGGTGCGCTGGTGAGAGGTTCCAAAGAAAAGTTTTTCTATGTAAATATTCATTTTTCAGGCCATGGTGGCGCATTTATAGACCTCACCACCCATGTTTTTTTTCTTTTTACGATTCATATCATAAAAATCTATGATGGAGTGGGTGGAGGGATATGACATCACACATCTTCATGAGGTGAAGTTGTAAATTATTCTTGGAGAATCACATTATTTTCAGAAACCTTGAGACCATTCTATCAATTCTCCATTTATTTTTTTATGGACAAATAAAGGGGTTTTTATGAGTCATGAAGACATGCTGAGGGACTTTTGAATTTTCAAGTCGATGTGTCAAAGGGCCTTCATGACATCAGGATTCCTATGAAAATGACTTCACATGATCTAAGGAAACTTGTCTAGGACCTTTCGTGGGACAAGGATTGATTTCTAGGGGGACTTTGTGAGATCAAATTGTCTTGTCAAGGGGTATTTCAAGAACATCCCATTGTGTTTCATGAGTTTTACAATCGCATGTGGCTCCCACATTTTCTATTTTATTTCCTTCTTCTATTTTTCAAATGATTAGGAAACCTGTGAGATTGCATTATTGTTTTCAAATACAATCATTCTACCCATAGGTGATGTGTCATCTGACCAACAAAATGTCTTATCATGATGCACAATCATTTTACGAATAAACCCTTCTACTTATTTTTTAGACCCAAAGGGGGGAGGCTTCCTAGATGTGTATGAATCCTTTCATGTCATGGGGCTTATATTATAGTGGGCTCTTTCATGAAAAAAATCACATGTCGCTGAGGCTTCTGTGGGGTCTTACAGGTTTCATGGGTTTATCATGTGAGTTTTACAATCACAAGAGCCTACATATTTTCCCCTTTTTATTTCTTTTGATTATTTTACAAAGTTTAGGGATTTCATAAGGTTGTATGAGTGTTGTACATGATAATCACTATACCTATTGATCATGTGTCTCAGGACATGTATGACCTCAAGAGGATCCCCCTTTTGGATGTTTTACATGGATTTTTCCCCATATTTTGGATATTTCCCAAGTATTTTTGGATGGTTTGTCATGTATCCACCACTTGACATTTCTCGTTACCTAGGGGTGCTTGTTTGGAATCCATCGTGTGGTTACTGACTATTTTGGGATGATTTCCAAGAGACTAAGTAATTTTTTAAAGGATTTCATTGGGACTTATTTCGGCTACGAACTATGCACATCCATTCTCATGACCTTCTATTTCTCATGATATCTTGTGTCTTGTGGGGGTTCATGAAATACAGGTGATCATGTCCACTTTTCACTACCTTTTCTTTGTGTGGAAAATAATACCCATATTCAAGTTTTTTTTCATTTTTTAATTTTCTAATACTCATTTTGAGGGCATCAACAAATTCCCCCTATCAAGAGTGATGTCTGTGTGGATAAGGGATCGATCTTGAGGAAATTCAATGATTGCATGAGGATTTTGCATTGTCGCCAATTGGTGTCTTTGGTGACATTTAGTATGCCCAGATACATTTGGTATTCCATACAATTCCCTATAAATAGGGGATTAGAGAGGTATTCATTCATATGATACTCAAATTTTCATAGATATTTCACCCTACTCCCATTGTGTAACCTCATCGCAAGATCCTCTCGTAGGAACCAACCCCAAAACATAAACATGATACTGTTTTGTGAGAACTGCTTCTCAATAATTCATTTTCCCATTCTCCCACTCAAATCAATCGATGGAAATATCTTTGGTAATTTTTTTAACTTTGGATATGGAGATTCATGATCGTTTTGAGGGTTTTCGGGATCTACTGGATATATCGCAAGATCATTTGACTATTATGTGGCATGTGTAACCATATCAATGTCATATGATCATGTGTCTTCTGAGGGGACATGTAGATGCATGATGGATTGAGGGTTTATGTGATCTATGGGATCTTCATGAACCAATAAATTCATTGATCCTTCATGGGATTCATGAATAACTTATTGACTCGTGTGATATGCATGATGCTTCCAGTTGTTATGCCATTTCTTTGACAAGATTTTTTTCTATCTAACATATGCCTCTTATTTAATTTATATGGACTCTATCTCATAAAATTTCCCCTATTGTGGCTAATCAAAGTTCCATGATTTCTAAAAACCACAATTCCAACCCTAGATGTCATGTGAATTCTGATAGAAGGATTCTAAAATAGATTCTTCCATTAGAGCTTCAAAATTATACCATATCACATAGGCTTCCTCTATATAGGTTCGGCTTGTTAGATGATGTTTTCATTCCTCCTTCACACATAAATATGTTGTCTTATTGGGTGTCAACTTCTCTTGAATGTATTCATATGACAATTTTCATGGATGGCCCACTGGTCGCATCTCAATCCCAAGGGTTATCTTATATGTTATAAACCTCTCCCTTAGGTTCATAAGGTTGTGATTTCATTCATCATCCTATCTCTCATACTTACTCGAGTATTCATCTCTTCTATGAATAACCTAGGTGGTGGATTTTTCTCAGAATGAGATCTCCATCATAGTGGTAATTTTTTTGACAAATGGGCATAGCCATTATGGGTTAGTAAAAGATGATTACAGTTTCATAACCATTTTTATTCTGTCTATATTTATGAAGTAGTGTATATTCCCAAATTTATTTTTTGTCATCGGCCCTATCTCTTTTCATAATTGGTTTGTCTTTGGTGTCCTAGAATCAACTCATTCAATCTTTCCCATGGTGAGGTGGGAATAATTCGATGGGATGTCTAAAAATTGTGTGGGATACCCCGTCTTGGATAGATTTATGATGAGTTCCTTACTACCGAAGATGCCGGGGATGACCCTTTGTAGACTCCATTCTTAGAGAGGGACAAGATAATCATTGTAATGGAAAATATAATAAATGATCTGAAAATGCGCTCACTTACCTATTTTAATGATTGGATAATAATTTTTCTCATATTCAGTGGATCCATGCCGATGGCTATAAACCCCCATCAGTTCCTGTCTCGATAAGTTTATGATAGTGTCGGTTAATATTGAGCCATTTTGGAAGTCCAGGATCAAAATTAATGTGGTTATTGAGGGAATTAAGAAATATCTTTGATCCTTATGCTGTTTCGCTTTATGGACATGTTACAGAATGGGTGGCTTTTCCCGGTTGAGGATGCACATTCAGGAATCTAGTTTAGTACGCTGGTGATGGTAGCACAGCTAGCAGAGGGACGGATCCTTAATCTAGTGGTTTGGAATCCTTTCATTCGTTTACCAACTCATGGTCCACATTCAAAAAGCCAGCATCCCCTATTGGATATGTGGTCATTTCCAATTTTATTTGGCTGGATATAAGGGAATTTCTATTGCTATGAATACTACAATGCCTCCATGATCCTCGATGCCTTATCACATCCTAGGATTGTAAACATATTTGGGGTTAGGGCTATGTCTCAAAACATTGATGAGGTTATCGATATTTTTATTCAATATGATAGCTTCGATTTAACCCCTTCTCCTGTACCTACTTGGCCGATTATTGATAATGGCAGTGGATATCTCTATGATAGGTATTACAAGATCTCCCTTCAGGATGAGGTTCTTATAGCCAATATGGATGAGTTGGTCATTTGAGATCCATATACACCTTTTCAGTTTTCTCATTAGTTCAGCTACACCCAAAGGTTCTACCATATTCCTTTGGATAATGTATGGAGAAAGAGACACCTTGGGATCATCCATCAGTTTTTGATTGTGTAGTCATGTGAAGGCACTGATGATGAGATCAATATTCCATCTACTGACGACCCTTCCTTTCTTACTCTGTATTATGCCCAGTTTTGGGTATCATACTATCAGGGTGGTGTGCTAAGATGAATGGTTCATCATGTGGAAAATACATTTTCCTCATGAAACCCTCTATCTATGAAAATAGTGGAGTTGATTAAATACTTTGGAAATACTTAAAGGAATATCCCTCATCATGGCGATGACCATTCTAGATAGTGGGATAGAATATTTCAAGTAAACCATCTCTCCAACATAAGAAACAAGTGATACCTTTGTTGAGGGGATTTTATATGGATCCTCCTCTCCTACTTCCTTGCTAGTTTAGCTAGTTGTTCTTACTTTTAGAATGATCGTCTCATTAGTCAAATAAGATCAGACATGATGTAGGATGTTCTATCAGAGGATTCATGCCTTGATTACTAAAACTCCTCTAGAAACATTTCATGACCAAGGGAACCCCTTTATTAGCTATTTAATTTCATGGGGATGGATGGATTTGATCACCAACAACTATACGCAATCAGGAGACAAATTATCCTAATGTGGAAATATTTTCCCACCAATGATAGGGGCTTGCATGATCATGAAGACAAGGCTCCCCTTACTAAACAGATGAAAGAGGCACTACAAGTACTGGGGTAGAGTCACCAGTTTATATATAAAATTCAAGCCTAGATGGATTACTATACTATTAAAATAAGAATACATGAGAATATAATAGCACACATGTTGTGATATCTTACAATGTCATCATCCTCTTTGGAAACTTCTCAGAAGAGATTCGAGGATCTGACTATATTATTCAAGACTCTCTGTACAGGGTACAAAATATAAGAGGTGGGTGAGTGGCACTTCAACATTCAATTGATGCTTCTTTCTAGACTCTCAATAACTTGGTCGGATCAGCTGATCGAATCTTATTGTATTTAGATAATTGATATTCACTCTCTTTTTATGATATTATTGGAGACACTAAAAAATCTGGAGATTCCTCCAATTGAATGCAATCAATGAATGAATTTTCTAAACATTTCTGGTTGTATTTTATTTTCTCTTTCATTAATGGTGTGCATGAATTTCGTTGATCCAATGTTATATGAATCACCGACAATACCCATCCTTTGCATAATATCATGTAAACTTGGTTTATAGACCTAAATATTTGTCTCTTAATTGATTCTTGTTAAGAAGTTATCATGAATTCCCACACACATGAGATTCATTACTAATATATCTGATCCAACAATCTTGAGATTACCTGATTCACATAAAGATAATTGGGTATAATATACGTTCTAGAGGGAGAGTTCTCTATATTTTTTCAAATCTAATATGCTTGGCAGGCATGTTTTTTTCCAAGGCCATATAGTCGGCCTTACAAGATTTTCCATTCTTGTAGACTAAATTACAATTGTGTTTTAGTTTATAGTCTTTTCTCGTATACCTTCTATCACTATAATTTAGGGTCATTTATCATAGACCTTATATCACTATAGTTTATGGTATTTTAAATTTAACCTTATATCATTGTAGTTTAGGGTCTTTTATCATGAACCTTCTATCATTATATTTTAGGTTTATTTATCTTGGACCTTCTATCACTGTAGTTTAGGGTCTTTTAGCTAATAACATCTATCATTGTATTTTATAGTCTTTTATATTAGACCTTCGTATGACTTATAATTTAAATTCCTACTTCTAGGACTTTATCGATGATCATGAAATATTGTGAAGGCATTCTAGGAATAACCCAAAACACCCTAGGGTGTTTGGTTCTATAATGGTGTTTTAAAGGCTCGTGAGGATTATATTTCTATTCTTGTAAGGAGGATGTTCCTATGGTTGGTAGGTAAAAGCCCTTATCTATAGTTATCATTGTCAAACAAAAGTGTCTCTAATCTTTTCTAACAGCCATGGAAGATTTATGGGGGTAATATTAGTTGAGGGAAAAAACTAGGGAATCCAGTTCTACCTGTATAGTTGGAGTATGTGTGATATAATTCATAAACTAGAAGTTTGAATCTATGAATATGGGATGCATAAGACATGTTAGGGATGACCCATAACACTATGAGGTTCCAGTTTCCACTATAGTGTTTTCAGAGCTCACAAAGATTCAGGCACATTTCTAAAAAAGAGGAAATTCCCTAAGCTTGTAGGTTAAATCCCATATGCATCGAAAACATGGTCAAGAAAATATGATATATACTCCATTTTGAGAGCCATGAGGGATTTTTAAATACTCAAACATTCAGGTGATGAGATTGGGTATGATGGAAAGCTATCTAGGAAGGGTTTTGTCAGCTTATAGAGGTTAATCTCTTAATTTTGATGCTCGATCCCTATTCCCTATAGTTTTGAATCAAGTGGTGTGGGCTATAAAAGGTTTGGGAATGGAGTGTCACATTGTTTATTTGATAAACTTTATAAAACATGGTGAAGTAACATTGAGGATGTTGAATCCACTTGTATTTTTGAGGTATATAGATTGTAAACCATGGTCCAAAGAGCTTGGGTCAGGAAGTAGATATGGTATTATCATACCTGGAGTTGCCCGAAACACACTAAGGTGGGGAGATATACCATGAATACATCAAGTACCACAATTATTTGAAATCCCTTTTTTCAAAGTGATGCATTTGTTTGAAAAATATAGGCACATGTGCAGGAGCCATAGGCATACATATATAGTCAAAAAAATGGTCCTTTGAAGTTGGGAATCCTTTTCCGAGGTCCATGGAAGTTTTATAGTGATTAAAGTCACTCAAATCAAGTAATGGGATTTATGGTAAGTGTAATATCCATGAAGGGTTCAATAACACTAAAAGTTGTGTCACCTCCTAGAGAACAAATTCACATGGTGAGGATATATGAAAACCACTATTCAAATTTTTTTTGAACTAGGTGATCCAGAAATCATAGATTGAATTTTTATAGGGCTATAGAGTAGGCCCTATGAGCCTCATTCCATATTTAGTGGTACCCTAATTGTTTCCCAAACTCTAGATATGAAGAGTATAGTGAGCGAAGAATTTACTTTTCCTCAGGCCTCCCCTTATGGGTTTTCAACATGAAATTTTTTGTTTATATTTTTCTATAATTTTAAGGTATTGTGATTTGGAATATTATAGGCTAGATTTTAAAGTTCTAAATCTTCGAATAGAATGAAATAATTTTAAGACTGTGATGCATGTGGACCTAATATGGGGGATAATTGACTAGAGCCCAATTAGGATACCCGGAGTCATGAGTATCCCAACATCCTTCTGATCAGGAGATGAAATTATTGTATATAATGGATCGAGGTTATATGGTCATGGGTAATGATATGAGAAAATCATGCCAAGAATTATCCAGAACACACTGAGGTGATGAGTTATTTTGTGGTGACGTCTGGGCTTAAAATTATCATAAATTACTTTTTTCAAAGTGACACATTTAGTGAACAACCATAGGTTCATATGAAGGAGACATAGGAATTCATGAATAGTCAAAAAAAGTCCCTTGAATCCAGGTATATTTTTCTAAGGGCCATGAAATATACGTAATAACATGAGCTTCTCGAGTCATGGAGTGTGATTTATGGATTGAGGTGATTAAAAGATAGTGGAAGCACCCCATACATTGGATGAACAGGGAAAGCCTCTTATTGTACTTTGATAAAGGATGATAATGGATGATGGTATGCATAGTTTAAAATTTTGTAGTAGGGATTTACTTGCATTTGTATAGTTTAACATCATGTGGTAAGGACATTTTCCTTGCAGTTTAATGTCATGTGGTAAGGACGTATTTTTATTTGCATGTTTAAGGTCATTTGACCTGGATGTTTTCCTTTCATTTTAATCATCATGTGATAAGGATGTTGGAACCTACGTGAAAAATTATGAAATATGTATTTTTTGCACATGTAGGATTTATATAGATATGACTCATACATAGGAAAAATTGTCTTGTATGTCTCAACCACTATGTAGTTGGGTTAAATGTTTTATCATTTGTGGTATTTGGGCCTAGGAATGGAGATTCGGGTGTCACTACATATTCTATGATGAAAAGAATCAAGATACACATTGTTTTTTCATAGGAAACTATCTACGTAGGTATAAACCATATGAAATGGTGGGAATTATTTCTATTGATTAATGTAGTTGGTCTTAGGATTGGATATCTTGGGGTTATTATGTATCCTATGATGACAGGAATCAAGCCATAGATAGTTATTGAATAAGAAAATCTCTACACAGGTCTGACCCATATGCATAGGTGGGCATTATATCTATTAATTATTCTTGTTAGGATTAATATTGGATTTCTTGGTGTTATTATATATCCTATGATGATAGGAATCAATCCACACATAGTTCTTGAGGAATCATGTAGTTTAAAATCATGCGGAAATGAAGTTGGCTTCCTAACATGAAAAGGGTTATAGAGACTAGACCCAATGATGGAAATCTATGTGTCACTACATATAACATAGTAATAGGAATAAAGAGAAATATAGTTTTTGAATGGATGTGGGGAAGGATATCAACACAAAAAATAGTGGTCCTATTTAGTGAGGTCCATAAGAATGTGAGTTTTATGTATTTCATCTGACAACAACCATGAATTTTAACATCTTGTAGTGAGGACTCATTGTATTCTTTTTAATTATATGCATACAGGACCATGACGAGCCATTCGTGAGCTATTATTCATTGTTTGTGTGGGGAATCCTATAATGAAATTATTATGCTCACATGAGTTATACTCATTGTAAGAAACAAGGAATAAAAAGGGTTTCTCTCACTATATATAGGTGATTAAGGATAGGACATGGGAATTTTGTATCTTTTAGTGGCTATACCAAGATACAGGATAGATGCATCCCTACATATCTCATTGAAAAAGAGAACCAAGACATATGTAGCTGTAGAAAACTTGTGTTGTTTAATGTCATGTAGATAGGAAATCAACTATGTGGTTTAACATCTCGCGATGAGTACGAGGGTTACATCATGTGAAAGGGAAGTAACATTGTGGATATGTGAATTTTTGTATCAAGCGATCAGGACATATGTCGTGCATTTTAATATCACGCTGTAATGATTAGTATCACCCAATGTGAAAGAAAAGTAATATTGCAATTGGTCCCATGAATATAGGTTCATGTTTCACTATGTAAAATTTGATGATAAAAATCAATCCCCACATAGTTATTTAAGGAGGGACTCCCTATTTAGATCAAACTCTCAAATAGGGACATGGGAATTTCATCCTTCTTTTTCATAGATCTATCTTGGGTGTGGTGATTAATTAGTGATATGGTGATTCATATGAAGTTTAATGTCATGTGTTGAGGATGTCCTCAATATAGTTTAGCATCATGTGGATATGTCATGGGATATTGTTCAGTTTAAAGTCTTGCTTCCAAGACTCAACATAATATATAGTTTAATAACTCACTACCAAGATGATCTTGTGCAGTTTAATGTCATGAAAAAAGGATGAGGGGTTCTTGATGATAGCTATGAACATTATTTCATGAGAAACCTCTCATTGGTGGGGGTTGAAACATAACCCATCCATTATGGCCAGTGTGTAAGCTCTGCTGTGATAGAACTTATGTAATTTGTAATTCCCTTCCCATTTGGTTTCCAGTTTTAGAGGCTTATTTCCTAGTATTATTGGGGTCCAGAGATCCAAGAATAGTTCTCCTTAGAGGAATGAAGAGAGGAAAAAATTCTTTTTAATGACTCTTGAAATCTACTTTTTATGACCTCATGGTTTTGCAATGAATGTAACATGTTCTCATCAAGCTGCTCCAATTCATATAGATGAATTTTTAATTTCTCTTCATTCGAGAGTTGTCCAAAAGTTTCTATTTAGAGTGAAGTAAGTTTTAATTATATTGGGAAAAATTCCTTGGTCTTTTACAATAATGAGTATGGCATTTCTCTTATGGTAGTACACATGGTGGTATGGTAGGCCCATAAATTAGGGAGGAGATTTTCTGGCTATAAATTCTTATCCTTCTTCACCATATTAAAAATTATATTTGATAGATTTTTATTGAGGGCCAATATCTATAAATTTTCCACCGCATGATTGTGATATGAGTGATTAGAATTGACATTGTACTATGGGTACATTATCTCCAACTCTATAAGATAAAAGTTTTTGTTTTTTTCATTCAATATTGTGTTAGGTACTCTGAACCTTGGGATGATATGGGAAATTACACAGATGATGATATTCTTCATCCCAAATTCCTTGAGGGGTATTACCTTAGTCCATTTAGAAAAATTAGTTGCTAGTAGTAAGGATGTAGTTGAACTACTTAGTTATGGAAAGTGGATATTTCCCCACAACATACATTCCCCAAATAGAAAATGGGAAAGAATATTTAGCAGTATACAACAATTATAGGGTCTAATGGATGAGGTTTTAATGGAAATGGAATGCATGACATTTCTTGGTGAATTCAACATAGACCGGTATCATGGTTTTCCAGTAATAAGCTGGCCTTCTGATTTAGTGGCATATCCTAGTCCTAGGTCGATGAGCACCATAGGAGCCCACATGGACTTCTTCCTTGATGACATGAATCTATATTTATACTATTAATTTGAGGAGGATTATTTCAAATCCTTTCATTAGATGGATTTTTTCTCATTTGGGTCATCCCACTAGGTAAAGTTCATAGCACAACACTATACCTATTCCCTTCCATCTTGGTCGGTCGGGAGAGTCCCATTTCAGAGATAACTGATTATGAGATCCATCCATCCAGGGATGGATATCAGCTCTTTGGGATCTGGGGTAGTGTGGACCTGATTAATTTTTTCCATATCATAGATGAATAATGATGATAACATTATTCAGTGTGTGATATGTATGATTTCATCCTCTTGATCAGGGTCAGTCAGGGTTGTGTTTGGATTAGACAATGTGTTTATGTGATCATTCTATGATCAGGGAACATGATGCAATGTAGGATAAAAAAGGGAACCCTTCCATTAGTTCCCTTATGTTGCTAGTGTGAGGGGAAAGTTCATACTTTTTATGTAATATTCTCCATTTATCTTCTTTACCACAAGTTCCAAATCCACTTTGATATTAAATTAGGATATTTATAGCTTTAGGGCTAGTTTCAAGCCAATGATACGACCTTGGTATTTGGATTTATTATTCATATAGCCCTCAGATAGTGAGAATGAGTAGGTTAAAAATAATTTTTCTTGAGAGACAACTAAAATCCCCAATCCAACCCGATTGATCTTTTGGTTTTCCATCCTTTTTATGATAGGACTTAGGGAGGAACAATAAAAATACATATCCCATGTTTGAGGAGTGTCATGGGAATATAAAAACCCCTAAAATTGGAGCTTAGTGTCAACTAATGTATTATCCATGGCGGGACGTGTTGTGAGTAAATCATCTAGGGAATTCACTTTCACCTCCTTCTATGACATGAGATGGATGTCATATTGTTGTAGAATGACTGCCCAGTAGGCCAGATTCCCAGTTAGAAAGGTATGACCAAGGATTTACTTGAGAGGGTCAATATGAGAGACCGTATAGACTTTATGGTGATAAAAGTAATTTCTTATATTTTTCATTGTAAAGATAAGTTCAAGTTAGTTCTTCTCAACATATGAGTATTGGGTCTTGATAACTAGAATTATTTGGATAAGGTAATAGAGACTATTTTTCCTCCTCGCATCTTTTTCCTATTCGATGAGGGAACCCAGTGAGCATTCCATGGTGGACACATACAAGACAAGTGAACTCCCTTCCACTAGAGGAATCAAACCTAAAGGGTGTAACAGATAATGCTTGAGACATTTTAAGAATTATTTTTTGTCATCATCCCATTGATAGGTGAATAACTTCTTCATTGACCTATTTAAGGGATGATCTTTTCTAGCTTGGTTGGATATGAATCGTTAAATGTTGGTGTGTTTAACGTAAACTATCCTAATATCATTGATATTTTTGTGGTGTGACATTGCTAAAATAGCACTAGTCTTCTCTTGGATGACCATAGTGTCATGGTGACGTATCACAAAACAAATTAAATTCCTTAATGTTACCCTGAATGTTCATTTTAAGAGATTCACCTTTATACTATGATGTCACAGCTAGTTGAAGATTGTTTGAAGATCTATGAATTGGTCACATTACTTTCAGGATTTTACCACCATTTCATTGACATGTCATTCAACTATTCAACTAAATAACAACCTAACGATATGATGTATGGTGTGTTGATATGTAGTGTTAGCATTATTTAATTCAATGGGCATGACTTGATATCAAAAGATCCCCTAATGTGCTTTGGGGATATTTACATCCTCATCTTCAGGGTCAATATTTATTTGATTGTACCTTGAATAGCCTTTAATGAAGGAAAGTTCATGGAAGCCATCATTTTGATCGAACAAAAGTTCTATGATCATAAATGGGAAATCATCGTTGGGAATGTGTCATTTAATGTCTTTAAAATTGATGCAGGTCTTAATATTCTCATTCTTTTTCTTGATAAGGATGATTTTGTTGAGTCATATTGGGTATTGTACTTCTCAAAAAATGCTGGATTTGATCAATTTTTCAACATCCACATCTATATTTGTTTCATGAGAGTGGTTCAACCTATTTGATTCTCATTTGAATCCTTGATTCTCATCAGGTAAGATGATATTGTGTGTGGAAACATCTGAATTTAGTATGGGAATTTATATATAGTCTCAAGTGAACACATATAACTTCTACTTTAGAAATTAAATATACATTTTTTATCATTAAGGGGAATAGAGTGACTAATTAGTGTCAGCCGCGGGTCATCTTCTATTCCTAGATTCACTTGTATGAGCTCATTGATAGTGGTGGAGATAACTTCCTCCAATAAGGGAGGGGTGTTCTTGAATTCATCCAGTTCTTCTTCCATATCTATGTATCTGGAGGAATTCTCATACATAGGCATAAATATGGGAGATTCTCTATCACATTCGAGGTGAGAGAGGCCATGAAAAGTGACATTATCCTCTCCTACTACCAGTGTTGTTTCAGAAAGATTATAAGGATAATCTTATTTTACATTATTATTGGGGATAAGAGGATCTTGGGCCTCTATGACTAGGTCTATCACCTCAACTAGATTTATGGGGATCACATAGTCATTGTTGAACATACTCCAGGTATTTTTTGGGTCACTCCCAAATACATTGGGGATGTAACCCATATACAATCATCCATCATTGGTTTTTGCCTTCCCTTTTATAGAAATATGCTTTAATATATGTCACTCTTCAAATATTTAAGGGTTCACTACCACCATTTAGTATGTAGAACATTCCATCGATGGGGTATTTCAGACATTGATGGAATGTGGAAGGTACAACCATGTGGCTACAGATTTGGGGAATTCCAAGCAATACATTGTATACGGTCTCTTATTGGATAACCATGAACTCGGAATCAAATATGACATCCAAAAACTAATCATTCAGTTTGATCTTCTTGGGAGGTCTTTTCTCATGCTTATCATACCCTTGAATGGTTAGCTTTGTATGAGACAAATCTCCCTCACTATATCCCAAACACCAAAGGGTTCAAACTCAGATGTGGTTGATCCCGAAGACATTTTCAATTAGAGACCTTTGGATGTTGACATTATCAAGTCCACCTCAAACATATAGGGGTCTTATGTGCCCCTGAATGACCTCTTTTAGATCATGATTTATGAATGAGATGGAGATATGGAATTCTGTTGACTCTGTCTCCGTTTGATATAAATTGGATACAATGACTTTTGAATCGAATTACTATGGGATATGAAGGGATTTAATGTGTGAATCTCTGAGTTCTTTTGAAATATGTAGAGCATCTCATATTTAGAGCTTGGTTGGGACAACATCCAACTATTTCTGGATGTCTTACTTTTATGCCAAAGGTTGGAACATCCTGAGGTGGCATTTTTCATGGAATTGTTGCTTAAAAATCGAGGCATTTGAGGTGGATGGGAATGATGCTTGTGCCCATGTTGTGGGATTATATGTTTCTAGTGGTGTAACTCGTACTGTCCTTCCTTTTTTCCTAAGAATATTGGATAATAAAACCCCCACAAGGTGGTCATGCAATACAATTGGGGGCAGATGGCCGCTATAGGGTTATGGGGCACCTCCATGCCTATTTTAGGCCTTATGTATCACTTTCCCATGGGTATCAGCTGCATATATGTCTTTTGTGTGGAAATAACCAATAAATTGGGTCTGACCATACCTTTGTTTTCCCCTATATCCTCAGTTCCTATGCGTACAACCTCCCCTTCTCTAATTATGTTTGGGGAACTCATACTCGGATGAATATTCATCATCATATAAGGGGTATACCAAGTGTATCACATTGATAGAACTAATGATTATCTATTTGTATGGTGAGGGTTCCATTTGGTGGGACAGTGTCAATGATTCAGATATTTTAAGGATGAAATATTGAAGAGTTAGTTCTTTCATTGGAGCATAATATAACTCATATTATTCTATTTATTACTACTTTCGATGGTCTCCCCCAATTTTTGATGAAATGTATGATGTCACCGTATTGTGTAGTGGTTCTCTTGTGGGTTTATAAAGTTATTCTCTCATGGTGTCATGATCTCAACAAACTATTCTAAAAATCATCCAATTATTAAACTTCTCTCCACACCTTGAAAAAACGTTTTTCCAATAACCCTCCTCTTCTGACTAGGAAACGATTATTCATGCCACCTGCTCTAAGGAGTTATCTAACACCGCCTGTTCAGAAACAACCATGCCTTGAAGTAAGTCTTTGAAGATGATGAAATCATGGATAATATTACCCAACCTTCTATGGAAATGTAATTATTTGGAATGGATGGTTAGGTTGACCTCATTGGTATTATTGGGATATGGGAGCTTGATCGGGTTATTATACATGGATTCTGAGAAATAAATGGAGACTTTCTCATTTGGTAAAGAGTATTAAATATTCATTTGTTCCTAGAATCTCTTGTGAACCTGATTTCCCTATGCTTCTATTCAAGGGAAATTTTTTGGTTTTTACCACTCAATAGAAGGTTTTGGGAAGTTTGGGGCCTTCTTATGTGCATGGATGGGAACCATTGGAGGCTTTATAGTGATAACTATAACTTTTATTATGGCTAGCCATTTTCTTTTATGCCAAGGGAATGAGTTAATATTTGGATTGAGTTCACTAAATGGATTCTTCCAATTATTTTCCCATTTATGTGTACTCACCAAACCAATCTTGATAATTCATTATGATCAAAGGTTTCTACAACTAATCCAAGATATTTTCATCACCAATTTGAAACATTTTATCCTATAATAGAGGGATGTTGAATGAATAGGATAAACCATTCCATCAAAAAATGAAGTCAGAAAGCCTTTCATTTTTGTGTTGTTTTCTATTATTCAGGTCAATGATTTCAATTTTACATAGCATTGAGATGAAATTATAAAATAATTTATGATGATGGTCTTCCCATACCAAAACGGATCCTTCTAGAAGGTTCTTTTACCAAATAGAGGTTGAACCTATTATATTCTGCACAAAAAACTTCATCTTTATTGTCTCCTATTGATCTCAAGGGCCCGCCATCAGGCCACATTGGGATAAAAATTGTGTGAGATGCTATTTGGGGTCACCTGCACCATCAAAGTTAGAGAATGTGGGATTTTTTAAATTGGGTGTGGGTAGAGAATCATCCACCAAATCAAAATATGGATTCCATTCGGGCTGCAGAGGTGTGCATCACCCTTCTATGGATTTCATCCGAGTAGTTAGGGACTCAATGGAATTAGTTAGATCTAGGGGTACTAATGTCTGAGCCGCCTCCTAACTATGGAGAGTGGATGGGGTTGATGAGGTGGCCCCACATTCATCTGAAACTGATTAGAAATTCTTTCTGGACCAAATGATCACCCTGGTGAGGGTGAGGGTGTCACCGCAAAGGAAGGATGTCATGATAATTTTTGATGTCCTTTTTTATGTATATAGGATTCCTAGATCTGGAGCTAGTATGATGCTCAGATATCATTCTTTCTAGTGGATCGACACTTTTCAGATGTATGGGTGGAGGGATATTTTTTGAAGCCTAAAGATGATACCCAATAAAAATATTTCCCTTGAGTATCACATCGTTGAGTTGTATGAGAGTTTTCATCTCATTCTAATATTGTAAAAACTGCTCCTTCATGGAATAAACATACAATAATATGGGCGGTGATTGGGATGTAGCTAAACCGTTCCCTTTATCTTTGGTAGTGTTCCACCATATAGGTGGAAACTCGATATTTGGAGGTTCTATATTTTGGATCCTTCTTTGGTTCCAAGGGTGTGAAGCCTCAGATGGTGCATCCAAAGCACCCTCCTCTTAGGATATGTTTCTTGAGTTTTTTCCCTCTACATTTGTTTCATGAACTACCATATTTATTAATTGAACAGTGAAAAAATTCACAGAGGCTTGTCGTACAATGGTGGTTGTTCCATTACTTTTAATGAAACGTGATAATCTGGAACTACCTTTATGAGGGTAATTTCTAAAACCCTTGGACATATTGGATTATTTTGGTCTATGAAAATGGTGGGGTATAATTACCTTCATTGTATATTCCTCATTTCTCAGCCTCTGTGTAATGACCTTGAGGGAGTTTCTTTCCATGATTGTCGAATGAGGCCCCAACAGTAGAGGATTATCATGTGGCATCAAGATTTTTTGGGATATAGACCACTGATATTTAAAGCCCAACCTAGAAAAGATTGATTCTATCTTTAGTGATGATGATGATGATGATGAAAATTCTCCCATACTTGTGGTATGGGGGGTTATTCAGGGCCCCAATTGGAATTGATTATTCTTGTTGTTGAGGATCCAATGATTCGAGTTGGGAATTTTATTATTCTTAGGATAGACATTGAGATATATATTCCCCCACCCTAGTGAGATGTGGTCAATTTGGAATCACCATTGATTTCACCAGGACCCTCTCATGGGATGGTGAAACTACTGATGGTGATTAAGATATGAATTCCCTCAGCCTAGTGGGAAAGGGTTTGTTTTTAGTTGCTAATGATACTTCTTGAACCCTATCGGGAATTTATGATCTGAGAGGTGGAGGTGGTGGTAGATACTCCTATAACCTATAAGACGTGACATCCTAGATGGATGTTATGGCTTCTTCCATTACAGCCAATTTAATGCGGTGCATCTCTTCTTGTGTGCGAGTTGGGTGTGATGGAATCCCATGATGGGAATCATTCATTATGGGAAGTTTTTTGGTAGGAAAAAACTACATATTCTGTGTCTAAAATAGATTCTCATTACTTTTTTGGTTCTAGTTCAAATTTATTCCATATATCCTTTTCTTCCATTCATGATTTCGATGCATCATTGAAGCATGGTATTTCTGTTTTAGTGACCAACTCAATTGTGTGTTACCTGGTCCTATGATTTCTTGAGAGGCTATAACATTATTGGACTTCATATCTAAAGGGTTATGTTGTTTTGGGGACATAGTTTAGTGAAATTCCCCATATTTTTTTTTCAATCCTCATTTAAACATGTCTAGAGATGCTCTGATAACTAGTCGTCGGAGATTTGTCACAGTGTAGAGAAAAACACTGCATAATAATTTGTCATTCTACTCCATTTCTAGGTTCCAGGATATGGAAGAGGCAGTGATATACAGCTGAAAACATAGTGTATTGATGAGATGAAGGTGATACTCATATCCTGGCTAGAGGATATTTCTATCCATAAGACTTTTATGATTTTCCCACATATTTAGGCATAGATAAGGCATTCACTTTTTTTCTAGATCATATGGGACCACATAGTCAGAAGTAGAGAGGGGGATGGACATGATGAGGGAGGTTGTTTCTTTCTAACTCTCTCCATATATCTATTTCACTCTCTTTCTTATCATACTTACATTCCTCCATCCGGTCAGACCATATAAGATGTTTCTTTGGGTCCCCTGCTGACTAGAGTGGAGTTCTACAGGAAGTTGATGGGGAACTATGTGTAGTTGAATTTTATGTTTTGAGTACCTCTCTATATGAAAGTGTATGAGTTTCAGACACATCTATATTTGAAGGTGTCTAGGAAATGGGTAATTTATTTGTCCATGGGAGATATCTCCATGGGGAGGTTGACCACAACGGATGTCTAGAGTAGAGTCTCTGTAATCCATCTCCACACTACCACGAGGATGACTGTCATAGTAATGATCATATTATTCTTTGGTTGAAGAGTTAATTAACCCTTGGGGTGTTGATAATGTATCTCAAATGACCTCAAGGAAACTATAATTTAGAACTGTAGGGATAGAGGCCTCATTATGCATCATGGATAGAATATGATAACCTTTATTTTTGAATTGTGCATGGATATAAGCCTTGTGTATGATGGTTTTCAAAACTTTTCTATAAACTTCTGGGGTTGCGGTATTATGAACCTTCTAATGAGAAGTTATTAGAATATTCCAATGAGCTTCCTCATTATTGAAAGGAATATGAGCCCTTGTTGAGTCATGTTTCATTCTCACATGGTGAGCCTCAGTCAGAACATGAGTATGAGCTCGATCTTGAGCCTTAGGAATATGTCACTAGTCTTTATTGGTAGGGATATGAGCCTTTCTCGAGAATGTTACACTCTCACTTGGAGATCCCCAGTTAGAATAGGAATATGATCCTGGTACGATAATTCATTCCCCACCAAAATATGTGGATGGACCTCTAGAACGGGAGAAGGGATATGTGCATCCCTTTGTATTTCCTTGGAAGGATGCATGTGTGGGCATTCATCAATGGAAGAAGGTTTATGTGCCAGGCTTTTGTGATCTTCTATAATATTCCAGGCAGAGTCACTGATTGGAATATGAGCATGTCCTAAGGCATGTTCCATTATCACAAGGTTATCCACACTAGAATGGGGATACGATCCTAATCCTAGTCATTTGGAATATGTTGTTGGTCTTCTTAGATAGGAATATGATCCTATACCGAGGCATGTGTCCCTCTAAATTGGTGATCCCTTGCCAGAATGGGGACATTAGCTAGATCCCCGACAATTAGATTATTCCACCATACTTTTTTAACAGTCATGTTCCCCTATCTTGAGGAATGTTCTGTTTAAACCTGGTGAGCCCAAATTAGAATAGGAATATGACCACATTTCGAAACCTCTCCCTTTACTAGAATATCTTGATAATCTTATCAGATGGGATAAAGAATGTGTGATTTCTCAGGAGGAACCACTTGTTCATAATGATCAAAAAGTTGAGCTGCTCTTGCTATAGGGATATGAATATGTGTTTATCCTAATATCTATACCAGTGATGAAATATATTGGTTGAGTTCGTTAGCTATTTCTAATATTTATTGGAATTTTAGAAAAGTGTGTTTCAGGATATAATATTTCACATTTTAAATGTCCAAAATATACTAGAATATTTCTTTTATTGAAGTGGAGATACGAGCCAACTTCTTTCCTCCTTATGCCAAAATAATATATCAATGGGAATCATGAACAGGGAAGGGATGTTCACCTACCTCAGGCCTGCTGCAGGAATATGCCTGTAGAATTTCTTTGAGTGAGTAGGTATATGAGAATTTTCATCGGTTATGACCATAATATGTTGACAGATATCATTAGTGGGAGTGATAATATGGTCCCCCACCTGGGTATCCAATTCTTTCCTCTCCTAATGTTTCTTCCTTGTTTCCCATGCATGGGAGTCAAAGGTGGAAGTGGGTCAGGTGGTACCCTTAGCAGGAGACTAATGGATACCATTGCTAGGGTGCTAACGATGGCGGTTTCTTGTATCCCTACTTAAGTGCTTCAAAAATGGAAGGGATCTATATTTGACCCCCTGGTCAACCTTCTTCAGATACTAAAGGTGGGGATTGCCACACTCAGGGGAAAAGTTCCTAAATCCATTGGATGTGGCAACGAGGGCCACTGGTGTAGTTGCAACATTCCTTGGATGTTGTAGACTCGTCAATTTTAGTCCTTGGAAACCCTCGTATTCATATGAAAGAGTTGAGATTGTACCACATTGATGGTATTCTTATATCATTGTGTTCACCACCTGATGTTGAATATTTATGGAATGTTAGATCATTTTTTGACTTACAGGGGTTGCATCCATAGATGATTTTCTAGAATGGTTGTTGGATGAAGAAATTATCTCTGATTGAGATACTATTAATGAGATCAGTATCTATAGTCATGTAAATAACAAGAAACAAGGGCCCAAATTTGTGTAACATTTTAGGCATGATTCATGCTCAATCAGATATGCATTATTAACATAATTGTTCATTTATTTTTGATCTAGCCATTCTTCTCAAAAGAACATGTCAAAGTGAGAATAGAATTCTTTCATGGGAACCCTAGTTACAAAGGATCAACTATAATATTTATTTCAGAATTTTCATATTTGTTTGATATGTCGAAAAAGTGGCCTAAAACAGGGTAAATTGGCCATCCTACTATTTTAGTGTTTTACATCAGGATCCTTGTTTTTGATTCTTGCATTCTGAAAAGAAAAAATTGGATTATTCATGATTAACTAATCATTATACTATTTGATATATTCATGTGAGGTGCACCATTTTTTGTTTTGATGGAAAAAATAAAACTTCTAGGTGTGTTTAGTTTGGCCCAATGGTTGATTATGAGTGAGGGGGTTATATGTGATGCATAATCTTCTACGTCAGGTTACAATTATATTTCTTTACAAAAACTCCCTATTTTTCCCACATCCATAATTAGGTACACAACTTCTTTCCAAATGTAGGTGGTTAGTTGGGGTTTTTGACCCAATGACACTTACGAACTCACATTGGTCTATAGGATGGTAGTTCGAGCTCATCTCACCCTTTTGGGGGGGATTGTTTCTTACTTCAAGACTCTATTATAGATTATACATATGTTTGATAATATCTTCCTAATCCTGATATAGGATAGGTTACCCTAAATAATGATCATATGATAACCCATTCTATGTGAAAAAGAAGAAGTGGATCTCATTTTTGAACCCATGTATATATATCTGAGGTTCTTCATCCATTTACTAGTAATGAATAGCATCTTGTATGTTGAAACTGCATAACCAAGTACTTTTGAATTTTCTTCCATTCAGGGAGCTGGTGAATATTCCATGGGGGGATTGATCCATTACGAGGTGTCCTACTTATCTTGTTTCTAGTAAGAATCAAAACCCATATTGTTCGTTAAAACCATGTGGTTTAACATCCTATGTAAAAAACATATATGTCTAGGAGCTTTGTTACCAAATATTTGAGCTCGAGTCTCGAGGTGACATCCTACGTGTCCTAGATATAGTCGGAATCCGAGTTATCATAGTTCTTTCAACCTATGCAGTTTAACATCATGTAGAAAAGAAATATTTGTAGTCACTTATGCCCCAAATATTTGATCTTGAGCCTCGAAGTGATGTCCTATGTATCCTGTTTATAGAAAGAATAAAAGTTGTCATATTTAGTTCATACCCTTGGGATTGGCCCTAAGATATATTCCCTTATACATGGTATGTTTATATAATTCCACTCATCGGGGTTTACATACTATGATTTCCCAAGCTAGTAGAGTTTCATGATGCAAATGATATGACCATTGTAGCTCCCTAAGAACAAATGAATTATGCTCGGTGTGAGAAATAAGGGATAACAAGTAATCTAACTCACTACATATGGATGTGGTACTTATTTACTGGGACATCCCATGGGAAGTTTAATATAGATTTTGGGCCATAGGAATGAGTCTTATGTATCTTGGTTATTGTAGTAATCAGAGTCATCGTAGTTAAATTTGCTTCGAAACACACTGATGGATGAGATCAAATGATCCACCCATGGGAATGATTGGGTCCCGATGGTTGAAATTTCAGAGACATGAGGTGACTTACACCAGAGTGTATTCCTATTTGAGTACAGAATCAGTCCTTAAAAAGGCATCCTGTGTATCTTGGTTAAGGTAGGAATCAATTTCCTCGTATTTCAATAGGTTGGGGCTTACACGCTGATGTTCCTATTATATGCATGACATATCATATTATGCTGATGATTGAGGCTTACATACTGAGGTTACCCTTGTGAATGATATCATTATTACTACTCTTAAGCCTACATGAGCTATGATCAGTGTAAGAAACAAGTGATGATAAAAAATTAGTCTCACTACCCATGGATGTAGGACTTACATGCCGGGACTGCCATTCCGATGTTTCAACATAGAGCTCAGTCCTTAATAAGGAGTCCTATGTATATTTTTTATGGAAGGAATTAGAGTTCTCATAATTCATTTGGCTGGGTCTTACACACTGATGTTTCCCTTATAGGTGGTACATATCATATTATGTTGCTGATCGGGGTCTACACACTAAGGTTTCCTTTATCTTGATAGTATCTTTGTGATGTGAATGATTTGATCATTGAAACTCCCTAATCCCATGGGATTTATACGTGGTGTGAGAAACAAGGGATGGAGTATAATTAGTCTCATTTCTCATTGATCGGAGTCTTATGTGCCAGAACTACCCTTGGGATGATTGATATAGATCTCGGGCCATGGAGAGGAATCCTATGTATCCTGGTCATAGAAGGAATTAGATTTATCATAGTTCCTTTCTAATCAGGTCTTACAAACTGAGGATGGACAAGGTTTTCTATTATGTGGTTGCTCGTGTGACCTGGCCTGGTTTTCTGCTTGACCTTATTGATTGTATGCTTAACATGACTTCATTTTATATATTGATATGTCAAAGGATTAATGGATATATTATTTTATATTGCAGAAATGTACACATACAATCATATGATCCAGTTGGACTTTCCTATGGATGTCACATATCCTTGTTGGCACGTTTTGGGGTGATAAAATGATTAAGAATGAATTTCCTAGAGAACATCACATGGCATGGATGGATGAACTTTGAATCCATCACAAGATCCTGACTAACTAGTCTAGAGGGCGTCACATGATCCATCTGACCTTCCTTGGTGTCATCTCAAAAGTTGAATGACGCACTTTGAGGGCATTGTGAATGTCAATGCGACATGTATGGAGGGTGATTCATGATCTAGGATGACATGTTAGGAGGACATCATGAGATCTAGATGCCATGCCTAGAGTGCATCATGAGACCCATTTAACATTTCCGGGTGGTATCTTGAGACTCAGATAACATGTTTTGGTGCCACCATATGAGTTAGGTGACATGTATGGAGGACGCAACAAGGTTTGGATGGTGATCCCGGAGGGTTCACAAGACTTGGGTGGCATTCCTAGGGGTGCCATGTGGCTTGCGTCAATATGTAAAAAGGACATCACATGATCCAAATAGTGTACCAAAGGAGTTTCATGTGATTTGGGTGACATGTCCTTGTGTTATCACATGACCTGGGGGTTTATGTGAAGTTCATGAGGATCATCATATATGTTTTTTCCATAATTCTCCCATTATTTTTGTCCTTTTTTCATCCTTTATTATGAATGCTTTTGATTTTTTATGTGTTATATTGTTTTAGGTCTTTCACGATCTAGAAAATATGAATGATGTTTTTCATGTGACTGGTTATAATTATTCCATGTGATCTATGAGTGATCACGTGAAGTTCTTATATATGATTGCTGATCGATTTGGTTGTTTGCTGGATCTTGCCTAATGGAAATATTTTTTGGATGGGAGATTAGCCACTCTGAGAAATCTAGGTGCACCAATGTGAGGTTACAAGGAAAATTGTGTCTGTGTAAAGATGTATTTTTCATGCTGGTGTGTGGGATTTATAGGCTTCACCACCCCAATTATTTGTCTCTTTACATGGAGGATCTCACAAAAATCTAGGATGGACATGGTGGAGGGATTTGGCATCACATGTCTTCACAAGGTCCTATTGTATGTTATTTTGAGGGAATCACATGATTTTCAATGACCATGAGACCATACCAACATTGCCCAATTTATTGGATTATTCCCAATTAAAGGGTCCTTGCTAAATCATGCATACATGTTGGGGGACTTTTAAACTATCAGGATGATATGTCCACAGGTCCTTCATGAGATCTGGATGCGTGTTAAAAAGTCTTTGCATGATCTTAGGATACATGTCTAGGACCTTTTTTGAGACAATGATGGCATGTCATGAGGCCTTTGTAAGACCAAAACTACTTCTCATGGGGTCTTGAGTGACAATGTTGGTGCATCGCATGAGTTTTATAATCCTAAGAGGCTCCTACCATTTCTCTTTTTTTCATTCTTTTATTTTTCATAGGATTAGGGATCTTGGGATTTTTCACAAATGTTCTTGAATATAATAAATCTCCCCATAGGTGATGCATCGTGTGACCAACAAAAGTTCTTATGGTGAGGCATGTGCACTTCATGGATAAACACTTTTGGTTACTTTTTGGAAAATGGGGAGGAAGAGGATTCCTATAAATGTATGGATCCTTTAGCATGATTGGGTGAAATTTCATCGAGCTCTTGCGCAACTAAGAGGACATGTCACTGGGGCTTCCTCAGCATCTCACGGGTTACACGGGGGCATTGTCTGAGTTTTACAATCACAAGAGTCTCACGAATTTCCCATATTTAATTCCGATGTTTATTTTACAAAGATCGGGGATCTCTTGAGGTTGTATGAGTGTTTTTAAAGACAATGAATCTACCTATTGATGATTAATCACATGACATATATTACCAAAAGAGGCTCCCTCCTTTTATATTTTTTTACGGTTTTTTTCACACGTTTTGTAAATTTCCAATGAATTCTGGAGGCACCCACCACCTGACAATTCTCATGAACTGGGGGTGCTCATTTGGTGGTCGTCTTACATTCACTAATAGAATAGGGTTCCTTCTCCAGAGCATAATGATTTTTTTAAGGGACTTCATGGGGACTTCCATAGACAATCCACTGTGCATGGCCATCCACATGAACATATGTTGTTCATGTCATATCAATTCTACTAGGGGCTCATGCGATCCACATGATCATGGCCACAATCCACTTCCTTCTCTTTGTGGGGGAAATAATACTCATATTCATGTATTTATTCCCTTGTGAATTTACCTACTATAATTTGGATGGCATCAACATGGTGGAAAAAATAAGGTATACAATATATAACTTTTCATAAATCTTTTACAGATTTCGTATTTATTAATTAGTTTGATACTTATGATCATCCTTGTAAGGAGAAGATAAAAAATGAATCACATTACTTCATGGATCTGATATTCCACACGCACACATGAGAGAAGTTATCAATTTCCAATAGATGGTAAGGGTAATAAGGTATGTAATATAATATATTTATAGAATCATAATAAATTCATAAATATCTTACATATTAATTAATTATATCTTTATAACCATTTATTTCAAGCATTGATGGAAAATGAAACGCATCACTTCATGGAGGTGGTAGTCCACACCTATAGACATTTGATGTTTATATTTATCTTAGGTTCGAAGAGAGAAAAAAAAGTGTTGTTAAATCAAAATAATAAGTTTTAATTATAGATAATATACATATTTCATTATGTTATGTGGGTAATAAAATATTTTAATGATGTGTTAAAAGAAAAAAACTTGAAATAGGTTGGTTAGGACATATACCTCCTCCTTAGATATCTCAATATGGATTTCATGTTAAGGATTTTAGGATTAGTCTTTTGAGAAGATTAGAAACAGTACAATATGGGGAGAAATTTTGGAGAGAAATTTGGGAGATAGTTTTTGAACTAGAGTGATCAAAAGGTGTTATTAAGGGAGGAGAGTAGGCGACCTTTTGTAAGTGAGGGAGTGAAACACTTGTAATTTTTCTATACTTTTATATGTTATAAATTTTGTACACATATTAAAATGGACCAATAAATATATAATTTCAAATATATAGTGATATTGATTGAAATCTCATCATCAAAAAAGAATTAAGATAATATTTTTTAGCCTTATCAATTAGTTTTTAACTTAATTAATCGGATTTACCCTTTACTGTGATGACACATTTCTACTATGGTCGTCATTATCAAAGACCAAAAATGAAATTCAACTCATTACTAAATTTAAGAATCATTATTAAAATATCATATCCATTTTTCAAGATTCAATTTTTATAATTGTAAAAAATTACATTAAATATAAGTGTACATATCATAGAGAAAAATGGTTTTTAGAAAATTTCATTTATAATCATAAAAATGAACATCTACCCAAATAAAATATAATGTATATAACAATCCATAATTTTATCAACGAAAATTACCTTCTGATATTATTCCATATAGTATATATCAAATAAAATAACATTGATAACATAAATAAAACTTTAAAAATGACGAAGAAATGAAATAAGAGGCTTTTTAGAAATTAAGGAACTTATACAAATGGAATAGTAACATCAAATTTGGAATAAAAATATAACTATTAAGAATAGTAAACTAACCAATAGAATATCAAACACACCAATGAAATTATTATAAAATTTTAGGAATCTTATAAATGAAAATATGGCATAATTATATCATAGTATAAGTAAATAATTTTTTTTAAAATGGAAATTTACGTTTTGGTATTTTTTGTGAAATTTAAATGTTTATTGAAAATTTTATAATTAAAATAATAATTTAATATAAAATTTATTATCATAAAATTGAATCATAAATTAATGTTTTCATTTTTTTTCCAACACTTTCCATCAGGGCATGTTGCCTGAGCACTTTTAACATTCGCTTGGCTGCGCATTGTACCCCGCATTCTCGCTTTCCCAAGGCAGGCGGTACCGATCACCTCTTCGGAGATGTCTTCTCCTTAATCAAAATTGGATGATGGGATATCAATTCATCCACCAATGGATTCATCCTGAGATCTCGTCGCATAGTCTGGGTCTCCCATATAGATTAAGGCGTTGTTTGTGAAACCCTTCTTGGTGACATCGCTTTATGGACACCGGTTTATTATGATGCTTTCATCAGGACATTACAAGGGGTTAAGTTGGGATAGAAACCTTAATTCGACGAAGTAGTCACATTGGGAATTACTATAATGTATGGACACCAGGGCCTTGGTACACCTAAATTCTCCCTTATTAGAAGGTCTCTTGAGGGCATAGAAGCCTGGGGCATCCCACTTTTAATGAGATGAATATTTTTCCAGAGGCATGTATCTAAGGTATTCCTTCACTTCCCTTGTTTAACATGGGGTATTCCACGAGTTTAATGTCTAGAGGATACGGATCAGACTGATCATAACACTAAAAAAGTGGATCAGATGGATATGTCCCTAGGGGGGAGCACCTGGAAGGTTTTCTGGGAGGATGGGTCAAAATTTCCGTGAGGATGGACCATAGATAGCATGTCCAAAAAGGGAAGGTTTCACACCATGAAGGATTATCAGAACTCCGTAAAGTGTGGATTAGGGAAAGTTGGTCTTGTAAAAGGGGACACCAAGGTTTGTCATTGGTTGGGATTGATCCTTAGGGAGGCTTCCTTCATACCCTGCGTAGATGATAGGGATCAAAACCCATGTAGTTCTAAGGGGTGATGAATCAGGTTGTGCACAAAAGAAAAAAACTGGAGATATGCTAGGGTTTATGCATGGTTTGGGGCTCATGTGCCACTAGAAGTAATAATTGGATTTATGGGGATTATACATGGTTATCTTCCCATATGGATGGAATGACTTCACTGGGATATGGTTGCTCGAGTAAAATCATGATGGATGATGGATGATTTAAATAAGTGGATGAGATTATTGGGATGGAACCAATTTGGAAAATATGGTGGTGTTGGGATTGAAACATAAGAAGGTTTCCTACATATCCAAGTAGATGGGTTTCAAGGTCCACATATTTTTTTGGGGTGATGAGACACCTGAGGAGGTAGCCCATGATAATGGAATGTGTGAAAGGGGACCAAAAGGAAGAAGGACCTTCGGGTTAGGGAATGAGCTTTTCAAGACACAAAGGCTTGAAAGGAAGTCCATGATTTGAAATAGGTGATGGGATAGAACCTTCAAAGAGGCTTCATATGTATCCAAGTGGCTGGGAATAAAACTCCATGTAGTTCAGGATGGGGCATAAAATTAGGGTGTATGAAAAGGATAGTGACCCGAAGAGATGATAGGGCTTACACATGGTTAGTATCCCATCAGAAGAGGGTCACTCTTGGTTGGAGGAGTATGGTGAAGTGTAGGGATTATTCATGGTTATCAGCCCACATGGATGAGAAAACCTTGGGGAGGTGGATCCAGGAGATTCATCCCAAAAGGAAAAGTATCACATCATAAGGGTACATACCTTATGAGGGATTACCATAGTTTACTATAGGTTGGGTTTAGACCTCATAGTGGATTCCTATGTATTATAATGGATGGGAATCAGAACCCTCTTAGTTCAGTGGGGCATATAGTTTAACATCTTGCGGAATGAATATGAACCGATGTGAAATGAATGAAATAGTTGGATTGTGGGATGTGAAGAGATTGATCCTCAGAGGGGATTCCTGCTTACCCTTTCATGGAGGTAAGGATAAAAGTCCACATAGTTCAATAATATGCAGTTTCACACCATGTAAGATTATGGTAATGGGACTTACACATGGGTAGCATCTCAAGAGGATGTTATGGTCATTGCTAAACTCTAAGCCTATGTGAGTCATTCTCGGTGTGGGAAACAATAGGTAGAGGAAAAATTGAGGATCATGTCACAATGTTGAATCCAAATGGGATGTAGTGGGGCTTACGCATGGCTAGAAGTCTAGGGAGATAGAGACTGGGACTTACATCAGGAGGGAATCCCAAGGAGGGTGACTGATGTACGAGGAAGATATGGCTATCATACAGGGAACATCCTATCAGGGTGTGTTGGGGCTTACGTGAATATTTCCCGAGCAACACATGGAAAAAAATTCCAAAGAAATAGAGAAGTTGGGAGATATCTGACTCCCATTCCCCTGAGAATCCTCCCATGACTTCCACACATGCAACAACTCATAGTTTAATGTCATGTGTCGGGGATAATGGTGTGTAGAAGTTTAATGTGCTACATCTCAAACAAGGAGGACTAAATCCTCACCCATTATACTTACATAACTTTTAAAAACCCACACATGGGGGATGGAAGGAATAAAAAATGCCAGGAAGCAACGAGGTAGAGGAGTGGTCACTCGAGGGTCTCATGTTAGCATAGTTATGTGAAAAGGAAATAGTCATTAGTGTGCCTATGAGAAGAAGCATAAGTTATGGAAATTCTATATGAAACACCACTCTAGGAACCATGAAATCAATTCCACATTCCTGGAGGGTTATCTGGGAAAGGGGTTTGTGAGGATATAGGTCTCGATAGGAAGATCTTCACAAAGGAAAGGTGCTTCATGGAATAAAGTTTCTTCTTGAAGGAGTAGTGCTCTGTGAATGAAGGTTGATTTGTGAAGGAAGGTTTCTTAGTGAAGGAATGGGATTCACCAAGGAAGGACTTTGGTAGATCAGAGCTTCACCTTAGCAAATATCTCATTATTTGGAGAGTTCTTTGTGAAGGCTAAATGCTTCGTAGAGCCTCGAGAAACTCAAAGGGGCTCCCTCCTTAGAAAAGGGTGAATGACTTTGCCAAGGGAATCCATACCATAGGTGGGGACCAAGAAGAAAAAAATTAGGTACAACTCTCAATTCTCATGAACCATAGGCCATAAATTTTTGGGTTCACAAAGATCTTAGAAAAATGGCAGCTGGGAAGCTGAAAGGTTAGAGTAGCAATGGTTTAGATGTGGGTGAGCCTTCTATTTGTAGGAAACGGAGGTCGATAACATTTGTGGGGCTCATTGCGGAGAAAAACCTAGGTTTTATGAAGGAAAAGTGATGTTTTAAAGGATATACATTCAAGGAAGATCGTGACGGAAAATTGATGTCACAGAGGAGATACATCCATGGTGGATCACGAAGGAAAAGTGACGTCACAGAGGAGATATGTTTGCAGAGGATCACAAAGGAAAAATGATGTTGTGGAGTAGATGCATTCATGGTGGATCATGAAGAAAAATTTATATCGTGGAAGAAATACATTCATTGAGTATCACGAAGAAAAAGTGACACCGCGAAGAAGATACGTTAATGGAGGATTGTGAAGTAAAAACGATGTTGCGGAGGATATACGCTCACGGTGGATCATGGAGGATAAGTGGCACAGTATAAGAGATAAGTTTGTGTTGGATCGTGAAGTAAATGTGGTGCTGGAGAGGAGATACGTTCATGGAATACTGTGAAGAAAAATGAAACTGTGAAGGAGATAATTTTGCAGGGGATAATGAATGAAAAGTGACATGGTGGAGGAGATATGTTTGTGGGGGACCGTGAATAAAAAGTGATGTCGCAGAGGAGATACGTTTGCAGTAGATAATGAAGGAAAAGTGACACTATGGAGGAGATACATTCATGGTAGATCATGAAGGAAATGTGATAATATAGAGGAGAGACATTTTTGGTTGATCGCGAAGGATCTAAGTGGAGGAGCTTCACAAAACAGACCCATTTTTATGATTCCTGATGGATTCTAAGGACATTCAGGTTTCCATTAGCTTCAAACTGGCCGTGAATTCATTCATGCCTTAAACAGAACAATTTTTAGTTCCAAAAAATTTATTCTGATTATAAGATAATTTTATGATACCTTAATTAATGTTTCAAAGTGTTATAAAATCAGTTATAATCTTAAAATTAGTGTTTTCCAAGTAAATGTTGATTTTAGTTAAAAATCAAATTTATCATATTTGGAGAATTATTTTCATAAAATGGATTTCATTTTTTAATTATACACATTGAAAAATTATTAGGGTAAATTTTTTGGATTTTTCTAAATTACTTGAATTTTGGTGAATAGTAAAATCTGATAATTTACAATAAAAGCTAGATACATGAATTTTTTAGTCATATATGTTGTGTGGATGATGTAATCCAATAATATATAAATATTATTAATTATTGAAATATATTTAGTGATAATTCTCAAACTATTCATTGTCTTGAGGAAAAATAATAAGCTAGTGAATAAAATAATGAGCAAACACCACTCTCCTCCACTATAAATATCACCCCTCACCTACTATTATTATCACTATTATAAATCCTTGAAGCTTGTAAAAATTATTCATAATAATATCTCAAGACTATACCCACACATATTGGATTATTTTTTCTCAAAAAAATACCAAAACCATTTCCCCTAAAGAGGTTCTCAAGGAGGAGAAATCAAGAGGTAAACATATTTTTCTTTTTCTTTTCAATTTCATTTATTTTATTATTATCTCCTCAAATCCCCTTTCTAAGTATCATTATAAATCCAATATATTTTATATAATAGAGTATAATTGTGTTAATGGAATAAACCATCCTAATTTCTATTTATCCCATCCTTTTGTACTAGAAATGAAAACATCAGTCATGATGTGTTGATTTATCGCATTCATGGACGACAAGTTTTCAATTTCCATTAACTACTTCAAGGTTGGTAATAAAACCATTTTTATGGTTAAAAAATATTTTAATAAATTTATTACAACTTATTTAAAGTTATATAAATATTATATATAAATGATATTATTTAATAAAACAAAACTAGTTTGTGATGATAAAAAACGCCAAAATAATCTAAACTGTTATCATTAACATTTTATCAAATGAATCATTATCAAATATGGAAACAAATTTATATATAATACCATATAATATTATTTAAGTTAATTAAAAACATATAATTTCAATTATGTACAACTATTCTCATTTTACATGATTTTCCATACATGTATCTAAGTGAACTGATCATGAAAACCAAGGAAACGAATGCTCCTAAGTGATAAAATTGTATCTTATGAATCATAAAAATTCCCAGAAATGAACATAATATAATTATAATAAATAAAATAAATATATATAATTTTATAAATTAATTAAATAATGTATTTAATTTTATTATCCAAGACATTAAGATCAAGTGGATAACAGTTTCGAACACAAGGTAATGGATTCCTTTTCAACCACCATTTTTTCCTTCGGGTTACGCTTTCTATCTCTTTACCCTATGTAAATCTTATTTATTTTTACATAATTATTACAAATTGAGTGTATATATTCCAAAATAAAGTATCAATATCATTTCATCTGAATTTTTCAGAGATATACATGTTTTAAAAAGGTTCCCTTCCCAATTCTTCTCGATAAGAAAGCCCGAACAAAGGGAACTTTCTAATTTTTTACCCATTTTCAACTGCACTCCCTAATCTATTTTAATCCCAATTATTTTCCTAAAATAAATAATTTTATCACGAAAAACTATCGTGATTCATTTTTTGGTTTTATGAAAACAAAGTTTTCTTTTTTTTCTTCATTAAATTCTCTTTAGTATATTCCTTAAACCGCACAAAAATGTTTAATTTTTAAAGTTTCTTAAACTCTCTTTTTACATGATTCCACATAAATTTAAAATAATTTTACATAATATATTCATATTTTACCTTATTAACATACATATATGATTTATATCTATCAATTCATGGACACTTTTGTGATACACCCATTTGTTATGCTCTATGAAATGGTTACGATGCCCATTTCTTTCATGGGTAACCCTTATGTTTATGTTTTATTCCATATGTATGATTATTTATGTGGAACACATATTCATGAACCTATTATGATGGTGGAATCTAGATAGCACTCTAATTCATTTTTTAATGTTTAGTCTCATGAGATTTAATGTGCAACAGTGTTGGTGGTCAGCCTTGAATCATACTCCTTGTGCAACGGTCTTGGTGGTTAGCCTTGACTTGTGATCCTCCATGTGCAATGAGACTTGACTCATGCTTATGTAATGTTTTATGTTGACTCCATATTAAAATTATTACATTAATATATGATCCCATGTTCTATATATTATGCATTCATATTTTTATTCATGTTTTATTCCATTTTATTTCATTATTTTATGACCTCTAACCCATGTGATATGATTTATTATTATGTTTACGCCCTTATTGGGGTTTTTAGAGAAACCCTTTGTTTATTTATTCCTCTGGTTATGATATTAAGATGTAAGGGATCAAAGGGTGTTCGGAGATCATTATTAATGTTAACTAAAAATGTTTTTATTTTGGTTTCAATCTTTCTAGTTATGTATCTAATATTCCAATGACACTAGAATTTTTGATCCTGGGTTTGTATTTGAAGGATAATTATGCTTAAAATCATGTAATAATATGTGAAAATGGCCAGGTTCATTATAATGTTGATCCATATGTAATTATATATATTATGGTTTGTAAAGTTGATCTTATGTTACATTAAAATCAAATACAAAATATATTGAGACTTTTAAATTAATTGATTTAAGAAAATAATGTAAAATTTTGGAAATTCAACATTTTTCACTATTTACTCATGAAATAATCTTTAGTAAAAAATTATAATAATGTATATTAATACTATTTTGTATTTATTATTTCCCAAATGATTTTCATTTTTCCACACATAGTTTATATAATTGGAAAAAAAGTAATTATAATATCCTTGCAGAAATGCAACAAAACCCATTTTTGAAGAAAACGCATTTTGAATGCATAAAATGAATTTATTCTCATTACTTCTAATATAATCACAATTAAATATATTTTAATTCATTAAAATTATATATAGTCTAATTATTTTAATATAATACTTTTTCAATAGTGATTAATTAAATCTATTAAGACAAAGATATATTGTCCATATAAAAACACCGTTGTGTGTAACACCCCAAGCTTCTACGGTACGTTTCTCTTTGAATAATGTAGTAGCGTGTGTTGTACGCAACATCAAGTTCTAACACACCACAACCAATCAAACTAGCCGTTATGAATAGTAATACCCAATTTTTTAAATTTATAAATTTTATTTTTCAAAATGGACCTCATTTTTGGATTTTGAATATCGAAATTATCCTAGGGTAAATTTTTGGTATTTTTCTGAAAAACATCATTTTTTGATGAATAGTGAAACCACTAAGTGGTAGTTAAATAAATTAATTTTTCATAAAACTTAATTTTACCGCTTCTATGAGTGGAATTTCGAAAATCTGAGAGACACGGTTAATATCAAGGAGCAAAATGTGGTTCAATGAGATGAAAATATTTTTTGGTGAATAGTAACTTTTTACTTTTTTTACCACGGTTAAAAGTAAATAGTGTAATTAAGGGTAAAAATGATATTAATATTAACCTAACACATGTCCTAATTCTATTGGAAAAGTGTATCTCTACCAAAAATAACCTTAGGAATAAAATATTATCATTTAGGTCCACTTGGATTAGATTAGGACATCTATTATTATTTAATTCAAAGAAGAGTTAAAAGAGTTAAAATCAAAGTTTATTTACTAAAACATTTTTATTGTAGGGTAATAAATAATAAAAATTAGATTGTAAATATTCATTATAAAGATAAAAATATTTCCTACATAATGTAATTTTATATATAATTTTTAGACATTAAATAATTTAATTTATTTATGACACAATGATTATGTAATAATTACCATAATAGAGAAAAATTAAAATAATTGATATTATAAATACCCAAATAAATATAATTTGAGACTTTTTATGAATTAATTTAATTTTCAAGGTTAATATGACATGTTAGGAATGATTTAATTAACTTTTTTTAAGTAATCATTCTGTTATGATTTTCACAAAAATCAATTTTCCAAATAGTTTCAAAATTGACATAAAAGAGTTTTTTTAAACAATATTATATTATTAATTGATATTCAATTCCTCAAAATCTAATGTTCAGCCAATAGACTTATATCATGATATGTGTATCATTAATGGACCACTTGTGCGTCTATTGGAGGTATATATTATGTATATTAACTATATAATATATAAATACAAAGTGACATGGTAAGTGTCAAACTAATTAACTAAGAGTTAAAACTAAAAGATAAGGTTAATATAATGACCCAGACCTATCTAAATTCTATTTTTTGAGTGGTTTTCGACCCATCCACACCTTAAAATTTAAATGATACACTTTGGAGCCATTATAAAACGAATATTAATTTATTATAAAATAATATTTCTAGCTTTTCCAAAAGTGCCCCTCACCCCTCTTATAAAAGGGCACTCCCCCTTCTCATTAATTCACACCTTCAAATCCTTTTGGATCGGCCAAAACCTACCAAATTACTCTCTAAACTTCCCTCACTTCATCCTAGAGGCCTTCGTTCGGCCATAAATCCATCCTAAGGAGCCCTTTTGATCAAATCAAAAGGAAGAACCCGAAGAAGAGGTAATGATTTCACCACCCCTTTTCAAGTTCCTTTCTTCTTCCACTTCTTCTATCCTTGTTATTACCATTATTAAATAACAACTCCAGTATATTATATATACTTTAATTTTATTATAAACATGGTACAACCATATTTCAGTATTCTATCCATCCTTTGAATGACATGTCACCATACGTGCGTACGTACGACATACCGTCTCCACGTCGTGGTGAAATTGTTATTCAAAACATTATTATTTGGATGGTTATAATAATGATGTGTAATTTATGTAAATAATAAATATAACATGATAATTATTCTGTATATACGATATAACATCCAATTAAATATTATTTTAATATCAAAATAATGATATTGTCGCTCGTGCGTACGTACGGACTACCGTCTCCACAAACGCGATGAGATTCATTCTCCATCATATCCATTCAAGTATATATCTCATTTGAAGATTAATAATAATGTTTAAGGACATAATATCATTCAGCATATGAATAAGATACAACCTATCCATAACAAACATGGCTTACATAACAAAACATATAAAATAAAATTAGTAAGTTAACACCCGAAACGATGATAATTCTACAATATTAATAACAAAACAATTTTAAAAGATCATATATGATATAATATTAATATATATGATTCTTGTATAATTTAATAACAATTATTTCACCATTATAAAGGGTTTTAACCTACCCCATCCAAGGAAAAGTACAAGGTAATGGTTTATTTCGCAATCTCTTCATTATCCAAGGTTGTTTATAATTAATAATCTACTGGGACATCTTTATAATCTACATCCGTGTTTCTTAAAAATTTATTTAATAACATTTTAACTATTTACTAGAATATGGGTTAATGTCATTTATACCCTTTTTGACTTTTATAAGTGGTTTATAAAAATATCCTTCTGTCGTTTTCCAAACAAGGTACTTTTTAACCTTTTTGACAGAATTAAGGTAAGAATGTCTTTTTTTAACTTATACGGCGGGTGCAGCTATTTTTCGCCGTTATAAAATCATTGAAGCTTCCCTTAAAATCTTATAAGAATATTTTCAAATAAAATTTCTTATTTTATATTTATGTGACTTTTAAATGTTTTTAAAAAAAAAGATATTTCTCTCAAATAGTTTTGATTTCATCAATGTCAACATCCTTTGATGGATTCTAAGCTTATTTAATGTTGATTTATTATGAAACAAAACTTCCATATTGTATTTAAGTTTTTGTGATATGTTTGACTATGGATGTGTTATTTTTATACCATTCATGGTCTATAGAGAAAGTGTTGACAATTCGTATGCGAGTTTTAATACGAATGTTTATGTTATGTTTAAACCTGTTCATATGAGGAATGCATGGGACTTAATATGTGATGGGTGGAGCCCACTATAGCTCCTCGATGCATCGGTAGGTCTCATGAGACAAACTAGTGTATTGGCACAAGGCCTGAAAAAAATCTTGTTTGTAGTCTTGGCACGAGGCCTTGGCTACGTGGTTAAGATATTCTGTAATTATGCATTCCATCATTATGAAAGTGGTTGTTGATATTGCATGTGAATATTTTATTAGTAGAATATCCATGTGAATAAGTAAATGGTATTATTTAATTTTATTTTTTCCATACTATGTTGAAGTTAAATTTTAAAAGGATTTTGTTTTAGTTATACATTTCCTTAAATATTTATTCTTATTTAAGAATGTTTCCGCTATATTGTTATCCTTATTGGAATTTGAGCTCACCCCTTTTCTATGTTCTGTTTTTTCCAGGATGTGAAGAAGTAATTTATAAATGACCTATAGGGATAGTATGATGGGATAAGAGTGTGGAATATAGAGACTATATTGTTGTAGTTTTCATTTTATGATGTAATGTAAACTTTATTAATGTATCTAGTTATTCCAAGGCTACTAAACTAATCCGTATTTTGAGACTTGATCTTTCTTGTGATCATGCTAATGTTATGTAATAATCCACTGAATCTATGTATCTAGGGTTGGGGCGTTACAGTTGGTATCAGAGGAAGTTTAGTACAAAACTTGGAAGCTAGATTTAGATAAACTCTGATTAGAGCACATTGACCTAAGATGGACTTTGAGGATTAGTATAAAAGAACATCCTATAATGTTGGTATTGTAGAGATTTTGTGAGTTTTCCGAGAAATACATCCATGTCTGGATACGAGCAGGTAGCGGCAGATCTAGCACATATGTACCTAGGGTAAAACCCAAAAACACCACTTTGAGCTGGACTCGAATGGGAACTGGTGCACGACAACGGGCCTTGCTGCACTCATGGTTACGACACTCCTGGGGGATATTCTTACGATAAATCTCATTATCTTTACAAATATTTATGAAGGGTTTATGAGTGTATACTTCCTCAAAGAAAACATTTTTATGATTATGGATTATATCCATGAATAGTTCAATTTATGTTATGTGTTTTATAATTATGAAATTATGTATTTTGATTCATAAACAGATCCAGTTTATGTCATTCTTTAGAAATGGCACCTAGTGGAAGAAATGGAAACTCTGCCAATGCACACACTCCATTTAGGGATTCCCCTCCTACTCAAGATAATTATAGTGGAGCTGGCGATGCAACTGGTGCTGATCAACTAATCACCATACTGGGACAACTCACTCAATTTATGAATAATAACCTTACCCGTTTGGAGCACCCTAATCCACAGCATGGAGGATCAATGTTAGATAGCTTCATGAGGCATAAACCACCAATATTCAATTGGAATAAAAATCCACTTGTAGCTGATCAATGGATAAGTTCCCGGGAGAAAATATTTTATGCTTTGGGGAGTAGTGAAAGGGAAAAAGTTATCATGGCAGTTTACCGCCTCACTGGAGATGCTGATCAATGGTGGTCATTGATTCAAAACACGAAGGAAGATGATGTAGTATCAAATATGGAATGGAGGGCATTCAAAGATCTGTTTTTAGAAAAATACTTTCCTCATGACGATTGAGTAGATATGGAAAGGCAATTTCTGAGTCTGAGGCAAAAGGAGGATAAGAATGTCGCAAAGTATGAGGCTAACTTTACAAGGATAGAAAGGGATGCTCAAGATTATATACACAACCCAAGAAGTAAGATTGATCATTTATTTTATGGGTTAAAACCATTTCTCCATCGGGCATTAGTCTCATAATCCTTCTCTTCGTATGAAGACATTGTCTAATGTGCTATCAAGATAGAAAAGGAATCCTCTAAGTCTTATGAATTTAAAGAAAAGCAAGAGAAGAAGGGATCTACTGATCAATCTGGGAATGGAAATAAGGGGAAGAAGGGAAATGTTGAAAATCCAACCTGTAGTAAATGTAGGAAGAAACACTCCGGTACTTGCTTAAAAGGAATGGGAGTCTGTTACAAGTGTGGTGAAAAGGACACCAAGCTCGTGATTTCAAGGGGAAGAAGGAAGCTACCGATGTCCAATGCTACAATTGCAGGGAGATGGGACATTATGCAAATGAATGTCCTAAGCATCAGGGGAACTTACCTTAGAAAAGGCCAAGGGATCAAGGCCAAGCTTCTGTTATCACTACTGCTGAGGTAGAAGCTCTGAAAGACTTGGTGGCGGGTAATTTAATGGTTTCCTCAAGTTTAGAAAATGCATTATTTGATTCTGGATCATCGCATTGTTTCATATCTTCCCAATTTTCTATGAAAATTAGATATTTCTAATTTGATTTAACAAGGGAGTTGTCAGTTAAAACTCTTAATGGAAGTATCATTGCAACAAAGTTTTGTGAATCAGTCCCATTAGAGCACATAAATGTTCTTTATCCACTTATCTTATCATCATACCTATGAACGAGTTTGATATAATCCTCAGTATGGATTGGCATTCAGACTATGATGCAATGATTTATTGTAAGAAAAAGGAGGTTACGATTTTTGATAATGATGATAAGGAACACCTTATCTTTAGAGCAGAATCATCACCACCTAATTCTTATCTAGATCAACCCCCAGTAGATCAACTAAATTCAATTATTGGGGAGGAAGAGGATGAAATTACAGTGGGTGAGGAATGGAATGTTCAAATAGAGGATGTATCTATTGTGAAATAATATGTAGATGTGTTTCCGGAAGATTTACCTGGACATCCTCCGGAACGAGAAATTGAGTTTTCTATTGATTTAATTCCTGGATCAAGGCCTATATCGAAGACTCCTTATAGAATATCCACTGTATAATTAGTTGAAATAAAGAAACAACTAGAGGAATGGAGTAATAAGGGATTTATTCACTCTAGTGTTTCTCCATGGGGAGCCCCTGTTCTTTTTGTTAAAGAGAAAGATGGATCTATGAGGTTATGTATCGACTACAGGGAGATCAATGCTATAAAAATAAGGAACAAGTATCCCCTACCTCGCATTGATGATTTATTTGACCAACTGTATGGAGCTCAAAACTTTTCAAAGATTGACCTTCGATCTGGATACTATTAGTTGTGTGTGAAGAAGGAAGACATTCCGAAGACAGCATTTCTAACCAGGTACGGGCATTACGAGTTTACAGTAATGCTTTTTGGATTGACTAATGCACCCTCTGTATTCATGGATCTGATGAATAGAGTTTTCAAGGAATATCTCGATGAATTTTTGGTGGTATTTATTGATGATATCTTGGTATACTCCAAAATCTACGAAGATCATGAAAATCACTTGCATATTATCCTGAGGACTCTGAGAAGACATGAATTGTATGGGATGTTTAGCAAGTGTGAATTCTGGCTTCAGGTGATTTTTTTTTCTTGGATATTTTGTCTCCAAATATGGAATCTCTGTTGATCCTTCTAAGACCAAGGCAATCCAATAATGGCCTGCACCGACGAGTATAACTGAGGTACTTAGTTTTATTGGTTTAGCAGGTTATTATCAACATTTCGCCCAGAATTTTTCCCGGTTGGCTAACCCATTAACAAATCTCACACGTAAAGGGGTTAAATTTGTTTGGACAAAAGAGTGTGAAGAATGTTTCGAATAATTGAAGAAAATATTAGTCAATGCTCCTATATTGACTCTACCATCGGGGAATTATGGGTTCTTTATTTATAGTGATGCATCGAAGAAAGGACGTGGTTGTGTCCTTATGCAGAATGATAGGGTTATTGCCTCTGCATCACGACAGTTGAAAATTCATGAACCAAAATATCCTACTCATGATCTTGAGTTAGCAGCTGTGATCGTTTCTTTGAAGATATGAAGGCACTACCTCTATGGTGAAAAATGTGAGATTTATACTGATCACAAGAGTTTGAAGTATATTTTCTCATAAAAAGAACTCAACATGAGGCAAAGGACATGGCTTGAATTACTCAAGGATTATGATTGTACAATGCACTACCACCCGGGGAAAGCAAACAAGGTGGCGGATGCTTTGAGCAGAAAAGTACATGGAGTTTTGAACAATATGAGAATTGAAAGGGATCCAATTTTCATGGATCTAGTGAAGATGGACATGGGAATAACTAGGGAAGGTGAAACATCAATTATTTTTCAAATGGTTTCCAAACCATCTTTACTAGAAAGGATTAAGAGTTCTCAGACTAATGATGAAGAATTTAAAAAGAAGATTAAAGCTGTGAATGATGAGAGATTGAGAGACTTTGTGTATGAAGATGGAATTATGAAATTTAGGAAGAGGTTTTGTGTTCCCAATATACCTGATCTAAAAAGAGAATAGTTGGATGATGCTCATAGTTCCAATTTCTCTATACACCCTGGGAGCACCAAAATTTATAGAGATTTGAAGGAAAATTTTTTGTGGGACAACATGAAGAGGGAGATTGCCGATTTTGTGTCAAGATGTATGGTTTTTCAACAAGTGAAAGCTGGAAGGCAACAGCCTGGTGGAGTATTGCAACCTCTTCCCATACCTAAGTGAAAATGGGATAATATCATGATGGACTTTTTCATGGGACTACCAAAGACTCCTAGAAGGAACGCTGCAATATGGGTTATTTTTTATCATCTTACCAAGTCAGCACATTTTCTTGCTATAAGAGAAGATCTACCACTGGAACGTCTAGCAAGACTATATATTGTTGAAGTTGTGATACTTCATAGAGTACCCCTATCGATTGTTTCTGATCGTGATCCCCGTTTTACATCAAGATTATGGAAAAGTGTTTAGAAAGCCTTGGATACTGAACTTCATTTGAGCACTGCCTACCACCCTCAAACAGATGGACAATCAGAATGAACTATTCAAACCTTATAAGACATGTCAAGATCCTGCTCACTTGACTTTCAGGGTATGTGGATCAATATTTACCTCTGGTATAATTTTCCTATAACAATAGCTTCCATTTGAGTATACATATGGCACCATATGAAGCGTTATACGGAAAGAGATGTCGCACACCAACCTGTTGGGTTGACATTGGTGAAAGAAAACTTGTAGGCCCAGAACTGGTGGAGGAAACGATGGAAAAGGTGAAGTTAATCCAAAACCATATCAAAGCAGCTCAAAGTAGGCAGAAGAGCTATGCCGATAATCGAAGGAAGGATTTGAAATTTCATGTCGGTGATCATGTTTTCCTGAAGGTATTTCCATGGAAGGGAGTCATGCATTTTGGTAAGAAAGGTAAATTGAGCCCCAGGTACATCGGACCTTTCAAAATTCTAGAATGAATTGGGGTTGTAGCTTACCGATTGGCAATGCCGCCAAGTCTCTCCAAAGTTCACGATGTGTTCCACATATCTATGTTGAGGAAATACATGCCTGGCCTAATGCATGTACTCACCTATGAGGAATTAGAACTGGAACCCGATCTGTCTTATTGCGAAGAGCCCATCACAATTCTTGATACAAGATAACAAGTACTGAGAAACCTAATGACTCTTCTAGTAAAAATCTTGTGGAGAAACCATAAGATGTAAGAGGCAACGTGGGAACCCAAGGAACATATGATGAAGAACCATCCGAGTCTTTTCATGCAGTAGTATTCTAGAAATTTCGAGGATGAAATTATTTGATGAAGGGGAGAATGTAACACCCCATGCTTCTATGATATGCTTCTCTTTGAATAATGCAGTAGCATGTGTTGCATGCAACATTGAGTTTTAACACACCACAACCAATCAAACTAGCCATTATGAATAGTAATACCCACTTTTTTTAAATTTATATATTTTATTTTTCAAAATGGACTTTATTTTTTGGATTCGAAATATCAAAATTATCCTAGGGTGAATTTTTGGCATTTTTCTGAAAAACTTCATTTTTTGATTAATAGTGAAACCAATAAGTGATAGTTAAAAAACTGAATTTTTCATAAAACATAATTTTACCGCTTCTGTGAGTGGAATTTTTAAAATCCAAGAGACATGGTTAATATCAAGGAGTAAAATGTGGTTCAATGAGATGAAAATAATTTTCGGTGAATAGTAACTTTTTACTTTTATTTACCACAGTTAAAAGTAAATAGGGGAATTAAGGGTAAAAATGGTATTAATATTACACTAAAACATGTCCAAATTCAATTGGGCAAGTTTATCTCAACCAAAAACAACCTTAGAAATAAAATATTATCATTTATGTCCACTTAGATTAGATTAAGACATTTATTATTATTTAATTCAAAGAAGAGTTAAAAGAGTTAAAATCAATGTTTATTTACAAAAACATTTTTATTATAGGGTTATCAATAAGAAAAATTTGATTGTAAATATTCATTAAAAAGCTAAAAATATATCGTACATAATTATATTTTATTTATAATTTTTAGACATTAAATAATTTAATTTATTTATGACACAATGATGATGCAGTAATTACCATAATAGTGAAAAATTAAAATAACTGATATTATAAATACACAAATAAATATAATTTTAGACATTCTAAAAATTAAAATAATTTTATAGGATAATATTACATATTAGGAATTATTTAATTAACATTTTTCGAAGTAATCATTCTTTTATGATTTTCACAAAAATCATGTTTCCAAATAGTGTCAAAATTGACAAAAAAGAGTTTTTAAAACAAATATTATATTATTAATTGATATTCAATTCCTAAAAATCTAAGGTTCGGTCAAGAGACTTATATCATGATATTTGTATCATTAATGGACCACATGGGGGTATCTTGGAGGTATATAGTAAGTTTATTAACTATATAATATAAAAATACAAAGTGGCAATGTAAGTGTCAAACTAATTAACTAAGAGTTAAAACTAAAAGATTAGGTTAATATAATGACCCAAACCTGTCTGAATTCTTTTGGTTGAGTGGTTTTCAACCCATACCTACCTTAACCTTTAAATAATACACTTTGGAGCCATTATAAACCGAATATGAATTTATTATAAAATAATATTTCTAGCTTTCCAAAGGTGACCCTCACACCTCTTATAAAAGGGCACTCCCCCTTCTCATTCATTCACACCATCAAAGCCTTTTGGTTCTGAAAACCCCTGCCCAAATACACTCTCAAATTCCCTCAATTCATCGTAGATGCCTTTCTTTTTTCAGAAATACATCCTAAAGAGCCCTTTTGATCAAATCAAAAGGAAGAACCCGAAGAAGAGGTAATGATTTCACCACCCCTTTTCAAGTTCCTTTCTTCTTCCACTTCTTCTATCTTTGTTATTACCATTCTAAAATAATAACTCCAGTATATTATATATACTTTGATGTTATTATAAACATGTTACAACCATATTTCATTATTCTATCCATCCTTTGAATGACATGTCACCATACATGCGTACGTACAGCTTACCGTCTCCACGTCGTGGTGTAATTGTTATTAAAAACATTATTATTTGGATGGTTATAATAATGATGTGTAATTCATTTTAATAATAAATATAAAATGATAATGATTCTGTATATATTACATACCATCAAATTAAATATTATTTTAATATCAAAATAATGATATTGTCGCTCGTGCATACGTACGGACTACAGTCTCCACAAATGTGATGAGATTCATTCTCCATCGTATCCATTCAAGTCTAATTCTCATTTGAATATTAATAACAATTTTTAAGGACTTAATATCATTCTGGATATGAATAATATAGAACCTATCCATAACAAACATGGCTTACATAACAAAACATATAAAAGAAAATGAGTAAGTTAACACCTGAAATGACGATAATTCTAAAATATTATTAACAAATCAATGTTAAAAGATCATATATGATATCAAATTAATATATAGGATTCTTGTATAATTTAATAACAATTATTTCACAATTATATAGGAGTTTAACCTACCCCAACCAAGGAAAAGTACAAGGTAAGGGTTTGTTTCGCAATCTCTTCATTATCCGAGGTTGTTTATACGTAATAATCTACTGGGACTTCCTTATCATCCACATCCATGTTTCTTAAAAATGTTTTCCAAAACATTTTTACTATTTACTAGAATTTGGGTTAAAGTCATTTATACCCCTTTTGATTTTTATAAGTGGTTTATATAGCATCCTTTCCATCGTTTTCTAAACAAGGTCCTTTATAACCTTTTCGACAGAATGAAGGCAAGAATGTCTTTTTTTAACTTATACGGCGGGTGCTGCTATTTTTCGCCGTTATAAAATCGTTGAAGATTACCTTACAAGATTATAAGAATATTTTCAAATTAAATGTCTTCATTTATATTTATGTGACTTTTAAATGATTTTAAAAAAAGAGATATTTCCCTCAAATAGTTTTGATTTCTTCTATGTCAACATCCTTTGATGGATTTAAAGCTTATTTGAAGTTGATTTATTATGAAACAAAACATCCATATTGTATTGAAGTTTTTGTGATATTTTTTACTACAGATGTGTTATTGTTATACCATTCATGGTTTATGGAGAAAGTATTGACAATTCGTTTGCTATTTTTAATACGAATGTTTATGTTATGTTTAAACTTGTTCATATGAGGAATGCATTGGACTTAATAAGTGACGGGTGGATCCCGCTATAGTTACTCGATGCATGGTTAGGTATCATGAGACAAACTAGTGTCTTAGAACAAGGCTTTGAAAAAATCTTATTTGTATCCTTGGCACGAGAACTTGGCTATGTGGTTATGATAGTCTGGAATTATGCATTCCATCATTATGAAAGTGGTTATTGATATTTCATGTGAATATTTTATCAGTAGAATATCCATGTGAATAAGTAAATGGAATTATTTCATTTTATTTTTTTCCATAGTATGCTGAAGTTAAAGTTTAAAAGGCTTTTGTTTTAGTTATACATTGCCTTAAACATTAATTCTTATTTATGAAAGTTTCCACTATGTTGTTATCTTTACTGGGAATTTGAGATCACCCCTTTTCTATGTTTTATTTTTCCCAGGATGTGAAGAAGTAATTTATGAATGACCTGCAGGGATAGTATGAGGGGATAAGAGTGTGGAATATGGAGACTATATTGTTGTAGTTTTCATTTTATGATTTAATTTAAACTTTATTAATGTATCTAGTTATTCCAAGGCTACTAAACTAATCGGTCTTTCGAGACTTGATCTTTCTTGTAATCATGCCAATGTTATGTAATAATGCACCGACTCTGGGTATCTAAGGTCGGGGCGTAACATTGTGAAAAATATCACTTTTACCTTAAAATATTTTTTATTCATTTCTAACCAATTCACAGTCAATTTATTATTTATTTTTAATTTTATAAAGCAAAACATTTATACATATATCTCATAATATGGTTACATCTATTCATACTCCACAAACCAATAACTACACCATAATGGTCATAATTAAATAATAGTATATTGTAGTTATTTTAAACATAGTGTTATTTATACCACTTGATATGAAATATATTATTTCAATAAAATAAACTCTAACATTTTTAGGTTTTTTATTCTACCCCGTTAAATAAATTGTTTCCTCAAAATTTTATCTCAGGTTTAATAAAAAGTGTTTAAAATATATTTTTACAATAAAACAATTCCAAGGAGTCGAAGATAAAACATACAATCATGAAAGGAATTTTTTAATATTAAAATACGCCTTTTTTAAAAATCCAAATTATATAATGGGATAATAAAAATTACTTTTAAAAAGAGATAAATGGAAATACAAAGTAACTAGTAATAATTCATAATAAAGTTCTCAAATATAGAGATCATTGGAGGGAGGTGAAAATATGGACATGGAAAGAAGATCCATTTAAGATATAATGTTATACTTTTATGAAAATAGAATAAACCATAAATTCATCAAAAATGATCATAAAAGGATAACATTTTAATTTTCAAGAATTTTTTAGAGTTCATGGATTTATTTACCATTAAGATAAAGAAAATATATATATATACTTACAGGATTTCTTTCTATTCTGTAAGAATATTTTCATCTTTGGTTGTTATTAGAGAAGTTTTTTCACTTTTATCTCATCTCTTACCCCAATCATTTGAAATTAATTATTAATTTTTCTTTCCTAGAGCACTAAAATCAGATTCTGTTGGATCATAATAAATAAAAATGAATGAAAAATTATTTCTTCTATTTTTATCCATTAGTAAAACCCAAAAATTGTAAGCACAATTTATTATAGTATCAAATATGAATAAACCTTCATATGAATAAATACTACATTAAGATCTAATTACTCAAAAATAAAACCATAAGTGGATCATTAAACATTACATTACTAATTTTAAAACTGATAAAAATAATAAAACAAAATTAAAACCCAAATATTAGAATTATTTGATCACATATTCTTCCAATATAAACATAACATTCATCTCTAAAAAAATAATCATTCATAATTCCACAAACTGAAAATGTATATATCCTAATTATATAATCACAAAAGTATACTAATCTTTTAAATAAATAACTATAATCTTCATATATCTACAATAAAAATCATATTTCCTTTTGTAACACAACTCAAACTTTATTAATCATATAAAATATCATATTGGCCAAAAATATTTTTATTTACCTTAATCATATAATGATCCCAGTATAGTTAAATTGTTAAAAATATATTTAATCAATTAGTCACTAAATCACTTTAAAGTTCTATAGTTATCTATATGACAAAATGTATATTCCAAAATTTTAATAACCCTTTTTTCTAAATCAACCATAATTACCTCAACATCAAAGATCATATTAACCATAATTATTATCAATAAATTTCACCTTATGTCCAAAAAATATAAAATAATTCTTTCATTAATAACATGTTTATTAAAACAAATCTTAATATTAGATGTTAGATATACCTCAAATATCTATTAAAACCGAATAATAGTCTTTAGGGTCTTGCATCACATAAAAAATCAAAAGTGTATTAAAACATTTAAACCTAAGATCATCCTTACATTTATGAACCCATAAATATAATACCACTACATCATAACTCTTGAAACCCTATATGTATAAGCATCAATCATTCAATATTATTCATTACCCATTAACCAATATTTTCCATATAATTCCTTACTATAATAAAAATATGAATCATTCCATAAGATTCATCAATATCAAAACATAATCCAAAATATAATTCATTCCTTTTATATTTCATTTACAGTTTCCTCATCTTTGACTGTAATGGGATTATATATTGTTAATCCATTATTTTCAAGGTCTTTTTTATCCCCGTTTTGATATTCCCCTTAGAAAAGATATTTTAATAAGGCATATACTCCGAATATTTAAAACATATTTATTTCCATTTTATGAATTACCCTGTGAAATTCATACCAAATTCTTGACTTATATGAAATTTAATCCTTTTTCAAACATTGTCTTTGTCACATTGAAATTCCTTAAATATCTATTTTTCTCTTATATTTGTGTTAGCAAACTCAATTGAGATTAGGTTTTTAATCATATATAGTGATTTCTAGTAATGAATAACCATATTATCTTTCACTCTTACTCATATATTTTTGGTTACCAGTTTAGTCAACCATATCATTGTCCTTAACAACCACTGTTAACTTGGTTCTTACTAGGTCTACCCATTTACTTAAACTAATAATGGTTAGTTTGATTATATACAGGAAAAAAATAATAAACCAATCTTATGAGGTAGATAAACTCTAAGTTATCCTTGACCATGTTATTGTATGTCAAAATCTTTAGATTCAACTAAAAGTTACATTAAATCACCATAATATGTTAACCATTAAGGTTAAAGAATAATTCTAACTTAAAATCCCACACCATAATTTTAACCCATAAATGTTTATAAATATTTTAAATAATTATCATATTATAAATTCCTAACCTCTAAATTTATCTGAACATTTTCTCTGATACCAACTATAATGACTTGAACTCTATTAAACCCATAAATACAAGATTTATAACAATGGTTGTACATTCATACATTTCTTGGATCATTTTTGTTTATTGTTTTAGAGAATTATGTAAAATATCACATAAAAAGATAGAAATTCCATAAAGTTTCCATCTTTCCCACATATAAAGTTTATTTTAAAAGGCAATATTTCTTCTTTTAATGTTATTCCTGTATATAGAACAATGATTTTTTTTAAAATTTCTACTCATCCTCAATCTTATTTAATAATTATTAAATATTTCTGGATGAGTAAAAAAAATCTCAGTAATGGATATAAAATAAAATAAACCTATCAGTCCATTTGTAAAAAAAACAAAAATCCTAAGAAATATTTCTTTTTTTACAAAAAATATTTGACCTCAAATATCTATTTACTTTTCGATAAAAACAACATAATTTATAAATATATCACATGATACATTTCATATGAAATTAAAAATGTATAATATTAATCATAAGGGTTTATTGAAAAACATTAAAACTCATGAATACCTTTCCTTAAAAATAAATATATTCACATTTATTTTAAAAACAAAATCCATAAACTTTCCATAAAAAATAAACTCATTTTCATTACATTAAAATAAAAATATTTCCTCTATAAACCTTTTTCAATCATATAGTGTAGGTAAATAGAGAACTTATATTTACATTCAAACTTAAAAAAATTATAATATAATGTTATAACTTATTAATTCCCACATCTCTTAGGAATAACTTATCACTAGGAATCTCCGTCACTTAACTCAACACATTGGGGAGCTATATCAGGCTCACCCATCATTAGAGCTACGTCAGGCTCCACCATCAATCATAAAAAATTTCCAAGAACCACCGCATGAATAAAACACATGTATATTACAATTTAATCATAAAAACCATTTTAATTATCATTTTATACCATAATCTATAAAACTTTTAGTTACCCTATAAAATTTAAAATAATTTCCGTCTCCTTACACTTTTTTAAAAAAATATATATTAATAGAATATAGACAAATATATTTCCTTTGAAAATGACCATGAAATATTTTAAATCAATATGGATGACTAATAATATAAATGTTGTTCTAAAAAAGTATTCAACATGTATATGTTAAATAAAATCATTTTAACTTTGGTAAAAAAACATTATAATCACTTGTATAATAAATGTTTATAATATTCCATTTTTACCCATTAAAAATAATGTAAAAACTAGTTGAAAATTAGTTGTAACAACATTTGGGTTATAAGTATTAACATTATTGAAGAAATATATATACAAATTATATGGAGGAGAAGAATTTTAAAATTAAACTTTAAATTAGGGCTTTAAAGAAAAAATCATTAACTTAAGCCCCATCTAGCTTCATGTGTTCTCTAACTCCTTAAAAAAATAAATTATATTATATTTATACTATATTAATATCATTTTTATTGACCAATTAATTTTTAATATTCTTTTTATTTAATTTATAATCATGGATTATTTATTTAATTATATGGTTATGTTTTCATAGGATGTATTCAGGTCCTTCTATGTATAACCTCAAAAAAACGAAAATTCATTGAATTTGGTAAAAATTTTAATGAATAAATTAACTCCATAATCATAAAAAATTTATAATTATGATATTTATTCATTATATACACTTTAAAAAACAACCCTGTTAAGTGTTCATGATATATGAACCGCAACATTTCATTGAGATGGTTCTCTGTATGTACACGTCAAAAACATTTTCATTTTTCCAATGAGTGGAAAATAAATAAAATATAGTGCAAAGACCTTCAAATTCTGTATAATGTTTTTAATTATATATAATTATTAGGAGATTGTGAAAATTGACGGCACACGATTTCGAGGTTTGGAGAGCCCAAAACAGAATTTTGATCTTTTTTTAAGGTACAATTAGTAAACGTGTGGATGGGGTTTTCTATATTTTGAACTAGTGCTCAGATTTAAAACTCGAGTGCACCATTGACTTCGCATCACTTGGATTTTCTTAGGTGAAGCTTAAATTTGTTCGGAAACAGTCTGATGGAAAAGTTATTTTTCGGACTTTTGGAAAAAAATAATAATAAAATAACTAAGGAAGTTATTTTATTCTTTTTGCAACTGTTGATCGACAGTGGTGAGGCCGCAGAGTTGGTCAGACATTAAGTGAAGGTAATTAAATGACCTATTATACTGGTTGTGTAACCACAAACACTGTGTGTTTAATAGGATCATTAATTGAGATTCATTATTTAACCATATTAATTAAACACAACAAGGTGGAATTTTTCTTTTATTAAACAAACCTTTGGCATGAGATTTGATACCCCATGGGAGAACCCTTGATGAAGCACTGGAAGAAAACCCGCTCCAATGATGAATGAAGAATGAATGATGTCATTGAGGATTTGATCTAAAGATCGATGAACGTCATTGAGGATTCGATCCGAACAACAGATTCTCCTACTTCATCATCAGTGAATCCAATGTGTTCAAGGTAGGGGGTTTAGTTTTATAACACAATTAAAATGATTTAATCTTCCCTATTATTGTATAATATGAAGAACATGGATCAACTGAGTAATGGTATGATCTTCAATTCAATCGTTTTTGTGGGTGGTTATTATGGGGTTTCATTGTGGGGTTTTTATTTAATCTTATAATGATTAATACTTAACCCCCATGTTATACGACTAACACGAAGGGTGCGAGCCAAACCGAACAAGTACCAAACCCTCCTTCGAACATGTTATTGCAACGTTCTTTGAGGAAGACTAATGAATGTGGTATGAAGGCATTTTCGAGGCCCATGCTGTGAAGGCGGCGTCCCAAGAGGCCCGTTGGCACAGACTGGACAAAGAACCGACCACCAGAGCATGTCCTGTGGTCTGGAAAACATTCTGTCGGGCCAAAAGTGGTGGAAGCGGCGGCACGCGGCATCACTGGCCACGTGCTAGTCGAAGGGTTCCGCACCATGATGGAACACCATAGAGGAGGCCCCATGGCTCTGGCCATAGCTGTAGATGGACCCGCGCCTGCAGGTCCCTCCATTGACCGATCCAGGTGGACTGATCAGGTGAAGTGGCACCAGGTTGGCACCATTGTTGGATGAACTAAACAGAATTCATCCATTTAGGGGAGCATAGGCTATGCCCGGCCAGCTAGGCCGGACCCCCGGGCCCAACGGGCCGGTCGGGCCGGACCCCTACCTGACTCGATCGACCCCATCTCACTAAAACTTGATTATCTTCTAAATCGTATGTCTGTTTGACGAACCGCCTACGGAGCTATAACCCTTACGATGAGGAAGTCATTTTTGGATACTGTACTTGGGTTTTAGAGAATGTTTGAGTATGGATGGGTTGGATTGTACTCAAATCCAATCAGTCCCTCAATACTAAAATGCCTATAACTTACAAACCGGGCGTTTGATTGATGCACCATCTATTGCGTTGGAACCCTTATGACATGGCGGTTCTTAATGTTAATTCTTCCTGGGACTTCTTGGAAGTTGAGTTATGACTGATTACATAGGGAGAAGAATCTATGGAACTCTAGTGCACCAAGTGTAGGAATCTTGTGGAAGGCAATCGAGTGACTTACGGCCCCATGTGGATCAGCGACTTACGACCCTGTGTGGGTCAGTGACTTAAGACCATGTGTGGATCAGTGACTTATGACCCTGTGTGGATTAGTAGTAGCACAAAACAATGAGTAAAAGCACTAGAGTGGCCCATCGTGGATCAGCGACTCATGACCTTGTGTGGATCGATGACTTATGTTCCTGTGTGGATCATTTGTAGCGGGACCCGATGAGGAAAAACCTTAGGGAGGCCTGTCATGGATCAGCAACTTATGACCCTGTGTGGATAGATGACTTACGACCCTGTGTGGATTAGTGACTTATGACCATGTGTGGGTCAATAATGGAAATACTTTTTCGTGGTTCAGTATTAGAACTTATCAATTGAATAAGATGATTTAGCTTTATAGCTAATCATCATTATTCATGTTTTTTAAGTCATATACCTGGTATGAGATGAGTCTTCTACATTGTGATTCTTGACTGAGACCAGGCTTTGTGGTTTTTCCTTTGTGGAATTCTAAGAGACTTTCGGGTGTCTTAAGGCTCCTACAAGGTATTGTTATAATCACCCCTTCATGGGCTTCACCTGCACCTTGTTGTGTCTTTTGTAGATGACGAACATCTTTGACCGAAATTTGGGAGCCAAGACTAGGTGGTGTATGAAAGTTACCAATTTATGTAGAGAGTCGTAGTGATGAGATGAAATTACCCTTCAGGTATTATCCTTAGCAAACAACCTCTAGAGCTTTTTTTTGTACCTTCTTTTCAGTTGCGTTTGTATACTGGACCATTTCACTTTCGGTTTTCACTTTTAATATCATCAATTCTTTTTTTTGGTTTTATTTTATTGTTTGCATAGTTTTAATGTGTATAGGTTTAATGGAAATGCCTTCCCTTTTTGGGATATGTCTTTCTGGTGCTAGTCACCAACCCTTGTCCTATGGAAGGAAGGCTTGGGGTAGTCACGACACAGGCCCCAAGGGACAGGTCGTGGTAAAGTGGTATCAGAAGATTTAGTTCTACCAAATGACTCAGACTTTGATATTTTCAATGGGGAAATTGTTTTAAGTGTTTTGGCTATGGTTTTTAGTTCGGGGAGTCCATTGTTGGTGCGGCATCTGACATATCCATACACCAGGACCCTGATTTCTTATTTTCGACTCGATACATGAAAACATTGTTTTCATGTATTTTTTTAATTTTTCTCTTTTGATATATTTTGAGTCAACTCACCAAGTATAACTTATTTATCATGGAATATATGTTTCTTTACAGGATTTTTCCACTTAATCAGCCAGCCATGATTCCAAGGAGAGTTTACAATGATGGCCCACCGAGCGATGAGGCTTCAGTGTAGGTCCCTCTTACGAAGATGGTACCTTCGGATGGTATACCAGCAACACCACTACCCATAGGGAAACAATTTTCACCAGCCCCACTATTATACTATTCATGCCGAATAATCGTGCAACATGAGTTCGAGTAGCAGAGGCCTCCAAGGTTTCAAGGTGATATAGATCCACAGGCAGGTGAGGACTGGCTAGACATTGTGTCTAGAGGTTTTCTCCTAGTTGGGACACTAGCAGACCATATGGTAATCCCAGACTCTAGCCTCTTTCAGGGAATAGTAGGAAGATAGTGGATCTTGATGCTCCAGTTGCGCGTTGAGGCAACCCTCACCTGATTGGACTTCGAGAGACTCTTCAGGGTAGAGTTCATACCAGTGAAGCTACGCTCTATTCGTATTCAGGAGCTCTTATACTTACAGATGGGTAGACTGACAGTATCCTTGTCCTCGATCAGAATCACTAACCACTCACACTACTCCTCTGACATGGTATGAGAACCTTTATTATGGGATCATACTTTTGAGTAGGGTCTCCAACGAGAGATTATAGCATCAATGATATTTCTCAACATACCAACACAGGATGGAGTGCTAGAGAATGCACTTCCGGTGCAGAGATTCCTAGTTGAGAAGGCACTGATAGTGAGAGCCACCACCAGATGACACGTAGCTGAGCCATCTACAACACACAGTAGGTGGATTACGCAGTGGCCCAATTTGGCCAAACCTTCTAGTGAATGACCCCAGGATATAGGGTCATAGGTGTGGAGCTCACGAGATAGAGGATGTTAGAAATAAAGCATACTGTGATACTTGTACAGTGGGTAGGGTCACATGGGTTGACACTGTCTTACCCACCACACCGATGATCAACATATGGTTGAGGGACCACCGAGGAAGAGGCAGATATTTGATTAGGGAGGTCTATAGGGTGGTGGATATTGAAAAGAAGCTGGCCATGCAGCAGGTAGTGGGTGGCGATTTGAGGTTCTACCTCCAACACCTCTAGGTGGTCAACCCCTACCTTAGAGAGTAGGTGGACAAATATGATCTCAGCTTTAGGCAGATGAGGCTAACAACCACGGTTATCTTGATATTATTTGACGTATGAGCTGTGTCTACTCCACCCTTGCAATAGTTATTGTAGACACAGCTGCTAGCCACTCTTTTATTTTCATAGCTCTCGTTCGGAGCTCTAAGATTCTGATGAAGTAGTTGGCTCGATTCGTACATTTAGAGACTCCTACGGGAGAGTATTTGATGATTAAACATAGGTTTTGGCAATGTGATATTACTCAAGGAGGTGAGAGATTTGGTTGGGATCTCCTAGTAGCAGCATTGAGTCCTTATAACTTCATCGTGGGTATGGACTAGTAATCCACGATCCATGGTCTGATTGACTATTTTAGGTACAAAGTGTGGTGTGTCCCTGATGATGGGACCTGGTTTTCCTTCATCAATGAGAAGGGAACCTTTGCATCTCAGGATGTAATTTCTCAGAGGAGCGTTCATCTGATCACTCCTCAGTTGGCTAGCCTTACCCTTAGAGTACTTGACGAGAGGAGTCTGAGCTATCCTGTAGTGCTGAACCATTATGTTGATGTCTTTCTTGAGGATGTTTTGGGACTACCTCTTCACAAAGAGGTATAATTCTATATTGACCTGTACCATAGGACAACACTGATATCTACACGAGTATATCAGATTGCTCTCACGGAGATTCGTGAGTTGAGGGTATAGTTGGAGGACTTTCAGGGGAAGGGGTTCATAATGTAACACCCGAGATTTTTATGAGAAATTTTTGTTTTTATGTTATATACATCATCAACGGAATCCTTCACTACACACAACACTAGCTTGTCTTGCTTTACACGCAATCGCAACGTTCCTCGATAGCTTGCGTCGTACGCAATACCATGTTTAACTAAACAACGATATGCTATTAAAATATTATTAAAATTAGCCGTTATGAATAGTAATACCCACTTTTTGAAATTTTTTAAATTTTATTTTTCAAAATGGACTTCATTTTTGGATTTGGAATATTGAAATTAGCCTAGGGTTAAATTTTGGTATTTTTCTGAAAACTTTCAATTTTTGATGAATAGTGAAAACACTGGTTACTATTTAAATACCGACTTTTTATTTAAATAATTATTTATTTTATTTAAATTTAATTTAGGTCCAAATTTATACATAATACCTATATAAGTTCAATGCAATTCATTGGATCCATTTTATAATAATTTTAGATATATAAAAATTTTATTGAACTTTTCACCGACTATTTCCCACCTCCCAGTAGAACTTGGAAATTCACATAATACTTAATTTTACTGCTTCTATGAGTGGAATTTCGAAAATCCGAGAGACACTGTTACTATCATAGACTAAAATGTGGTTCAATGAGATGAAAATATTTTTTGGTGAATAGTAACTTTTTACTTTTATTTACCAGGGTTAAAAGTAAATAGGGTATTTAAGGGTAAAAATGATCTTATTATTATCCTAACACATGTCCCAATTCTATTGGATAAGTGTAATTTGACCAAAAACAACCTTAAAAATAAAATATGACCATTTAGGTCCACTTGGATTAGATTAGGACATTTATTATTAATTTATTTAAAGGAGGGTTAAAATAGTTAAAATCAAAGTTTAATAACTAAATCATTTTTAATATAAGGATATAAATAAAATAAATTCAACTATAAATATTCATTACAAAGATAAAACGATTTCCTACATAATGGTATTTTATTTATAATTTTTAGACAATAAATAATGTAATTTATTTACGACACAATGATGATGCAGTAATTATCCTATTAATGAAATATTAACATAATTGACTTTATAAATACCCAAATAAATGTAATTTAGACTTTTTATGAATTAAAATAATTTTCAAGGTAAATTTGACATGTTATTATTGATTTAATTAACTTTTTTCGAAATAATTATTATGTTATGATTTTCACAGAAATCAATTACCAAATAGTGTCAAAATTGACATAAAATAGTTTTTAAAACAAATATTATATTATTAATTGTTATTTTATTCCTAAAAATCTAAGGTTCCGAAAAATGACTTAGGTAAGGTTATATATATTAATAATAAACATCTTGGTGTTCGTTTGTCTTGTTATAGTATGTTTATGAACCATATAGTGTAAGAAAACAAGAAGACACGGTAAACGTTAAATTATCTAACTTAGAGTTAAATCTAAATGATATGGTTAAAATAGTAACCTAAACTTGTCTAAAATCTAGTGGATTAGCGAATTTCGACCCATACCCACCTTATCTTCGAAATAAATCAAATTGGATCTATTAAAAACCGAATATGACTTTATAATAAAATTATATTTTAAGTTTTTCATAAGGTGCCCCTCTCCTCCCTTATAAAAGGCCACCTCCTCCGTCTCTTCCTCACACCACTTTGAGCCTTCAAGCTCGGCCAACCCCTGCCAATTTCAATTATCCACTTCCTTATAAACATCTTAGAGGTCTTGGTCTTCTTCAGAGACCATATTTAGTGCCCTAAGAGGAGGTTAAGAAGAGGCGCTTCAAAGAAGAGTTAATGTCTGTTACAGATTCTTTCAACATTATTTCTTCTTCTACTTCTTCTTGTTTAGTTGTTTAATTATGAATTAATAACATCAATATCACTCATATAGTGATATGTTATTATAATTATGAAACAACCCTATTTCACCATCTATCCATCCTACGGAAAATGAAATCACCACACGTGCATACGTACGGAATACTGTCTCCACGTCGTGGTATAATCTATTTTCCACCACCACCTTACTTGGATGGGTATAATGGTGTAAATAATTACTATATATTATTATTGTAATGTTTTATTGATTCTGAAGTAGTATACATACACTTCAATTCAATTCCACGATCATGGGAACGATATCATCGCTCGTGCGTAGGTACGGCCTACCGTCTCCACGATGTGATGCGACTCGTTCTACATGATCTTCATTGCATAATGATTATATAAATGAATTGAATGAATAAATATGATATATATTACACTAATACCATTCTGGAAACGAGATATCTATAACCTAAAAAGAAGAATAAGAATTTATTCTACAAAACACGCATAAGAACAAAAAATCAATAAACACCCGAATAACAAGTAACAATAAAATATTAATAATAAAAGATAAGATTCTAAGAATATGACCATATATGAGATCATAACAATGGGTATGATTCTGGAATAAGTCAATGACAGTATTTAAATCATTATACAGGAGGTTCGGACATGTATGAAGTAAGTCGGACCTAAGGTAAGGGAAAATCTCGCAATCTCAATTTTTATCCGAGATTGTTTATACTTCAGAATTTACTGGGGAATATTTATCATACACATCCATGTTTTCTTTAGTATGAAGTATTATTCATATCCTCCTACAATTGTTTAAATCCAATTTTACCCTTCGGTGAGTTTTTAGTAAAAGATATGAAAGGAATCATATTTCGTTTTTCGTACGACGTAATTTTTTACATTTCCAGCCAAAGTACGATAAGAATGTATTTTTTAACTTATATGGCATGAATGGATTTTTAGAACATTATTTCCATGAAGCTTCCTTTACAGGTTTTCATGTTTATTTTTATTCAACTTCTTTTAGTTAAAAATTATATGACATGTTAATAAAGGAAAATGTTTTTTAAGTAGAAAAGATATTTTCCTCAAGAATGGAGTTCAAGCGTTTTATCAAAATTATTTTCCATCTAAGATAATAAAGGGTTCTGTTTCTATCCCTATTTTTACATTGTTTTGATTATGTTATGATGGAATTATTTTTATGATGTCCTTTTATCTTATATGGGTTATGTTATGATGGCATGATGATTAAGAATCCCATTTTTATTACATGGGTTATGCTATGATATTTATTTATGATTTTGTGCCACACATAAGAATGGTTTCATTATGAGATGGGTGGGACCTATATCTCCCTCCAATGCATTGGGTAAAGATTTATATCTCATGAGATAGACATGGCTGGAACGACAGGTTAATCCGGTTCAGTGATAGAGGACTAAAACGAGGAGTGAACTCGGTTCAGAAATGGACTTTGCCCGCTAAGATAGTCTTGGCAATAAGTCTTGACTACTAAGAAATGATTCTCTATGATTGTGTGTGTATGCCAAAATGTTTCATGTTTAATGATATGATTATTGGGAGTACATTTCACTACTATGATTTATCCCATGTTATGAAATTATGATCTCTTTTGCAGGTTAAGATTTCCAAAATGTTTTGTTCTTATGAATATGATGTGATTGATATTTATTTTGATTACCCTTATTGAGCATTTGAGCTCAGGCTTTTGTATGTTTTCTTTCCCCTGGTCAGGAAGAAGGTTATTAAGTAGGATATATACCAAAAGGGACTCTAGATATGATGAAATAGATGGGAGACAACGTAGATGATTTATGAACCATTTTTTTATGTTTCCCGGTTTCTAAAGACAGTATTCATATACAATCTTTTCATGGTTTTGTTATATGTTGTAATAAGTGTGCTTCAATTTTGAAGTATTAAAAATTTGTGCAAATTTTGGGTCGTTATAGTTGGTATCAGAGGAAAGGTATAGTAAACCTTTGGAAACTAGGATGTGAAAGCCTTAGTAAGAACCCTAAGGATAAGTCTAAGCATAGAACACAATAATAGTATTTTAGAAATGGCCATGAATAACCTATGATAAGACCTTAAGTGTGAAATTTTATTCTTGACCATGTGGTTTTCCTATTATAATTAGTGTTGCTCACACTATTCTTCTTGGTTTTAGTCAATGGATGGAACCCTAAGGAACCGTGTTAATGCGGAATGCGATGGAAAATTCAATGATTGTCCCCCAGAGCAACCAATCATTATGGGAGTTGGAATGAAAAATCTTCTAGCCATGCTCACACAACTCTCTCAAGATATGAATCATGAAGGATTTCCAAACAAGAAAAGGAAGGAGCAACATTCTGTTGAATCCTTCATGAGGTAGCATCCACCCTCATTCAGCGGGTCTACCGATCCATTAGTTTCTGAACAATGGATCAGTACTACTGAAAAGATATTTTCAGTTCTTCAATGTTCAGAACATGATAAAGTCATCTTAGCAGTATATTTTTTTGAAGGTGAAGCTGATCAATGGTGGAATCTTATCAAGAATACGAGTCCAAGAGATGAAATTGAGTCCATGGAATGGAATGAGTTCAAGAACTTATTTTTCAATAATTACTTCCCTCGTATTCTTCGAACAAAGATAAAGAAAGAGTTTCTTGAACTGAAATAGAAGGATGATGAATCTGTTGGTACCTATGAAGCAAATTTTACAAGACTTGCAAGGTAGGCTTCTGGGATTATTACCCAACTTGAGAGTAAGATCGATCGATTCTTTAGTGGCTTAAAACCAAGTCTTCGAAGGGCGTTAGCCATAAGGGACTTCAATAGCTGCGAGGAAATCGTTCGATGTGCCCTCAAAGTTAAGATAGAGATTGGAGTAACGCATCAGTCATATGGGTTTAATAAGAAGAAAAAAATGGAATTAAAAGGAAAATCTAACAGGAACACTGAAAAGAATATGGGTTTTCCCTTATGCTCAAAGTGTGGGATGAAACATGGAGGGATTTGTCTTAAAGGGACAAGTAAATGTTTCAAATGTGGAAAGGAAGGTCATCGGGCATTTGAATGCCGCAATGATGGGAAGAAGATGTCTAGTGATGCGAAGAAAAGGATACACAGAGTGCACCTCCTGCACTTCAATGTTACAGGTGCAAGGAAATGGGGCATTATGCCAATCAATGCCCTAATCCAAGGGTTTTTTATGATGATCGACGTCAAAAAACTCTTAAGGATAAAGACAAAGGGAAGTCACAAGAAATTTCTATCAGCGATGTGGAGTACAATAACAAAGTGGTGAAATGTATACTTACCATCCACTCTAAAGTAGAAATTATTTTATTTGATTCTAGATCCACCCAATATTTTATTTCTGAATAATTTTCTAATGGTATCTCCATATTACCTCAACAATTAGATGTTGAGTTAGCTGTGACAACCCCTCATGGCACAACAGTCACATCAAAAGTTTATAATTCTTCTCCGATTGAAGTTTTTGGGAACATGCTTCCTATAAATATTGTGATCCTTCCAATAGTGGAATTTGATGTGATTCTTGGAATGGATTGTCTTTCTTTATATGGAGATCATATCAATTGCCAAATAAGGGAAGTCACATTTCATATTCCAGATCAATCTATGATCGTCTATCAATGTATGGATGAACATAACCTTCCAGTGGAAATTTCTTCCATCTTATGGGTCTTGATCCCACTAAATGAAGGTTATTTATCTCAAATGGTTGGTGAGAAACTCATGATTAAGAATATTCCCATTGTATAGGAGTTTGATGATGTCTTTCCGGATGAATTTTTGGGTCTTCCACCAAATCGTGAAGTTGATTTTTCAATAGACTCGTATCGGGTGCTTTACCTATTTCAAATACAACTTATAGAATGGCCCCAATGGAGTTGCAGGAATTGAAGAAGCAAATCCAAGAGATTCTTGATAAGGGATTCATATTCCCTAGTGCATCACCTTGGGGAGCACCTGTTCTATTTGTTAAGAAGAAATATGGATCAATGAGACTTTTCATTGATTATCGAGAACTTAACAAAATAACTATCAATAACAAATATCCTCTCCCACACATTGATGACTTATTTGACCAACTACGTGGAGTTCAAAAATTTTTCCATGATTGATCTTCGTTTAGGGTATCATCAATTAAGGGTCAAAAGGGAGGATATACCAAATAAGGCTTTCTGTACAAGGTATGGACACTATGAATTTATAGTGATGCCATTTGGTCTTACTAATTCCCCCGTTATCTTCATGGATCTAATGAATAGAGTCTTTAGAGACTATCTAGATCAGTTTGTGGTAGTCTTTATAGATGATATTATTTTCTATTAAAAGATCAAGAAATAACATGAATATCACTTGAGAATTGTATTGAAGACCCTGAGAAAGGATAATCTTTATGAAAAATTAACCAAGTGTGAATTTTGGCTTCAAAAAGTTGCATTTTTGGGTCACATATTCGCAAAATAGGGGATATCTTTGGATCCTGCAAAAACAGAGGTTATCAAAAGATGGTCAAGAACAAAAATAGTAACTGAGATCCGAATAATTCTTGGTTTGCATGGATATTATCGACATTTTGTGAAATATTTTTCATGATTATCTAATCCACTCACCAGGTTGACTTGAAAATGAGTTAAGTTCGCCTGGACAGAGGAGTGTGAAGATAATTTAAAGGAGTTAAAAGGAAGGTTATCCAGGGCACTTGTGCTCACACTTCCTTGTAGTGGAGAAAGGTTTGTGATCTATAGTGATGCATCCAATAAGGGATTTGGTTTTGTTCTCATGAAAAATGATATGGTGATCGCTTATGCCTCACGACAGTTGAAAATCCATGAGCAAAATTACCCAACTCATGATTTGGATTTAGTTTTGGTAATCTTTGCATTAAATATTTGGATGCATTATCTTTATGGATAAAGGTGTGATATTTATACTGATCATAAAATTTTATAGTATTTTTTCACACAAAAGGAGCTGAATATGCGGCAAAGAAGATGGTTGGAGCTGATTAAGGATTACGACTGCTCAATTCATTACCACCCTGGGAAAGAAAACAAGGTGGCAGATGCATTAAGTCGACAAGACCATGCTATCTTATCCATGATGAGGATCATAAAAGATCCAATATTTATGGATTTAAAAAGGATGGTTCATGGAATTACAATGGAAGGGGAATATCATATCTTTCTCAGATGAATGTTCGACCATATATACATGTGAATATTAAAGAGGCACAAAAAGAAGATGTATAATTACATAAGAAGGTGAGAAATGTTCCTGAATTCAACCTTGATTGTGATGAGATAATAAGGTTTAGGAATCGAGATTGTGTTCCTCCCATCCCAGAATTAAAGACGGAGCTGCTGGATGAGGCTCATAGTTCTTCATTCCCTATTCATCCTAGAAGAACAAAGATGTATAAGGACCTGAAAGAGTACTTCTGGTGGCATGGAATGAAAAGAGATGTTGTTGAATATGTCTCTCGATGCTTGGTTTGTCAGCAAGTTAAAGCTGGGGGAAAGATGTCTAAGGGGATGTTACAACCATTACCCATACCTGAATGGAAATGGGAAAACCTCACTATGGACTTTGTCACTGGACTTCCTAAAACATCCAAAGGCAATTATGATATTTGGGTCATAGTTGATTGTCTTACGAAGTCTACACACTTCATTGCTATTAGAGATTATTTCTCTCTGGATCAGCTTTCCAGGTTATATGTAAAGTAAGTGGTAAGATTGCATGGAGTACCACTTTCCATTATATCTGATCGGGATCTGAGGTTTACCTCAAAGTTCTTGTGAAGTCTTCTGCATACTCTGGATTTAGAGTTGAGTTTTAGCACTGCTTATCATCCTCAGACAGACGGTCAGTCTGAAAGAACAATTCAAACTCTAGAAGATATGTTAAGAGCTTTCTCTATGAATTTAAATGGTGGTTGGGATCAACACCTACCTTTGGTGGATTTTTTTTATAATAATAGCTTTCACTCCAGTATTCAGATGGATCCTTATGAAGCTCTCTATGGAAAGAAATTCCGAACTCCAACTTGCTGGGATGAAGTTGGGGAAATAACGATTTTAGAACCTGATCTTGTTGATGAGATGGTAGAAAAGGTCATATATATTCAACAACACATTAGAGAAGCTCATAGTCGAAAAAAAAGTTATGTCGATAACCGAAGAAAAGTCCTAGAGTTTGAAGTGGGTGATAAAGTGTTCTTACGAATATCTCCTTGGAAGAGAGTAATGAGATTTGGAATGAAGGGAAAGCTGAGCACTAGGTATATCGGTCCTTTCGAAATACTGGATTGTGTAGGGAGGGTAGCTTACCGATTGGCGCTTCCACCAAATCTCTCTCAATTTCATGATGTGTTCCATGTATCTCTCCTGATAAAGTACATACCTGATCCTTCACATGTACTAAGCTCAGAAGTTGTACCGCTGGAGCAAGATCTTTCTTATGAAGAACAGCTGATAGAGATTCTGGATCGTAGCGGAAAAGTCCTACGGAACAAGACAACTCGCTTGGTGAAAGTTTTATGGAGGAACCACCAATTTGAAGAAGCTACATGGGAGCTTGAGGATATGATGTGGGAGAGGTATCCTCATCTGTTTGTTACAATGTGACGAATTTCAAGGGCAAAATTCATTTTAAGGGGGGTAGGATGTAACACCCAAGATTTTTATGAGAACTGTTTTATTTTTATGTTATATAAATCATCAGAGGAATCTTTCACTACACACAACACTAACATGGTTTACTTTACACGCAATCACGACCTTCTCGATAGCTTGCGTCGTACGCAATACCGAGTTTCACTAATCAACGATATCCGATTAAAATATTATTAAAACCAGTCGTTATGAATAGTAATACCCACTTTTTCAAATTTTGTAAATTTTATTTTTCAAAATGGACTTCATTTTTGGATTCGGAATATCAAAATTAGCCTAGGGTAAAATTTTTGGTATTTTTCTTAAAACTTTCAATTTTTGATGAATAGTGTAAACAGTGGGTTACTATTTAAAAACCAATTTTTTATTTAAATAATTATTTATACTATTTAAATTTATTTTAGGTCAAAATTGATACATAATACCTATATATGTTCAATTCAATTCATTAGAGTCATTTTATAAAAATTTTAGATATATAAAAATTTTATTGAACTTTTCACGGACTTTTACACACCTCCAAGAAGAATTTGGAAATTCAAATAAAACATAATTTTACCGCTTCTGTGAGTGGAATTTAGAAAATCCTAGAGACACGGTTAATATCAAGGACTAAAATGTGGTTCAATAAGATGAAAATAATTTTTTGTGAATAGTAACCTTTTACTTTTATTTACCACGATTAAAATTAAATAGGGTAATTAAGGGTAAAAATGATATTATTATTACCCTAACACATTTCCTAATTCTATTGGATAAGTTTAATTAGACCAAAAACAACCTTATAAATAAAATATGACCATTTAGGTCCACTTGGATTAGATTAGGACATTTATTATTAATTTATTTAAAGGAGGGTTAAAATAGTTAAAATCAAAGTTTAATAACTAAATCATTTTTAATATAGGGTTGTACATAAGATAAATTCTACTATAAATATTAATTAGAAATATAAAAAGATTTCCTACATAAATGTATTTTATTTATAATTTTTAGACTTTAAAAAATTTAATTTATTTATGACACAATGATGATGCAGTAATTAGATTATTAATGAAATATTAACATAATTGATGTTATAAATACCTAAATAAATGTAATTTGAGACTTTTTATGAATTATAATAATTTTATAGGTTAATATGACATGTTAGTATTTATTTAAGAAACTTTTTAGAACTAATCATTCTGTTATTATTTTCAAAAAAATCAATTACCAAATAGTCTCAAAATTGACATAAAATAGTTTTTAAAATAAATATTATATTATTAATTGTTATTTAATTCCTAAAAATATAATGTTAGGAAAAATGAATTAGATAAGGTTATATATATTAATATTAAACAACTTAGGGTATGTTTGTCTTGTTATATTATGTTTATTAACTATATAGAGTAAGAAGACAAGAAAACATGGTAAAAGATAAATTATCTAACTTAGAGTTAAATCTAAATGATAAGGTTAAAATAGTAACCTAAACTTGTCTAAAATATATTGGATAAGAGGATTTCGACCCATCCCCAACTTAGATTCTAAATAAATCAATTTGGAGCTATTAAAAAATGAATATGACTTTATAATAAAATAATATTTTAAGTTTTTCCTAAGGTGACCCTCTCCTCCCTTATAAAAGGGAACCTCCTCCCTCTCCTCCTCACACCACTTTGAGCCTTCAAGCTTGGCCAACCCCTGCCAATTTCTCTTATCCACTTCCCTCGAGACATCCTAGAGGTCGTGGTCTTATTCAAAGTCCATCTTTAGTGCCCTAAGAAGAGGTTAAGAAGAGGCGCTTCAAAGAAGAGGTAATGTCCGTTACCGATTCTTTCAACTTTATTTCTTCTTCTACTTATTCTTCTTTAGTTGTTTCACTATGAAGTAATGACATCAGTCTCACTCATATACTGATATGTTATTATAAGTATGAAACAACCCTATTTCACCATCTACCCATCCTACGGAAAACGAAATCACCGCCCGTGCATACATATAGAATATCGTCTCCACGCAGTGGTGTAATCTATTTTCCACTACCTCCTTACTTGGATGGGTATTATGGTGTAAATAATAACTATATATGATTATTGTAAAGTTTTATTGATTCTGGAATAGTATACATACACTTCAATTCAATTCCACGTTCATGGGAACGATATCATCGCTCGTGCGTACGTACGGCCTACCGTCTCCACGATGTGATGCGACTCGTTCTACATGATATTCATTGCATAATGGTTATATAAATGAATTGAATGGATAAATATTATATATATTACACTAATAACATAATGGAAATGAGTTATATATAACCTAAAAATAAGAATAAGAATTTATTCTACAAAACACGCATAAGAACAAAAAAGCAATAAACACCCGAATAACAAGTAGCAATGAAATATTACTAATAAAAGCAAAGAATATAAGAATATGACCATATATGATATCATAAAAATTGGTATGAGTCAATGGCATTATTTAAATCATTATACACGAGGTTTGGACATGTACGAAGTAAATCAAACCTAAGGTAAGGGAAAATCTTGCAATCTCAATTTTTATCTGAGATTATTTATACTTCAGGATTTTCTGGGGAATATTTATCATCCAAATCCATGTTTCCTCAATATTTAATATTATTTATATCCTCCTACAATTTTTAAATCCAATTTTACCTTTCGGTGAGTTTTTAGTAAAAGATATGAAAGGAATCATTTGTCATTTTTCGTACGAGGTACTTTTTGACTTTTCTGGCCAAAGTATCGAGAAGAATGTTTTTTTAACTTATACGGAATGAATGGATTTTTAGAACATTATTTCCATGAATATTACTTTACAAGTTTTCATGTTTATTTTTAATCAACTTCTTTTAGTTTAAAATTATATGACATGTTAAGAAAGTAAAATGTTTTTGAAGTAGAAAGGATATTTTCTTCAAGAATGGAGTTCAAGTGTTTTATCAAAATTATTTTCCATACAAGATAATATAGGGTTATGTTTATATCCCTATTTTTACATTTTTTTGATTATTTTATGATGGAATTATTTTTATGATGTCATTTTATCTTATATGAATTATTTTATGATGGCATGATGATTAAGAATCCCATTTTTATTACATGGGTTATGCTATGATGAATGATTTATGATTTTGTGGAACAAATTAGAATGGTTTCATTATGTGATGGGTGGGACCTATATCTCCCTCCAATGAATTGGGTAAATATTTATATCTCATGAGATAGACATGGCTGGAATGGCAGGTTAATCTGATTCAGTGATACACGACTGAAATGAGGAGTGAAATCGGTTCAGAAATGGACTTTGTCCACTAAGATAGTCTTGGAAATAAGTCTGGACTGCTAAGAAATGATTCTATACATTTATGTCTGTATTCCACAAAGATTAATGTTTTATGTTATGATTATTGGGATTACATTTCACTACTATGATTTATCCCATGTTATGAAATTATGATCTATTTTGCTGGTTATGATTTCCAAAATGTTATGTTCTTATAAATATGATGTGATTGATATTTCTCTTGTTTACCCTTACTGAGAATTTGAGCTCACCCTTTTGTATGCCTTCTTTCCCCAGGTCAATAAGAAGGTTATTAAGTAGGGTATGCCAAAAGGGACTCTAGATATGATGAAATTAATGGGAGACAACGTAGATGATTTATGAACCCGTTGTTTATGTTTCTCAGTTTCTAAAGACACTATACCTATACGGTCCTTTCATGGTTTTGTTATATGTTGTAATAAGCGTGATTTAATTTTGAAGTATTAAAAATGTATGTAATTTTTGGGTCGTTATACATAAGGCCCAATCCTTCTCCATGGGCATCACCAATTTTGTTCACCAAGATCGAAGATGGGAGTTTGAAGATTTTTGTGGACTATCGACACCTGAACGAGGTGACTGTGAAAAACAAGTATCCAATCATGAGGATTGATGATATCTTCTTTAAACTGAAGAGAGCTAGGTGGTTTTTGAAGATAGACCTTGGATCAGGCTATCATCAACACATGGTATGAGATGAGAATGTACCAAAGACTAACTTCAGATGCTGGTATGTCCAATATGAGGTCCATTTGATGCATTTCACTATGAACAATGCCCCATCAGTAGTTATGGGACTCATAAACTAAATATTCTAGCCTTACCTCAGTCACTTTTTGGTGGACATCATTGATGACATCTTGGTGTACTCAGTGTTAGAGGAGGAGCACACCACTCATATGCAAGTAGTTCTGGAGACACTCGGAGAGCACTAGCTTTATCATAAGCTCTCGATGTTCCAGTTCTGGGTATGGGAGGACCAATTTCTAGGACATTTTATCTTGCAGGCTTGAGTTGCAGTGGACCCGGAAAAGATAGAGGTAATGCTTACAAGAGAGCTTCCCAGGAGCATGACCGGGCGAAGGAGCTTCCTAGGGTTGGTTGGGTACTACCATATATTTGTACCTGAATTTTCTAGAGTAGCAGCACCCTTGTCAGCTTTGAAAAATAATAGATAACCTTTCTTGTGGATAGAGAGATTCCAGAAGAGTTTCCAGAAGCTGAAGAAGATACTGATGAGTTCCCCCATATGGAGGCTACTAGAAGAGGGTGTTGGGTATGTAGTAAACTACGACGCATCAAGGATCAGACTATGATGTTTCCTAATGCAGGAGTGAGTTGTGATCACCTAAATTTCATGAAAATTGAGAAAACACGAGAAGAAATACGCGACCCATGACCTATAGTTATAATAAATGGTCTTTTCATTGAAGATGTGGTGACACTACTTGATGGGTGAGCGGTTTACTGTCTTCTCTGATCACAAGTGTCTCAGGTATACCTTCTCATAGAACGACCAGAACCTGAGATAGTGGTGATGGCTAGAGTTCCTCAAGGACAATTACTTTGAGATAGTCTACTATCCTAGGAAGTGGAACATGGTGGCAGGCACACTTATTAAGAGGTCTATTTAAATATTTGGAGTGAGGTGATACAGTAGCTAGCCACATTACATTTATCCTTCTTGGATAGTGATGGAGAATCTTACCTTTTGACTATGAGATTCACTCCCTGACTCCTTCACCGAGTCATGGAGTTATAGCTTGGGGGCGTCGACTGTAAGACCTGACGTGCTCAGATATCCTTAGGACAGGATCCTAAAGGATTTCCTAAATGTAGGGATCATGTCATATTTTTCAAAGGATGCACCGTGGTACTAGTGATGCTGTGAGGGGAGTTGTTGATGGAGTTCAAAAAATTTCCTTTGGTGCTACATCTTAGTGTGGAGAAGGTGTACTAGGACCTCCATCATTAGTACTGGTGGTTAGGGATGAAGAAAGTCATGGTAGAGTTCATTTTATGATACCTCACTTGTTAGCTAGGGAAGGCTGAGAACCAGGTTCTATCATGAAAGACACAACAACTTGCGGTGCTGGAATGGAAGTGGGATGACATCTCTATGGACTTTGTGATAGGGCTACCACGTACGTCCAGGGGCCCTGATTCCATATGGTTGATCATTGACCTGCAAACCAATTCGGTCCACTTCCTACCCATCCAAGAGTAGATATCAGTAAATGGATTGGGAAGCCTCTACATACAAGAGAAGTACGAATTCACTGGGTTCCATCGATGATTGCTTTAGATTGTGATTCTCATTTTACATTCTGATTGTGGAAGGGATTACAGTAGGATTTTGGGACTTAGCTATGTTTGATCACTGCCTTTCACACTTAGAAATATGGTCTGACAGAGCGGACCATACATATGCTTGAGGATATGCTCCGTGATTGCATCTTTGTTTTTTTCCATAGTTGGGAGGGTCACTTTCCATGATGGAGTTCGCATACAACAATATAAATCACTCCACCATCGGTATGGCACCATTTTAGGCCTTGTACAAGCGACCATGAAGATCAGCTATATGCTGGACAGACCTAAGAGAGTCAGCAATTATGGGTCTAGAGTTCGTACGTGCTACCACTGAGAAGGTGAAGATCATACAAGAGCGGATGAAGACTGCACAGAGTAGGCAGAATTTATATGCTGACAGAAGATGTAAACCCTTGGAATTCGAGGAGGAAGACTATGTATTCCAATGAGTCTCACCCCGGTGAGGTTTTCAGATATTTGGTCAGGGATGCAAGCTATCTCTGAGGTTCATCGAACCTTTAAAAATTATTAGCAGAGTTGTTGAAGTGGTATACCGCCTAGCTCTTTCCCCACAGATGAACCAGATGCATAATGCTTTCAATGTTTCATAGCTGAGGAGATATGTGCATGATCCATCGCACGTCATTGACTAGGGTGAGATAGACATTGAAGATGTGGAGACGTTTGTAGAGTTCCTAGTGGAGATAAAGGATCACCCAAAACAAGCCCTTCAGGGACAGTTGATTCCTCTAGTGTGCATACGGTGGCAGCATGGGAACCTCCAAGAGGGAACATGAGAGTGGGAGGCTCAGATTCATGCTCAATACCCCATTTGTTTTCTTATCCTTTTGTGGTTTTAGGGGAACAAAATATCTAAGGTGGGGAAAATGTAAAGACTCGAAAATTCTGTATAATTGTTTTTAATTATATGGAATTATTATTATACTGCGAAAATTGACGGCATGTGATTCTGAGTCTCGGAGTGCCATGAATAGAATTTTGAACTTTTTTAGGGTACATTTAATAAACATGACGATGGGATTTTCTATCCTTTGAACCGATGCTCAGATTGAAAATCTAAGGGCACCGTTGAACTCACAACACCAGGATTTTCTTAGGCAAAGCTTAAATTTGATTGGGAAAAGTATGACAGAAAATTTATTTTTTGGACTTTTGGGAAAACATGATAAAATAACTAAACAATTTATTTTATTATTTTTTCAACCATTGAGAAATGGTGGTGGGACCGCAGAGTTGGTTAAATATTAAGTGAAGGTCATTAAATGACCTATTACGCGGGTTGTATAACCAAAAATGTTGTGTGTTTAATAGGATCATCAATTGAGATTCATTAATGAACCATATTAATTAAACACAATGTGATGGGGTTTTTCTTTTTTTAAACAAACCTCTGTCATGAGATTTGATACCCCATGAGAGAACTCTTGACAAAGAATCAACGGAAAACCCTCACCAAAGAAGAATGAGGAATGAATGATTCCATTAAGGATTAGATCCAGAGATCGACAAACACCAATTAATATTTAGAACAATGGATTCTCCTCCTTCATCATCAGCAAATCCAACGTTTTCAATATATAGGGTTTATTTGTTTATGTGTTTTAAATGATTTCTTATTCCCTGTTCTTGAATAAAATGAATAACATGGATCAACCGACTAACGGGATGAGTTGTGATTCATTTGTTTTTGTGGTAAATTGTTGTGTGATTCTTTGTGTGGGTTTTATTTAATCTTATAATGATTAATACTTCACCCCTGTGTTATAAGTCAAATGTGGAGGGTGCGGGCTAAACCGAACAAGACCTGGATCCTCCATTGAACTTGTTCTTGGTGCCTTCTTTGAGGAAGACCAACGAACGTGGTGGCAAGGCATTTTCGAGGGCCACATAGTGAATGCAGCATACCGAGAGGCCCACTGGTGCAGATAGAATGAAGAACGAACCACTAGAGAATGTCCAGTGGTCCGACAAACAATCTGTTGGGTCGCTGGTGTCGCCCGCGTGCTGGTCGGAGGGCGGAATGCCGCAGAGGAGGCGGTGGCAGCCATCAGGCTGCCATGGAGGAGGAACAATGACTATGGCCACAGTGGTAGGTAGACCTGCGCATACAGGTCCCACCATAGACCGGTTTATACGGACTAGCCAGGTGAAGCAGTGCCAGGCCATTACCACTGTTGGAGGAACCAAACAGACTTCATCCATTTGAGGGAGTGCGGGTTTCACCCAGCCAGCCAACTGGGTTTCCAAGTAGATCGGACACCCATGTCTGGCCAGACCCACTCACTAGGATGGACCTGCGAGTCACGCTAGACACACTAGCCAGGCCGGACTCACAAATCAGGTCGAACACCTACCAGACCTGACCGGCCCCATTTCCCTATAACTTGAGTATCTTTTAAATTGAACATACGTTTTATAGAACACTTATGGAACTAGAATCCTTAGGATGAGCTAGTGATTTTTAGATATTCCACATGGGTTTTGGAAAAATTTTGAGTATGTCTGAGTTAGATTGGACTCTAATCCAACCAGGTCCTCGATAATAAAATGCCAATAACATATATACTGGGCGTCCGATTGACACACCATTTGTTGCGTTGGAACCCTTATGACATGGATGTTCTTTGGGTTAGTTATTCATTGGACTTCATGGAATTTGAGGTACAACCGATGGCATGAAGAGAAGAATCTATGAAAATCAAGCACACCAAGTGCAGGAATCATGTAGCTAGATGTCAAGTGACTTACGACCCTATGTGGATCAGTGACTTAAGAACCTGTGTAGATCAGTGAACTAAAACCCTATTTGGATCAGTGACTTATGAATCCTTGTGGATTAGCAGTAGCATGACCTGACGAGGACCGGCCTTAGAATGGCCCTCTGTGGATCAACGACTCACGACCCTGTGTTGATTGATGACTTATGACCCTGTGTGGATCAGTAGTATCACGACTCGATGAGGACCATCCTTATAGCAACCCATCATGGATCAATGACTTATGAACCTATGTGGATCGACAACTTACAACCCCATGTGGATCGGTGACTTACGACCCTGTGTGGATCAGAAATGGAATGATTTATTTGTGGTTCAGCAGTGGAAATTATCAACAGAATTAGATGATTTAGATTTATAAATAATCATTAATATTCATGTTCTTTAAGTCATATACCTTGTGTGAGATGAGTCTTTTAATTTGTGATTCATGATTGAGATCATTCTTTGTGGTTTTCCCTCTATGGAATTCTGAGATACCTTTAGGGGTCTCGAGGTCCTTACTGGGTATTTTTATACTCCCCCCTACACGGGCTTCACCTGCACCTTGTGCTGTCTTGTGAAGATGACAAACAACTTTGACCGAAATTTGAGAGGTAGGACTAGATGGTGTAAGAAAGTGACCTATTGACATGGAGATCCTCAGTGACGAGTTTTACCTACCCTTTAGTTTGGATACTTGGCAAATGACCTTGGGAGATGCATTCCCTTTTTTGTACTTTCTTTTCAGTTGGGTTTGTATACTAGCACATTTCACTTTCAGTTTGCACTTTTACTATCAGTAGTTCTACTTTGTGGTTTTATTTTTCCATGTACCTAGTTTGTGTGTGAACAAGTTTAAATTAAATGCCTTCCCTTTTTGGTATATGCATTTCCGATACTAGTTGCCAAACCCTGGCCCATGGAAGGCGGTCTTGGGGTAGTCACAGCACGGGCCCCAAGAGACGTGTTGTGACATAAATAATTTTTACAATTTCCTAAATTTGTTCTAAATTCCATATTTATTTTTTAATTCCATCATTATGACTATCATTGTAAGTTTGAGATGATAAATTAGTCACACCGCTTCACAGATGTGGTATTCCACGTGTACGCACAAGTAGTGTTACCAATTTTCAATAGATATAAATGGTCAGAAGGTAAAAAATATATTATATTTATGAAATCATAAAATTTTATAAAAATATTATAAATTCATTAATTACATATTTATAACTATATGTGTCATTTGGTGATGTAAAATTAAATACATCGTTCATGGAGGTGGCAATCCACACACATGCACCAGTGATGTTTTCAATTAACATATGTTGTAAAAGAAATATAAAAGTGTTGCTAAATAAAAATAATAACTTTTAATTATATAAATGATACTTATTTATTTCTTTTATAGTGTTTGTAACATTTTTTTTATATAAATGAATAAATAAATTTGAAATATTTTGGTATGGAAGTATACCTCCCCCTCAGGTATCAACCTTTAGATTTCACATTAATCCATATAGAATTTGTAATTGGATTTTAATAGGACCTTAAAGACATTAGGAGGGATGTTGGGGAGATATTTTAGGGTGATTATCTAAACATGAGTGCTCAGAAGGTTTGAGGAATGGAGGAGATGAGGTTCTCTTTTATAATTAAGTGGAGGACACACATGAAATTTTTCTAACATTAAAATACTATAAATGTATTAATCATGCAAACGTGGCTCAAGAACTATCAAATTTTAGATATAATGTGATATGTTTTGGAATAAAATAAAATAATACAAATTTATATAATTTTTTTTGGGATTTTTACTTACTTACTGCCTTTATTAACCAGATTTACCCTTTACCACGATTTGAAATTTTCACCATGGTTACTATTCATAACAACCAAAACATTAATTGAAGTCATGAATAAATTTGAGACTCCTGATTTAAAATATTGAATCAATTTTTTAATATTCAATCTTTTTAATTTTCAGAAATTAATTTTATATATAAGTTCACAAAACACAACAGAAAACGTTTTTAAGGAAGTTTCATTTTTACGAATAAAAATGAACCTATAAAAAATCAAATATAATGTTCATTCATATTGTATTATTTAGATTATGTTTGATAAAAAATATATTTTTTTAACATGTAACAAAATAAAAAATATAATGATTCTTGTATATTACTTTATTTAATAAAAAGAAATAAAAGTCTTGCCAAAATCATCATTTTTCACTATTTACACAAAAATCAATATTTTCTGAAAAATCTCAAAGAAATAACCTAATCCTACAAAAAAATAATTTGTAAAATTATTTATACTTTTTCAAATAAAATTTGAAGATGTGACATAAATTAAATATAATATCCACACACAATATACAATAAAAACATATGTGAAGAAACTGTATTTTTAAAGCATAAAATCACTTTATTCTCATTACATATATAATAACCATTTTTAAATAAATGTTAATTCATTATATTTTATATATAATATTTATATTTCATTAAAATAATTTATCATAATTGATTAATTTGTTCTATTAAGATAAAAATACATTGCACACATAAAAATACTTTTATGAAAAATATCTCTTTTACAAAATATTTTATCTTCCTTTCCAAAAAATTTATAATAAATTCATGATTTATTACTTTTTTTATTAAGGAAACACTTCATAAAAATATTTCAGTATATGGTTACTCATATTCATACCAACTAGACCAATGAATAGTTTATAATGAACATTCCTAAATAATAGTACAAAGCAGTTCATTTAAGCTTGGTGATGCATATACTAGAAGATATAAAATATATTATTTTAAGAAAAGAAAATCTAAAATATTAGTGTGTTACACTATTAACTCAATATCAAGTCACCTAAAATCAAACATATTCAAAGTTAGTAATAAACAATAAATGATTAATATATAATCTCAAGTTCACATTGACCACATAAATCACATCACATGTATTAACAATGTGAACAGATTTTGGTTATATAGAAAAAGTAAAAAATAATGTCCCCCATGGGTAGTAGATTAAAACTTGTGATAAAAAATAAAAAAATATAATTGTGTTATTTCCATAAAATGATATCAAAATTTGTGTTTTCATCCCATTTGTCTATTACCAACTACAATAACATAATCACCCAATATTGGGTCCTTAACCTTACCTATATCCTAAAAAATTTTGAACATGAATTGGGGGTTACCTTAAAGGGTTTGAGTAAATAACCCACATTAAAATCACTAAATATTTCTTGACAAAAGTATAAAAAAGATGTGAATGAATGAACTGGTAGAAAAATAAATAAATATTAAGCAAGAAAGCATACATGTCAGGTCATTATGAACTAACCAAGACTCCATGAATTCTATCCATACATATTGTTATCAACATCCAAATAAGAGAGTCATTATAGATCCAAATCTCCTCAAAATCATCATTAGAAGTGGTCTAAGAAGTGTGTAATATATATAACATCCAACATGATTGGAAACATATTTTGAAGTAGTGTAAGGTCTTATGTCCATGTATCATATACAATACTAAACATAAGAAGTGGTTTTAATAGGTAGTAATATTTATAACCTCTTACACAAGATGATCAAACTCCATAATCAATGTAAGGTATCATGGCTAAATCAAAAATCCTATATAAATTAAGAAAAACTAAGTATGGAATAACATAGCCAACCTCCAATAGAGATGAACTGATGCACGCATCAAAGGTAAGGTTCCATGGATAAACTCCACCTCATTTCATCATAAAATAATATGAATATTCACAAAATCCATCACCCAAGCCACTAAGGTCCAAATACTTATAATACAACCTCATCTTAACCATGAAACCATGAGGATTTAGCCCATTAGAAACTCCATTTACTCAACCATCATCTTACCTCATAAATCCTTATCTTAAGCTTTTTACATTATCAATTGAAGGTTGTTGTAACCAATATCTCAAAGACAAGTCACAAGTCTTATGTTATCACTAACAAACCTAAGAAAATCACTTTAATATTAGATAACGATAGAAGAAACCCGAAAACAAAAACACCATATTCACTATGGTCCCATAATACATAAGATAAAACACCCATATCTACCTTCTAAAAGGTCAATTATATTAATTCAAACCCACTAAGTCACTTAAATACTTTAGGTAGAAGAATAATAATAACAAAAACACAAACAAACAATCATGAAAACCCATATAAAAAACACCATAAAATTTTATTAAATTACAACCATAATAATTGGGGATCTAAATTATATAAGGGTGTTTTATAATACAAACCTAATACAGTGAAACCCAATAATCTAATGTAAACACTCGAAATTAGGTATTTCACATGGGAGAGGAAGAAATAATGTAAACTCTCAACAATGTTCCCTAGAACAGGGTTAGAATTACCAAGAGGATACCACCACACCTAATAACATTTTAAATAGAGAAGGAACAAATATTATAGGAGCTTGAAATCAAGGATGGATCTTGGGAGGGGCTCTATTTATGTCGAGGTTGAGAAAATAGCTGGTAAAATTTCTATAATATTTTTCTATTTAGTTAACTTTAATAAATTATGTAAGAATTTACCTAGGTTCTATTGTAGTGTGACCCCATATGTTATAGAATAATTCCCCATTATATGGGTCACATTATAACATGACCATATTAGCCATGGTGTAATACCCTTTTCTAGAGTGGAACACAGATTTCATAGTCAACCATTGTAGTGTGACCCAAGTCTTCACAAGGAAATGCCACTTTGTAACCCCCCCGCTCCTCAACTTTATAAATTTTATCATATACAAAACCAAACCACATTACAATTCCCCTAGTAATAGAATTATCTTTTTCGTGCATCAAAATTATCACCTCAATCTATGATAAAATCCTCAATTACCATTTTATCCAGGCGTCTCTTATAATAATTGAAAACCGTTGAAAACCCATGTTTTAAAAAAATCCTAATAAAAATACATTTCAATTTGAGGTTATTTGAAACAATATCCACATAAAAATATCATATTAAAATAGAATAAAAATATCATATTAAAATATAATAAAATTATAATTGCATCCATAATTAATATATTGTAAACTATAGATGTTATCTCTATTATTTCCTTAGACAAAAAAAATATACAGTATAGCTTGTGAAGGTAATTTGAACAATGAAACCAAGATAGTTATAGAAGACTAGTGATTCATTGTTTAGGGAAAAATAAAGTGTTAAGATGAAATTTTATGTACTAATCCAATGGAAATGGTGACACTAATGTATCCAACATCACCCATAAATGTTGTTCCGAAATCCAACATAGACATTGAACACATCATTTGGATGATTGGATTTTCATTACATAAAATGTCAACATCCTAGCATTTCTTAAGTTATATAATTAACCCAAATATATTTTGATCTATCTAATAGATCCTTCTGAATCTATGTAAAGGGGATGAAGATTAGAGAATATAATTCAAAGCTAATAATAGTGGAAAAGATATCAACAATATATTAAAATTTATCCACATGGTACACATGAATAGCCAATAGAACCACTAAATATTCTCTATACATAACTACATAATGAAATCATATGATGATTTAACGAACCATCCACAATGGTGGAGATCCTATAGAAAAGAAACAAGATAATATCATGGGAAATTAGTGTTTAATTATATAATTAATTGAGAACAAATGGGTCCTTGAAGCTCCACTACCTACATGGAATGATATTCACATATTCCTTTACACATATAATTGATTCATGAAATAAATAAATAAAGATGAGAGTGTCTCTATTTTAGTGGAGAAGAAGAAGGAAAACGAGTTCACTCAGCTAAGATAAAAGGTACAAAATCTTAATAAATGAGTATTACTGAAGCCAAAGGATATTTCTAGTGTTGTGATACAAATATACTAGAGAAAGTCATAATTAATAGTATGTTTGAATGAAGTATTATATAATATTTAATAATAAATATATTCTCTTACTTGTCATTTCTGCATGTGATTGTTTTTTGTCAAAGGATGTTCATTATTATTTAAATAAAATAATTTATTTTAAAGAAATTTAATTTTTTAAACTATTGTGACTATCAAATTTTTTATTTTTCCATCTAATCATATTGCTTACCATGTTATTAGTGGAAGGATAACTATTGTGTGTGGGTGAAGTAACAAGAGTATAAGTTTAAAAAAGTTCACGGGGGTTTGTATGCCATCACTTGATATTATAATATGAGTTTGAGAAAAAATATAATATTTTAGCATATATTATAAACATGAGATTGTACATTATTTCCTATGGTAAGGGCAGTGTATAAGAGTGACACACTACACATGTGTGGTTAATAACCACACTTTTTTCAACCAAAAAATATTAAATAAGAAATACCCAATATTATTAAGAAAGGGTTAGTGAACAAAACCACTAAAACTAATAATACATAGCTCCTAATTAAGGACTAGTAGGCTATAATGACCTATACTGTTACGGGTTATTAAAGTCATAGTAAATTTAAACTTTTGAATTTTTCTCTTGGAGGAGGGGGATGTTTTGAGAATTAGGATTCATTTTGGAATTTATAGTTTAGGAAAACCCTCAAGTAATGTTTTTTTGATATGCTTAGAATCCTGATGAATGTCTCGAGTGCCTAGGTGAATGTTGGAAGAATGGTTGGTTTAAAGGCCTGTGTATTTGTAAATAAAAATATAGACCTGGAGGGGGTGTGAAAGTGTTAGAATTAGTTATGAATCAAGTCATGGGAGTTTGTAAAAGATCATAGACACTGTTTATATTATATTTAGTATATGATGTGTTTTAAGGGCCCCTAGGTGCTAAGAACAATTGATAGCATCTGAAATGATTTTGAATATTTTTGAGTTTTGACTAATTATTAAATCTTTCCAAAATTATATAACCATGCGTATCATAGAGAGGAGGAGATTTAAATTATGTATAGAAAATTATCTTACTAAGGGAATCAAATATCTTACATATTAAATTATTTCTAAGTCTAAAATACTATTTATTGAAAATATATTATCTATAGTTTTTTCAAAAGGGGAAACATTATGTATGAACAAGAGTGTTATACATGGTTATCTAGCTGAGGGAAATTCCTCACCTATGAAAAAATATGTTATATATGATATATAATATATTATTTACAAATATTTGTGTATGTAAAATATCATAGGAATTAAAAATATATTATGTATCACATGTTACTTAAATTAAATATCTGACTTATAATTTTTTTTTATTAAAATATATTACATATATAGTAATATATAACACATGAATATTTTCTTTAGGAAAGAAGATTATGCTTGAAAAATATATTACACATCAGGGAAAAATAGTACTCATAGATTTTCCCATAAGGTAAAAATATTATAAATATGAAATTATATTACCCATGAACACTCCTTTGGGAAATATATAATGCATTGAAAAAATATGATAAATATGGTTTTTTATTAAGTAAAAAATCCTATAAATAGCTTATATATGTTATATATGAATTCAAATATATTTAATATGAATTGAAAAAGTTACACATGAGTTTTTCCTTTTGTTAAAAACCATATTTATTAAAAATAGGTTACGTATTGGAATTTTCCTAAATAAACTTAGTTACAAGAGGAGTAATATATTATGCATGTTGAAGAATATGTTATATATGGATTTTTTTTCTAGGTAAGGTACATATTTTTAGAATATATTATTCTATGACTAAATATATTACACATGGGTTATGAAATGGTATGTATTGGTTTTTCTGTAAAGGAAAAAACCCGAAAAATTGGGAAACATGTTACGCCTGAGATTTTTCCTAAAGGAGAAACCATATGCGTGGGATAAATATGTTTTCCATTTACCATTATATTACACATGAAGTTTATCCTAAGGGAAAACCCTTACATATGAGATAAAAATGTTACAAATTACGTTTTTTAATGAAAAAATATTACGCATTTAATAAGAACCTCATGTATAAAAATTTTGATTTGGTAAAAACTATACACGTGAAATACATATTACATATACATGGAAAAAATTAAATAGAGTTTTTAAAAGTGAAAAAATACATATTATGTTAAAACCCCTATATATAGAAAATAACAAATAAATGTGAATAATTTTATGTATTGATTTTATGGAAAGGAAAAAACCTTATGTATGGTTTTAAAATCCACATATACAGGGGTTATTTTTTGAAAAATATATTAACTTAAATAAAAGTTAATTTTAGGAGTTTTAAAATTATTATGGGGATTCTTATAACACCATGATATTTTATGAAATATTTATTAAAATAATTTTTATTTCATTGATATCTTGTGTTACATGAAACTCGGAGTTTTAACGAACCACAATATATTTTTTAAAATATTTATTTAAACTTAAATGTTTTAACATATCCATTAAACATGGTAGTATGAATATGAATAACCACATTTATAAAATTGTGTATAATGTTTTTAGATAAGGAAAATATATTTATCTTGAACCGACACGAGATACCCTCATAATCTAATACTTAACCTGATCTCCCACATATCTGAGGAGAATTACTGATCCTCATGGGTTAGTGACTAGTAACCATGCATCAACCGAAACTTAGAGAATTTTTTATCTCAACCAGAAGAAGATAAAATGGAATATATATATATATATATACAAAGAGTAAAATAATAATATAATAATAAACATATAAATATATTATATAACTGAGATAAAATAGTAGAAGTGATACAGCTCAAAAAATCTAAACCAACCTCCAAGGAACAAGTCTGAAAATGAATAATAAAAAAAAGCTACTCTATGTGATATGTGGGGAAAATCCCATAACATCATCACAGAAAACCTATACCCACCTTATATAAAACCTCACCACCTCATTGACGCACCTTGACTTTTCCTGTATCAAAAGGAATACCTACATCAATATAGAATCGAAGGGTGTATAGGGTGGGTGGTAAATAGGGCCAGCAAGATCCAACTCTGGTGTGCCATAAAAAGTCACTATGTAATGATCCAAATATACAAAATTTTAAAGAAAATAAGGCATTATATATAGTTAAATAGTTTCTATATCAAACGGTCGGTAAAACCCTCACTTTTTTTCTAGTTCCAAATAACCTAGGAAAAATAGATTCAAAGAATATCACATATACCCAATCAACTAATAATATAAAAATAGTAAAAATCAAAGCATAGGTAAAATCACACCAAGGTTCATTATAGGTCAGGCTTTTTAGAACACTCATATCATAACATAGAAAATCGCATGCATCAAACCTTTAGACATATTCATTGAACCAAGGGAGATTAGGAACACCCAAGAATGTGAAAATCCAAACAGTGTCTTACAAGTCACTAGGACACTTATCCTAGGGAGTAGAGAAATATCCCATGAATGAACCCCTAACAATATCATTAGATGAGGCCTATTTCTACACCCTCCACCTAAGTACCCAAAGACTCCAGTATTCTGCATTTTCTAAATTATTTCATCAAAACCATGCTTGGAAAACAATTTCTTAAATCAATTTCACAATTCATTGAAATAAAATTTTATTTTACAAAAAACAAGGGGAAACTCATATTTTCTCAAAAAAAAAATTCACACTCAAATCATTAAATAATGAAAATTAATTAATAAAACAATTTATAAAACCAATACATTGAAGTTTCATCTAATATATGATAGAGACGAAACCACCTACCTCAAGAATGGGTCATAAATACCTGCAACAGGATCCACCAACACTAGAAATAAATCAGAGACAATGATGGAGGCCATGTAATTTATTTTCATATCATATAATTGCATTACAAAAAAAAACTAACAGTAGAGGGGATATGTCACATTACACCTCAAAGTAAATGCACCCACCACAACATAGCCAAGAAAGGTCCCATGCCCAAAATAAGATCCCACAATAGATCTACAAATGATCAAGAAGAAAATCACCACAAAATCAATATACCTTAAAATGCAAAGCAATAGTACTTCTACGACTAATGGAAATGAAGAAGTATAAGGGTATCTTACTAGAAAAGATACAACACAACCACCTTAGAGATCAATCTCATAATTATGTGATCCATAAGGAATAAATACACCCAAATGTGTCTTGAGGAACCCTACGGTTCAAGGATGTGTCATGCAAGTTGAAATAATGAAAAAAGTATAATGAGCGATGTATAACAACTATATGTCATGGAAAAATCACATCGTAAAATGTAGATTCACATTGTGAATCCATAAATTTCCATATACACTAAAAAGGCATTGAATAATATTAAAAAATCTTTAATCAACATTTTTATGACATGAACAAGTTTTATAGCCAATTTTTTTAGGTTTTGAATTAGATTCTTGGATTCTCCCCAAAAACATATTCACATCATTAAACTAGTTTTTTATGGGAATGTGTATTGTAGGTATTACATTGTACTGGTTCTTCAAAAAATAACCAAAACATCTAAGATTACCGTAAAACCCAAAAAACACTCATAAACATTAAAAGAGGAATACCATTTCATTGGGATGTTAAAATCCCACAACCATAATACTTTTCAACCTTGATAAGTCATTTGGATGAAGTATTCTCTTAAAATATTTGAGGCTACTAATCCCTCATTCACATTTCACATTCCCAAGTCTTGTGAGAATCTATTCCATTTTTCCATAACACATAGAATAATGGAATGAAGTTCCCATATAATACTATCACAATATAATTGATGATCTCTAATAGTTTTTATATAAATAAAGCATATAAGTCTAACTCAATCTCTTCCTAACTCAAAACATGATATGGAATGGGATGGTACTTATTGAGAATAGATATGTGTAAAACATCATAGGTACCTATCAAATGAGTGGGTGATTCCAACTAATACGCAATATTCTCAAGATTGTCAGTGGCCTCAAATGGTCCAACATATATCAGAGAGAACATTACTTATTTTATAATCCTACAGTGATCCAACTAAGGATAAAAATTCAAGAAAACACAATCACCAATGGAAAACTCCAATGGATGATTTCAATAATCCTACTTTAATTTATTATAACTCTGAGCTATAAAAAGATAGTGAATTATATATTGAACCATACTTTACATCTTATGAATGATACTCAATCCCATTAGATAGGCCTCTCCCACCTCTTCCCAATAAATAAGTTCTATGAATGGGTGGCCATACAAAGGCTCAATGGGATCCATTATGATTGATGACTGATAACAATTCTTATATGAAAACTTGGCTAGTCCCTGATGGATATACCACGATCCATTAAAATCCAAGAAATGGCAGTGAAGCGTATCATATAAGATTTGAATATCATGATCTATCTGACTGTTTGTCTATGGATGGTAAGTTGTATATATCCTGAACTAAGTTTAAAATGCCTCTTGGATACTCTTCTAGAATTTGGAAGTAAACCTAGGATCCTTTTACAAAATAAAAATATAGGGAACATCATATAACCACGTGATCTCTAGGACATATATCTTACCCATATCTTTAAATTCAATAGTCTCCCAGATCCAAATAAAAGTGGATAACTTTTTAAACAAATAAATCGACTCCCATATAACATTATTTCATCTGGGAGTCTATGGAAATCCAACAACAAAGTCGATGGACACCTTGTCCCATTTCTAAACTCACATCAAAACATGATGGAGAAAAATAGAAGGCTTTAGTTCCTATACCATTATTTATTGTTAGGTGTACCAAAATAACACATAATAAAAAATTTCAGGCTTCATACTTTTCCACTGAAATCGCCATCTCATGAAATAATATTTTTTCATACTGACAAGATGAATATAACAAGAATAACTATCATTGGGAAAAAAAATTAACTACTCCAATATTATAGGATGAAAAATAAATCCCCTAAATTAATAATACCATATAAAGGGAGTTAACATCATCAAACAGTCTACCCACCATATGCGGTTTCTTAAATTCCCCAAAATACATCATCCTATTATTGACCCAATGGAATAGACTCAAGGGGAGAAGATAAAAACAGAAAACTGGTCAGAACCATACCTAAAATATCCTCTTAAGCTTCCAAATGAAATTGGGTGAAGATCCCTATAAGGTTATACTCTTAATTTACATCCACAATCACCAGTGATTACTATTTCCTACTAAGAGCATATGTAATGATATTCCCCATCATCAGGGTGTAGGGGATGTTAAAGTAAAATGTCTGAAGGTATTATACACATCACCTCTTTATGAGGTTCAATTATTTCTGAGAAATTATATTTTTCATTAAACTAATGTTCAGAAAAGTCTTTAAATCAATCCTCACATAGATAGTTCCACCAAAATTTAAGTGCATGCATAACTGTGGAATGATCCAAACCATGATTGTGGTAATTCTTCTCATATTGTTGACGTTGATGAGATCTATAAGACACAACATGATCATCATCAATAAACACACAACCCATACCAACATTGAAATCATTACAATATTCCACATACATCTAACCGGGCTCAAGTATGATTAGAATATGAGTAGATTCTAGAATTAGGTTTAGTCCAATGAAAGAAAAATAAAATTTCACTTCCTATGTGAACCTCACTTCCATCTTCATAAGTGTAGTCAATGGTGACACCAACATTAATAAATATATGATGAACTGCCAATATTATCCAAAAAACCAAGGAACCCCCAAATCATGATGTTTTTCATGGATCCTCCCATGAAAAGATAGTCATCACCTTTTTAGGATTAATTAATAAGACACATTAGAATATAACTTGCACCAAGAACTTCACTTCCTGGATATAGAAACTATATTTAAAAATATTTCCTTACTAATGGTGATTCCTAAATATTTCCAAAACAAGATTCATATTTTGTTCATGCTCATGATTGGATCTTCAGTAAACCTGAATATCATCCATGACTATGATAATAAATGTCTTAAGATTATAATGGAATATTTAATTAATCTGATCCATAAAAACTAATAAAGGCTTAGTCAAACCAAATGACATTACAATATTTTCATGATGACCATACCTACTCCTAAAATCCATCTCTTTTATATCAAAATCCCAAACTCTAAGATGATGATAACTGAACTGATGATCATTATTTGAAAACCAATTCACCCAATTTAATTGATAAAAAAAATAATCCACTGAGATAAAATCATGTTTATTCTTAACCATTATCCTGTTAAACTTCTTATAGCCCCCCTAAAATCAAAGTGAACCATCACCAATATTGGAAAAGAGAACTGGGGCTACCAAAAAAATACTATAGACAACAAAACTATTCTCCATCAGATCAACCAAGTGAATGTTGATCTCTTTCAACTCTATTGGTGTCATATTATTAGAGGGTATTGATATCAGTTCCATACTCATGACTATACCAATCATAAAACACACTTACCCCTATATAGGATGATTGCAGAAGTCTTCTTAGAAAAATTATGTAATTTCCCTAAAAACCAAGGGAATATCACCAAAATAAGAAATTACTTAAGGCTCAACTACAATAATAGACAAAAAACTCTTGAGCTCTAGGAAGAAAGGTCATGCATAACCAATCCTCATATCACTCTCTCCATAATCCTTCCAAGAACTCCCATTCCCAAAATGGAATGTGACATGTCGATGATAAAAATAATCTTCATCATGATATTCTAAAAGATGATTCATCCTGATGATGATGTCAAATATATCTAGATTGAGAATGGGGAAATACCATACTAACTTTGTGGCGTCAATCTATAGAGAAGAAGGATAGTGAAACCCCTTATCATTAATCTTCTCAATAGTTTTTGATAAATCCATAAAAAAATAAATATAATCTAATGTAAGTATCAACATATCAAAAAAAGGGAATATATGAATTAGTGGGAGGCATCGACATCAAATAATGCAGTCTCCAAAAAAGAAATGATAAATATGGTACCTCTCACTATCACTGGGCCCACATCAACCTTGACTATAAACTAATCCATTGCATGGAGGTTCTTCACTCACGAGGCCTATGGATGGATCCCTATAGAATTTGAAGAATATTAAAACATTGCATTTTCTATTAGAGATGATGATCCCGACCCATAAAGAGGTATAAACATTTCCTAAAAGAATAAATGTAAATATCCATAGTGGTCATGACTATTTCACATATTTACAGGTGTGGATAAATAATTATGGGTGTCCCTGAACTTCCCATACCAGTATCATTTCAAAGGAATACTACTTGATCTAACATAAGTAATGTAGGAGTACTACTACTAAGAATCACCTCCACCACTTTTGTGATGCTCATGCGACTTCCTCTTATTTTCCTGCGCACCACTGAAGCTACCATTGGGTGGAATGTATGGTGATGAATGGGAAATTATTCCCACCATATCTATTTATGTCATCATATCTTAGTCTACTATCTCTATATAGGTTAAAATCATTATCATAAATAATTATGATCTGATATCACATCACAAACCCTACATTTACTTTTGAGCTTTTAGATGATCATTATTTACAACCACCAGTACAAAATAAACCAGCTATATGAATTGATTGGTGTAAGATGACATCAAATCCTCTCCATAATATAAATATAGGAAATCCCTATAAATTTCCACCATTAAAGACTCTAGATAGAACTGTTTGAATAAGAGGGTATTGAAACCCTTCCAGTCTAAGACCACATGCCTATTTTCCTATACCATGGAATCCCACCATTCCTTATTGGGATAATAAATTCTATATGATTTAAACTTCAACTTAATATTATTAGGTGTATCTAAGCATTTTAAAATCTCATCACTCATTTCCAACTAGTCCCATACCTCTAGAGACTCATTAATGAACTTAAAGGTGGGGGGATTCTTATATAATAACCCTAATGATTTATCATTTTCTCCTCCAACTCAAGCCTATACCTCAACATCTACATTAAAGACTTGTGTTACATTTTGTTCCATGATCAGAACTACTTTCACAATAGCTTCTATACGATTATGATCCAAAGGTAGATTCCCTTTAAAAGAATATGTTATACACTCCTATGGATACTATGGAAGACATATTAGAGGAACACTGATACACATTGAGAATAGAAGAAATGATCATATTTCAAGATAATCTCAATTAAAACAAAAAAAATAAAATAAACTGAGATTAATATTATAAACTCAGCATAAGAGAAACATATCCTAACATCACATGGTTACTTGACTATCATCAGGGACAGAGATGGACAAGAACTCAGTACATCCAACCTCACAAGTCCTGAAAATCTTATCTCTAGTATAAAAACTTCTCAAGATTGAGTATAACCATGATTTGGTACCAAAGTTTCATGAAACAACCCAGGATACCCACACAATCTGGTACCTAATCTAATCTACCACATACTCAAATATTGTTCCTGATCCCCATAGGCTAGAAAATAGAATTTATGCATCAACAAAAACTAGATGGAGTGACTTATCCCAACTTTAAGTAGATGGCATAGAAAATATATAGAGAGAGAGGGAAAGTAATTATGGAAGAATAACCAAATAAATATATACCATAACTGAATGAAAATAGAAAAAGTGATACAACTAAAAACAACTATACTAACTCCATGTTTAAAGTCCAAAAACAAAAAGGAAATCAAAAAAACTATTACTACATGTGATATGTGGGACATGTAACACCATCTCACCACCAACTACCCATACCCAGCTTTCATAAAACCTCCCTTACTCATTATCGTGCCTTGACATTTCCAACATCAAAATACATGACTAGGCCTATACACTGCTAAAGGGGTGTACACAGTGTGAGCTAGACAGACTCAGTTGGATCCCACCTAGGTGTTTAATAACAAGACTCTATATAAAAATATGAACATGCTTAACTTTAAATAAAACAAGGAATGGTAATAAGATAAACAATTTCTATATGAAAAGAATGGAAAAATAATCCCCTTTTTATATGTTCAAAGTAATCTAGGTAAAGCAGTTTCAAATCATATCACATATATCATAGAAGGTAATCAAATCCAAATCAAAGAACATGTAAAATCAATACAATGATCACTACAGGTCAGGATAGCTAGAGAGCTTCATACCCAAGAATAGGAAATCACATGAATCAAGACCCAAGACATATACATCAAATCTGGGGAGAAAGGAACACCTTGAAAAGTGAACTTCCTAACAATGTCTAATAATTCCCTATCTCACTTATCCTATGGAGAAAAGGAACTTCCCATAAATGTTACCCTTGAAAGTGTCAATGTAAAAGGATAATTGATATACCTTATAAATAAGTACCCAAGGTTTCTCATATGCTACATTTTCCATATCATTTCATAAAATCCTTGCATTAAAAACCATTTCATAATTCAAGTTCACAATGTTTTGAAAATAAATTTTATTTTACCAAAATAACGAGAAAAATATATTTCATCAAAAACCTATTTACACACACAAATCAATAAATCATGCAAATTTATTTGTAAATCAATTTATAAAACCAGAGAATGCAAGGTCAATAAAACATTGGATAGATTTGGAACCACCTACCTCTATCTCAGGTCGCACATTCCCAGAACGAGATCCACCTACACTAGAATGAAATAAGTGACATTGATGGAGTCCCTAGAATTGATTCCCATATAATATAATCACATTCTAGAAACAAAATTCATGGTGTAGGGGATAGGTCCTACCATACCTCAAAGGACACCCACCCACCACACCACAACCAATGAAGGGCCTGACCAAGGAAGACTATTTCACAAAATATCTTTAAAGGATCAAAAAAATTACCACAAGATCAAAGAATAAACAAACATAGAACAATGGAACTGTCTTAACCAATGGCAACAAAGAAGAAAAAAGGTCTCTTACTTAGAGAGAGGTAGTGCTACCACCCTAGAGATCTATCATCGAACGATGAAATCCAGAATGAGGGCAGACAAAAAATCATCCAGAATATCACTAAGGTTAATGGAGGATGAATTATTTGTTAAAATAATTAAAATAGGTTAAAACATTTTTACATAACACCTACAGGTCATGAATATTTTTTCACAAGAAATATAGATTCACATTGTGGATTCTTCATGTTCCATATATGCTAAAAAGAAAATGCTTAAACTTAATAAAAAATAGATCACCCATTTCATGAAATGAACATGCTTTTTGGTCTATAAAATTTCCACACATTGAAATAGTCTCATGGAATCTTCTTGTAAACTGATTCACATTGTGTAACCTATTCATGACGTGAATGTTTACAACTTGTTGTGCATAGTTCCGGTTATGCAGAAAATAAACAAACCATATCCAATACCATTAGCACCTAGAAACACAAAATTAAATAATAAAATATGAATAAATTTTCAACATGATGTTAAAATATTGATAAATAAGTAATTAATTTTTTTAAAGTCTTTATATACTTTGAAAATATATTTTTCCTCAGAAATGTTTTTTATATTTTTTATGAAAAAATTATAAAATTAATTTTTTTCTATTTTTTTTGTAATTTATATTGATAAAATGAAATTTTATTTTTAAATTAACATGTAAAAATTATATCAATTTTATTTTTTTGAAATTTTCTTAAATGATTAATTTTTTTGATGAATAGTGAAAATACTTATTTTTATTGAAAACTTCATTTTTATTTAAAGAATTTATAATGATAATTTATATATAAATTGGTTAAAAAGTATAATTATATTAATTATATTATTATTAATCTAATTTAGATCGTCGGAATCAATTTAATGTATAATTTTGATATAAAAATATTTTACACTTACGAAAGCGTTCTCTTTGGAAAAATGTTTTTTCATTACATATGTGGTATTAATATTAAATTAAATAATTCCATTTATGTTAACATAATTTGTTAAAATAGATTCAATTTTTTTAAGATGAATATTTAATATTATATTGTAAGTTCAACATAATTTTTTTCATAATGAATATTAAAAATAATAAAAATTATTTACAATAGTTCAGTTTAAAACAGGGTTACCAGGTGTTTAAACTTAAAAATAATAAAAGTTAGAAGGACCTAAAAAATATAATTCAATTTAATTGAAATTATTTTGGCATTATTTATTCAATGGTTCTAAAATTATCCATTTTTTTATCCTTGTGACCAATAAAATGACATGGTATTATTGGAAAACATTGAAACGTTACTAGTGTTCCACTCACCTCAATTATAAAAGGGCACCCCATCTTATCTCATATTCACACTTCAAAATTATTTTGGATTAAAAAATACATAAAAAAATAAATTCATTACTCCCCTACCAACACACAATAGTAATTTTGGTAATTATGAAACCCTCCAAATAATTCATTATGTAGGAACCAAAAGAGGTTCTCCGAAGAAGAGGTATAGTTATTAACCATGAATTTTCATTTTATTTATTCTTCCACCTCATTTAAACATTCCTAAATTGTGATGATATAATAACATAAATATCTCTCACAAAATTTATGTTATTATGTTAGTTTAATAACCTACAAACATATCCTCTTCCATCAAATGGGAAATGAAACTATTGATTGTGCGTACAGTGGACTACCACCTCGTGATCCAATGTAATTCGTTTTCCATCACTACCTCTCATGGAAAGAAATAATTATGAATTTAACATATTAATATTATATTTGTCAAATAATTATATTTATGTAATTTTAATATATAATATAAATTCTTACCTTAAAATCTTTTGCAAAATGATAATATCACTCATGCGTATGTGTGGACTACAGCCTCCATGAAGCGATGAGATACATTTTTCTATTTTATTTTGATATGGATAAAAATAATCATATATTTAATGAATATATAAGAGATATAAGATATAAAAATAATTTAATAAAGTTTAATTAATATTTAACATTCTTTCGATCCATCCATCAATAAAATGGATCAACATTCTTGCATATATATGGCCTACCGTCTCCATAAACGATGTAATCCATTTTTATTTCTATAAATTTCATGAGTGACTATAAATATGTATGTAATTAATATATGTAATATTTATATCATGATTAAAATTCTATAGATGATATAACTATTATCAAATTATAGGGACCAAAACTACCAAACCAAAATATACAAGAAAAACAAAGTAGTTATTACACAAAAAGTTATTTTAACAATGAATTATTAATAAATCGGTAATAAAAAGTTATGATTGAATAATATATAGTATGATATATATTATTATGGTTATATATTAGATTTATAATAATCCTATATTTATTATATAATATTTTCAAACATGTAGAAGATTGTAGAGACTTGATGAGAGGGATTTTCATCAAACTTTTATTTCTTTGATACAAATTTTATATTCACCACTCATTTATTTATGAGTTATATATATTTTACCATTGAAATGTTATATTTTTATTCTAATTATGATCATTATATTTAATTCTTAAATTGTATTTAATCTTTTATGTGTCTTACTATTCAATATTTACCAAATAGGTGAGGGTTTTATATTACAATCTCATGGTTTATCCGGGTTATTTATGATTAAGTTTCCAATGATAAAATCATAAGATCTATCTCTTAAAAAATCATAAATTTTATTATTATCTAGTTATTTATGGATACTTCATGTATTAATTTCATTTTTCTCTCTTTAATTATTTTTAATAATAAAAGAATGATTTGATGGAAAATTGACTTTATTTATCTCTACAATTAAAATCCATTCTCGTCAATGTCCATGTTTTCTAAAAAAATAAAGAATGTTTTTATTATACTCTATTGATTTTTGAAATTACTTTTTACCATTTTTTACTCTTTAAAAAATTGTTTAAATAGAATATTTTTTTCATGTTCTAGATTTGGTAATTTTTAATTATTAAAAAAAATGTAAAAGGAATCTTTGTTTTTGTATGTACAACATGAATGGAATTTCTTTATATTATGAAACAATAATAATTTATATATTACTTTAAAATATTCCATGTTTATTTTAAAATAAAATTTTTGCATTAATATTTGAAAAAAATAATTAGATTTTAAATAAATGTTTTCAAAGGTGGGATGATATTTTCTAAAATAAATGTTACACGTGATCATTCAAAATCAATTTACATATAATATGACATCCTTTAACATTTACTAATTTTTACCAAAAATGATCAAATAATACCATCCTTATTCCTTTTATGGATTTTTTATGATTTTTATGAAAATATGATTTTGGAACCCATTCCTTTTACACGTGTTATACTTTAATGAATTCATGAAATCATTATGATATCTATTTCTTTTATAGAGGTTTTCCTAGGATGAAATATTTATGAAACCAATTTCCTGTTCACAGGGTTTCATATGAAGAAAGATTTATAAAATAAGGGAACAAATCTATATGGTTTTTTATGTGATGGGGGATTATAATTATATATATATCAATTTAATTGGGTAGTTATTAATGTATTGTGAGATTAAAGCGTACACCAGAGGATATCTCAAGCCCAAATGAGGGTACCCAGATAGTTATATCAAGCCAAAAAGAGGATACACTATAGGATATACCAATACCAAATTAGGTACATGGGTGGTTCTATATTTCATAATATATTATGAATGTTTTGTTGGGCATCCATAACATAAAAATTTCTATTATTGTGTGCATACCACAAAACTATATCTTATTCTAATGTTTTTCTATAAGGACTCATGTTATTTGATTCCATTATGATTAATTTTTTATAAACTACCAAGATTAGTACCATGATTAATATTATATTCTTTATTATAAAGGGTATGGTTTACAGATGTTAAAATCATGTTATTATACCCTTATATTATATTCATTCCTATGTAATCAATGATATATCCCTTGTGTACTGTTACTAATAATATGAGCTTACCCTTTCTTAGGTTTCCTTTCCCCAGGATAGGAAGAAAGTTATTATGTATGAAATGTCTAATAATTGTTATATTTATGAAAAAAATAGTGGGAGATGATTTAGTTCACATAAGAAATAGTATTTTACATATCAATGTCTTCGAAGACAGTAAACCTTTACCATCCACATGCATGAATTTTAAAAAATGAAATTAATATTAATCTATTAAGACGTAATATCTATGTATGAAAAGTTTTGGTAGCTATATTTGGTATTATATAACATGTTTAGTTAACCATGATAACTTTGAAGTGAAATCGTTTCTGATAACCCTAGGGATAGGTCTAACAATAATTCTAGTTATAAGAAAGAATATTATAATTTTAGTAAAATATAGAATGAGTGGTTCCCATGAAATTACATACCTGTTTGAATTCTACAAGTGGATATGGCTCTAGAAAAATTTTATATATGGGTAAAAATGTTGAAAATGGAACATTTGGATTTGAATCTATTGTCATCTATTGTAAGAAAATGGGCCTTGCGCACACCTAATATGAAACACCTTGGGGAAACATTTTTGAAATTTAGAAATTTTTATGAACCATCATGAAGTATTTGAATAATGATAATGAATAACTTAGGAGAAACCTAGTGTTCCATGAATTGAAAAAAATATGTCATGATTTAGACATCCCATAATTGATATTTCATGATTCTATGGTTTCTCACTATTAATATTGATTCTTACACTATAGTTTTTGGTTTTAGTCATTTGAAAGAACCCAAAGGAACCATGTTATTGATGAATGTAGAAAAAAATGAAATGATTCTACTTCTAGAAAACAAATTCTTATGGGACCTATAATATAAAATCTAGGTTATATTCTCAGAATAAATTTTCATGATATGAATCACACTAAACTTCTAAATGAGAAAATTTGTGAACATCGTTCTTTTGAGTCTATCCTGAGGAAATTCAAACCATCTTCTTATGGTTTCAATAATCCACTAATTTCTAAAACATTTATCAATACCATTGAAAATATATTTTCCATTATCCAATATTTAGAGCATGAAAAATTTATTTTGGATATCTATAATTTGATTCGTAAATAAAAACAATGGTTCAATCTTATCAATAATATGAGGAAACATGAATAAATTGACTTCATAGAGTCATAAGAGTTTAATATATTGCTTTTTAATAAGTAATTCCCTTTTATTGATCATACAAAAAATATATATGTAATTACATATGCTAAAGTAGGATGATGATTAATCTGTTGGTACCTATGAGGAAAAAATTCCATGTCTTGTGAGATATGATTCTAGTATAATTATCTGAAATGAACATATGGTTGATTGATTTTTTAGTGTCATAAAACCAAGCCTCTGGAGGGTTTTATCCATAAGGGACTTCAGTAGAAATGAATAAATTGTTTGATGTGATATAAATGGTGAAATAAAGATTAGAGTTACCCAAAAATCTCATATTTTTATAAGATAATATTGATGGGATTAAAATGAAACTATAAAAACCATAGTTAAAAGAATATATTCAGTCCTTCATGTTCGAAGTGTGAAAAGAAACATGGGGGAAATTGTCCTAATGGGACTAGTAAATGTTTAAAGTGTGGAAATGAATTTCATCAAGTGGATGAATGAAAAAGTGATGGGAATAATATAGGTAATTATATGAATAAAAATAAATATTCATAGAATGCACCAACCACACTCCATTTTTTCAAATTCATGGAGTTTGGGAATTATGTTATCATGTTCGTAAATATGGAGGTAACAATAGTAATCTACATCAATAGCCTATTAAATAGATATTTAAGGAGAAATATCTTCTGATCACAATTTCAATTGATGGTTATGATAATGATGTAGTGAAAGGAATACTTATCATCTACTCTAGAATCCCTAATGTCTTATTTAATTATATATCTACCCACTCTTTTATATATAAATAATTTGATAAGTGTATAAAAATTCCTCCCAAACAATTAGATGTTGAATTATCAGTGACCCCCCCTAAAAATGGTATGATGATCATATCTCAAGTCTAGGATTCTTCTTTGGTTGATTTATGTGAGAATTTACTTCCTTCAAATCTTGTTATTCTCCCTCCAGTTGAATTGGATATTATCATATTCATGGATTGACATTTTATACATAAGTTACACATCAATTTCTATGGAATTGAAGCCCCATTTAATATTCTGAACCAACCAATGACCATATACATAGGGATGATAAATATAAACTTCCAATGTAAATTTAAACCATTATATGGGTCTTGATTCCTATTAAAAATGGGAGTTTATCTCATATGTTTTGGGATAAAATAAACATCAATGATATGACTATTTTGGAGGTGTATGTGGATGTCTTTCCATAATATTTTCCTATTCCATTGAATCGTGAATTTTAGTTATCAATAGAACTCAAAACAGTTTCTACACCTATTTCAAATACACCCTATAAAATATCCCTGATTGGGTTATAGTAATTGAAGAAGAAACACTAGAAGAATATTGATAAGGGATTCATCTGGCCTTGTTTGTCACCATGGGGTGCATTAATTTTTTTTATTATATAGAATGATTGGTCAATGATATTCTACATTGATTATTGATAACTGATCAAGATCAAAATCAAGAACATGTATCCTCTACCCCATATTAATGACTTATTTGAATAAATTTATAGAGATCAATTATTTTCTAATATTGAACTCTGGTATGAATATCATCAATTTAGGGTAAAAATTTAGGATATACCTAAGACACCACTTCATATAAGGTTTGGAAACTATGAATATATAGTGATTTCATTTCATCTTACTAGTTCTCCATTATCATCAACGATTTAATTAATAAAGTCTTTAGAGATTACCTTGATTGGTTCATAGTAATCTTTATTGATGATATTATTATCTATTAAAATAGTAGGGAATAGAATAAATGTCACCTAGATAATTTACTGAAGACCCTAAGGAATGATAAGGTACATTAAAATTTTAACATGTGAGAATTCTATTTGATTAATGTATCATTTTTTGGGTTATTTAATATCAATCAAGGGTATATAGGTGGATCTATAAAGGAAGGTGCTATTAAATGTTAGAGTAAACAGACCATGGTGAATGAGATCGAAAGTTTTCTTTTTTTGGGTAGATATTATAGATTAATTTTGGAAAACTTATCATAGTTGTCCAATACACTTACCATGTAAACGCTGAAGGAAGCCAAGTTCCTTAATAATGATGAATGTGATAAAAATTTCATGGAACTAAATAGAAGGTTAGTCAGTACACATGTGATTACATTACCATGAAGTGTAGAATGGTTTGTAATCTATATTGATGCATCAAAGAATGAACTGGGATGTGTCCTTTTTAAAAATGATATGATGATATCTTATGCCTCACGACAACTAAAGGTTAATGAGAAAATTTACCCAACACGTGATTTGGAGTTAGTTGCAGAATTTTTAATATTAAATATACAGAGGAATTATCCTTAAATATAAATGTTTGATATATATATTGATCATAAATGTTTAAATAATATATTAATATAGAAAGGTTTGAATATGTGCTATATAATATTATTGTAAATGATTAAAGATTATGATTTTTCAATACATTACAACACTAGGGAAAAAAAGGAGGATGATTATTTGAGTAAAAATGATCATGCTAGCTTATCTATGATGAGGATCACAAAAGATTAAATATTTATGGATTTCCAAATGATGTATTTGGAAATATTTAGGGAAATTCATAAATCTTTTATTTCTCAAATGGGTGGTCAACCATCTATCTAAGTGGATATTAAAAAGGTATAAAAATAAGATGTTGAAATTCCAATGAAGGTTATAAATCTTATTAATTTTAACCATGATTATGATGGAAAGAAAAGAATAAAAACCATGTATATGTTCTGTGAATACTTGATCTAAATAAATAACTGTTAGAGGAATATCATATTTCTTCATTCTCTATTCATCCTAGAAGTACAAAACTTTATAGAGATTTAAACGAGTATTTATATTAGGATTGAATGAATATAGATATTATAGAGTTATTATCTCAATGATTGGTTTGTTAGAATTTTATGTCTAAGAGAAAAAATTATAAGGGGATATTACATCCATTACCCATACCATAGTGGAAATCGGAAAACATTACTATGGATTTTGTCATTAGACTCCAAAAATGTATAAAGGGAATAATTTTATTTTGGTTATAGTTGATCTCCATTCAAACTCATAACACTTCATTAACGTTAGAAAAAACTCTTATCTTTATCATATTGTTATAATATACATTATAGTTGTAGTAAGGTTTTATGGAGTGCCACAATCTATTCTATCTAATCAGGATCTAAGGTTTACCTTGAAGTTCTGAATAAGTATTCAGAAGGATATGTATATAGAGTTATGTTTTAGAAATGATTATCACCCTTAATAAGTTGGCTAGTCTAGGAGGACCAGTTAAACCCTATAGGATATTTCATGATCTTGTTCTATGTATTTCAATGGTGGTTACTATCAACACATTCTTATAGTTGAGGTTTAGTACAAAAAATAGCTTTCACTGGTGCATTCAAAAGGATCCTTATAAAACCTACTATGGAAAAAATTGTAAACTCAAATGTGATGGTCTGATATTAGAGAAATAAATCTATAGGTACCTTATCTAACTAAGGAAATATAATATAATTTCATTTCTATTCAATAACACCTCATGGAATCTCAGTTTCAACAAAAACAGTATATTGATAATCGTCAACATGTTCTGGGATTTGATGTTGGTTAGAAGGTGTTTCTATGAATTTCTCCCTAGAATAAGGTTATGAGTTTTGTGAAGAATGTAAATAAGATCCATATGTATATTTTCACATTCGAGATTCTTAATAAAGTTGGGATGGAACCTTATTGGTCGGTGCTCCCATCGAACCTCTCTTAGGTTTCTGATTTATTCCATATATCTATCCTGAGGATGAACATAACTAATTTATCACTTGTAATGAACTTAGAGGCTATACAAATAGATCATAATCTTTCATATGAAGAATAATTGATAAAAATTATGAAATTTATAGATATTGTTCTATGTAATAATAATACTCATCTGGTTAAATTTCTCAGCAGGAATCAGAAATTCAAAAAAGCTAAGTGGGAACCTAAGGATGTGATAAGGAAGAAGTATCATCATTTATTTCAAATGGGGTTTTTGGAAATTGGATGGTGGAACTCATCTTATGGGGGATATAAATTAATACGTTGAGATTTTATGAAATATTTTTTCAAATAAATATCACTTCTTCAACAGCATGCGTATAGAAAACACTATGTTTAAACAAACCACAATATACTATTAGTATTATTATTTAAAAATTGTTATTATGACATTTTTGTTAAAGAGAGAGGTATAAATAGGGATGAAATAATTTTTTATATTATTTATAAAAGTTTTATATATTGAATATATATTGATAAATAAGTACTTAATTTTTAGTAATGTTTTTATAAGGATCAAAAATACATTTTTCCTCAAAAATGATTTTTATTATTTTTATGAAAAAATAATTAAATAATTTTTTTTCCAATTATATAATATTAATTTGAAAAAATTAATTTCATTTTTGAAATCAAATTTTTTAAATTATATTAGGTTGGGGTTTTTATAACTTTTGAAAAAGATTAATTTTTTGAAATATATTGAAACATAGTGATTTTTATTGAAAACTGCATTTTTATTAAAAAAAATTAGAAGGTTATTTTTTTAAGATGGTTTTAAAAGTAAAATAATTAAACTTATATTAGTATTAATTTAATTTATATCATTGTAATTAATTTTATGTTGATTTTTGTTATAAAATTTGTTTATACATATGAAAAAGATTTCTTTGAAAAATTGTTTTTTCACTGCTTCTTTGGATTTAATTTTAAATTAAATTTCTAAATTAATATAAATTGAATTTTTTAATTTGGATTACATATTTTTAATCAACGTAATTAATATTAAATAATAATTTCAACTTAATATTTTCTCATAATGAAATGTAAAAATAGTAAAAATTAATTTGCACTGTTAATGTCAAAACAGGTTTACCAGGGGGTTAAAATAATATAGTAAGGGTTAAAATGAACTAAAAACCAATATCATTCCTATATAATATCCATATTTTGACATTATATCATCTCATTTTTATAATGAGACATTTTGAACCCTTGTGACCAAGAAAGCGACTTGGCATTATTTGAAAACATTAAAAAATTATTGTTGTGCCACTCACCTAAATTATAATAGAGAACGCCCTGTAATATCATATTCACACATAAAAATCCTTCTTCATACAGTACCTTCCCAAATACATTCTTTACTTCCCTTACAATGTCTTATAGGCCTTAGATTTATAAAAAAACCTCACAATAAGGCTTTAGGTATAAACAAAAGGAAGCTCTTCAAAGAAGAGGTATAGTTCTTCGACATGTATTTTATTTGGTTTTAAAGTAACATTAGCTATACTATACTAGAATTTAACTTTTTTAGGTAATTTGTATTAATTTCATAATGAATTTCCTTGTTAAAACATTATATAACTATGAGAATTTTCTCTTTGGAAATACGGTTTTTCATCATGTGAACATGTAAAATATTAAATTATATTTTGTGACTTTGCTTAATATAATTGGAAAAAATATATTATATATTTTGACTCAGTATAATTTATATTATATATAAATGTTAACCTAATTTTTTTTATTATTAATAATAAAATAAGTAAAAATTAATTATTGTGGTTACGAAAAAACAGATTTACTAAAGGGTTAAGCTAAAAAGAGAAAGGTTTAAATGACCTACCAACTTGTCCAACACCCATTAACAAGGATATTTAAATGTTATAACCTATAAGGGTAGATAATGATCCCTTTTGGAGACATTTTTCATGATATAAATGTGGGTTTAATTGAATATTTTCCCAATTTTCTTGTGAGTCCTCTCCACACTTATAAAAGGACATCGACTCTCCTCCCCTATTAACTCTTATAAAACCATTTGGTTCGGAAAATACCTACTCATTAACATTACTTACTCATATACTAACATATATGAGGCATTTCTTTGAACATAAATCCAATATAGGAAGGATTTTGGTGCAAACCTAATGAAATAGTCCGAAGAAGTGGCAACATTACTAAAAGAGCAATTTTATTTTGTTTCTTGTTCTAAATCCTTAAAATCTTATTAAAACATTATTATATAACACCCAAATTATCTTCCACATACTTAGATGTTATTACATAATGATCATGACCTATATTCATCTCCTCTTGCATGATATGGTAAATGAAACTATCAATCATCTGTATGGCACACTACCACCTTACAAACCTATAAAATTTGTTTTCCATCACCACCTTTCAAGGAATGATAAAATGATTGATTTGAAAAATGAATATGATATTTTAGTTAATATTGTAATTTGGAATTTTAAAATCACTTATACCTTCTTATTTTCATTTCTGTTTAAAATACGATAATATTGCTCAGGTGTACTCCAGACAACCTCCTCGCAAAGCGGTGTTATTCATTTTTAAATTGTGATTTAATTAGAATGTAATAAAGGATAAATTTAATTAAAATATGTGATATATATTAAACAATATTTATTCTTTAAAATTAATATATCACCCACTTCCTTACCCTTTTACTCATTAGGGGAAAGATATCATCATTTATGCGTACATACGACCGACTATTTCCACGAAACGTTGTGATTCATTCTCGATGTTATAAATTCAATAATGATTATAAAATTTTATATAATGAAAGGAAAATATATTTTTAACTTTAATATCATTCTATATATTTTGGAAGTATATATTATTCTTAAGAACCATAACATTCATGTTTAAACATTCATGATAAAACAAGGCAATCACCACTCAAAACAATAGTAATAATGAAATAATATTAATGAATGAGTTATAAGATGTTATAAAAGTATAATATATGATATTAGAAATATTAATAACATTTTTAAAAACACTATACATGAAGTTGAAGTATTTTCATCCAAAAAGAAGCATGAGGAAAGGTACTTCTTTTAAATTTCCCATCATTTATGCATATTTTATTGTTATGCACATAATCTCTTTTATATGGTGTATACACTTAAAATAGTTTCATTTAATATCCTTAAAAATTCATAATTCAAGGTATTTAATGATTTAATTTTAATTATTTCATTCAAGGGAATTTGACTTGAAAATTACTATGTGGTAAATAATTTAATAACTTAATTTCTTTTCATTGGGTTATATTACTTATTCGTTGTTGTTGATATTCTTAGATTGTGTGTGTAATGGAATAAGAATATATTATATTGTGTTTCCACTTTATTTATGTGGATCTACATTTTATGCAAATAATTTTTCCATTGATTAATTCTCATTCCAATGATATGATCATTTTAATCAATTTCATCTTAATTTCTATTTCATTGAGGAATATTTTTTAATATGAACCAATTAAATATTATACGGTGTATATATTTCCCATTTTATGTATTTAACATGAATACATATTTATTCGTGATAATATTTCATCTCAATTTTATTCTTCATGGGGTTTCAAGTTAATAGTTACCCAATAGTTAATGATTATTCTAAAATATCACTTTCTATAATGATTATTTACATTCTCTTAAAACCATCACCTTATTATGATATTTTTCCATTTGAAATTTCATTCCTATTAAATATCCACATTCTTGTATGATGGATATGATTGTTTCCTAAAACTTATAACTTTTTACATACAGTTCTTACTTTGAATGTTATTTGATTAGTAAATAAAATAGAGATAATGCTATATCCTTTACTTAATATAGATAGTTGATGATAAGGTATATTGATTCATGAATTAAATATATTATTTTATATATGAGGAAATATTTGGACATGTAGTTATGGGGGAACCATTAATAGATATCCCCTTGATGCATCAGTTGTCTCAAGAGATGAATCAATTGGATAGCCTTAGTTAAATGGGTTTTGGGTGTATACCTATCCATTAGTTTTAAACTATCTTGTGAAAGGTATTTAAAGTATAGGTATAATGATTTTGGAGATAATTAAATCCAATAATTAAGAGTTTAATCGATTAATAGTTTAGTTATTATTATCCATTTTATTGTTTAGTGATAATATCTCTAGATTCATTTTATTATTAGTTTATTAATAAAATGACATGTGTTTTCAGTCATTTACCTTGACATATTTATTATGCATTATTTATTCATGACAATAAAGTTATTGATTAAATGGAATGTGTTCTCACAAATTAATCATTTTATATTGATTATTCCTTATTGATTATTCCTTATTGATTATTCATCAAGTACTCATGATACCTTCTGTCGTACTTAACTCTTACTCAGCATTTGAGCTCACCATTATTTTGTTTCCTTTCCCATGAATCTAGGATGAGTAATATGAATGATATGAACGAATATGATTGAGGTAATAATGGTTTTCTCAAAAAATTATTTTTTAATTTATTTATTAAAATGTCATATGGGAATCATGTATGTATATATTTTACCAAGAATAGTAAATTATTCGGCCCTTCGGGATGTGTTTCCTAAGATATTATGAAAATGTAACAAATAAGACACTGACTTTAGGTTATTATGGATGGGTTCATAATAGTATGTATAATAGGAATTCTAGTATAACCCTAAGGAACTAGATTTAGGAAAACATATATTAGGGATAATAACCCTATGATAGACTTTGAAAATATGTATATAAAAACATCCTAATGTTTTGTTAAGGTAGATATTATGTGGTTTTTCCTAAAAATAAATCCATGCCTTGATAAAAAAATGGGTTTGGGTCTAGAATAGATACTACTAGGGGTAATAAATCTGAAAAAGATACATTTTTATTGACTCTAGTGTTACCTAGTACAAGACAATTAGCCTTATCATGTACCTGGTTTGACACTCCTGGGGGATATGATTTAGTTAATTCAAATTTTATTTACAAAACATTATGAAGTATCTGAATAGATGATGATAATGAATTTCCAAGGATAAAACTAAGGAATATGAGATTGAAAATAAGGTGTCCTGATTTATATATTCTAGAAATGATTATATGGTTTCCCACTATGATTATTATTTCACACACTATTCTTTTTGTTTTAGTCAACTGATTGAAGCTGAAGGAATAGTGTTAACATTGAATATGAATGATAATGTGTTGAATTTGAGAAAAAAATGGGATGATGATAGGAGTGAATGATATGATGATTTTCCTTAATTAGTTATCCAAAAATATGAGTAATAGCCTATACCTTAACCAACTCTCTAACATTCAAAATAAGATATGGATGGAGATTTATAAGGACTCGAGTGGTGGAGACAATTGAGGAAAGAAGGCTTGATTTCCATTATTTTAGAAATTTGGAATGAGAAACCTAATAAAGTGTTATATAGGATTAGGAAAATGTTTTATTTGTTGAAAATAATGGAAGAAAGAAATGAATTATTAAGGAAAATTAAGAGTATGATGCATGGGAATAAATTTTATTCTAAGGATACATTTTTATTTTTTGTCTTAAATGAAGAGAATCTAGGAATTATTTGATTAAACACCCTCTTTTAAATGTTAACCCTGAGAATAATGAAGTTCATATATTGAAGTAAAATTGATGAGGTGTTTATGTATTGGTATTTAATAATTTATTTATAGAATTTTATTTTTTAACAATGAAATTTTTTTTATAACATTCATAAAATATATAAGTATTGAGTAAAATTTTAGAAGAATATTTGTATTTGTAATATATGATTTATGGATACCATGATGGGTTATGAGTTTAAGGTTGATCATAATTTCAAACTCTTAAACACCCCTTTTGAAAATTTTTGTGGTGTGAATATTACACGATTAAGGATATTTTTGGAAAACATTTATTGGAATAAAATTCATTGGTTTATAATTTAAAAAATTTATTTGAGCAAGAATGACTTTAGTTTTGTTTTTGTAAAAACAATTAAAGGTAGTGGTAAACTTTAAGGTTTATGTCATATTTGATGTTTTAGTAATTATGGGTCATCAAAATTTATGAAAAAGAATTATGTTAACATGGTTTAATAAAAAGGACCACACACATATCAGGTGACAACCCATAGCATCTGATGAAGGTCACGGGGCTTGAACCCATTATTTATGGTCGATAAGGGTATAGTTCCTACCACTTTATTTTGTGTTGTTTTTTTTAATTATCTAATTGATTTTACTAAAATTATTTTATGAATAAATTTTAATTATGAATCGGTGATGTCATTGTTTAGATTTTAAGAATAATTTATAACTTGTGTTGAACATATCAATTTTGAAAAATATTTAGAAATAGGTGGGAAGACATATCACTATTTTATGGATGTTATGATCCGTTCATAGTTAATTTTAGTACTTCATACATAAATATTAATTTTGTATATTCATTTCTTAGAGTAATAGGTAAAGTAGAAATTGATCGAAGCACAACCAAAGTATTAACTTGTTGTTATTAAATTTAATAATATATAGTTATTATATTTCTTTATATTCTTTTACAATAAAAAACACTAAACCACTGTAAAAGGATATTAAAAAAACACTCCCTTTACCTTCATATCTGATGAATATATAGTCTTTTGACTCATCAAATATTTATGGTTTTTTGATATTTGAATTTCTCTTGATCATTCACATTCTTGTGATCAGTTTCTTATATCACCCTCTTTCATTATTTGGGTGTTATGATTTTCTTCCTTGTCTATATCTTCACTTCACACCTATATTCTCATACATGGATACCTAGTTATTTGTTATTCTAGATGAACTTTCATATTTATCTTTCCCTATATTAATATGATTTTTTAACCCTTTCAACTATGTGGTATTTTCAAAAAAACAAATAGAAATCCCTTGACTTCTGAGTGCATGTTCAAATCATGAGGATGTTATTTATTGAATGTGGAGAGAATGTATCACAAATATATTTTAAAAGAATAAAATTTGGATTGATAAAATATATGAAATAAAACACTAATATTATAATATAATTTAACACACTCAAACATTATTATATATTTTATTTTTATCTCTTCAGTATCTTGGAAAACACACAACCTCATATCTCAATGAACCATGATATAGTATACTGTTATAACCTAGTAATTAAATTAGAGAGTATGAATAGTAATAAATAAATTATGAAAATTATATGGTTTAAAAGTTTATAAAACAATTTATTGGTTATAAATTGAATATAAATAAAATAAGAATCATTTGAAAGAAAAAGAAATATTTATTGAAACACTATATTTTTCAAAAGGATGATTTTGTCACGATTTACGCAAAAAAATTAAAATTAATTTTTATCAATTTGAGAAAATTTATTTTATAAAAGTAAATTAATTTTATAAATTAGAACATGAAATTTATCTTAGGGTTAATTTTTTGGATTTTTCTCAAATGATTCATTTTTCCATGAATAATGAAAAATACTGACTTCTATTGGAAACTGTAATTTTTTTTAATTAATTTACAGGGTTAAATTATATTTTAATTGGTTTTAAAGTAAAATAAGTTCAATTATATTAAAATTTAAATAATTTATGATCATTAAATTAAATTTTATATTGAATTTTTATATTAAAACATTATATACTTAGGATAAGTTTTCTTTGGAAAATCACTTTTTTATCACGTCTGTAGGTATAATCTTAAATTGGATTATTCCACTTCAGTTAATTGGAATTGGATAATTATTTTCCATATATTTAATAATAATATTTTATATTATATAACAATTTAATCTGAGTTTTTAACTTTATGAATAATAAAATTTGTAAATTTTGATTACCACATTTAAGTTAAAAACAGATTTACCGAGTGTTAAAATAAAATTTATAGGTTTTAAAATAGCCTACTAAATTTTCAAAAAACCATTTTATGTAAATATAAAGACTTATAAACTCAAATTATATATAATTAACAATTTTCTCGGCTTTATTTATGATAAAAACATGGATTAAATTGAATGTTTTCAAATATTCTATGTGTGTCATATCCCCCACTTGTAAAAGGACACCCCCTATACTCCACTCTTCAAACATAAAAATCCTTATATTTCTCTAAATACCTACCCAAAAACCTTCATTAATCATTTTAAAGCATCATATATGTATTTATATGATCATAAATTAAATCAAGGATGGATTTTTGTGCCAACGTAAAGAAGTTGTCTGAAGAAGTGGTAATGTTCTTAAACAACTGTTTTTATTTTGCTTCTTATTCTCCATAATTGAAATATTATTAAAAAATGATTATAAAATAACCTAAATATTTTCCATATAATAATATGTTATTATTTTAATATAATGACCAATATCTATCTCATATTCTATCAAATATTAAACAAAATTGTAGACCGTGTGTACGGAAAACTACTGCCTCACGAACCGATGTAATTTATCTTCCATCACCACATTTAAAGACAAGATATAATGATATATTTAACAAATGTATATTATTTTAATGATTTTATTGTAATTATATAATTTAAATATTTATTATACCTTTTTACATTCAATTATATTTATAATACAATAATGTCAGTTATGTGTACGACGGACTACCGCCTCACAAAGTGATGTGATTCATTTTTCACTTACTATTGAAATAAAAATAAATAAGAAAAAATTTAATTATTAAATTATATATATATTAAATTATATTTATTCTAGAAAATTAATATTTTCACCCACTTTCTTACCCCTTCACTCATTAAGGTAATGATATTATCGCTCAATCATATGTATGGTCTACTGTCTCCACTAAGCGATGTGATACATTCTCCATGTTAAAATTTCAACAATAAATATAAAATTTTATATAATAAAATAATATTATATTTATAACATTAATATCATTCTAGGTATAATAGTAACATTATCATTAAAACATTCTTGAGAAAAAAATGCAGTTATCCATCAAAACAATAGTAATAATAAAAGATTATTAACGAAGAGATGATAAAATGTTATAAAAGTTATTATATGATATTATAAATATTAATATGGTTTCTTATAATTTAATAACTTATTTAAAACAACTATATAAAAGGTTAAATTATGTTAAACCAAAATCAATTTGGAGGTGATGGACTTCATCTCAATTTCCCTTTTATTGATTTATATTGTAATGTTATACACTAATTTTATTTTATATGGTGTATATACAACCCAGTTTTCATGTAATATCATGATAAATTAATATTTATTTGTATTTTAAGTTTTTTATTTGAATTATATAATCTAACAGGGTTTGAGTTGAAAATTACGAAGTGGTAATGAATTTCATAACTCAATTTCTTTTTATTTAGTTATATTACTTTTTCAATGTCTTTGATCTTATTATATTTGTGTGTAATTAATTTTTAATATCTTATCTTTTATTTCAACTTGTATTATGATGATTTAAATTTGATACACAAAATTGATTTATTGATTAATTCTAACTTCAACATTATGATAATTGTAATGGATTTCGTCTCAATTTCCATTTCATTAAGACATATTTGTAAATATGAACCTATTCACTTTTATAAGGTGTATATACCACCCCATTTATATATTTAACCTGAATACCTATTTATTAATGATGATTAATGTTATGTTTTATGTTTACTCTTCAAGTTTGTACATATTAAAAGTTACCAAATAGGAAAATATTATTGTACAATATTACTTTTTTTCATGGTTGTTTACTTTCTCCTGAAATAATAAATTTCTTGTGATCATTTTTCATTTGACATTTTATTTATATTAAATATAAATATTTTTATTTTATGGATTTAATTATTTCAAAAACCATATACCATTTTTACATATGGTTTTTATTTTCGAAGTTATTTGATTAACTGTTGAAATATTGATAAATCCTTATCATTTACTAAATACAGATATTCGATGATAAAAAATATTGATTAATAAATGAAATAAATTATTTGATATACAAGTAATGCTTTGTACATTCAGTTATTTTTGGTACCAGATTATAGATATACCCTAAATTCATTATTAGTCCCATGAGTCGAATTAGATGGATAGCCTTAGTTAAATGTTTTTATGGTGTATACCTACCCATTAATTTTAAATTGTATTGTGACAGGTTTGGATAGTAGAGGTATCATGATGCCTAATATCATAACATCCAATAATTAATAATTTACATTATAAAGAATTAAGTTATTATTTTCCATGATATTTTTTCAATGATATTATCTATAGATACATTTCAATCTCAGTTTGTTGATTAAATGGCGTGTGTTTTCAGTTATTTACTTTCTATATTGTTTATGTCTTATCTACTAATGATAGTAGAGTTATTGACTAAAATGAATTTGTGTTCATATATTTACATTTAAATATTTATTATGAGTTATTTATTAACATTAATTTACTCATGATAGCTTTTACTATATGTAACTCTTACATAGAATTTGAGCTCACATTTATTTTGTTTCCATTCCCAATAATCGTGGAATAGTAATATCAATGATATGTAAGGATATGTTAGAAGGAATGCCGATATTATCAAAAGTAAAAATAAGTCATAACTTTTTTATTTTAATGTAATATAGGAATCATATATATTTCTATTTTACCAAGACTACTAATCTATTCAATCATCTTGGAAAAAATTCCTTATAACCATGCCAAAGTAAAAAAAAAAGTAGACACTGAATCTGGGTTTGTGGGGTCAGGGTCTTTACACTATCCTTTATAAATCCCATCTATTTTCTTATCCTATATATTTTTAAATAGTTTTCTTGTTTTCTTCCAATTATTTCTCTCTTTTTTAATTTAATCAATCATATAAATGTTTAAAAGAAATGGATATATCATTTCTATTTTGATCGAGTTCATTTTTATTCTATGCTCGCATTAATCAATTTTTTTGTACAAAATTCATTTTTATTTACTAAATTTAATTATTATAGAAAAATTATGGTATCCTTGACTGTTAATTTTTTTTAAATTAATATTTTTACTATTTTACAAAATGATCATTTTTAAAATTCATTATTAAATGTCAAAATGAATGATTTTTAACAAATACGGAGTTAACAGATTTCCCACCACCCTAACAATTTTCAAAAAAATTAGATTATTAATTAAGTTATAAATTTATTTTCAAAGAAAATATTTAATTAAGTCACATTTTAATGTTTTTATTCCATTTTATTTATTTCTCCATAGAAAATTATTTTATAACAAAACATGTTTTTCTGATGAATTGATGGTAATATTTTTTCTCTTATTAATTTTTTGTTCATTAACTTCCTCTTGATACATTAATTTTATTCAGATAATTTTTCATTATAAATTAAATATATGTGAAATATATATATTCTTTTTTACCATGGATATGATTATTTCCAAAAACATATACTAATTCTACAAAGCTTGTTTTTCTGTGAAGGTTATTTTATTAACTATGGAAATATTAATATTCCTTACTCTTTACTCAATAAATATATTTATCGACAGGGAATATTGTTTATAAATTAAACCAATCAATCAATATATGAGGAATGAAATATAAATGCAATTATGGGAGGGCCTTAGTTTTAGATATGCCTTGATGCATCAATAAGTTTCTTGAGACAAATCAATGGGACAAAATTATTAAATGGGGGTTTTCTGTATACCTACCCATAAATTAAATTATATTTATAAAAGGCCTTGTTGGTAAAGATATAATGATATATGAGATCATTAATTACAATATAATTTACTTCCATAATTAAGAATTAAATTATTATTATCCATGAGATTACCAAGTTGAAATTATCCATTTATACATTTTTGTGCTCATGTTTTTGATTACATGACTTTTATTTTTAGATATTTAACTTTCCATATAAATTATGCCCTATTTACTCATGGGAGCTTCTGTTGTATATAAAACATACTAAAAATATGATCTCAAAGATTATTTTTTCCTTTATCTTGGTTACGAAGAAGGATATTATGAATAATATTAATGATGTGATAATGTTTATTATGTTTTGTATTTTATATTTTAAATGTAATATAGGAATCATGTATATATCTGGATCTTAAATACTACTAAACTGGTCAGTTAATTCGGATGAGTAATCTTTTATATTATTTCAGTATAATAATGTTACCAATGGATGTGGGATATAATATTTAGGTTTTTTATAGAGTGACTTCCATTTATTTTTTTGGGTATTTAAAAATTTCAATCTCTTTACATTTATAAATAGGGAACTTCTTTCCTCACTTGCCTCACACAAAAAACCTCTAATTTCATCCAAATATCTACCCCAAAAAAATCATTAACATACCTATTGACCTAAAAGATGCTGTTTTTATTTTCAAAATACCATCCCTTAATGGTTTAAGTCTACTTGAAATAGAGATGATCAAATAAGAAATGTATAAATTTCTAACAGCTTTGTTCTCATTTCAATATCTTTATCTACATTAATTCATCATAAAATTACATTACACCATATTAAAATTATAACATTGATATCATTATTGTTTTGTTGTGTTATTATAATTATGGTATAAGCATTAATCACCTTTCATTTCCCTATTAATAAAAATGATATTGTTGTTCATGTTTTGTGTTGATTAACATCCATGACACATCATGTTTCATTTTTCTTCACCTCAATAAAATGATGATCAGAGTATGGAATTTAATACATAAGTATTAAATTTCTGAAATATTTCATATTATTAATTGATAAACTATATTATTCTTTTTCCTCATTCTATAAATAAGAAATCATCATCCATGCATACATCTGGATTAATGCCTCCATGTAATGATCAATTTATATTTTTTTTCATTCATTCCTTAATTTAATGGTAATCAGAATATGTGTAATGGATAAATAATATTTTTATGAAATTTTATGGTTATGTAGAAATCAATTGGACATGCTAGTAATAATGGGATCAATAATCAATTTGGTAAATTCAACCATCCAAAAGAGTGTTCTAAGAGAAAAAAAATATAAGATTTATTTGTACTGTTAAATAAAATAATATAGTCTGAATTATGATTATAATTCATTAAAATTTTGATATATCACACTAATAAAAACTAAATAAGATCATAATTTTTTTATTCTGATATTACATCAAAAACACCTCATAATCATTCATTAAATTAGGGCAAGATCATGTTTGGGTCAAATTAACCACCTTATTGAACAATATAATTAATTTATATCATAAATTACTATATTGGTTTAATTACTAGCATAATATTACATGAATCTGTCAATAATTATTTTTTTGGTTCTTGAGATGATATATTAATATTTTATTCATTAATTAATAGAACACACTTTAATCACCAATAGTTTCTTAAACATTCTTGTTATCAATTTCGGGTTCAAGGATAAGGAAAAATAAACTCAGGAAAGGAATTAAAAAAACATAAATTATTTTAAAAAATATCTGAAATTATCATTAATAAACTATTAACTATAAACTTTTATGAATAACCACTACTATTAAAAAACTAGTACAGATAATAAAAACAATAAATAATCAAGGTGGAAAATATATAGAAGTAATATATAGTATAAATATTTATAAATTGTATAATTGAAAATGTATAAGTGTAATTTTTTTAATTAAGTGATTAATATGGTTATGTTTATCATATATGATGTTGAAGTACATTTTTTAATCTTTGGATCGGAGGTAAGGGTTTTTGTCTCAAATTCATCTTCTTGAGACATGTTTTGTATTATGTGCCTAATTTACTTCATGTGGTGTATATAATACGTATTTGATATTATATTTCATATAATTAATTTTATTCATGAGATATTAATATTAATTATAATCTCTATCCTTCGATAGGTTTATATTGAATTTTTACCCATTCTATAATTGATTTTTTTTATCTCAGTTTTCATTCTTTTGGACTCATGTTATCTTCACCACTTATTTATTTTTTTGTGGTGCATAATGTACTATGGAATAATTTTTACCATATTCCTCAGGAATGTCAAGGTATTTAAAAGTGTATATTTTTTTCCTCTATTATATTCTTTTGATCCAAGAGTTTCCAAAACCATTGCAAAACTCAATCCTTTCGATGGTGGAAAACAATAATTTGTTTTGATAAAATAAATGTGTGTGTAGTTCATTAGAAAATTTATCCCTATTCGGCTAATGTAATGTAGATGAAGCTATGTAACAAATGAATTTAGGTGAAATCATGCCAAAATTATTGGTTGATTGTTGACTCAATCATCATTCTGATGCATAATGAGTGGGCCTAAAACAACACACATGGATAGAAAATCTTAGGGGATATGATTTTGAATATTCACATGATTTTTATGATCCATTATGAAGTATTTATTCTAAGATTGACTTGTTATAAAACCATTGAAAAATATTTAACACAATTACTATCTTCAATGGATAACCACACATAATGAAAATACCATCTCTAGTATATCTCTTTGATAATAGAACTTCCTATTACTTTGATGACACCCGCAACTTCAATGTTTATTAAGGGATGTTTTCCTAAACTTCAATAGTGTTACATTAAATGGGAGACTATTATTTCTCATATTTATCATTATATATATGCATGATATTATTTATCCCTATATTTCATAGGGAATGTTATGAACTGTATTGTTCACTCTTATGGTGAATGCATGGGCCTTAATCATGTGAAAGGTGGATCTCATTGTTATTTATCCCTTAAATTAATTTACAGGTCTCATGTGATAAATAATATTTGGTTTGGGTGTATACATTACCCCAAATATGTATAATGTCTTCGTATAAGTCCTTGACAACAATTATTGATGCATGGAATTATGTATTCTATCAGTATGTGATCAATGATTATTGTTATATATATTTTCATATATATTCAATCGTTATTTCATGCCCCCAAGTTTATTTGATTAGGAATTCATGTTGTTTATTTATTCCTACCATATCATTTATTCCATGTTTATTTTATGATAGCATATTCTACATGCAACTCTATACTGATTGTAACACCCCAGGTAAAAGAAGAATATGACATTTCATATTTATCTATATTTGTGAATAAAATATTGAAATGACTTTAGAGGGGAAGCTATGCTCGATGGCGTACCCAACACGCAACAACGAGTTTCTTGGGAATCTTACGTTGCACTCTAATAATAAAATAATGGTAGTTAATATGTAGCCGTTGTATTGGTGGGAATGGATAGAAATAACTAAAATATGATTATATATGTTCTTAAATATTTTTACATTTATACAATAAAAGATAAAGGCTTAAAATACGGAAAGAATTCAATTTTTGGCGTATATGCCCTAGTTTTCACTAAAGGTTCACTTATCACCTTTTGATGGAGAACCGTCATTAAATATAGTTTTGTTCACTCTTAAACATTCTTTTGACCAAATAAAACTCTTATTAAGAATCGGGACATCAAAATTTACTTTGTGTAAATTTTTGGTATCTTTCTGATAAAGTTCATTTTTTTTAATGAATAGTATAAAATGTTGTATTTTAATTCAAAAACACTTTTTAATCTAATTTATTTATATGATTAGATTATATTTTGAATTGGTTTTAAAGTGAAATTAGAAAATATTTTTACCATTAAATCCAATAGTGGTCGTTGGAATCAATTTCACTTTGAAATCAGACTTAAACTAGTGTCAATCTTTTGATACTTATTGTTTCATAAAACACACTATTTGTCATGATAGCGGGAATTGATTATTAAATTAATTAATGTGACTTATATGTTTTGAATTTTGTAAAAAGTACTTCATTTTTGAATTCAGAATATCAAATATAGTTTAGGGTGAATTTTTGGTAATTTTCTGAAAAACTTCAATTTTTGATGAATAGTGAAACCACTAAGTGGTAATCAAGCAAACTGATTTTTCAGTTAAATGAAAGTTTACAACAAATGTGTATTGAATTTTGAAAATCTGACATACATGGTTGTCATTAAGAAGTAAAATGTGGTTCAATGAGATTAAAATAATTTTTTGGTGAATAGTAACTTATTAAGTTTTTAATCACGATTAGTGGTAATTAGTGTAGTTTAAGGTATAAATAATGCTTTAATGATATAAAATGACCTAGACACATGTCCCAACCTTATTGGTTGTGTCTTGGCCGACCAAGACAAGCCATGGGTCAACTTGGGGACCCCATGGATCCACTTTGATTGGGAAATGACATAAATAACATTTTATTTAATGTAAAAGTAAAATTGACACAAACATGATATGTTTTACTAAAACAATTTTTAAGTGGGGTTATACGAGTCATCTTTTTGATTATAAATATTCATTGGATTGCTAAAACTATTTCCTACATAATATTATTTTTTTATAATTTTTAGACATTAAATAAATTAAATTATTTATGACATAATAATGATGCAGCGATGATATCATTATTTGACGATTTAAAAAAAATGGAAAGAAAATGTAAAATCTATGAACTACACATGTACAAAACTTATTGGATGAGTGGATTTCGAAGCCTTATCACCTTATCCACGAATTCTATCAATGTGGGACCTTTTAAAACCGAAACACATTTTCAAATAAAGTAATATTTCTTTACTTTCCAAAAGTACCCCTCCTCTCCTCTTATAAAAGGCCCCCACCTCTACCTCATTTAACACACTCCTCAAGCCTTTGTCTCGGCCAAACCCTGCCCATTTACTCTCTCCACATCCATCTCCTCATCCTAGAGGACTCCCTTTGGGCAGAATAATTTCAAAGGAAGCCTTTAGGCTTAAATCAAAATGAGTTACACTTTTAAAGGTAATTCATTCTCTCATGTTCATTTGTTTTATTTTGCTTCTACAACCCCCTAAACTCTTTTTATTTACTTCTTTTGTAAAAACACCAGTATCCTAAATATACTAGGATGTTGTTATAAGATTTATTCGAGCTACACTCTCACACAACTACATCAAATGGTTAAAGAACATACAGTTTCCGTGGATGGTGAAATTTTGCCTCCCGAAACGATGATTGTTCAATACTCATTTAACAACTTCAAAGGTGGGTATTATGATGTCACTATTTTTATATATGATATATAATATGTTTATGTTTTATTTATGATTCTGTATTTTTCATTTTTGTCTTACCTTTATGGCTTCCATTATGGGTATACACGATATCTTCATTTAAGGAAGTGCGGACTACCGCCCCCTCAAAGTGATTTGATTCGTTAAATACCATATTTGGGATGTATAAAGGATGGAAATAGGATATTATATATGATATTATACTGTAATTATAATATACCTTTATATCATTATTATTCCATTCTATAAAATACGAAATAGAAATGAAAGTAGCGTTCATGCGTACGTACGGCTTACCGTCTCCATGAACAGTACATTTCATTTCTTACCTCTAAATGATTATGTAATGTTATAAATGCATGAATGTACTGGATATATATGACATATATGATATCTAGATAATGAATAAAATTCTGGATATAAAAAACATTTGGCCACATGAACAACATGTAATTGTAAGAAGACCACTTTCGACTTAAGAACCAAATATCGGCAAAACAAATATTATTAACTTAAATGATTACATAATGTTTGTGACATGGTAATAAGTGGTATAAAAGTAATAATGAACATGAAAAATGGTTCTTAAGGAATTATAAATTAACTCAAGTTTATTATTCATGAGATTAAAGAACGATCGAGTCAAGTCGGACCCGAGGTAAGGGATCCTACTCCTCTCTTTCTTTTTAAGTATACACTTTTATGTCATTCCTTTTAAAGATCATCTTTCTTGTTATTGGGATGATCTTTTATATTAAATTTACTGTAATTTTTATTTTCATGTGATGAGAGACCCTATTCTATCTCATCAATCCATTTTGGGAGTTTTGAGTGGCGCCGTTAGGCTGCCGAACTTTCGTAAGAGATCTAACCTCTCTCTTTCTTTTTAAGTACTCTCCTTTGTGTCACTTCTTCTAATCTCCTATTTGTTATGTTGGGGGATTTTCTTTTATATTAATCTTGCTGTAAATTATATTTTAATATGATGGGATACTCTATTTGATCTCATCAATCCATTTTGGAAGTTTTAAGTGGCGCCGTTAGGCTGCTGAGTTTTCGTAAGGGATTTTTCATCTCACTTTTATTCTCATGAGATTTATGCTACATTTGCCACAAATTCCATTGAGTGGTGTATGTACTGCCCATTATTCTACTCTTTGTGTAATATACATTCATTTATGAGTATTTACATCAATGATCTATTGTCCTTCCTTCATGGGGTGTATGTTTTGAAAGATACCCAAGTCGGTAAGGGAACCTTTCACCCTCCTCTTTTTTAAAAGACTTCTTTTGTTGGGTCTTTTAATTTACATATTGTTATGTTGGGATATGTTCTCATATATCCTTATTGATGTAAATTTGTTGTCCAAGTGATGAGATACACTTTTTATCTCTCATCAACTCATTTTGATGTGATGCCGTTAGGCTGTCAAGGGAACTTTTTAACCCAATTTCGATTTCTTTGGGTTCAACATGTAGTCATTGAATATGTCATCCATTGAATATGTGTGAATAACCTTTTATTGTTTTACACTTAATATCTACTTATATTGGGTGTATTTATATTTGTCACACATATTTTGAGATTGATTTGTCCTTAATTTAAGGATACCTTCTTTATAAGGGATTTCATCACATTTGACATTTCTATTGAGGGTTCATTGTTGTTATGCACCAATTCACTCTTATGTGGTGTATATACTGTCCTTTGGAGTATTATATCACGAATCCTTTTATTCTCATGATATTATAATGTTCTGACTAAATGTTATTCCTCAATTATTGTATTCAAGTGTCTCAAATTTTGGTAAAACCCCTTTTTCCAGAATATCATTTTAAATGATTTAATTATTTGTTCTTATTAATATCCATGTTTTCAAAATGGTTTTAAGGATTTATTTATATGGATATTAATGGTTTAAAATGTTAAAAGCGTCAAGGTGGTATGGGACACTTTGATTCAAAAATCTCTTTATTAAATGTTTTAAATGGTTTTGGAAATGGTTTCTTTTTGAATGGATTTATTATTTCAATATCCTAAAATGTTATATTGTGATTGAAATGTGGAAATGTTATGTTTCCTTTATTCATGTTTATGTGATACAATTATGTTATGGTTCTTGGGCATTGTTATGAAGAATGGGTGGTTCCGTGATAAACTAAGGGTGGTTGAGCCCGATATAGCTCTCCAATGCATTGGGTAACGCGAAGGAGTGAAACGTTAAGGTTTCTCCGAAGAGATTTAGGGAATATACTGTGATGGGTATTCCAAACGTAACTAAGAGGGTTACTCCCTACGTAAGAATGTTATGAATGCCTCAAGTTACCTTTATGTCTTATGATTTCTATGATTTATTCATGGTTTGATTCGGTATGTTAAAGTGCCTTTGTTTTATGGGTAAAGTATGATTTCATTCTTATGTATATATGAACTCATGTTTCCTTTCCATATTTTTATAACTCTTACTGAGCTTTTTATGCTCATCCCAAGTTTTTGAAATGTTTTTCACAGGTCAAGGGAAAGGTACATGATGTGATGATAGTGTCAAGGATGTGTCAAGAAAGAATCTGTGTTATATTTTAAATATGTTCCCGTTTATGGGAAGAATGAATACAGTCTTTTATGTAACCACATTGTTTAAATGTGGAATGTAATGAAAGTTTCATAATCTAATTCTCTAAAACTCTAAACCTGAAAAGATCCTCAATGTGTAATCTTGTAATAACTCAAGATTAAGTAAGGTTTAAGGCTGCGGCCTTATAGTTGGTATCAAAGGTCGGTTTAGATAACTTTAGAGGTTAGGGTATTCTTTAAGCATAATTGACAATTACCATAATGGTTAGGATTTCAGAAAGAGTCTTAGTTTTAGATAAAGTGAATGAGTAAGTATATCTTATTGTCTATCTTACTCATTAGTACATGATGGTTTTCTTGATATACTCACACTGACATTTCTATTTTTAGTGAATGGATGGATCTAGCAGGCACCAAAGAGACAACAGGTTTGAAGGAAACTGTGGTGGTTCTCTGATTAAGATACTAGATAAAATGAAGGATTCAATGAGGAAACTCGTGGTTGTTCTAAACCAAATATCAAGGAGTCATGATCAACCACTTCAAACTTGGTGAGTTCTCTAATGCATCAGGTACGAGATGGACAATTCGATGTGGAAATTCAGGTAATAATTATTAAGGTAACCATTAGGGTTTATATGATACTTAATTTTTAGGTAATTATGGGTTACTCTATGATATGATGGAAAATGAAAGGAATGAGATAAACTTGAGGTTAAAATATGTTATGATTATTCTTGAAGATTTTATCTCATTTTGGGGAATGTTTTAAGAATTATATAGTTTTGGGAAAAGGAAAACACGCAGACCGTGTGACATCCCGTCGCATCGGACAAAGCTGTGGGAATTGAACCCACAACCAATGTGCGACTGGTATTTATCGCCTACCACTGGACTACGTGAAGTCCCTGGTTAGTTTGACTGATTCATTCTAGTTATATGATATTATGAATTAAGAGTAAGTTGATTTTGGGTTATTTTTGAAAATGATTAACCTATCATGGAGGATATGTGATTAGGTTAATTACTTTTCAAAACGAGACATTAGGAGCAACTGATATTGTTTGGAGATAAATGTTACGATTTATCTTGGAAGACTATGCGACTAAATCCTTCAAATATTTGGGTTTCAATCTTATATTGGTTTACTTTGAATAATTTTATGGAAAAATTGATTATAGAATGGTCCTCGTTGAACTTTGGGTTTTGTTGGACAAATTTTGGAGATTAAGAATAGATTTTCTTTTTATAAAGGGTTATCCTTTTCTAGATTATCTGATCTTGTACTAGCCTTTTTGGTTTTGGATTTGGTTAAAGTCTAAAGACATGGGAAGTATATAGTTCTATTTTGTGGATTAGGTGATTCTCTGGAAGTTGATTATAGTACTCTTAATGTGAACAAGTCTTCCTAAATACTCGTCTTTTGGAGAAAATATGAGTTTGTGTAAGGAATATAATAAAGGTTGAAAGTCAATATGATAAGTGATTATGTTTCCTTATGAATAAATTCCTCAATAAAAAGTAACTTAAAACAAAAATGTTGTCTATTAACTTTTCCTACTGGGGAATCGAAGACCGTTTAACCCATCACAAGTTTGTGATTTTCTCGTGGTTAACTTTCTCCTAAACATGTTTTCTATCACTCTCCATCAGAACATGACCCTTTGTTTTTTCCTCCATGTCCATATTTTCATACATGGAATCCTAGTATGGGTTAACTCGGGTGACCTTTGTACTTATCTTTCTTTATTTTAAAGTGTTTGTTTTACCGACTTTTGTTCCGATGTGGGACTTTCAAGGATGTTTCCAAGCGCAATTTTAAAATTGTGAGGACACAATTCCCAAAAGGGGGGAAGGATGTAACACCCTAGGTAAATAAAGAATATGACATTTCATATTTATCTATATTTGTGAATAAAATATTGAAATGACTTTAAAGGGGAAGCTATGCTCGATGGCGTACCCAACACGCAACAACGAGTTTCTTGGGAATCTTACGTTGCACTTTAATAATAAAATAATGGTAGTTAATATGTAGCCGTTTTATTGGAGGGAATGGATATAAATAACTAAAATATGATTATATATGTTCTTAAATATTTTTACATTTATACAATAAAAGATAAAGGCTTAAAATACGGAAAGAATTCAATTTTTGGCGTATATGCCCTAGTTTTCACTAAAGGTTCACTTATCACCTTTTGATGGAGAACCGTCATTAAATATAGTTTTTTCACTCTTAAACATTCTTTTGGACCAAATAAAACTCTTATTAAGAATCGGGACATCAAAATTTACTTTGTGTAAATTTTTGGTATCTTTCTGATAAAATTCATTTTTTTTAATGAATAGTGTAAAATGTTGTATTTTAATTCAAAAACACTTTTTAATCTAATTTATTTATATGATTAGATTATATTTTGAATTGCTTTTAATTTGAAATTAGAAAATATTTTTACCATTAAATTCAATAGTGGTCGTTGGAAACAATTTCACTTTGAAATCAGACTTAAACTAGTATCAATCTTTTGATACTTATTGTTTCATAAAACACGCTATTTGTCATGACAGCAGGAATTAATTATTAAATTAATTAATTTGACTTATATGTTTTTAATTTTGTAAAAAGGACTTCATTTTTGAATTCAGAATATCAAATATAGTTTAGGGTTAATTTTTGGTAATTTTCTGAAAAACATCAATTTTTGATGAATAGTGAAACCACTAAGTGGCAATCAAGCAAACTGATTTTTCAGTTAAATGAAAGTTTACCACTAATGTGTATTGAATTTTGAAAATCCGAAATACATGGTTGTCATTAAGAAGTAAAATGTGGTTCAATGAGATTAAAATAATTTTTTGATGAATAGTAACTTATTAAGTTTTTAATCGCGATTAGTGGTAATTAGTGTAGTTTAAGGTATAAATAATGCTTTAATGATATGAAATGACCTAGACACATGTCCCAACCTTATTGGTTGTGTCATGGCCGACCAAGACAAGCCATGGGTCAACTTGGGGACCCCATGGATCCACTTTGGTTGGGAAATGACATAAATAACATTTTATTTAATGTAAAATTAAAATTGACACAAACATGATAAGTTTTACTAAAAAAAATTTTAAGTGGGGTTATACAAGTAATCTTTTTTATTATAAATATTCATTGGAAAGATAAAAATATTTCCTACATAATAGTATTTTTTTATAATTTTTAGACATTAAATAAATTAAATTATTTATGACATAATAATGATGCAGCGATGATATCATAATTTGACGATTTAAATAAAATGGAAAGATAATGTAAAATCTATGAACTACACATGTACAAAACTTATTGGATGAGTGGATTTCTAAGCCTTATCACCTTATCCACGAATTATATCAATGTGGGACCTTTTAAAACTGAAAAACATTTTCAAATAAAGTAACATTTCTTTACTTTCCAAAAGTACCCCTCCTCTCCTCTTATAAAAGGCCCCCACCTCTACCTCATTTAACACACTCCTAAAGCCTTTATCTCGGCCAAACCCTACCCATTTACTCTCTCCACATCCCTCTCCTCATCTTAGAGGACTCCCTTTGGGCATAATCCTTTCAAAGGAAGCCTTTAGGCTTAAATCAAAAGGAGTTACACTTTTAAAGGTAATTCATTCTCTCATGTTCATTTGTTTTATTTTGCTTCTCCAACCCCCTAAACTCTTTTTATTTACTTCTTTTGTAACAACACCAGTATCCTCAATATACTAGGATGTTGTTATAAGATTTATTCGAGCTACACTCTCACACATCTACATAAAATGGTTAAAGAACATACGGTTTCCGTGGATGGTGAAATTTTGCCTCCCGAAATGATGATTGTTCAATACTCATTTAACACCTTCAAAGGTGGCCATTATGATGTCACTATTTTTATATATGATATATAATATGTTTATGTTTTATTTATGCTTCTGTATTTTTCATTTTTGTCTTACATTTATGGCTTCCATTATGGGTATACGTGATATCTTCATTTAAGGAAGTGCGGACTACCGCCCCCTCAAAGTGATTTGATTCGTTAAATACCATATGTGGGGTGTATAAAGGATGGAAATATGATATTATATATGATATTATACTGGAATTATAATATACCTTTATATCATTATTATTCCATTCTATAAAATACGAAATAAAAATGAAAGTAGCGTTCATGCGTACGTACGGCTTACCGTCTCCATGAACGGTGCATTTCATTTCTTACCTCTAAATGATTATGTAATGTTATAAATGCATGCATGTACTGGATATATATGACATATATGATATCTACATAATGAATACAATTCTGGATATAATAAACATTTGGCCACACGAACAACATGTAATTGTAAGAAGACCACTTTCGACTTAAAAACCAAATATCGGCAAAACAAATATTATTAACTTAAATGATTACATAATGTTTGTGACATGGTAATAAGTGGTATAAAAGTAATAATGAACTTGAAAAATGGTTCTTAAGGAATTAGAAATTAACTCAAATTTATTATTCAGGAGATTAATGAACGATCGAGTCAAGTCGGACCCGAGGTAAGGGATCCTACTCCTCTCTTTCCTTTTAAGTATACACTTTTATGTCATTCCTTTTAAAGCTAATCTTTCTTGTTATTGGGATGATATTTTATATTAAATTTACTGTAATTTTTATGTTCATGTGATGAGATACCCTATTCTCCCTCATCAATCCATTTTGGGAGTTTTGAGTGGCGCCGTTAGGCTGTCGAACTTTCGTAAGAGATCTAACCTCTCTCTTTCTTATTAAGTAGTCTCCTTTGTGTCACTTCTTCTAAGCTCCTATTTGTTATGTTGGGGGATTTTATTTTATATTCCTCTTGAATTAAATTATATTGTAATATGATGGGATACTCTATTTGATCTCATCAATCCATTTTGGAAGTTTTAAGTGGCGCTGTTAGGCTGCTGAGTTTTCGTAAGGGATTTTTCATCTCACTTTTATTCTCGTGAGATTTATGCTACATTTGCCACAAATTCCATTGAGTGGTGTATGTACTGCCCATTATTCTACTCTTTGTGTAATATAAATTTATTTATGATTATTTACATCAATGATCTATTGTCCTTCTTTCATGGGGTGTATGTTTTGAAAGATACCCAAGTCGGTAAGGGAACCTTTCACCCTCCTCTTTTTTAAAAGACTTCTTTTGTTGGGTCTTTTAATTTACATATTGTTATGTTGGGATATGTTCTCATATATCCTTATTGATGTAAATTTGTTGTCCAAGTGATGAGATACACTTTTTATCTCTCATCAACTCATTTTGATGTGATGCCGTTAGGCTGTCAAGGGAACTTTTTAACCCAATTTCGATTT